>JAJKFI010000018.1:5951808-6087876 GCA_029204185.1 Lerista edwardsae | reverse complement strand
TATATATATATATATATATATATATATATATATATATATATATATATTTATTTATTTATTTATTTATTTATTTATTTATTTATATCCCGCCTTTTTGCCCGAAGGCACTCAAGGCAGCATTACAATAAAAAAGCAATAAAGACAAAGTTTACATTAAAAAACAATTAAAAACAATGTTAAAATAACAATTAAAAATTTAAAAACAGCAAGCAACAAACCCCGTGGATCATAAGATCATAGTATGTCTGTAAAAAGTTGTTTACAAACCTAGTATTAGTTCATCAGGTGTACTGGGGTCACAGTATATATACATGGCATTAGTCTTACCACAATATCTATGGATGGTCCTCAAAACCCAACTCGCTTTTGTCACAAGATAGCCCCCAAACTACTTCTGTCAGTTTCCTTAGTGTATGTCTAAAGCAGGGGTCAGGGAACTTTTTTACCTTTTACCCCAAAATATATTTAGATACGTCGACATTACCCCGGTTCCCCGACCATTGCTCTAAAGGAAATTAATACGCCAGCACAAATAAGGTCCTCCACTATCCCAGCAGCCCCTTCTCCGAGTGTGAGGTAATGGGGGAGGAATGTGCATGCCTCTCATCTGACCTCCCACCGACCTCATGAACACTCCAAGGTGCAATGAAATGAAATTCCTGGGGGTAATGGATGGTCGCGCTGCCAAGACATAGCCAGGCATGCATATAGATTCATATGCATGCCCAGCTGTGTCTCGGCAGCGCGACCGTCCATTACCCCCAGGAATTTCATTTTTACCCCATTTGGGGTAATTTACCCCTGTTCCCAGACCACTGGTCTAAAGGTTAGTTGATGTTCCTTTTAAAGACTTTTTGAACATGGCATGGCTGGATCTAACGACTAAGTCAGCCAGAAAGAAGGGAAGCTTTCCCCAAAGATCCTGCAACACAGTTGTATGACTGCACAACAAGAAGTGCCATTTCCTTTGTTTGGTAGAGAATGGAGTGCAAATATGGTTAAATGTTTCCCAACATTCTTTATTTCACACAGCACCCAACAAGAATCAGTCGCAATCTATTGTTTCCAATCCACTATGAGTCAGTTGTTTTTAGCAACTTTTTAGCATCAGGAACCACCTTAAAAAAGGTTCATTTCACCAGCCACTCATTCCTCTATAATAGTGATTGGGCAGCAGTGCTTCCCGCCCCCAAAGTAGCAGGTTGTTTAACCTTTGATGCAGTTTTGGGACCCACAGTTTGGGAACTGCTGTGCTAAACCCTAGTACAGTTAGGCTCACAATCCCATTGCTAACTGGACAAGAGGCACTTTTTCCAGTGGTGTTCCTCTTATATTTAGCAGGGGGAGAGTAACTGTCCCTCTTCACCCCTGCGCAGTCTTTCTAGTGGCTGTTGCTGGCGGTCTGCCTTTTTTTAGATTGTGAGCCCTTTTGGGACAGGGAGCCATTTAACTTTATTATTACTTTTTGCCTGTAAACCGCTTTGTGAACTTCGTGTTGAAAAGCGGTATATAAGTACCTGTTGATTGACTGTTGATTGATTGAGCTAGTGAGCAGCAGTGGAACAAACCATTTTGCACCCCAGCATCTACAAGTGGACTATTACTAAGTTGGTGAAGATATAGCCTCAGCATTTAGAATACACCAGTGTATTTCAATTAAATCAGTGTATGTACAGGAGCAATGATGGAAAATTAAATATGGCCGTGTACAATCTTTCTCATCTGTGCCTTCAATTCTGATCCCTTTTTCTTTTCACTATGGACTATGGGATGGATAGAGGGATGTTCTTTTCCCTCTGTCACAATATCAGAAGCAGGGGACATCCCATTCCCATTTCAGTCACATCAGTGGCATTTGGTTTTGTGAAGGATGAAGAGATGTTTGGGTGCCAAGTGCATTATTGTTACAGCAGCAGAAAAGCCTCTCATGGTGGAAGAAAAGAGAGAGAGAGAGAGAGAGAGAGAGAGAGAGAGAGAGAGAGAGAGAGAGAGAGAGAGAGAGTTCCCTGATCTGCAGCATTTCTGTATTTGGCATCCAGGCACTTCCCCGAGCTCTGTCGTTCTAAGTGGTGCTGGCTAAAGGGATGTTGCTTCCTTTTCATGATTCACGCTTTGTGTGTGTGGGTGAGAAAAAGATCAGGTTGCCTTGCCAGCCTCGATAGCCTCCCATTTCATGGCAGAAACAAGCAGAGGAACAGCAAGTGCAGGAATGTATGGGAAAGGGTGAATACAGAGCCAGACCTCTGGGAAAACAACGTCTCGCTTAACATTAGCTTTGCCTTCCTGTTCAGATTTGCTAAGTGGCAATAATTATCTAACTATTCTGGATTCCTAATATAACAGGATAGTCACCGATGCGGAAAAACAAACAAACAACCCAGTAAGGATCACTCTAACATCTCAATGGAGAACAAAGATAGGGCCGAATAGAATTTCCACAGCATGCAGTGTGGGGCATGAAAGACAATCCCTCTCTAAGGAGCTTTTTTCTAACTACATTGCCCTCCCCCCCACCACAGAAAGTCAGTTGTGGGGCATGACTTCTGCTTGGATGCTGCATGTAAAATGATCTCAGATGAAGGGAACTGAGGGTGTAATCCTAACCTGGAGTTAGGCTGGCATAGTTAGGCCAGCACAAGGGCCACCGTCAAGCACATTTGGACCACTGTCATAGTGCAATCCCAGGCTGCCTGTTGCGCTGACGCTACGTCAGTATTAGCGCCTATACCTTTAACCTTTTACTGCATTAGCGCCAATGTGGGGGCGCCAAGCGGCACCCCCGTGTCGGCCGAAGCCGGCCAGCGCGAGGGAAGTGTCATTGTTGGGTGGGGGAGGGAGTGGGGGGGGAGGGCGATTCTGGGAGGGACATGGGCGGGATTTGGGAGGGGGTGGATGGGATGTGGGCGGGCTGACAGGTGTGCTGGCCTGGGAGGGAGGTGAACCTTGGATTCGGCCATAAAACCAAATCCAAGACCTCATTCTGAGGCTGCATTGGCCCCCTCGGCTCTGCGCCTGCTGTTTAGTAGGTGCAGAGCTGAAGAGCGCATAGAGGAGGCTGGAGGCTCCCCTACAGTAAGGGTAAGTGGCCTCCACTGCCAGTTCCTATCCTCTGTGTTGGGTTGTGCAGCCTGACCCGGGTTTCGCAAGTCTGCACCGGCAAAATAGGACACGCCCATTGGTGAGCAAGTGCCCTTATCCCGGGGGAGAGGGACGAATGTCCCTTTCTCCTGAGGTGCCTCCTTCATCTGCCACAGCACCCGTAGAATGCAGCCTTTTTGGCACAGCTGCTCCTATTGGGGCCTGGCTCTGTAGGATTGAGCTGTGTGTCTTCTGCCTTCCCTTCTGGTCTCATAAGTTGTTCTGGTCTTGCAGGTTCAGAATTTCAGGAAACTGAATATTTCCTAGATTCACATTCATTCATTTTATATCCCATTTTATAACCTGAAGGGACTCAAAGTGGTTACAGAAGAGCCTCACAATTAATAACTAACAACAGGAAGAAAAACAACATGACTTCTACATGACTTGATTGTGACGGTAGAATGTCTTTTGAATTATGGTGTTGGAGAAGACTCTTGAGAGTCCCCTGGACTGCAAGGAGATCCAATCGGTCAATCCTCCAGGAAGTCAAGCCTGATTGCTCCCTGGAAGGACAAATCCTGAAGCTGAAGCTCCAATACTTTGGCCACCTCATGAGAAGAGAGGACTCTTTAGAAAAGACCCTCATGCTGGGAAAGATTGAAGGCAAAAGGAGAAGGGGGTGGCAGAGGATGAGATGGTTAGACAGTGTCACTGAAGCGATGAACATGAAATTGGGCGAACTCCGCAAGCTAGTGGAGGACAGGGAGGCCTGGCGTGCTGTGGTCCATGGGGTCGCGAAGAGTCGGACACGACTTAGCGACTGAACAACAAGAATGTCCCACCCTTGCTGTTGGCCTGCCCCATCAGTTGGGGTTGCCCTTCAGCCCCTGAGCTCAAAGCAACTGTTCCGCTCTGAGGAAAGGAGCTGAACTGCTAGAATTTGCTCTGGCCAAGATAGAGATCAGTCCGACCCAAGTCAAGGGGATTGCACTGAGCACCTAGACTTTGATTCATCATGGATGGAGTAGATCTTTGGCTGGTAGTAGTTCACAATGCTAACATTGATTCTGACAACTTTTAAACATTTTTACTTCTTCTTCTACTACTACTACTACTACTACTACGACTACTGATGATGATGGTGATGATGATGTGGGTTTCAATAATACATCTGTATGGAGTCACATTTGGAGTCGACAAAACTATGGTAATCCATGCTAAATTACATGATCATTCAACATTTCCAGAAGTGCTAGTTTGAATGTTTCTCTCACTTGAGTTTCTGCATAACACAGGCAATAAAAACAGCACTATTAATGATTGGTCTACAAAGTACCATGTGAAGACCATTTGAAAGAGCCTTCATGCCCTACTCGTGCTGCCATGGTAACATGTCACAAAAATCACAGGCACAGTCCTCTCCTCACAGCGTTGCTCAGTTCTGGTGTGCTGCTGGCCAGGACAGGTATAGTGATGGAGATGATGAGCAACACATTTACAGACAGTTACAGAAATGCTTGGGTAGGACTATATGTAGGATCTTAGCAGATTCTGCTGTGCTTATTACCAGGCTTCCATATCTCTGCAGCTTGCTCTTGGCTTCGAAATGCAATACTTCCTTCCTAAGCTGACCTGCCTTATATATTCGACAGCAATTCTAGAAGATACAGGACCAAAAAATGTGATGGCATTATTGTACTGATTTTTACAGAACATGTTCTGACAACAGAGGAACAGACATGGGGTTACCATTGTGTCAGCCTCAATCTCGCTTGTTGTTGTTGTGTGTGGCAAAGCGAGAAAGGTGAAGAAGTTGATGTTTATCAATGAGAGCCTGCAGCGAAAGGTCAGAGAACTGTGATGCAACAACGGAGGGGAAGAAAAAAAACCAAGGGTGGATGTTTCTGCTTCCTTTTTCTACTGAAGTTAGGACAAAGACTTCACATGCATTGGGTGAATTCGAAACCCTCATACACTTATCAGGGAGAAAGTACAAATGAACCATCAGATTTACTCCTGAATAAATCCAGGCTGTAAATCTCGTCTAGCACACTGGAATTAGATGTGCATCCCCCAGTGAAGCCACGAGAGACATAAGAACATAAGAAGAGCCCTGCTGGATCAGGCCAAGGGCCCATCTAGTCCAGCTTCCTGTTATCTCACAGTGGACCAGCAGGTGCCTCAGGGAGCCCAGTAGACAACAAGACAACAAGTAGACATCCTGCTGCCACTCCCTTGCACCTGGATGAGTGTGATGAGACAGATGAGTGTGCATGAACGGGCCACTTTATTGCAACAAAAACAGAGAAGAGGAGCTGGAGACTGGCAGCAATTAAATATGGCAGGGAACAGTGGCAAGGCTTTTACTGATGATGGGGCGTCAGCCACCAGCCAGCCCCCCTGGATGGTGAAACATCCTGACTCAAGGCCAGCCCCTTGGGGTTGCAACCTTTCATAGTCAACCCCCACAGAGGTGGAAGCAGCAAACCCGCATGCCCGCCCCGACCAGAGGGCATCTGGGGCTGGCCAAGACATGAGGCTAGGAGATTCCCTGCCAGCCCCATGCACTGGCAAGCAACTGTGGGGCTGTTGATGGGTAACTCCATGCCTTAACTGACCTCTGGATGTACACCAAAAGCCTCCTTCCAGCCTTTGCCCGTGCCAATCTGCAATAAAGCGACCACAGTTATTGCCCATGCAATGAGGAAACAACCCTGACACCCACTGCAGTCCAGGGCAGGCAAAAAAACTGCCAGACAAGGGCCAATCAGGCAGACAGAAAAATTCCTACCTGGCCCCAAATATGGCGACCAGCCAAGCTTAGACTGCAGAACGGGGAGGGTGGATGAGGATCCGTGTCCCCGGAAATCTGCAGAGGAATGGCCACCAGGTAGCCTCATAGCTCGCAGCTGGGCTTGGGGGCACAGCTTTGTGGTGGTCCCACTCCTTCTTGGCAGATAGGCCCCAGATGGTGAGACTGGGGACATCTGTTTGGCTCCCCGGCCGTTAGAGTGTGGGGTGCCACCAGAGGCAGATCTAAGGGAGGGGCAAATCTCTAAGTTTTGCAAGAAGCCTTACCTTGCAGTGGAAATCACTCCTTTCCTGCACCGTTTTAGCCAATCCTCACAGGGAAAAGCAACATCTTGGCATTGCTTACTGGCTACAGCAGCAAGGGAGAGGAGGGATTTACATGACAGGGTAAGGCTTCTTGCAACACTTAGAGCTTTGCCCTCCCTTAGATCTGCCTCTGGGTGCCACAAGGTTTGATTCTATCCATCTACTTTTCAACATCTACATGAAACAGCTGGGGAAGGTCAACCAGGGAGCTGGTGTCACCAATATGCTGATCACCCTCTCTCTCCTTCCCATCTCATTCCAAGGAAGCTATGGAAATCTTGGAGTGCTGCCTGGAGGAGGTTGCGGTCTGAAAAGACAGAGGTCCTCTTGAGTCAGAAAATCCTCAATGCAGGTACTGAGTCATCTGCTCACTCTGAATCTGCTGCTCGGCTGTCTCTTGCTGCTGTTGCTGCAAGCTGCATTGTACACCCCCTGGCTGGGCTGGCCCTAGCAAATCGTTCTGTTTCAAATGCCCTCATCAGGAAGCCCTCATTAGGGAACTGTCCTTCCCTGTTTCTGACCCTCTTCACCCTATTTAATTACTGCAACGTAGATCTATACAGCAGGAATCATTATCTGAGAACAAGACACAATGGACTGTGCACTTAGCAAAGAACAGACCATCTCATCAACATGAGCCTTGCATTGATTGTTTCTAACTCTGCCACTCTTCTCTGGAGGCATATGGGACAGGCCCTTTCTCTGTATACATCCTCTTCCAGATGAGAACTGATGTTCTCCATCAGTTATGGGAAAACCAAAGCCCTCTCAAGGCAAATCTACCAGCGTGACCCTTATCATAGCAGTATGAACCTGCCAGGTCATTTGTCCAGCTAGCCCAAAACAGCATCTGAATGGCAGCAGGTTTCCAAGGTAATAGGAAGAAGTACAATCTACAGCAACCTGCCATTGTTGCTCTGCTCTATCACAGTGGATCTTGGGCTGGTGACTCTTCCAGGGTGGGTCTTTCAGATGCAGCAACTACGATCTAAAATCTGAGATGTGAGGCTTACGAAGCATGTGCTGTTCTATTGAGCAATGTGCCTGTCACATGATAGAATATAAAATCTCACAAACAGCTTGCATAAATACCTGTCCGTCTGTCCATCCCTTAGCAAAAGTGGTTATTATTTTGGTCACCTGTACTTTCTGATTCTTCTTTCACGAGTAAGGGACTCACCCAGCACCACTGACTCATACAAGTGGCACTATTGATCTCATCAGGCCTATCCTCTGGATTGAGCACCATGTTGTTCCGGAGGACCCCAGCAGCAATCTATGAGCCCCATATGCTCTCTGGCAGGTTATTTTCATTCTGTTCCGCTTCACACAGCTGCCTATTGCAGGCTTCCTTGGACAATCTAGTCACAAAACATCAGCACTCCCAAATTTATATTTGCCTTTTTTTTAATAAAAGAAATGGTGCTTAAAGGTTTGATGAGCAAGCAGCACTTAAGCAATCATTTAAAAGCCCAATATGCACAGATTTGAAGACATGTCTTTATTTCCTTTCATGCACGCACACACACACGCACACACACATACCCTTTGGTGCTGGTGATGCTGCGTCTGTTCCTTTGTAAATCACAGCATTCGGCATAGAATCTGTTTAAGCACACATGGGGGCTGGGGCTGCCAATTGCCTCCTGCATACCTGAAGCAGTGTATGCCTTTGCACAGGGCCTTTCCACATTCATTAAGGCCTGATAATGCATTTCCTGGATACAAGTGGAAATGCGGTGGTACAAAAGCACAGCAAGAGGCCAAGAAGAATAGTTCTGTTTACTTCCCCGATCTCTCCCTTGTCCATTCCCCTCCAGAAGATGTGCCTGCAGATCCAAAAATAATGATTGCATCGAAGGAGCCCCAGTGTAAACAAGAACCCTGCCATACTTCATCTGAGGTCACAAAGAAAGAGTGCATAATGGCTGGGTTCGATGTGTTTGAAAAGGAAGAAAAGGAATTGTTCTTCACCAGCTGAATTTCTTAAGAGTGCAATAATAACTATAATTAAACAGAAAATGGGTGGGGTGGGGGAGTGGGGAGACATTTCAAACTGCTGCAATTTTGAGCAAAACGCACTGCAATTATCTTTCTATTCCTGGCCCAATTGGCTACAAAGCTGTTTCTTCTCCCTCCTCCTCCTCCTCCTCCTCCACCACCCCATTGCTCTCTCAGGCTCTTACACTCTTGTACAGCATCACTGCAGTTTCTGCGGATGGAAGAAGCACACTGAATATCGCCAGACAGAGCTGACTTGGAAGGTTTGATATTAATTGCACAGAACATTGTTACTCAGAGCACAGAGCAGCATGACTGACAAATCTGGCTTGGGAATGATTTTAGCAATTTTCTCGTTGCAGTGGTGATTATGGCAAGGAACATTATGTAGCTCATTTAGGAAGCTTCATATTGTTTAGAATGCTTTTTTTAAGGGCTGCAGCATAAGGAAAAGGAAAAAAGTGATTCTAATTTTTTGATTGCAACTGGATAATCAAATACCAACACATTTTTTCTCTTCCACCCCTGGTCCCAAGTCCTCCTGTAATCTTCAGTCCTTCAGCATCTTCATTTTCATTAAAATTTTGGCAGGGTTTCTTAGGTTGTCTTGCCATGTATTTTGGCTTGCAAACCCTACATTTAATAGCCAGTCTTTAAGATACAATCAAACCAGAATGATATAGCATTTGGTGCCTTGGTGTATGGTCTCTAGTATTTGAGAATTGCATGGAAATTCTTTAGGATGGGCCATTGCTCATTCATAGAGCACATTATTTGCACAGAGGGAGGCAATTTTATTGGGAGGGGGCAATTTTATTGAGATTCTGGAAGTGACTGCCAGTTTGATCGGGATGGAGCTGGGCTGGACAGACCAGTGATCCAACTCCATGAAAGGCAACTCCTTATGCTTGAGGATCAGAAAAAGCAAACACTAAGATTTCATACTGAGATAAGATAGTAATCAATTGACGAAATTATAATAGACGAGTAAAAGGCATGAGCCAGCTGAAGTGAAGCACTTTGAAACACCATTGATTTCCCTGGGATATTTAAGCATGTATTTACATTTCTTTCACTGAATTCAATAGGTTCAAGCTTTGTCTGAATTGGGCTCTTAAGTTGTACATGCTGCAATTGGAAATCCCACAGAAATCTGAAAAATAAGCAGCTTTTGTTGAAAATCAATGCAGCTTGATACAACTATACGTTTCAGGGAGATGAAGATATGCTTGCTGGAGGCAACAATTCCCCCCCCCCCACAATTTTGCATTACTTTGAGGCACCTGAATACACATTCAGTGACCCCGGCACATTTTGCACTGAGGCCAGGGCAAGGTGGCACATGTAAGGCAAGCAGGGCTGATTCCAAGAGTGGCAGGGCCTAAAGTGGTGCATTCCCGCAGGGCCCCCCTCTCTCCGTGGGGCCCCCACTCACCACAAAAAGCCCTTGTGGTGCCACATGTGGCACCTGGAAATAGTTGGTGGTGGCATGATGACGTCACCACCAACTGCTTCCAGGAGACCCATTTTAGGCAGCTTGGAGCAGGGGCAGATGGAAGAGCCCAAGGTAAAACTGCTCTGTTTGCCCCAGTGACCTACAGTTCATAGAAATCCCAGCTGTAGCAGCAGGCGATAGATAAGCTTGCTGCGCTGGTGCAGGCACCCCCAAAATGCAGGGCCCAATGTGACAACACTGGTCACATTGGCTTAAGGCCGGCCCTGAAGGCAAGACTGTATATTGTGCACCCACAGTGGCCATCCTACTTGTAATTTTTAAATGCTTTAGGGCAGTGATGTCATGCAGGGGGTACGCGGGGGTACGCGAGTACCGGTTTCTAGGATTACAGCTGGCCCCACCCATTCACCCGCCCACTCATTGACTCTGCCCTCTGCAACGTTTGAATTTCCTGCATGTTTGAGTTGCCTGCATGTTCTCAGAGCCAGGCAGGCAGGCAGGCAGCGAGCGGAGCCTTTCCTTTCCTTGCCACTGAAAAATGAGTTGCTCTGGGGTTTTAACATGATGCCAGGCCTCCTTAACATGTTCTGGGGGTGCTGTGGAATACTGTTGCAACTGTTGGGTCAGTTTAAAATCATCTGAGGCCTCAAAAAGGGCTTTTTTCGTGTCAGTTCCTGCCGCGACATCACTTCTGGCTTATGACATCACTTCTGGTGGGCAGGTCCCGACACATGCCAATCAAAAGTGAGTACCTGTTCTTAAATCATTTAGACGACACCACTGCTTTAGGGCACAATCCTATTCACCTTTGCTGCACCAATTCAGCTGCAATGCAGCCTTGAGATAAAGGAACAAACATTCCCTTCCCTTGAGGAGGCTAGCATGTTTGCCTCTCCACTGCAGGATGCAGTACACACTCCATTTGGCACAACTACATTGGCTCTGCTGGAAGGATGGAGAGGATTTGGCCCGTAGAGCCCAAGGAATATTTTCAAATTGCATCAGATCTCACAGGAAGCATTCCATAAGCTCATTTTACAATGCCATGTACAATATTCAATATAATACAATATTTCCCTGGGCCATGTACAATATTAAGATACAATGTGAACCACCAGGTCACACATCTGTGGGATGCCCATAAATCACCAAGCATCTGTAATGCACTATTGTAATGAATGCCCTGTTTTCCTCCCTATTTTTTGCCCATTTTCCCTTACTTTTGGGCACTTCTGACTCCCCTGGGACTCCTGTGCAGGTTCAGCAGCCTAACAAGCTACCAGCAAGCCGGCTTTTCCTTTGCCTGTTTGAAGCAGTTCATGTACTGGGAAGTGGGGAGGCGAGGAGATGTTCCACTGGGTGCCTGACCTCACCATGTAATCTGCCCCTCCTCCTCACTGCCAGAGCCAGTCCCAGTGGCAGGCAGGAGATGTCTCCACAATTCTGGCTCCAATGGTGAGGAGGGAAGGGCGGGTAACACGGTGCTTTCACGCACCTTGCAGAACTTAGCTCTCAGCCCCCCTTTCTGTACACCACTGATTTGAAGTGCTGTTATCTCCCAACCATGTGTGGATATGGGTTTGCCCTTTCTGCAGAAGCTACTCTGCCTAGAGAGAGCCAGTATCTGCCATGGAGCTGCCAAACCAATCTCCTCAGTCAGGTAACTAGATGACATCATCAAACCATGGCTCTTTAGCCTCTGGGTGTGTGCTGCCTGGTTCTGTCATAGATACTTAATGCTGGTACATAGAAGCACACCTACTTACATGCCAGTAAGTGGGGTGGGGACCAGGATTCCTTGGACAAATGTAAGTTACAAGTGCTGACCATTTCTGGCAACAAGTGGTCAGAGAACTAATTTTGTTCTGGTTTATAAGAATATAAGAAGAGCAGCAGTAGATCAGGCCAAAGGCCCATCTAGTCCAACTTCCTATCTCTCACAGTGGCCCACTACAGGCCTCAGGAAACACCCAAGACAATAGATACCAGCATCCTGTCGCCACTCCTTTGCACCTGGTTCCTCTTTCCACTGCACACCAGCCAGAGGCAGATCTAAGGGAGGGCAAAGCTCTAAGTTTTGCAAGAAGCAGGGGCAGACCTAGTTAAAACAGCACCTGTGGCACCCAATAGAAGTGCACCCCCACGGGGCCCCAGGTCTACCCATTGGGAACTGCCACAGGTAGACCATGGGAACAGCCACAGGTAGACCAGGGCTCCCTACAGGGAGCCCAGATCTACCTATTAGAAACAACAGCAGAGCCCAGATCTACCCATTAGGACCAGCCATAGGTAGACCAGTGCTCCGCAGGTCAGAAAGGCATCTATAGTGCAGACCATCCCCCATCCATTCAAAGCATATTTCCAGTGCCAAGGCTTCTTTAATCATAACTTTTATAAGATTGTTGCAGACTTATCGCATCCTGGCAATAAGTTGTTTGATCTTCTCCCCTCGGGTCGACGTTACAGGACTCCTTATACTAAAACATCAAGGCACAAAAACAGTTTCTTTCCTTGCGCCACCAAACTGCTAAATCTTTAGTTATGTTGTTACAATCTGATGTTTGAGCAATGTTGGGATTTGCCTTTATGTATTGTCGTTTTTTGTATGTGTGGTGGGTGGGCGGTGTTGTATGTACGTATGTAGCCGAAGGCCACGTCAAATTCCAGGCATGGTTTCCATTCCTGGCCAATAAATTAATAATAATAATAATAATAATAATAATAATAATAATAATAATAATAATTTAATTTAATTTAAGGTCACGGTGAGCTTAGCCTTAGTTTTTTTTTTGTAGTTGGTTCTTAACGTTTGCTAACTTCAGTTTGAAATCCCTGTGCCTCCACTTTCAAAAATCTGAGTCAGTGTCTGAAAAAGCCACATGTGAGCAGAGACCATCATGCAATCCTTCCAATTTGCATGGGAGATTAGCATGTCCCCCCCCCCGCAGTTATATAGGCAAAGTATATGAGACACTGACTCAGATTTTTGAAAGTGGAGACACAGGGATTTCAAACTGAAGTCAGCAAACATTAAGAAACAACTACAAAAAACAAAACAAAAAAAAACTAAGGCTAAGCTCACAGTGACCTTAAAAGTTATGATTAAAGAAGACTTGGCACTGGAAATATGGTTTGAATGGATGGGGGAAGGTCTGCACTATGGATGCTTTCCTGATCTGCAGAGCACTGGTCTACCCATGGCTGGTCCTAATGGGTAGATGTGGGCTCTGCTGTTGTTTCTAATGGTTAGATCTGGGCTCCCTGTAGGGAGCCCTGGTCTATCTGCGGCCGTTTCCAATGAGTAGATCTGGCCTCTGGAGCCCTGGTCTACCTGTACAATGTTGCAGGGGCCACTGGCACCCCCCTAGACAGCCCCAAGATGGTGCCCAGGGCTTGTGCCCCCCCCTGCCCCCCTAGATCTGCCACTGGCAAGAAGCCTTACTTTGCAGTAGAAATCACTCCTCTCCTGTACCGTTTTAGTCAATCCTCACAGGGAAAAGCAACATCTTGGCATTGTTTACTGGCTACAGCAGCAAGGGAGAGGAAGGATTTACATGACAGGGTAAGGCTTCCTGCAAAACTTAGAGCTTTGCCCTCCCTGTAGATCTACCTCTGACGCCAGCTTCCTGGGGCTCATAGCAAAGCAGGTGGGGGTGGGGTGGGGTGGGGGTGGGGGTGGGGGTGGTCTGTGGACATCATTCGGGAGCAGCATCCCTATTCCATATGCTGGGCATTAATAGTTACTGTATCCACTTGATCAGATATTTCCTTTGTGTTCATACAGCTAATCTCAGGGGCTTCCCATCAGCCTATTTGTGCTTTTTCTACCCACCTTTCCCCCCTTTTTGTTTAATTTCTTTTTCTTTTGGACCTCTCTCTCTCTCTCTCTCTCTCTCTCTCTCTCTCTCACTCTCTCTCTCTCTCTCTCTCTCTCTCTCTCTCTCTCTCCTATTCAGTGGTGGGTGATGGAAGGAATGGGGCAGGGAGGCAGAAAGGGGGAATGTCTGGGCAGGGAGGGGATGAGCTGGATGCAGAACGGGAGATGGAAGGGGTGGATCCCAGCGGCACCACCATGCACCAAGATTCTATTTACCCTCCTACTTTACTTTCCTGTAAAAAGGCTGGCGCAGGTCCTAGGAACCCATTCAGGCAGTGGTTCCTACTCTAAATTCCTACAATCCATCCCTTCCCCCCCCCCTACACCACAGTGTTTTAAATAAAAAAGCTCTTGCCTGTAGGGGTTGTTTGTAATATTTCCCACAAATTTGCAACATATTTCAGTAGTTTGGTCCTCCTTTATTTCAGATTTTAATGAGCATACGATTTAACAGTATGAAGAAGCCATATATAATCTATCCTTGCTGTATGTGGTCTGTTAATATTTATACCTTGGCGATAAGCTAGGGTCTCAATTTTTCTGGAATTCTACTGTGATCTCGCACAGTGGTTCTCAAACGTTTTAGCACTAGGACCCACTTTTTAGAGTGACAAACTGTCGAGATACACCAGAAGTGATATCATTAACCTGGACGTGATGTCATGGCTGGAAGGGACATAATCAAGCAGGCAAAATTTTAGCACCCCCATACAACAAAAATCAATTCAAGTACATAAGTAAATTAAAAGTTTACAGTAAGTACACATTTAATTTTTAAAAAATTCAAGAAAAGCCGTTAGCGCTCTCACGCACTAATGGCCACCTTGTCCCACCTCTCAGAAGACTGACAGGCTGGGGCTTGACAGCCATTGGCTGAGGGGCTGTTACGAGGTGGGTCGCAGCCTTGTTGCACTTGTGCCTTCCCAGTGCGGTCCTGGATGGCAAAGCCCACCTGCCCACCCTGTAGCTAGTCTGAGATTAGCTGGTCGCTCTTGGAGGTCAGGGTAGGAATTTTTTGCAGCTCTCCTGATTGGCCTTTGGAGAGCTGTTTTTTCGCCTACCACAGACTGGTTTTGCGCTTTGATTGGGGTGGTGGTATGGTAGTTTTTAGCAGTTTCGGCCACTTGGCATGAGAGGTGCGGGGTAAGGGATAAAAACAGACAGCTCACGGTGTCCATGCGGGGGTAGCAAGGTTGTGGGGGAATCTTGGCAGCTCCGATGATGCCTACCCAGCTCGAAGAGCAGCTGGGAGAACTCCATCGACTGGCGCGAGGTGACCAGCTGCCCTTCGGGGACAACGAAGATAGCCCATCCAGTGTAATGACTGGGAATGGACTCGAGTTGTATCGTTCGCCCAATGAGATCAGGGGTGGTGATCAATAGGACTGCCACCCCAGTTAGTACCCTGCACCTAAGAAGGGGGAGGCAACCCCTCCCCTTTCTTTGATGTCAGATTTAGTTAGTCCTTGATTGCAAATCCTATGTATGTTAATTTCAATAAAGTGGCCCAGTTAATATTCAAATTACAATCTGCTGTCTTTATTGGGAGTGCGTGGGTAAAAATTCTCATAACTCTCCTAAGCAGTTGCTCATTTGTTTCCATTTTTTCCCCCAAACATCCTAAAGGCTGTAAGTCTATCCAGTTAACCAGAAGTAAGCCCCATGACTATCATGGTTAAAGGCATATACATAGTAGTCTGTTAAATGGACAGATCTGTGACATTTCCCCAAGAGTACTCACATACTGAGGTAGCATCAAGTGTAATATATTAAAAATAAAATATACTTTGAAATGAATGTTGACTCCCCGCCTGAAATTGGCTCATGACCCACCTAGTGGATCAAGACCCACAGTTTGAGAAAACCTGATCCAGCACATTTGCATGACTAGGGTTTCATAAAATCTACAGGGCTGTTTTTCATGGTTCTTGGCTCCTTCATTCAAGTGTATGAATCCGTCCAACAAGTTGTCCCAACCAAAGATATCACCTTGCCTGGTTTACATGTGGATGTTGCAATCATTGAACCAGAATCGTAAGTCCACAGGTTACATCATGGACAGCTTTCATTGGGATATCTTTTCAATAGTGTTTGGAGAGAGAACAAAATGATATGAATTGTGATCTCTCCTGAAAGAAGCAGGTCCAATTTGATCAGAGGCTTATTCCTCTGCCATACATTCTTCCTTGCAATGGCACAAAAGTTGGAAGCCACTGACGCTAAACTGTTCTGGAAGAATTTTGATTACACGAACAGTAATCTTAATATTGTTCCCAATTTATTCTTATCAATTGATGGTGGCACACAATATTACTAAGAACGAAGCAATCAAGAGGGTTTTGTTTTTTTGGCCCTCTGAGGGTGCAATCCTAACCTATGCTGGAACAGGCAGGCTGGCTGGCCGTTCATCCCTTTACCCTGGGGCAAGGGCATGTTTGTCCCCTTACCCTGGGGTAAATGCCAGCCACCTCTATGGAGCCCCATAGGGTTCTTACCCTGGCTGGTCAGATCTGTGCCTCCTGTACACCCTTCTGGTCACATGGGCCAGGGACGGGAGTTTGGATTCGGCCTAATGGCTGCATATGCTCTCCACCCCTTCCCCAGGCACCCTGCCCCATTTTGCCTTCCCTCTGCTCTGCCTCGCCCTCCCCACCCCCTACCCTTGACAGCTTCACTGGCCTGAGAAGCTGCACAGAGAAGCCCGTGAACCTCTGTTTGCTGGCCTCCTCATCACCTGACTTGTTGCAAACATGCTTTATGTTTGGCACAGGAGACTGGTGCCGGCCCATCTCAGGGTTTGGATTGTGCTATTATATGTATTTTGTATATGTAGGTTACCTTTCAACAAACCTTTTTCAACCAGTTTACAATGTAAAATTGGACAACATTTACGGTAAGCATCCTAAAATCACTTGCATTTACCATTTTCACAATTTTTCGTTCTGCTCGTTCCTGAACATCGTGTTCCTTGCATGTCTGATAAGCCTCATCAGACAGATGGTATCAGTCATCCTCAGCTCTCAGAACTGTCGCTGGCACGGCTGGTAGGAACATGAATGTCTCCTCTCCCCAGCCCTCTTCCTGTGCTAGATGTGGTGGCTGCCTTGTTGAACCTGCAGCGACCACAGGAGACTCACCTGTCCCCCAGAAGGCTGTTACCAATCACTAAACCAGAGTAACACAAGAAATTAATCAGATAGCCTCTTTTAGTATCATCAGGCTTTCACCATGAAGCTTCTCTGCCAGTTTCATTGAAAAGGCACCTATACAACTATCAAAGCATCTTTGAAATTAGCTTATCTGTCAAACCTCTTATCCTACTGACTACCCAGATGCTTGCAGGGGTATTGGTTAATGGTTACTGCCTATCAAATGAGAGGATATGTCCTGCTGATAAGATTGGACCAACGAAAATGTATGTGTTATTCAGACTCCTGCCTGTCACTCTTTTGGACCTTTGGCAGTTTTAAATTACTTGTGATGGATGGGAACACTAGTGGAGGTCAACTGGCTATCGTTTTACTGTGAGATGTGGTAAACCCATTTATTTGGCTATCAGATAAGGTTGGCAGTAGTGTCTTTTGTCAGCTGTGATCAGGAAAGCAAATAAAAAGGCATAGAATAACCTAAATATTATAAAAGTAAATTATCTTAAGGGGAAAAAACCACAATGTGTCACAATGCAAACCTGAACCCAATTAAAGCATTTTAAGTGTATGCCATTTAACCTAGTAATTAATTACCCAACTATAATGAGTGTTGCAGTCGCATGATATTTGAATAACCTTTTGGGGAAAAAGATGATATAAACTACCTACAATGCTAGGAAAATTATAACAGCATTGAATATATGAAAGCACTTGGAACCAAACAGCCTGTCTCCCCGCCCCCAGTCCATCACATGCACTGTTGCTGATGGAGTATATTATACTTACATTTCCGTAGGTCGCCTGGCTGTCAATGGGTCTCCTTGGACCCATGCAAGCTCTTTTGATGGTGTAGGTCCTAGGAGAGTCAGGGGGCAGGTCCAGACCAGGAAAAAAAGGGGTTAGGAGCAGTGATGTCATTCAGGGGGAACGGACCAGAACGGGCGTTCCGGATCCTAACGGGCTCTGTGGCTGGTTCCGGGTTCCCGACAAGTGCCAATCAAAAGTGAGTTCCTGTTCCTAAATCATTTGAATGACACCACTGGTTAGGAGCCAGGAGCCAGTGCACATTGTTGTTGTCATTGTGCAACGGATTCACCATCACCCTTCCCTAATCCTCCCCATAACTGCTCATGACCAGCCCTCACTATCCTTATATGTTCTGGTGTGGCCTTGGTGGCAGTGGCATGGCTGGAAGGTGTGCCACCCCGGGCCACATCTTCCATGGTCGCCCCCTTCCATCTGAACTTGACTGGAGCTGAGCTCCAGTACTGGCTGGGGAGGTTTCACATGGCCTCCCCAGCTCTCAAAACTCCCCTGGAAGGCAGAAAATTGCCACTTCCAGTTTTTGGCAAAAAATCACCAGTGGTGAGTTTTGTCCTTATGGAGGCATCCTGAGGGCCAGGGACATCTGCTCATGTATGGAGGGGGTGCAGTTGCAAACGACGGGACCAGGACCCCAAAAGGGGCAACACTGGCATCTCCATGGAATGGCACCTGGGACCCCTCAGCTACACAACTGCTTGGTTGGCTGTTAATGGCTGCTCCAAGCCTCTGGCCATTTGTACCAGTACAGCAGCTCCAGAGTGCCTGCTGGTGGTATGTCTTTCATACAGATTGGCAGATCGGCACCCCTACATCAGCACTAAGTGCTCAGCACGCTGCACTGTCTATAGGATTGCGCTGCCCATGACTTTGAGGACTCAGACTAATTGAATAAT
The DNA here is from genome assembly GCA_029204185.1 of Lerista edwardsae. Taxonomy (NCBI): domain Eukaryota; kingdom Metazoa; phylum Chordata; class Lepidosauria; order Squamata; family Scincidae; genus Lerista; species Lerista edwardsae. The sequence continues at coordinate 6,069,477 of JAJKFI010000018.1, read as the reverse complement.
GATTTCAACCTTACTGTCCAAATTATATAGCAGCAGTTTTGGAAATTTTCTGTAATCATTTCTCATTGTTCATGCTGCCATATGCATTTGTTTGGCTTATCAAATAATATATGAATCCTTGGGAGATTATTACATTGCACAAATCCAATTGGAATTTAAAATGATGTGCTAAATGAACCGATAGCTCATTTATAATTAAAAAAGCCTATTCCATGTTGAATAGTTTTTAATGATAAAGACTTGTCACTTTGCACAGTGATTTCAAGGTAAAAAGAAGCTGTAACTTTTACATAAAGGCTGCAATCCTGTGCACACTGACATGAAAATAAGTCTCAAATACTAGCGATTGGAATGCTGGACAACGCTGTAAGTGATTCAGGGCACAATCCTAACCAACCTTTTTGCACTTACATCATTTTGCCCTTGGCACTGGGCTACACATTCATTAGCGATGCCACTGAATGTAACATGTGATATCTAAAGTGCTATTTATCCTGATGGGCTATCAGTCTTTCTTTAGTCAATAACAGCCAGATCACAGTGCAACAGTGGGATGGGGTTGAGAGGGGTTAACCCCCACGGCATTCCTGATAGGGTTCCTGATCTGGCAGCTTTTGACTAAAGAAAACTAAGCCACCAGGGCAAATAAGACCTTAAACATCACATGTGGTGTGGCCACTAGATGTATCAGTGGCCCAACTCAGTGTCAGGCAGATTCATTCCTTCATGTGCCCCTTAAATCCCAATACTGGTTTCTTGACTCCACCCAGATTCTGCACAAGCTTCTTGTTCGTTCCTTCAAAACTAATCCATGACCTTAACCTTTTATTGTTCTATTCTGATATTGCAAGGCATCCCTGTTCGTGATCTGGGCTAGAGCAGTTCTACCCTGAGTAGTCCAAAATCTCTGGCTTCTTCCAATTTCTCCACTCTTTATCTCTTACTACCCTTTACACATTTCCTTTACACATTGCACCCAGGGTGCAATCCTAATCAACTTTCCAGCTCCGGGGTAAGGGCAGTGGAGGTAAGGGAACAAACAGTCCCTTACCATGAGGAGGCCTCCATGACCACTACTCCACTGTAGGATGCAGCACATGCCCCATTGGCACAGCTATGTCAGCACTGAAAAGTTGGTTAGGATTGCACCCACAGTCTCAGTTCCCTTTCCTTCATTTGCTGCCCCCGTTTTATCAATTACTAATTTGCAAACCCCTCACAGCTGTGGCCTTTCATTTCTTACTTTATAAGGTACCATTTACCTGAATGGCTGACTGATTGAAATAATATCACTGTGTCAAGAGTAAGCAGAAACACCTGAGAATTAAAAACACACACAATATATATTATGTAAACTGGTGGAGAAAATTAGAATGGATTTGCCAAATGGGAAAAATGATCAACAATGAACTCAGCATCCCCAACTGTTTTCCTTTCTTTGTAGCATGGAGCTTGGCTGCTTGAGCTACCTGGAGCAATTGCTGTGGAGGTAGTGCATGCATTCTTCAATTGTGGCACACCAACATCTGGGTCACTTCACTGCATCGGTTGGAGGGGAGTGTTTAGATTGTTTCTGATCTGTGGCAAGGAGATAGACTGGATTTTTTCCAGTCCTTTCCAAAGCTTTCATTCTCTTTGGGCTGGAAGAAACATGAGGTTATATACGGGGTGGGTGAGGGATGGGGGGGGAGAGAATTCAAGTGGCAGTCAGGGCCTGAAAGCAAAGGGGGAGTGCAACTTTGGGAAGTAGTGAGAAGAGAATCAGGTTTGATCCTTATTCTGGGACAAATCTATTAGATCAGCCATTTTCAACCACTGAGCCATGGCACATTAGTGTGCCATGAGTGGACCACAGGTGTGCCATGGGAATTTGGGAGAAGGTCATTTATTAGTAGGGCCATTGGTGGACGTGAGCCCCACATTGGCAGCACAGTGTGCCTTGTCAATAAATTAATGGTGTGCCTTGACTGTTTTAGTGCCTTGCCAGTGTGCTGTGAGATGGAAACGGCTGAAAATCACTGCATTAGACAATTATGTTTTTCTTTACTAAACAGCTGCCTGTTCACTGGGGAAATCTGAATATGATAGATCGATAAAATGAAGGACAAAATGATTTGGTAGACAAAGTACTGGTAGTACAGAGAAGGAGAGTAAGCAACTTGTTGATCCATCCTCCAGCAACTATGGAAATGATCTTGCCAGCCAAAGTTATGCATTTTATAATTTCATTGATTTCAGTAGGAACATTAAGCACATGCTCAACTCTCTTCTATTGAAAAGGGGACTTAAAGAGTCTTACAGCCTGAGCCAATGGTTGGCGGCCCCCGGAGGAGCAGCTGTGCCTAAAGGGTGACCACTGTATCCGGAGACCACCGAGGCTACCGCTGGGATCTCCTTGGGATAAGGGAGCAACCACCTCGGGGTAAGGAATGCCACTAAGGTGCCAATGGGTCTCCTTGGCTCTGTGCCTGCTATTGATATTCGCGGGCTGCCCTCCTTCCAACCCATTCAGTCCCTCCCCACCTTCCCCCACCTTGGCAGGCCTTATTGCTTGCTGGCGCTGCTGAAGTGCTGGCCAGCTGTACCGCCTACCGCAGTGGTGGCAGTAGTTACTCTACGAGTGCCATAAACATGCTGTGCTTTACAGCATGTTTACGACACCCGGAGCCGGTGGTATGCACGTACCACCAGCAAAAAGGGCCATAGGACTGGGCCCTCAATTTTAGATAAATTATGATTAGTATTTCATTTCTAATTGAAATTGTATAACAAAGAAATATCACGTATAGAACCATGGTTGGGATGTTTACATTAAATGTGTTAATACTTGTTTCCTGAATCCTTGGCAATATCAACATCTGTATTAATTTGTATGACAAGATGGAAATTCTCACGTTTTGTAATCTAAATGGCCTATAGTGGAAGCCAGCTTTCTTTTTGAGCAAATCATTCTATAATCAATCAATCAATCAATCAACAGGTACTTATATACCGCTTTTCAACACCAAGTTCACAAAGCGGTTTACAGGCAAATAGTAATAATAAAGTTAAATGGCTCCCTGTCCCAAAAGGGCTCACAATCTAAAAAAAGGCAGACCGCCAGCAACAGCCACTAGAAAGACTGCGCAGGGGTGAAGAGGGACAGTTACTCTCCCCCTGCTAAATATAAGAGGAACACCACTGGAAAAAGTGCCTCTTGTCCAGTTAGCAGGGGTTTGTTGCACACAATGAAGTTCTTGCATGTTTGAGAGCATCCTAGATGGTTAGGGAAATGATCCAGATCGATGCGCAACTAGACTTTTATTTTCACAGAAAACTGTTTCTTTGTCTGCTAAATGACACTTGCTTCCAGCCACATACGAGAGAACTTTGACCTTCATTTTTGATTCTCAGGGAGCTGAAAGCCAAACATTCATTTCAGATACTTTTCAAAGAATCAGACTGGCCGTTGCAGATTTGCAAACCAAACTTAGGTGGTTCTGATTTTTAGTAAAACCTAACTTGAACTGATAACTTTTATGAGAGTTGCTCTGTATGTTGTTACAGACAAGATCTGTGTACTTTGAACATTTTCACAGAGTGTGAGAATGTGTTCTAGGCAGGGCTGGCAGAAGGAGGCTGGGAAACATTTCTGAGGCTGAGAGAAAAATATGGGAAGCTTTAGAGTTCACAACCCATGTCAGATTGGCTTTTTCAAGTCCTCAAAGTCCTTCTCAGAATTTGAACGTGGACAGGTTTCATGGTATTTCTATAGCCTGCTCCCCACTCCCTTGGACTATTAGTTTATTATTAGATATTTATATACCACTGTGAAGGAATGTACCTGTTTCCCTCATTTTGTAATGTCTTGCATTGTGTGGTAAACTGGTTGTATGAGAAAAAATAATATTCTTATAAATTTTTTCCTCTTTCAGGAAGAGAGATTAAAAAGTCAACCTAAGAAACAGGAGCCAAACATATTCTTCAGAAAACCGAAACACAGACCTTGGGAAAACAATCAGCTGAAAACATTATTTTAGAGAAATGACATTTGGATCTGATATGGGCAAAATCTGGGGTTAGTGTTTTCTTCTATAAATTGGGCTGAGCCATTGCACAAGTACTGTCTGGGAAAGGGAGACCTCAGCTAAAGAGTTACAAAGAAGATTGTTGAAAGTGGGCAAGAAGTTAGAAAGCTGAATCATATCTGCCTATTACCCCATTGCAGGGGGTGGGGTTTTCCCCTGGGGAAGGGGATGAATGTCCCCTTTCCTGAAGAGACACCCGTGGCTGCCACAGATCCTGTAGGATGCAGTGGTAGCCATTTTGGTACTGCTGCTCCTATGAGATCCAGGCAGCTCAGGATTGGGCTGTGAATGTGTACTGAAGGCTCCCAGTTCTGCTGCAGTCGCCAGGCCACTCTTTCCACCACTCCAAGTTTTGCTAGTCCATTAGTCGGCAGACTGTTCCCTACTCTCACCCCAAACTGCCACCCCACTCCAGCAATGAGAAGCCTATTCTGTGCATTCTTCACTGGCACAGGGTTGTTATGCTGTCTGAAACAATAGGTTGCTATACTGCCTGTACCACAATAACGGAGGGGGCAACTATGGGTGTGATATGAATGGAAATCCAGCGTACAGCATGTTTCACCTTGTGTGCTCGAACTGATTGTGCACAAAATCTAAAACCCAAATGATCCTGATGTTTTGCCACTCCTGTTATACTAACTGAATTATTATCTTTTGTTAAGGCGATTTGTTTCCCACCAAATGGAAATATCTGTGCCCCTGGGCACCCTGCTCCGAATTAACATTCAGCTCCAAGGTCTCCAAACATCTGGGTGGCGGATTTCTTTTTTGTTCACCAGACACTCTTCATAAATATTTAACAAATCAAATAATTAAAGAATAATATGATCTGCCAGCTGTGACACTCCGCAACAACAGTGCACTTGGCTGCCTGGTTATCTGATTGTTCTTCCTGAAATGCGTGGCCGTTGTCTTTCATCTTTTACAGGGTACATCCATGTAGAACCCCTTGCTCTTCAGTAAGCCACTGATTCCTGCAAAATCAGAACCAAAAATTATGTAGAGATGATTATGATTCTAATTAGCTGGCTGTGTGCAGTGAGAGAGGGAAAGATGGGAAAGACAGAGCTATTTCCTAAAGCTAATGCTTATAGATAGGGGACATTTTACTATGAGCATTATTGTAGTAGTGTATTGCAAATTCCAATAAGGTAACCAACTGCATTTGTCTCCTGAAGCAGGAAAAAATATCACAGGGTCTTGTGGCTCCATTGGAAACCAGCACATTTATTATTTTTTACAACATTGATTTTCATCCCAAAAGATATTTTGAAATTCAATCTATACCAGTCCCTATGTCTTCACTGGTTTTGGGGTTTAACTTCTGGATCACCTTCTTGATTTCCTGAGAGATTATACACCGACAGTGTACTCTGAAAAGGTGCGTTGCATGTATAATGAAAACTGGCTGCTAACCCAGCTCAGAAGAACAATGTTGAAGAGGCTTAAAATGAGACATGGGTCTTGTCATGAAAAGAGCTCATAGGTCAATTGCCCCCTTGATTTCTAGATATTTCAGGAAGTGATTCTCTATTAAAAAGAGGTTAGATTTGATGGACAAGTATAATTGCAAAGTTGGAATAGTACACTGACAAAATAAATTCCATGCAGCATTTTATATGGAGCCCGAACTGTGACAATGACACATTTAGATACGATAAAGCCATCCATCTATAAAGTGCTCTTTGTTTCCTTTCCTGGTGTAGACAGATGTGCACTCATACTGGATTCTTCCCCAATGGATAGGGGACTCCCTGGAGAATGGATTTTAAATTGATATTATTTTTAGGCTGAACAAGAATTCTGACCAGGCACCACAAACCCACCAAATGATTTTCAGTAATGATCTTCAGCCTGGGAAGCATTTTCTTCTTGCGGTTATAAAATCTATATCAAAGTTGATAATCCAAAATGAATTCATTTTATTTGTTTTCTATAATAGGTGGAAATCTGACAGATGGTCAGGAAGTGCCTGTTTGGGGGAAAAAAATAAGAGGTGGATAAGAATTTTTACTTTAACAGACTCATTTTTTCTGCTGTCTTAATTACGTTTGCTTTGCAGATGGAAAATGCTTGAACTTAGTGTTTGTTGATCATTGGGAAAAATGATGAGGGAGCTGAATTGACTTATATTGATAAAAAATGACCAGAGTCCTATGGTTTTGTCTGAGGCAAGTTTTTGTTCAGTTTTCATGATGGAACTCATAGACTGCATAAAGGGACATTAATGTGCTATGATTTTGCCACATTGGGAATGGGTTTCTCAGAATGAAGAATTCTTATAAGGATTTATTGTTGGAATATGCTTTTGTTTTGTCAAGCCGTTCAGAAGGTGAAGGAACAGCCGGATGGATTGTCAAGAAGATTTTCAAAGTTTGAAAACTTTTCCTAAGGCTGGTTTGAGGACATGCTCTGCCTGATTACAGAAACGTTTCTTCAAGATCTTTTAAATGTGCATTCATTAAACAAACAAACAAACAAACAAACAAACAAACAAACAAACAAAAACTAAGGGAGCAATCCTAATCTGGAGTTAGGCTGGCACAGTTAGGCCAGCAAAGTTTGGCTGGCACCAGGACCACTATAAAGCACGGTTGGACCACTCTTGAAGGATGGCTAACTTCAGGTTAGAATTGCGCCCTAAGAAACAGCAATAATAATAAGGAAATAATATTCACTGACGCATTCTATTTCTTGCTGTAGCACTTAGTCCTACCCCCTGCCAGCATGCAGAATGTATAGCGATAGTCCAGTGATCAACATGCCAATTATGGACCAGGTCAGCCAAGAGAGGTAGGGGAAAAAAAAAAACACCCCGTTATTTACCTTCCTGGCTCCTAAATGGGATGCTTCAGATCTACACCAGCTCTTTTGCTCTTCAGCTCTTTAGCTGGTGTAGCTCTGAGGAGCCTGATGGAGACTTGTTAGGCTTGGGTGGGGATTCTGGTTATGGTGGATGCCAACACTGCCAAAATCTTCCCTGTCCTGCCCTTGATCCACCCTGATTCCTGGTGGCGTCAACAAAAGCGTTGATAAGAGTTGTGGCTTATTTCGATCCAACAAGTGTGTGCACAGCACTGCCTTCTTACTCTACCCTGGGCTGTCCTACTTCAGGCACAACCTTACCAGCCTATGAAAGAAAAGGCAAAGAAAACTTTGCGCAGAACAATTTGCATCCTCAGTTCTAAAAAAGGATTCACAAAATGGTTCCGTGTTGTCCTCAATAGCAACATTTCATACATTCACACATATCCAACAGCCACCTCACTCGGCGATAAACAATCCTCTTCATTAAGAAATCAAAAATGAGTATTAATACAACAGACATTTTCCTGGCAACAAACTTATCCATTCGCTGGTTTTTAGAATGTAAAAATTTAAAACATGTTTGGATTTAGGGGGTGTAGTCCAGTCAGCTTCTCAAATAAAAAACAGTGGGGTTTTTGCCATTAATTATCATGGGATATAGACTGATCTCAAAATTATTAATCAACATCTAAAAAGAAAGTTCTCTGTCAGACTTGTCAGCACTTCAATCATGAGCTACTTTTACCTTACAAATCTTCTTAGTGATCTCTTCAATCTGAACCATTGTTGTCTCTCTTAATTAGCCTTTTAAATGTCTTTTATGTCGTGATGAGAGGTTCCTATTCTGGCATTTATTGTACATTTTCTTTTGCTTCAACTCATGACAGTTAAACTTTCCTAAGTGTTATTTGAAAGTGTGCAAGGTGTAGCACAATTTTTTGAAGCCACCTATTTCTCTGGCTCAAGCCAAACCGGATAATGAATTTTTTAAATTGGTGTCCTTCAAGTGTGGAAGGTATTGACCCCAAATTCACTTCTCTTTTCCCTTCAAATAATTCAGTGAATATTTTGGTTCCTAAGAATTCTGTAATCTCCTAGTAAAGGCTTTGTTCCGGCCCATGGTGATGGCCGAGGGCTGGAGGTTCTTTTGGATCATAGTAAGGAGCACGTCGTTGCTTGTCCCAGCTCCTGCCAACCTAGCAGTTCGAAAGCATGTAAAAATGCGAGTAGATAAATAGGGACCACTTTGGTGGGAAGGTAACGGCGTTCCATGCGCTACAGTGTATAGTCATGCTGGCCACATGACAACGGAAGCTTGTCCTCAGACAAACGCCGGCTCTACAAGCTTAGAAATGGAGATGAGCACTGCAGATGAGCACTGCCCCCTACAGTCAGTCATGACTAGACCATTCGGTCATGGGGAAACCTTTACCTTTAAGGAGCAAGTCTAGTCCAAGGCTGAGGGGGTAAGACTCTTTATTCAAACACAAAGAAAGGCAAACGAGAAAACTTACATGGTACTGAAAGGGTGGTGTGAAGGTGTTGAGGGTCAGGAAACTACTGCTAATTTAGTGCAAGGCTATATGGGGAAGTGCTCAGTTAATCAATGCTTCATTGGCTGGAATTCAACAAATGACAGCGGAGTAGGGCTGCTGTGGGGGTGATTAGGCTACAAGCAGGTGGGAAATAAGGATGTCCTCACGGCTAGGGAGAGTGGGCCTTTGCTACAGGTGATAGTAATGAGGATGGCCTTGTCCAATCTATGTTGGCCAGGGCCAGTGATGTCATGCACCCACTACGCACCACTACGCGAGTACCGGTTTCTAGAAGTTGAGCTGGCCTAAATCATTATTTGTTTGGCATTTGGACAAGTGCCAATCAAAAGTGAGTACTGGTTTCTAAATCATTTGGATGACACCACTGGCCAGGGCCCTTGGTTTCTGGCCAAGTCCCTGTTGCCTCCCATAGCAACAGAACTGGCAAGGACTGTGGGTTGCTGGGAGTCAGACAGACGGTTTCTGGGCCCTGCACAGGCTTGTACCAACATACTGGGAGAAAAAAGGGAGAGGAACAGAAAAAAGGAAAGGCTATCAAAAGCCTCTTTAGCTGCTCTTTATGGGTCTTTAGGGCCCCTTTGAGTCACAGAGACCCCACAATCATATACCAGGGCCCATTCCTAAGGCCCTCATTGCTGGTGATACACTTGTACTCTTGGCTAAAAGTGTCACAAACGTGCTGTAAAGCACATTTGCGCCACCATGGGAGGAGGGAGCGTTGGTGCTGGGCTGGTGCTAGTTAGCATCCAGCCTCAGTGCTGAGAGGAAGGGCCACCAGAGCTCCAGCAGCACTGCCACCAGTAAGTGGAGTCAGGGTGGGGAGAGAGGCGGGGAGAGAGCGGAACTGGATGGGGAGACGGGAGGATCAGTCCTGTGTGGGGTGTGGGAGCCAGCAGTGGCTTCTACCACTGGATCCGATGCCCCACTTTGGGTCAGGCAGCCCAATACGGGGCTGTTTGAGAGCGCAATCCTATACTGGAGTTAGGCTGGCATAAGCTAAGCCAGCAAAGTTTGGCCAGCACAAGGGCCACCACAAAGTGTGTTTGGACTACTCTCGGAGTCAGTGAGCCATCGCTCACGCCTGTGTGCTGGCCTCTCTGACTCCGAGAGTGGTTCAGACATACAGTACTTTATGGTGTCTCTTGTGCTGGCCAAACTTTGCTGGTTTAGTTTATGCCGGCCTAACTCAGTTTAGGATTGCACCCTGAGTCTCCACTGGCAAAATAGCTGGCAGAGACTTGACAGAGGCCTTTTCCGGGGCCCACAGCATTCCTTGGGGGAAGGGGATCCTGCAGGATGCTGCAGAAGCTACATGTGGGGTGTGTGTGTGTGGCCACAGTAGTTGCAATGCGGCAAGTACAGAACCAAACAAAAAACACTCCCCTCATATACTCTTATTTCAGTTATCTCTGAAGGCTGAGGTGATGCAACACTGTTATGAAGCCATCTACACACAGGCGAATTTCCCCTGAAGCACACTGTGGATTATACCTTTTAATCTTGTCAAAAACAATATGTTGAACACCCTTCTTAACTACTGGTAGCTCCTTGGCACACAACTAGCTTGACCTGGATTTAAAATATTAATCCTTTCCAGTTTGCTTTCTTGTTTAGCGCTTTAGTTAATATTTTATGGACAACATTTAGCTGTGATATCTGATGCTGGTAGAGTCTGTTTTTTGTCGAGTGCACACCCAGGCTCCGAAATTATGAGACCAATTGGGGTTTTTTTGTCTGTTGTCATGCCCCTGCTCCTCAACTGACCAAAGTAAATTGGTACTCCACTGGAGTAGGTGAAATTGAGCAATTTTATTCCCATTTGTTGCCCGATACAAGAGATATAGGGCTCTTCGTTTCCACCAGGAAAATTCTGAGGTTTTAGGCAGTGACGTCATTCAGGGGGAACGGACCAGAACAGGCGTTCCGGATCCTAACGGGCTCTGTGGCTGCTTCCGGGGTTCCCCCCCCCCCGCACATTTGAATTTGAACTCAAAAGTGAGTTCCTGTTCCTAAATCATTTGAATGACACCACTGGTTTTAGGCCGTTGATGTCTCTTTTTACTTAAGCCAATCTAATATTCTTCCTTGGGTAAATCCTAAAAAATGATACAAAACAAAAAAACAAAAAAGTCAAGTCTTTGGCTGAGAGCAAAAATTAAAAAGGTGCCAAATCCTCTTGCCCCCCCCCTCCTGCTGCTTTGCTGAGGGTTTGGAGGAGTCTTCATCGGCACAATTGCTGCAGTCCAAGAATGCCAATTTGTATTTCAGGAGTGTCATTTTATTATGTTACAATGACAGCACTTCCTGCTTCATGATGTCACTTCCTTCCACAACATAACTTCCAGGTTAATGACCACTTCTGGTGGGTCCCAACATGAGTGCCTTTCTAAAAAGTGGATCCTGGTCTAAAATGTTTGAATACCACTGGTTTAGACCATGTTTCACCTCTTTATAAGTGCCTATATCTCTCATTAGGGACGTGGTGGTGCTGCAAGTTAAACTGCTGCTGCTGAGCTTGCTGACCAGAAGGTTGGCAGTTCAAGACCACGCAATGGAGTGAGCTCCTGTCGCTTGTCCCAGCTCCTACCAACCTAGCAGTTCAAAAGCATGTAAACGTGTGAGTAGATAAATAGGTACCACTTCGGTGGGAAGGTAACGGTGTTCCGTGCACCTTGGCGTATAGTCATGCTGGCCACATGACCATGGAAGCTTGTCCTCGGACAAAGGTCTGTTCTTCGGCTTAGAAACAGCGATGAGTACCGCCCCCTACAGTTAGTCACAACTAGACCATTCTGTCAGGGGGAACCCTTTACCTTTTTATATCTCTCATTACATGGGTGGTTTCTATAGCTTTTTTCCCCTTTCGATCTAATTTTTTTCGTATTAAACAGCCTGTAAGTTTTGATTTCACTTTCTGAGAATATCTTTGATCATTAGACTTTCAGTATATTTTTCCTGTGTCCCAGAGGCCTCTCTATATTTGAGCTGACTCCGAATTTATCAAAGAAATTGAGTTTAGTCCACTGTCTCTCCCATGTGTGGAAGCGTTTTCTCCTTTCTGAGTACAAGGAGTTCATTCTCAACCCACTTGATCTTGTTTGACAGGTATCCAAATTTGTTATTAAATCTGCTGATGTACCTCCAGTGTTTGCTAAGAGCTATATGCCATGAAATTGTTCCTTGAAGCAATACTTTTTTCCCCCATGAGGAAAACTCTTCTGGTGAACTAGTAAGTAAAATTGAATGTAAAGCAGCATTACTAGGTGGAACAGAGCCTCTTCAGAAGTCTCCAAGATTTTTTTTAACAGACCTTCCCTGTTCAAATGATTTCAATCCAGCAAGTATATTTCTATTGACATTTATACAAAAGTGTCAAGAGCTTAAAAGTCTATTGGCCACACCTGTTCATTTTCTTTTAACATCCTGCCTTTGTGACTGCCAAGTTATTCTTATGCTGGTTCTGTGGTTCCACAAAGTATGTAACGGTGAAACGATGGGGGGTGTAAGCTTCTGATTAACTGTAAATACTCAACTAGGGTTGCCATTGAAAGAGGTCCTTGGGCCTTCAACTGGACAGTTGGAAGAAATTCAGTAGGGTCACCAAGGAGATGAGGAACACAATACCTTAGAAATTCTGCTGATCATGTTTTCCTTAAAGGACCAAGTGCCTATCTGGGAAAACACAGCAAGACGGCAATCCTTTCAGTCTGAAGAAGATGAAAGAATAATACATAGAATGTGGCCACCAAGTTGGAATAGTCTGGACGGAATTGTTGCATCTGACATATCTAGCATATGCCAATAATTTATTCTATAATTGTTTTAATTTATTTTAAGTATAAGCAACCAGTTGGTTGTGGATTTCATTTCGGTGGTGTCAACAAATTCTTGTTGCACAGCATGTATGCTAAAGTCACAGTCAACTTTTCTGGTGGGGAGACCGTGCTCTGCTCAGTGTTGTTTCTTGGAGTTTAGAGAGCAAGGGCCCAATCCAACCCAAACTTCCAGCACTGGTGCAGCCACAACGCAACCCTGAGATAAGGGAACAATCATCCCCTTACCTTGGGGAAGCATCTGTAACAGTCCCATCACCACAAAATGCAGTGTGCAACCCATTGGCATGTTACATCAGTGCTGGAAAGTTGGATAGGATTGGGCTCTGAGGGCACAATCCTATACTACACTGGAATGGCGAGGGCGGCCGGCCAATGCCACATCCTAGGGCAGTATAGGTGAGGCTGGAGCCTCCCCATGGCAAGGGAGTGTGCACTCCCTTACTGTAGGGGAGGCTCCAGCCTCCCCTATGTGCTCCTCGGATCTGTGCCCACTAAAGAGCGGGCGCAGATCTGAGGAGACCGTGCGGCCCAAGTTGGGGCCGCGCAGCCTCCCGGACGGGCTTAGGAAGTGGCTATATGGCTACCTCCCAAGCCCACCCAAGTCCTGCCCCTGCCTCCCTCCCTCCCTCCCTCCAATCCCCATGCCACCTTGGCACGGAGCCTCCCTCACGCCGATCAGCTTCAGTTGGCACGAGAGAGGCTCAGCGCGGGCACAGCAGGGCCGACGCTGCCTGCAGTGCCGGTCCTGTTGCTTGAGCGCTGATGCAGGGGTGCAGATTGGTGCCACCACATCAGCACTAAGCACTCAGCATTGGTGCAACCCTGTTGCGCCAACGCTGCACGGTCTATAGGATTGTGCTGCCCGATTCGTGCATGAGACATTTGATGATTGCCTCCAATCAGATATAAAGATTGCAGATGGTTCTAGGTGAGTTTTCCATTGTGCATTCCTAGTGGAGATGGCCACATCTATTGTGCCACTGTTTGGGAAGGACATGACTGGGAAGGACATACTCTTTATTACTCAATATTGTCCAGTGATCGGTTGGGAGGCCAGATACACTCTTTTGTGATCACAAATAGTTTTGCTTATCTCAAAGCCATTTAGCTCTGAGGATTGTGGCACTGTTTGCTGGGTAACCCCCTAGCCAACCCATGATGGTGCACTGGACACTGCCACGGGTGACAGTACTGAGCATTCAGGCCCGGTGAGGTGGGCCCTTCAATGGGCATGGGATCTTCAAGGGCGTGGAATCAAGTAGCTTAGAAGAGTTATTAATAGCAGGAAAGATCTGCTTAGTGAACAGTTGAAGCTACAAAAATGGAAGGAGGCAACTATCCCAATAATGGAAGATTAGATAGTGAGATTAGTAGGCCTGATTGACGGCCTGCAGAAACACCAGTAGCGCGGAAGTAACTCAGAATATTTTGTTTGCCTCTTTGGTCTCTCTTAGGGCCCAATCATAACTATTAACAGTGCAGTGGATGCAGGGCTGCCAGTGCAGCATTTATTGCATCCAGTGCACCACCCGGAGACTGAGCTGGTCAGGAGAGGTACTACATGGTCCCCAATGGGATTCCTCAGATGTAAGCCTTCTCTTTTGCTTGCATAGCCTTTAGGAGCCTGCTGGGAGCATGCATCCACTGGGATGGGATGGTTGTTTGGGATGTGGTGGCCATTACTGCTGCTATCTACCTCTGTCCTATCACAATCCCTGCCTCAATCTGCCCTAACAGAGAGGCTGCCATGCTGGCAGGTTCCTCATTGCATTGACATATATGTTTTACATGTAATTATAAATCACAAGTTATAAACATATAATTTATATGTTCCTTAACATTTATTAAGGACATTGGTGGCACCATGGCACCAGGTACCAAAGCGCACCATGGTGAACTCACAGGACATGGTGATTCCCCAGTGGCCTCTTCTTCCCCACTCTCCTGGGCACCTCCATCTTGGATCACGCTAGATCCAGTAATGGGATCTGGGGATTGACTACAGGAACACTGGGCGGGACTTATGTGTGATTGGCAGCCCACCCGTTTTGTTCCTTTGGCTGCCCGCCGGCCGCGCGGGCTTCTCCTGGGGAGCGCGCCCCACCGCTGCTCATCCGATCACCTGGCGCACCCCCACCTGTCCCCCCAGCGAGCCGGCACCCCTCTGAGGCCAGGGCAGGTGGCAGACCGAACAGACAGGCAGCCAATGACGTGTAAGTCCCACCGAAGTCCCGCCCAGCATTCCTGTAGTCAATCCCCAGATCCCATTACTGGCTAGATCCATTACCTCAGAATGCCAGATGCAGGGGAGTAGCACCAAGATGCAAGTATCTTTTTGTCTTGTTGTGCTCCCTGAGACATCTGGTGGGCCATTGTGACGGCGCAATATAACCTGGAGTTAGGCCGGCACAGTTAGGCCAGCAAAGTTTGGCTGGCACAAGTGTCACCGTAAAGTGTGTTTGGACCACTCTTGGAGTCAGGGGGGATGGCGCATGTCAGTGTGCTGGCCTCTGACTCAGAGAGTGGTCCAAACTTACTTTACAGTGTCCCTTGTGCCGGCCAAACTTTGCTGGCCTAACTGTGCCGGCCTAACTCCAGGTTAGGATTCCCCCCCCCCGGGATCTAGGAAGCTGGTCTAGATGGGCCTTTGGTTTGATCCAGCTGTGCCATTCTTATGTTCCTATGAGATCTCGCACAATTCTCACAAGATTTTGTGCAATCCATCTTCCTGGCTTTCTTGAGTGCCGCCATCTTGGATCGTATAAGATTCATTCGATTCTCACAAGATCTCACATCATTCAAGATGGTGATTTCTAGGAAAGCCAGGAAGGCGAGGCGGCTGCAAAAGAAGCGTACTAGGATCACAGTACATTTGGGAACCACTGCTCAAGGGCCACAAGAGCCTTAGGGCCTGGTGCAGGGCTGCATGGCACTGCAGGCACGAAAGCGAGAGAAAAGTTCCCCTTCTTTTGTACAGCCAAAGTGCACAATCCCACTGGCTTTCTCTGAGCCCAAGAGTCTTTGGTGAGTCAGTTCTCTTCCTTTGGTTTTTTTTTTCTAAGTTCAGATACTTCAGCCAAAATTATGTTTACACCTTAATTATATTTTCTTTAAGGGAAAAGACGTTCTCCTTTTCTTTCTTCCTTTATTCAATAACATTTTAGCTCAAGTTCAGGATATTTATTTGACCTTTCGTATCTTCTATATATAATGGCATTTGATTCATTAGCTTTTGTAAAGATGGCTGACCTTTTAGCTAAAAAAAAGTTCATCTTACGGTCCTTCTTCCTTCTCTTCTGTGCCATGGGGGTAGTTTCTCCCCCAGTTTTGATCTTTCGTGGCATGAGTTCTTGATACGGACTCTTGTTTTCACGATCTTTCCCCTGCTATGTCCATGTGTAAGCATGATAAATATATTCTCTTAGCATGTCCATCCAGACCCCCTCACACTTAAATTTGACCTATGGCTTTTATATAATAAAAGCAGAAATAGCTATTTTTTTTCCAACACTTGAAAAAGCTGAAATTTTAATGCGTGTCTTTAATAACTTTATTCTGTGATAGAGCAAGTTTTAGACTAAGAGCGCAATCCTAACCTGAATTTAGGCTGCCACAGTTAGGCCAGGAAAGTTTGGCCCACACAAGGGCCACCATAAAGCGCGTTTGGACCACTCTTGGGGTCAGGGAGAATGGTGCATGTTTAAAAGAAATATATTCACTTCGAAGCATTTTAAATATTGAGTTATTTAATGCCTGCTTGATATCTTCATGAGGAAAAAAAAAGACCATCACACAGAATGTTCATTCAGAGCATCTTGCAAGTAGGATGCTGAGCATGATTTCAAAACCTTCATTCAAAATCAGGAAGCTGCCTTATATTGTATCAAGCAGAGGCATTTAGAGGCAGAGCAGCTCATCTGCATACCTCCCAGCAGACTTTGCAGCGGACAGGGATGATGGATACAAGTGCTTGCTCACCATGAGCCACAAGGAACCTGGCAGCAAGCAAGCCCTACACTCTTCGCCAATGACAAACAGGCACAGGAATCTATTGGTTGGAGCAGCTCACCTGTATACTTCCCATAGGCTTTGCAATGGACGGGATAAAAGAGAGAGGTTCTCAGTGCGAGCTGCAAGGGACCCAGTGGCAGGCAAATCCTGACTCTTCACCAGTGAGGGTCAGCAAATAGGAGGCTGCTGGGGTGACAAGCAAGGTGTCATGTTTGCATGTATGTTTGTCTTCTTGCTTGCAACCTTTTGCCTGAAGACCACATGTGCAGCAAGTGCAAAACTAGTTGCACTGTCAAAAGAGAAGTATAGAGGACTACAGGAGCAAGCTTCTGCCTTTTGCCCAATTAAAGCAGCTGAGGAGTTCCTGGGCACGACAAAAGCAGACAGGGATGTGCAGTCAGGGGAGGCAGACTTCCTCATCTGACCAGGAGGTCATCTGACCTCCTGGGACCTGAGCTCCCGGATGTGACCAGAGATGTTCTCTGGCAGTGTCCAAGCCTTTCTCAGGCCCACAGAGGCTGCACGCAGCTACTACAGGCTTCAGAACACCACCACCACCACCCCATTGGTATTTAACAAGCACTTTCAATTTTTGATGAAAACTGGAAGTGCTTTCAAAACACATCTGGGGTTTTCTGAAGCCCAAAAAGGCAGAATGAGACCTCTGCACACTTCAGAAAGGCCCCAGATGTAACCAGAACTTTGTTTGGAAGCCCAATGACCCAGAACTGTTACAATACTTCTGGGTCACTGGGTTTTGTGATGTTCTGTATCTCACTGGCACAGAATGTCATGGCATGTCCCTGCAAGCAGAACATCTCCAAAAGGCAAAATAGGAGGAGACTGCTATGAAAAAGAGGCATCTACAGGGGAAGAGTCTACATGGAAGAGAGTGACTGCCAGGAGCAGGAGGGGTGGTCTGGAGTTTTGAGCTGTCACCTTGTCTGAAAAACAATAACATATTGGTGGCAGTGGTGGTGCCATTATCCTATGCCCCAGGCTCGGGCTGGACATGCCCCCTGAGACCCACCTGGATTTACACCAGCCAAAAAGCTGATGCAGATCCAAGTAGACCCATTTGGGATCAAGCAATAGTGGAGTAGGGGCACAATCCTAACCAACTTTTCAGGACCAGGGTAAGGGCAATGTAGCTCTGAACAGAATTCCCTAACTTTGAGGAGGCCTCTGTGACTGCTCCCGCCCAACTACAGGATGCAGCACATACCCCATTGGCACAGTTATGTCAGTGCTGGAAGGTTGGTTAGGATTGCGTCCTAGGTAAGTAAGAAAATACCAGTGGCATCATTCACCCGGTACGCTAGGCGGGACTTACCTTTGAGCGGCAGTCCACCCGTTGCATCACGCCGCGGGTGGACTGCCGCTCAAAGGTAAGTCCCGCCCAGTGTACCGGGTGAATGACGCCACTGGAAAATACCTCTTCATCGCTGCCTGGTCCCCAGCCAGCCCATGGCACGTAGTGCTGCTGCACCCTCTGGACAAGCCCAGGATAGGATTGGACTGATAGTGTCTCGATTTCATGCCAATATTGAATTATCGATTCGATCCATAATTCATTACATGAAATGGCCTTGTCCAAATGTTTTGCTCAAAGCTTATCTCTTTCCAGACACCTTTTTGCTATTTTAATGCCAAGCCCATAATTCTTCTTAGTACATCCTCCAGGGAGGTCTGTGAACTTGTTATCCTTCTTCCCTTCCTAAAGCAAATGTTAACATGGCACGATATCCTATTAAAGAGCATTGAAGATGTAAATAAGAGGGTGTTAGCAGGTGTGGGCTTAAATATTTCATTATCCTCTTCATTGCGAGGTTATGCTTAAGAACATTATGTTATCTGAAAGGCTGCCAATGTTTTAAAAAATGGGTAGTAGCGTGCGCGAGGAATTGCAGAGCCAAGTGCAGACAAAGCAGCACTAAAAAGCCTAGGAGGAGGGTTGTAGCCCAGGCAGTGACATGTTTGCAAATCAGCTGTAGGCCTGACTTAAAGCCCCTTTTCACTAAGGATGCTGTTTCAGGTTTCAGTTTGGGAGGAAGAAGATATTGTAGTGGGAAACAGGGATGAGATTCAAAGATCTGCTTTTGGATACATTCAAGGGCATTGTGAAAAAATAGAGCACATTCTCTTCTATCCTCATTGCACAGTGGTGTACTGGTTAATTTTATAGTGTAGAAGCTCATCATTATACCCCCACCATAGGCACACAGATGCAGGCCCAGTGCCACCATTGGAGCCCTCGGTGGTGCTGCGAACATATTTTATGGTGCATTTCCTACACCAGAGCCGGCAGAAAACTCTTACTGCCTCCTTCAGGATTGGCCCTTAAGAACATAAGAAGAGCCCCACTGGATCAGGCCAAAGGCCCATCTAGTCCAGCTTCCTGGATCTCGCAGCAGCCCACCAGATACCTCAGGGAATACACAAGACAACCAGATATGTGCGTCTCGTTGCACATATCTTAAAAATGGTCCAATGGTTCCCAACCTTTTTAGCACCAGGATCCATTTTTCAGGTATGAAAACCTATTGAGGAACCCCTCTAAGACTGGAAATAATGTCATTAAACAGGAAGTGATCATTATACTCATAAAAATTGAATGTAGACTACCATAGGTTACCAAATGCAAAAGTTGTTTTCAGGTATGTGGAAACACCTTGAAATTTTCAAACATATTTCTCTGTTGGACAGAAATGCAACTTTGTAATGTTGCGCAAATGCATCTATGATAGTAAATGGGGTCTCCACGACCCCCTGAAAATCAGCTCTCAACCCCCACAGCGGGTCACAACCCAGGACGGGAACCACTGATTTAGCTCATTTCATCCCAAACTCTTGGATTGGGTTGCAATAGTTGTAAAAGAAATGCATGACATTTGAAAAATATCCCAGAAAAAACTAAAACTGTGCCAGCCTGTGTGTGTTTATAAGAAGTCCTATTATGTTCAAGAGGACTTACTCCCATTGCTAGGTAAATTACATAGCAATGCAACTTTAATGCATCATGTGCTACATACTTTCTCTCAGGCAGCCCTTGGGAAAGATGATAGCCTACCCATTAATATATGCCCCTAGGCACATTTCTTACTTTGCCTCCTGCTGAGCTTGATGCCTCTTTTTCAGCTCAGTTTCAAGGGCAACACCTGAGTGCTCCTGCTGATGACATCATTGTTCTTGCTATAAGAGAAGTCCTGGAACTCAGTTTCCCTGGAGTACCTTTAAAACAGTCCCACTGTCATAGTAGCTACAGCAGTCTTACCAGGACAAACAGGATTTTTTTTTTTAAGAAAAGGGATTTGTGCATTAGGTATGCATTACTCAGTTCAAAGCTCATTCATCTGTATGCTATCTTCAAAATTTGAAAAACGAACGTAGGTGCGTGTTCGTAATATTTCAGCTCTCAGCAGGTCCCTGCCTCATATTCCCTCCCAGCCCATTGCTTAAGACTGTGTTCAGCCTTCTATATGCTTTATTCACCTACCTTGAGTCTCCAGTTACCAGCCTTCCGCCAATTTAAGAGGCAGGCAAAAGAAAGAAGGGAATTCTGCAGTCATCCTGGCCTGTGCTATTAGTAGCAGCATCTGAGCCATTCTCAGATTGTACCATCACAGATTTCTTTAGTCAAAGAGTCACCTTGACTTTAATAGGTTTCTCGAATTACAGTTGGCAAGACGTATAGAAGATGATGGTTTGCTCTTTTTTTCATGTGCGCATGTGTGTCCTGGTCCTCCAAAATGAGGTTGACATTTTGTCTTTCTCTTCTGCTTCCCTTTCTCCGCTGGGGATATAAGACAGATATTGGTATGCCCAGCATAGTTTTGAGCTGTCATCGCATTTGCATCTTAGCCAGTGTCATTTATGGTTTGGTTTATGTCCATCAGCCACCCGGCACATCTCCCATGAAAGCAGCAGGCTTCAAACCCAGTGTCCAGGCCCCAGGGTATTTCCACTCTCTCAGATGCTTCTGTGCTTCCCACATTCTAAGCCCACGAGTTCCAATATTCTCTGCTGGGAAGGTTCAGATTCAGCAGATATTCTGAATGGAAAAATTCAGGGAACCTTACATCCTTCATTTAATTTGCAATCGGAAATAATTAGTTCTAGGATTTCTCCTTTGCAGGGAATTAGACTCTCCTCTGCTGCTCCCTTTTCTCACCAGTAAGACAGCCAGGATGGGGTAATGGTTCTGGAGTGGAACATAGACCTGGAAGATTCAGGTTCCAATCCCTGTTCAGCCATGAGGCTTCCTGATTGAGCATGGGCCAGCTACTCTCCATCAGCCTCAGCTACCTCACAGGGTTGTTGTGAGGACAAAAGGAAGGAAGGAACCATGTACAGTATGTATACCATCCTGAGCTCCTTGGGGGAAGAGCAGTGGTGTTATGCTTCCGGAACGCTGGGCGGGACATCCGGGTGATTGACAGCCCGCCCGTCGCATTCTGCAGCGTTACGCCGTTTGTGTAACCAATTACGCCGCTTGCGTATGTTACGCAAATGGTGTAACGCTGAGGAACGCGACGGGCGAGCTGTCGATCACCTGGATGTCCCGCCCAGCGTTCCGGCAGTGTAACACCGCTGGGGAAGGGCAATATAAATACATGGGAAATTAAATAAAGTCATGGAAAGGAAGGGGTGGGAGTGCAGGCCAAAGCATTATTGAGCCAGCCCATTTATGCAGTTGCTTCTTTTTTTAAAACCACAGTACAAGAGGCATATTCAACCAAAGCAGCAAATTGAATACCTTTCAGCCTACACTCAACCCTCTGCCCTGGAGAATATAGGGGAGTTAATTGAATTGATTTTATATTTAATAAAAGTCCACACACTGCATTTTTGAATGGAAGGCACTATCACTGGGACAGTGTGAGCCGGCATTGTCCTCTGCTTCTTTGCCATTCTTCCCGGTACACATCCCTGGAAAGCCATCAGCATACCAAAGGGCAGGCTAATTGACAGGTCTGTGGAGGTTGGAGGTATGAGGTGACCTGAAATGAGGACTGTTCCCATAATGAGAGGCAGCTGAAAGATTATGAATGTAACCTCTTGCGGGAACCTCTTCCTGGCTCTCTTTCATAAGCCAGCAGATGGTAGCAGAGTCTGTAGATACCCGGAAAGGCAAATGTACATTAAATACGGTAACTGCCCTCATTCATTTGCCATTCATCTTCGCTTGTCAGCCTCTTTGTAAGTGCCTTCTGTAGTACTGACCCCGAAATTGCATCATTTAATCTGTAATCGCATATGGCCAACATTTCTCCATTTTATCGCTTACCAACTGCATTAATTCTGCGGCACGATGGACCGCCGATCGCTGTAGGCAACTCTCTGTGGAAAAGAGGGTATTCATAAAAATGTAGACATGCAGAAAGGGAAGACGCTGACATGCCTGAGATAAAAGGGAGGAATCTTAAAGGAAGAAGGAGGAAGGATGGGGGAAAAGAGGAATGCTAGCCCCTGATTTTCTTTTTTTCCCCTTCTCACCCTGACATGTTGTGCTTTGAATCCCAAATGGCTTATTAGGGTACCGTTATTTATACGAGCTGTCAGTGAGTGCAGCCTCTAAACCTTACAAAGAAAAGGCTCTTCCGTGCAAGAGCTGGCTATCCAAACAGAAGTACCACTCACTGGATGTGCCGGGGAGCGGGGGTAGTGAAAGAGACTCTTTCCCATACACATGAGAATGTATTTTAGAGTTTGGGCATGAAAACAATATCCTGAGGAGGGCCTGGAAAGCTGAAAAAAAGGATGAATTGTTTAGTGAGCCAGACAGCATTAAGTATTTGGCAGAGCAGGAATGCCATGTTACAGATGCATCATGAGCCAGAGAGTCACTCCTCATTTTGTGTGTGTGTGTGTGTGTGTGTGTGTGTGTGTGTGTGATTAAACCCCTTTTTGCATCTTATTTATATGAACCAGGCCAGTACAGTACTAAGCTACAGGAACCAGGATGGGGTTGCACTTCTTTTCACATATTGTTCAGTGGGTACCATGGGAAACATAATAACCGTGACACACTGAATAGCGCGTCGCTGCGTTTGCCCCGCCCCCTGGGAGCGCGGGAGGCTGGGGCGAAAGCAATTGGGCCGCTGCTGGCACGGAGAGGAGGGGCGAGCACTGCTTCGCGCATGCACTCGCCTCTGCCTGGCCAGTTGGAGTCTGGCCGGCGAACTCCACCCATCTGCCTAGTTTCCAGTCTAGCTGGTCACTTTTTGGGGCCAGGTAGGAATTTTTTGCTCACCTCCCGATTGGCACTAGAGGTGGGTTTTTTCGCCTACCCCAGACTGGAAGGTGTGTGGGGCAGTTTAAATAGGTAGGTCATTTTAGGATTGGCAGGATGAGTGCGGGGAGGGTAGGTAAGGTCAAAATGGTGTGCACCTGAAGTGGCACAGGCGGGAACTCGTTAGGCCGCCTTTACGCTGCATAACCGACTCGGTGGGCTGGCTGGGCTCGAGTCCCTGCCTGGACGTGCGAAGGCTGCCCCAAGGTGAGGCCACGGGTGAGTTGGAGCAGTCACGCTGCCTTGCCCCCTGCGGGGGGTGGCAATGATAGACCAAGTTGGTCTGCGACCAACGGCGGTCTAGAGCCAGGTGCCACGCCCGCCCGGTCATCCTGACAAAAGGGGGAGGTAAATGGCTAGAGGTGTTTCCCCCCCAACCAGGACCTGCACTCAAGTTGTTGTTCCCTCCTGCATATTTTTATTTAATATTTTCTTTAACTTATTTAATTTTTATTTAACATTTTATTTATTTTTTATTTAATAAAGTGGCCCGTAGCATCCAAAGCCTGGTCTCATGTGCTTATTTTGGGGTTCAGGGTAAACATATTTTGGCCGAACTTTGATATGTGGAGCATGGGCAAAATCCAGCAGGGTGTTCCTGTGTGTAAGCTCCACTGAACTGAATGGACACTATACAAGAGCACGACCTTGCTTTTACAGCTCCTATTTTTTTCAATGGGATCAGTACAGAATTACCTTCCTGGCAGACTGCCAATCATGGTTCTAGATCTGTGGCCATGCATAGCTTTCTGTAATTTTCTAAGAGTGCAATCCTAACCTGGAGTTAGGCCAGCACAGTTTGGTCAGCACAAAGGACACCGTAAAGTATGTTTGGACCACTCTCGGAGTCAGAGAGGCCAGCACACAGACATGCACCATCCTCCCTGACTCCAAGAGTGGTCCAAACTCACTTCATGGTGGCCCTTGTGCTGGCCAAACTGAGCTGGCCTGTGTCAGCCTAACTCCAGGTTAGGATTGCACCCTAAAATAGGAGAAGCTTTGTGCATGCAGAGGGTTTTCTCACCATGTATGACTGAATTTCCCTTCCCATAAACCTCTAGTATTCATTGAATGATGCTATATCACCTCCAAAGCATTGGAGCAATGTTTTACTTGTTTCCAGTCCTTTAGCCATGCTTTGCCATGAGACAGTCAATTGCCGTGTAATTGTAAGGACAAAGAAATTGCATTTTCATTCATTCTCGGATTCTTAGGATTAGATTCTCAGGGCAGAATAAGGTTACAGTGAAGGCCTCACATATGCTTCCTGCGCAATGAAGCTTGTGTCATCCTCTATTCACCAACACTCCTGTTTTTTATAGGGAGAACATTTCAAACTTTATACCATCACTTGAACCTGTGTCAGATGAAACCACCCCTTCTATACATCTATTAAAATACTCTTATTGCAGGCTATTTATTTAAAAGATTTATATACCACCTTTTCCATGTTCAAGGCGGTACACAAGTAAAAAATAAAAATACAACCATCAAAACATATAAATAAAAACCATTAATTTTATGTTATTGTTATGACATGTAATGGCATCATGTCATTAATAGCTAGGGGATACCCCTTTCTTTTTTTCTGGCACTGTATTATAGGTGCAGGGGACCCACCAGATAATGAGAGCAATATTATCTGAGAACCACACTTGGTTGGTTGGTGATAATGAGGATATTACACTCTGGTTTGTTTCATTGTATTCTGCATTAAATTACCTTTCCAGTGATATAAAATAGGAAGGTATTATTCATACATACCAGGATTTTCACAGTTTTAGCTGCTAGTGTCAAGCTCAGCTTGTTGCCCCCTTAAAGCTTGTTGCACCCCCCCTGCACTTCTTTAGCTACACCCCTGGGATAAATATTTAAGCCAATTCACCTAACTCTGGCTGGCTTGGAACAACAAAGTCATGTCTTCCTGTCTCATTTCCAGTTACTCCCCACATTTCCAGTTATGGTTGATGTTGGATTTCGGGAGTTACAATGTAGGCTTTTTAAATACGAACCCTCAAAGCCAAATTGCAACATTCAATTTTCAACCTTTGCCCCCTTTTCAACTATTACATAAAGTTTATGCTATAAATTTTCATTTCAATGCTACACACAACCCACTCATTGCAACTTAGTAAGGACCAAATCCTATCCAACTTTCCAGCCCTGGTGTAGCCCTCCCAATGGGGTGTGTGCTGCATTCTGTGGTGGGGGGGGGAGAGAAAGTCATGGAGACCTCCTCAAGGCAAGGGAACGTTTGTTCCCTTACTCAGGGCTGCATGGCAGCTGCATCAGCACCAGGATAGGACTGGGCCCTAAATAAGACACCCCTACCTATTTTGAGCACAAGTACTCATGGAGTTCCTGAGGCACTTTGGATCAGGGACGTTGTCGTGTCCCACAGTAATGGTCTTTGTTGATATTGTATTATTTTGCAGGGCCATGTTTTAAAAGTGCTCTGTTTATAGCACGCCACTGCAAGGCTACATGAGTCTTTCAATGAAGTGCCAACATACCAGAACTTTACAGACAGTGAAGAAATTGAGGAAAATGGAAAACATCTCAAGGTTATTTGTTAATCACATGACAAAATCAGCACAAGCCCCATAGCCTAACAATCTCTGGGTCCCACGGCTTCTTTTACCCAACTGCCATTCTAGCATTCAGGACAACCATGTATGAACTCCTTCAGTTGTCTCAGATTTAGCTGTGCAGCGCTTACATTTGTTTTTGTTTGTCCCAGGAAATTCCAGGTTTCCATTCTATCAAAAGTTATGGCCAAAATAACCAAAATACAACTGTGATGTCACTTCCTGTTGTGATGTCACTTTCGGGGCAACATTTTGCCAACGGGTGGCCCTTCTTGTTATCTGAATGCGAACAAAGTGAAGCTAGTGGGCGGGGTTAGCGGTGACGTAAATACACCCAAAACAATGCTGATTCCAAGCATTTCAAATGGGTTTTCGCATGATGTTTAGGACTTATTTGTTTACTCCTGGAGTAAAAACTTACGAAAATAACAACGTGTGATCGTGGAGAAACATCATTGGTAACCTAATTATGATTCAATATTCAATTCCAAGGTTTAATTCCGCAGAATTATATTACTGAACACACCGGACGAAATGCCGCTTGCTGTCTATTTAAACTTAACTCGGATTGCACTGTCTTAACAGACTTATTTTTTGAAATCTACACAAGCAGGAATAAAGTGTGAACGGGAAGGAAAGAAAAAAAGGGGAGGGTGGGCAAAAATTAGATAAATATGTAGGAAAATTACATTAAAATCTCTCAATGTATAACATAAGTAGTTGTCAATAGGAGAGTAATTCTTTTTCACTTCTAGGCTATTAAGAGTATTTTTTTTAAACTTCTACACTCACCCCCCCCATAAAACAAACTCTGTTAATGTTCAGAATTTCAAAAATATTACATATTTTTATTTTTATTTTTATCTCTTCATATCTACTTCAGTTTGTGAAGGGCTGCATACTTTATGAGGTGATATTTTTCTGTAGCAACGAATCACAATGATTTTAATTACCTGTGCAAAGTAATCCCATTTTTCGTACAGCGATTCGCACACCTGTATGCAGAACACGCAGGCATGCTTAAAGACGTTGAGATTAACTTTACCACACGGGCAGGGAGATTTTTATTCGTGACGCCGCCGCGGCAATCCTCCTTCGTGGCAATGATCTGAGCTTACACCCATGGCTTCAAGTCTGTGACGTCATGGCTCCTCCAGTGAAATATAATACCTCCATGCATTTTCAATAGCTCCATGCACTGGGCTTTCAATAGCTAGGCCCCTGATTTATCCCAATATTCTGGTGCTCACTGTGTGCAATATCACTGGAGGATTTTCTGCCATGGAAGTAGAGAAGCCCCTGCTAATATGGAGGGCATATGCAATAGTTTCTTCTGTGAAAGAAAACAAACAAAAAACCCTGAAATCTTGATCCAGGTTTGTGTATTTATGACAGAGGGTTATAGATAAGATTGTTAGTAGAAAACCTCTCACCACTAAAATGTTGTCAACCTGACTTCTCTCGTAATTTCTTTTAACACTGTCCTGTATTTGGAATGAGGTTTAAAACAAACCTGTTTTGTGTAAGGGCTGCCAGTATCCCCTTAGACTCTAGATGGTAGTATACAACCACTGAGAAGTTCTGTATTGGCCTATCTGCGTCTCTTGAAATATAGGTAACACGTAGCAGCAAAATGAAGTCAGCAAGAAATGTATTTTTAAAGGAGAAGAAAAGGACTATAGATTTTCTCTTCCTCAGATCCCACATTTACATTATTTTACTTTATATTGCAGGCTAAGCGTCCTAATAATAATAAAATCGAACTACTCCAACATGATTTTCATGGAATTCCTAACCAAAGTGAAACAACAAAAACTCCAGAAGCAACACAGTTTCTTTAAATATAAGTTTGCATGCATAGGTTTTCATAGGCAAGAACCTCCACCATGAGATGCATCATGCAGTAGATAGTGAAGCTGGAATTATAAAGGCATAAGGGGTTGGAAAAAGGGGGAGGTTCCATTGGGGAAGGTAGGAATAGATTATTGACCTCTGTGGGATGAGTAAACATGTTTAAAACCAGGTCAACAGTCAACAAGGTACTATCACCTTGGAAGAGACGACATCCTAAAAGCAAAACTGGTGATCGCAATTGTGTCTTCTTTATTCCACATTATCTCATAGTTGCCTATGCCTACACTCTACATTTGGTTTCATTTTATTTTATTTCATATCAATTGGCATGTAGATGGTATCCCAGGGAGAGCTTAATTCCAAGTCGATCTGCTTTGGACCACGATAAGAATAAATGTCATAGTGCCTGGCCAAGTAAAGAAAGACATTCCTACTTCTCCAAGGAGTAATATGAGAAGAGTGACTGACGTGATGACACAGACAAACAGAGATCTTGATTATTTATACAAGAATGTGCTGTTTACCATAGAATTTAGTTGGGAGGGGGAATGCTATTTCCTTTAAAACTGAATGAGCATTGGCTACTACCATCATGTTTCTGTTGGGGGGGGGGAGGAGACAGCATATTATTAACACTTTGGTGTCACAACATTTTAAAGCCAGATTCCCACTATTAACAAGTTTTGCAAGATAAACCAGGGTGAGCTCCAAAAGCTGTCTAAGGGTCTGTCGCACCACAGCGTCACAGATTTCATCATGGGAGGGACAACTGGGGTTCCTACCTTATAGCAGAAGCAGGGAAGGAAGAAATGTAGTAGGCTGCTCTCATGTCCTTTTTTCACTGTGTCTTTGTACGGTAGATCTGAGACATGCCCCTGATAACTTATGTAAACCAGTTGTCTGACTTGGCAACTGCCCTAATATTTAGAGACTTCTGCTGCTGAACAAGGGAAGCTGCCTTGTATCAAGTCAGATCAGGAGTCCAGCTAGCTTAGCACTGTCTCACTGATTAGCAGTAGAGTCTTTGGGTCTTGGACCAGGGCAGTGGCAGTCCCAGAGGTGGGGCACAGCACAAGGTTTTGCAGGTTTCAGAGTGCCATGTAAGCGGCTCCTTTCCCACGAGGTAGGCTGGGACCTCCAGCCTCTTCTTAACCTGCACTGGATAGAATACAGGGCAAATGTCTTGGCTGTGCCAGCGCAGGTTAGGATTGGGATGTTAGTGTCATAGCTCAGTGGGAGAAAGCATATTTTGCGCACAGAAAGGCCCAGGTTCCTTCTTCAGGACCTGAGGATTCAATATGAAAAATCATGAGTCTTTGCAGACTTACATATCGCGTGGTTATGCACAGGATCTCAAGTCCTCCATCTGGCATCTCCAAGAAGGACTGGCGAAGACCCCACCTGAAGCTCTGCAGAGCTATTGTCCATCTGTATTGACAACACTGAACTGGCGTAAGTCTTCAAGTAGTGACTGGTTAGAAGGGCTAACAATCTGATTTGGTGCAGGATGGGTTCATATGTAGGCTTACCAGATACATACTGGGACAGAGTGCCTATATACCTTTGACCATTGTATAGCAGAGGGAATTTGGGCAAGTGCAGCTTTGGAAACTTTCATGATGAGCTGCACCTGCCCAAATTCCCTCTTCTATACAATGGTCAAAGGTATAGGCACTCTGTCCCAGTTTGGATCTGGTAATCCTATTCATATGGAGACTCAAATGCACTTGGGACTCCTCAAAATGCCAATTTCCATTTGAATATCTCCTCTGGGATCTTTTTAAGCACTCCCGATGTTAGGAGACAAATGGCTGTACAAAACTACTTTTAGATTTCTAAAGCCCAAGTCAAAGAAGGACTGTGGCCATCTGATAAAATAGCTTCTTAACAAAGCAGGCCAGTGATGCATCCTACCCCCTCCCCAGTCTCTGCAGCGTTGAATTTTCTAGATGGCTATTTCTCCGTTTAACTGTAGTAAATGTGAAAGCTATTGATCAATACTACAAATGGGTGATTAGTGCTCAGTGGGTACCAAACATCAGAGTATGAATTCTTTCTGACTCAGTGTGGTTGCAGGAAAGAAAAGGAGGAAGGAAAACAAGGAAATAAATGGACTAAACTAATGAAAGCCGTTCTTGCAAAGTCCAGGGCAAATATTTCCTGCAATACTTACAAAATGAGAAGTTAACTCTTGCAAGTCTCTCATAGCCTATGCAAAATGTCAGCCATTTTGTTAGATGTGGCCTGATCAAATAGGTAGAGAAGGTTTCTGTGCCGTCCACCATACGGTAATGCTCTGAAACCACCATTCAGTTTGATGGGAGGTTGCACTAAGCTCTGTTCAAATAAATGGAAAATACATAGTGGCATTTCCTAATGTGCTTTGGGCATGATATTTATTATTTGAGGAGAAACAGATCTCAGGTAGTCAAATTTGTACTTATGTAACCAGTTATACTATTGGCCTGCTATCTAAGGGATGGGGATAGGGTGGGGTGGAGTTGGCTACTCAAGGCTTAGAAGGTAGGTAAAGGTTTCCCCACGACCAAATGGTCTAGTCGTGACCGACTGTAGGGGGCGGTGCTCATCTCCGTTTCAAAGCCTGTAGAGCTGGTGTTTTTGTCTGAGGAAAGCTTCTGTGGTCATGTGGCCAGCATGCCTCTACGCCGTAGCGCATGGAACGCCGTTACCTTCCCACCGAAGTGGTCCCTATTTATCTACTTGCATTTAGGTGCTTTCAAACTGCTAGGTTGGCAGGAGCTGGGACAAGCAACGGGAGCTCACTCCGTCACACAGTCTTGAACTCCCAACCTTGCGGTTGAAAGCCCAGCAACAGCAGATTAACTCGCTGCCCCACCACGTCCCACCAGGCCAAAGACTGAGATGGAGGTCCAGGTCAGAACAGGAATGCTGGTCAAGGTCAGGAATAGGTCAGATGCTACAGACTGAAGCAGGAAAGTTGACCAGGGAGTGGAAAGAGAACACTATGAGTGACAACAGGAGGTGACAACAGGAGCCAAGTCTGAATGAGAGAACTAGAAACCAGCAAGCTCTCAAGTTGAGGTATTGCACTAGGAAGACCCTGGGCCCAAATGAGTGGGACGCCTCACCTGCCTGGGGTTAGTCTTCCTGGTTTTGGCCCTGATCTGAGATCGGCTCCTGACCTGTTTCCCTCTTCTCTTGAACTGAACCATCAAATAGTGAGGCCTTTGGTGATCAGGAAAGCACTTCCTGAATGTGGTCTGATGCAGTGTCACTTTTGCTCCTGAAGACTCAGGAGCAATGGAGGAAGGATGGGGGAACATTGGATTGCCGGAGATCTGAGACTTTTTGGAAAGTACCTTTATAGACAGGGCATACTCTGGATGGCTCTCAAGGGTGGTTTGTGGTTGGCCGAGGTCTTGCAAATTTGAATACCTCATCTTGAAATAAAGAGGCAGCTACTTCAATACGAGCAAGATTGGCATAATATGCTCCCCACAAACTATACCAATTTATCTCACTGGATTGCTGTATGTTTGTAGTGGAAATGCGGAAGAGCTTCTCGAGGAGACAGAGAATGGTGTCAACAGTGGCCCTTGGCTTAGGCAGGCAAAAGGTTAACCCCAGGGCAATAGCAGTGGCTGGCCTGCACAGCTGAAGCCACTTGGGAGCCTGTAGTGGATATAAGGAACACCTGGAGGAAGGAAAGCCTGTGGGGTGTGATAGAAGCAATGTTTGGTGTGAGTGGAGTTGGTCGGAACGGACTGACAAACTTGTATATGACCAAAGTGCATGGACTATTGACTACAAGCTTGGATTCTGATTTGGCTTGGACCTGGCATACTGATAATTGGACTAGCCTACGGGTTATGGAACTTGGATCATGGACTAACTGAATTTTGGACTCTGGTTCTGACTTGGACTTTCTGGCTCAGGACTGACGTTGATTGGGGTGGCTGCTGTGCTTAAAGAGGTGTTATCTCTAGTGCTGCACCAGGACTGCTTAGAGGGGAAGCTGGTTGGCCTAGTGTGGGCATCAGGACCTCCGGGGAGGCCTGGCAGGGAGTTTTCAGAACAATGTTGTGCTAGACTAGAGCAAGTGGTTCCCAAACATTTTAGTATCAGGATCCACCTTAAAAAAAGTGTCACTTTACCAGCCACTCTAGCCTCTGTGGCTGTAATGGTGATTAGGCAGCAGAACTCCCCTAAGTAGCAGGTTGTTTAACCCATGATGCACATAGCCTAATGTGTCTCGTCAGTTCCAAAATCCACCGAAAATTGGGTCGTGCCCCAGTGGTGAGCCACAGACCCACAGTTTGGGAACTGCAGCACTACAGCACTTTTTAAGGATACCCTCCTGCAGAGCACACTGTAATTGGAGGTGACTAGAGTGTGGGTAACTGTTTGCAAGTCATCCATCCATCTATGGTTTGTGGGGTAGAACAGATTTTTGATTTTCATCCTTGTTCCTCCTTCCTACCCACAACATAAAAAGGAACATGGGCACAAAACTTAATAGAAATTCAGTAGAATGTTGTTTGCCCTTTCAAAAAAAAATTGTTTCGTGTCACTTTCATCCAGGAAACCATAGCCATGGAACTCATTACCTGTCTCTACTTGGTGCTGAGAAGCTGTTAGATAGATTGCAAGAAATTGAGCCTTTGACATGGAAAAATTCATCTGATTGTGTTGTGTGACACATGAGAACTGCCGGAGAAGGGAAAAAATACTCTAAAGGAAGTGGTAACAGGCTTTTAGGGTCAGCTTCCTCAATGTACTGCTTAATAATCCATGAATATCCTCTATACAGTATAAAGATGTGACAAGTGGGGAAATCACTGCACTCCTTGACAACATCATTGTTGACTCTGGTTTTGTCCATTTTTTCCCCCTTTGGAAGAATTGATGACTGTTCAAGATATAACTGCATGATCACCATTGCTAAGGCTGGGAAATTTCCCATAGGCCAAACTAACTAGAGATGCCTTTTCTTGAATATCATGTAGCGCATAGTTTGGCTCACTAACTGGCAGCCCCACTTGGGCAGGAACAGAGTCTAGCCAGCTCGGGGTTGGGGCTGGCTGCAGCGCAACCCAAGGTAAGGGAAATTTATTCCCCACACTCCGTGTTGCATGGCAGCCATCCCAATAGGGCTCCTCATGTCAGCTGAGCCAGTCCCACCCTCCTTCCCGAGCCGGTCTGCCCATAGGTCTGCCGTCTTGCTGCCTTCCCCCCACTGATAACTGGCAGGGTGCAAGCAGTCTCCTCCTCAAAACAGATACTTTGGCACTGCATTTGCTCAGCGGTGCCTCTGAGTTGGTGGTCTTCCAGAAAGCTGACTCCCTGGGGATGTCACTGGGTTGATCTGGACAACATCCAGATCATTTTGGTTTGTCCCCCTCTCTGGGTCGTGATTCCAACTATTTCCAAAAATTAATAAATCCCAATAAGAGATGAGCTTTCATGCTTGCCAGATTTAATATCTTTCCTTCTGTAGTCCATGCGGGTAGATTTCTAAACATCCCGCCTGGAAGCAGGATTTGCAAATTCTGCTCCCAGGAACCTGACACAGTTGCTCATATCCTGTGTCACTGCCCAGCCCTCGGGACGTTGCGTGATACTTTCTTAGACCCAATACTATCCACTTTTCCTGGCCCTCCGGATGGCTGTTTAGGTTACTTTTAGAAGATAGCTCTGTGGTAATAACGGATTTGGTTGCGGAATTTTTGCAGGCTGTTATCAAGAAAGTTTCCAAGTGTGAGGCAACAACCCAAACCAAGTTTTGAGAGGAAGAACAATGATGAGCTGTTCATGCTATATTTTATTCCTTTTTTTAATTTTGTACTAATGCCGATAAAGGTATATGATGACGATGACGACGACAATATCCAACACTCAGGAGGCGGGATGTCCCCAATACTCAGCCATGGTGCTGAAGTCAAACAAGAGGAGTGGGGGTTGAGCTAGCCTGCATCCAGTGATGTCATCCGAGCGTGCCAACTACCAGAACGCTCGGATGATTGACAGCCCTCCGCCCCTATGGCGGAGGGCTGCCATGCCCCCCCAAGCCTCACTGCGCCGGAATCGCTCCATTTTAGAGCGATTCCGGACGCAAGGGAGGGAGGGCAGGCCCAGCAGCAGCTCGCCCATCCTCCGAAGCAGCGGCGCGGCCCAGGAGCTCCGCGGAACTAGCAGAATGCCTCTGCCCGCATCCCAGGACCAGCCTGGGAACCGTATGTTTCACACTCCCGCTGTGTTTGACACTTCCTTTTCCTCATGCTCCATTTTGGGCATTTAAAAGCACAGGCCTTGTGACTGAAAGGGTGGTCCCACCCCCAGCAGGAAGGCTTGCAAGGCACTTTGTAATCTCCTGGGGTGCTCCGCTGAGCCTTCCCAGCAGGGCCTAAGCTTGGTAGTTTGGCATCACCGCAACACTGGTAATTAATATTCCCATTTCATCAGTGGGAAAATTGAGATGGAATGATTTGCCTAAAGACAAACAATGAGCTAAGGGCATAGGTGAGATGTGATCTAAATCGCACACTCTCCATTCTGCTAAACAGGCTCTGCATATGGGGATATGTGGTAGAAGGTACGTTTCCTTCATGAAACTTTAGCCTCTTAAAGAGCACTGAGACAAGGATTGTTGAAAGCACAGCCAAGTGTGGGAAACATCCCTGAAAAAAAGAATAGATCTTTTCTTCTGCAATGCCCAGGCAGAAGA
Source organism: Lerista edwardsae (assembly GCA_029204185.1). NCBI lineage: Eukaryota > Metazoa > Chordata > Lepidosauria > Squamata > Scincidae > Lerista > Lerista edwardsae. Next base: position 6,035,756 of record JAJKFI010000018.1, on the reverse strand, counting down.
AGCTGACCTTACATAGAAGCTGACCATACAGACTATTCAGACATTCTGATCTCCTATTGTTGTCACCTGGGGACATCACTGCAAAGTGATAATGCATTGTGGTGCATCCACTCTCTGAAATAAGTGCTGTGCAGATGTGCACAACTTATTCTGCCTATTTTGGAGAAAAGAAAAGAGCTATGGACAATGCTTGAACTTCACCTCACCATGAGAAATCTTGTTGGCCTCAGTTCTAACTGTTGAGATGTTACTGAAGACTCTTCTTGCAGCCCTAGGGCACAATCCCAACCAACTTTCCAGCACTGACATAGCTGTGCCAATGGGGCATGTGCTGCAGCCTGCAGTGGAGTAGTCAGTAATCACGGAGGCCTCCTCAAGGTAAAGGAATTCTGGTCCTTTACCTGACAGCTGCATTGCCCTTACCCTGCTGCTGCAAAGTTGGTTAGGATTGCACCCCTACTCCACTATTGCCTGGTCCGAAATGGGCCTACTTGGATCTGCACCAGCTTTTTGGCTGGTGGAAATCCAGGTGGGTCTCAGGGGGCATGTCCTGCCCAGGCCTGGAGCATAGGATAATGGCACCACCGCTACCACCAATATTTGCCCTGAGCCCACCCTTAACATGCTCCTGGTCCACCCTGATCCCCACCCTAACTCTGCCCCTTCACTATCCCCTCCAGCAAAAGGCCCTCAGGTCTTTCACTCTCCTACTCAGAACCTTATAATCTGAAATGACCTGCTCATAGCTGAGCCCAGGAACATAATTTATTCCTACATGAATGAGCAGGAATGGAGCTGTAGGTTTGACCAGCTTCAGCAGTCATATCCAAACTGTTTGGTAATAAGGGATTTTTCAGCAACCTTAATATGGAGTGTGAATACCTTCAAAGCTCTGAGAACCTAAGCAAATAGGTAGCTTGATTTGGTGAATAATAAATCCTTTGTGCCCTTGGTCCCAGGGAAACCAAAACCAGTGCATCAGATTAATGAGAAAAATCTACAATATTACGTCCATATTGCAAAATCCTTATGGCTGTTGTGTAAATGGGAGTTCGTACCTGCTGGTCTTCCCTGGGGAAATTAGCAGTACTCATATAAAGTGGTACTGCTTTAGATCACATTAGAAGGGGTAAGGGAAAGAATAAACTCAGATGGTTCAGATCATAGCAGAAAGGCATATGCAAAACGGATAGGTTTGTGGAAAACAAAACTCGGCAGCCCACTAAACTGTGAGCCCTATTATGTGCTATTCATCACATAAAAGCAACACAAACGAAAAGAAAAGATGTGACCTTTTCCACCAGCAGCAGCAAAGCTCTGACAATAGTCAATAGTTACAGCTAATAGTTGTGCAATTTAAAGTCTTCTACATAATGATCAGGGCAACAGCAAGTAAAGGGATATCAAGGATCCCAGAAAAAGAATTTAACGGGCCCATTAAGTCAACTGAACGTATTTTTTTTAACATATTTTAAGGTTATGTTTACATTGTATAGCGTTATTATTTCTATATATGGTTCCAAAACTGTTTTTTAAAGGCGGCCCAAGTGCAAAGCAGTTGCAGACCTACTATTATGTCTAGGGGGCAAAGGCCCCTGGGGGTGGTGCTGCTGGGATGGGAGCAGGGCAGTGACAAGGCGCCTTCCCTTCCCAAGAGGCGAATCGTTTTATATAGGTGGGCCTGCATTGTTTGTGGGTTCTACATCTGTGGATTTGAAAATCTGCTGATACTGCCCCCCCCCCCGGGAAGGCCCACCTGGCTTCTCCTAACCTGACCGGGGCCTCTATGGGCCTCAGAATGGCCATTTCTGGAAACAAAAAGTTGCACTGTAAACATTTCCCCTGGAAAACCGGAAGTGGCGTTTTTTTGGCCAAGACATCCATTCTGAGGTCCAAAGAGACTGCAGGTGGTCATGTGAGGCCTCTGCAGACCTCAGAAGACTGTCTGGATCCAGCTGGAGTTCAACTCCAATCGGGTTTGGAGGATGTGGGCCCTGAATCAGCAGGTTTCAATACCCACAGATTTTGGTATCCGCGGGAGTTCCAGGAATGGAACCCCACGGACTCTGAGGGCCCACTGAACATGCTTTTAGCAATGATAGTCAATGGGGCTTAGTCCTGGGTCAGTGTGGTTAGGATTGCAGCCTTTGGGATGTTTGGGGAATTTTTTTAAACAGATGAGCAACAGCTTGGTAGGGTAAGGAAGGCTCTTTATTTCAATCAATCAATCAATCATTAGTTCAACACAAAGTTCACAAAGTGGTTTACAGGCAAATAATAACATTAAGGTTAAATGGCTCCCTGTCCCAAAAGGACTCACAATCTAAATGAATGGAGACCACCAGCAACAGCCGCGAGAAAGACACTGTGCTGGGTGAAGAGGGACAATTGCTCTCCTCCTGCTAAATATAAGAGGACACCACTTGAAAAAGTGCCTCTTGCCCAGTTAGCAGGGGTCAAAAAATACTTAAAACACGTTTAAAATTATTTATTTTAATTATTTTAAATGCAATAAAATTTTAATTTTAAATACGCTTTCTATTTATTTTTCATACATTTTTAAAATACATTTCTTTGCTGGTGCAGACGAGCCTTTGTGACAGAGCTGGGCCAGGGCAAGTGATATGCACTGGCCCACAGGCACGTTGGGACTGCACCCTTAATTAACTAGATTTGGTTTTGTTGTATGGGGCAGGGCCCGGCCCTGCTTGTTATCTGAATACGAACGAAGTGAAGCTACGGGGCGGGCTTAGCGGTGACGTAATTATACTCAAAACAATGCTGATTCCAAGCATTTCAAATGGGTTTTCGCATGATGTTTAGGACTGAATCGTTTACTCCTGAAGTAAAAACTTACCAAAATAACAACGTGTGATCGTGGAGAAACATCATTGGTAACCTAATTATGATTCAATATGTAATTCCAAGGTTTAATTCCGCAGAATTATATTACTGAACACACCGGACGAAATGCCACTTGCTGTCTATTTAAACTCGGATTGCACTGCTTTGACAGACTTATTTTTTGAAATCTACACAAGCAGGAATAAAGTGTGAACGGGAAGGAAAGAAAAAAAGGGGAGGGTGGGCAAAAATCAGATGAATATGTAGGAAAATTACATTAAAATCTCTCAATGTATAACACAAGTAGTTGTCAATATGAGAGTAATTCTTTTTTACTTCTAGGCTATTAAGAGTATTTTTTTTAAACTTCTACACTCACCCCCCCCATAAAACAAATTCTGTTAATGTTCAGAATTTCAAAAATATTACATATTATTATTTTTATTTTTATTTTATTTCTTCATTATCTACTTCAGTTTGTGAAGGGCTGCATACTTTATGAAGTAATATTTTATTTTTTATTTTTATTCTTCATATCTACTTCAGTTTGTGAAGGGCTGCATACTTTATGAAGTAATATTTTATTTTTATTTTTATTCTTCATATCTACTTCAGTTTGTGAAGGGCTGCATACTTTATGAAGTAATACTTTTCAGTAGCAATGAATCACAATGATTTTAAGTACCTGTGCAAAGTAATCCCATTTTTCGTCCAGTGATTCGCGCACCCATATGCAGAGCACGCAGGCATGATTAAAGACGTTGAGATTAACTTTTACACACGGGCAGGGAGATTTTGATTCGTGACTCCGTGGCGGCAATCCTCCTTCGCGGCAATGATCTGAGTTTATACCTAACCCACAGCTTCAAGACTGTGACGTCATGGCTTCTCCATGTAAATTATAACTCCATGGTATGGGGTGTTAAAAATGTTCCTGCTTGATTGTGTCATTTCCTGCCATGACATCACTTCCAGGTTGATGACATCACTTCTGGTGGGTCCCAAAAGATTGTCATTCTACAAAGTGGGACCCGGTGCTAAAATGTTTGTGAACCACTGGTGTAAAATATGTGTCTTGTTGGTGTACCAGAGTTGTGTAGTTGGTGCAGAACCATGGTCTCATTTTAAACATTTTTTTTTCTCAAGAAGGGGAGTGGGAGTGCAAGGTCTCATAGCTCTTTTACGCTTCTCCACTTGGAGTGAAACCATGCCAGTCCTCTCCTTTCAAGAAACATAAGCAGTGAAGGCGGCAGCAGGTCTGTATTTCTGTCCTGTTTGTTGTTGCCCCAGAACTGGAATGTAAAACTGCTCTTTAGAGATTCAGATTAATGCAGGAATCCAGGAGGCAAATGAAGCTGAGAAGGCAGCTTTGCTTTCACTGATGGCATGAACAACCTGCTAAATCACCTGTGCCCTGTGCTTCACCTGCTGAAATGCTCCAGGGTTGCAAAAACACACCACTACACCTTTGGAAGACACCCTGGCATTAGGGAGGGTTTAAAAAAAATAAAGGAAGAAAAATAAACATAAGCTATAACATAATAGGTTGATGCAGTCAGGCCTCAGTGCCAACCAGATGCAGCTATCAAGCCGAGGGAAATGTAAAAACAATATTTCATTATAGATTTTTTTGTTCCATGTTCTGTCTTTGAATTTTTTATGAATACATATACATGGTACAATGAGCTTTTCCCTGATCCCCTCTTTTTTCTTTTCTTTTCCAACCCTAAACTTCAAATGCCCACCATTTTCCCTGTGGGTACAAGTTGATAGTAGCTATTTCAGGACCTGCACATCTGGTGCCTCATAAAGGGCCGTGCCAGAACCATCGGAAATGCTTAAAACAGTGTTTAGACCAAATACCCACGATTAATTCAGGTGCTGAGAGAGAGAACCCAATTAAAATTAACGGTGGGGCCAAACTCTAACAGATGTTCAATTATCTCTGCTGCCTGTATGGAGGCAATCGGAGGGCATGTATCAGGTTTAAGATACACGCAAACTCTTAAACAGATTTTTCTAAAAAATGATTACATCATAGACATTTTGCTTATGCTAAATAGTTCCTGTCCTGACATTGAAGGGTCCAGGCAAGGATATTTACATATACATGAAATGTTTGTTTGATTTGTCATTGTGTTATCCTGCCCTGCCAAAGGAAGATTTTGTGGGTTGGGCTACAGATATCATATCCGTGGTAGGACGGAGATAAAAAATGTGTACATTTTATAGCAATTCTGAGTTACATTGAATGGAAAGGCATTCATCTTGCCTGGTCCAATCTTGTGACTGGTCAGAAGACTGATTCCCAGGCTAGGCTGTCCTCTGTATACTGAGACATCCACTCGAATTGTACATTTTTCCCATGAATCTTACTCGACACGGACAGACAACTATGGAACAACCCTGGAGACATAGCTTGTGTCGGTAATCTGCTTTCCAACCTGCCTCATTTAATCCTTTCCTTCCTTGGGTTTCATCCACGTTAGCTATTGCAATGTTTCCCAAACTGTGGGTTGGGACCCACCAAGTGGGTCATGAGCCAATTTCAGGTGGGTTGCATAGTATCTAGGGCAGCCATCTCTGAAAATATGGGAAGATGGGACACTGGAAATGGGGAGGGCTGTGTTGTTATTTTGCTTGTGTCACGGTAGTAACTTTTTTTCTTTTCTGATTCACTTTACTATTGGAAAATGGCTGAGAAACAACCCAACTTCTTGCTGCATTCTCAGGAAAGCAGCAGGCTCTGGCATCACAATGATGGCACTTCTGGTCATGACATCACTTCTGGTGGGTCCTGGACAGATTAAGGAGTGCTAAAACATTTGAGAACCAAGGAGCTATTGTTAACTGCAGGCAAATGCTTTGGATTTGTTTTGTCTCATATGGCATTATGATATCACAACAGTTCAGAAGATCACTTTTTTCTTAATGGTGTGTTCAGTTGGTTGCTGAATTTCCATTGTGAGATACAAAATGCATGCATATCTGTCAATTTACCAAGGCAGAAAAGATAATTGCTTTGCGGTATGTAGAGGTTTGCAGTTCCCAAGTAATGGTTCCCTGACTTAGGGCACTTAGGGCATAATCTTACTTAGGGCATAATCCTAACTAATGCCCTAATTATTTAGGGCATAATCCTAACCCTGGGCTAGAATAGCCAGGCCAATACACCTGCCCCATATCCAGTCTGGGGTTGGGACTGGCTGCACGGCAACCTGGGGAAAGGGGAATACATTCCCCTTTCCCCAGGTACCGTGCAGCAGTCCAAATGGGGCTATTCAGAGCTGCCCACCAAAATTGGCAGTGCAATTCCGAGTGGCCAAATCGGGTCCAGCTGGGCCACAGATGGGGATTGGCATCCAGCCCAAGTGCCAAATCCTGTTTCCACAGCCTCCCCTGGCTGGTCCACCCACAGGCCTGCCCACGCTCTGCCTCCCGCTGCCCCGTTCCACCCTTCCTCACCATGTTCTGCCTACCTCTGCCCTACCCGAGTCCCTGTCCCAGCCTCCATAGGCCAGCCTTACCTTTTCAGCTCAGGGCCAGGTCCAAGCACAGGGAAGTCAGCGCACATCTTTGTGCTGGCCTCCCTGTCTCCCCAAATGGCACAAATGTGCTTTATGGTGCATTTGCTACACCCGGAGGCTGGCAAAGGCAATTTGTGCCAGCCTAGAGCACCCTCTGGATTGCACTCTTGGTTTTAGATAGTGAGTTGGGGCACTGTATATCTATCTGTATAAAATACCTTTTATATAATATTATGTTCTGTTTTCCCAAATCTTTCTTTTGTTTAAACTACTTTGATACGGATGACCAAAAGCTATTTTCTAACCCTGCAAGAGCATCCAGCTGTTTAAAACACATCCTTTTTATATGATATAGACAATATGGTTAATGAAATAGTTGAAGAGCCTCCTATATTAAATTAGAGGGGTGTACATATTAACTTCTGGCTGCTGTTGGATCCCCAGGTAGCCTACCATATAGCTAGTGGCAGTCACCATAAGATTGGTGGCATTGGGAAATCTGGGTAGCCTACTTCTCTCTCTGAGTGTTAAAAGTCTCCCCGTGGTATTTTTGAAGGTGACAAATCTAAGATTCTCCCGGATAAATCTCTGAAGCAGTGACGAGGTCAGTGTTGTTTCTGCTGCTCTCCCTCCATCACAATAGGACTTCTATCTATGCCTCATGGTAACGTTGGCTTGTGCAGTCAAATGGCAGTAGAAAGAAATACCTCAGCTGATTTTACCTGTACTTCAAGACTCTCTGAAATATCTACATCTGTGTCTATTGCCCTAGTGAAATCGGAGGGGGGGGAATTGGATGCAAGGAAACTCTGCTTCTCTCCTCCAACTGTAGATCAGTGGTTCCCAAACGTTTTGGCACCGGGACACACTTTTAAAAATGACACACTATTGGACCCATCTAGCTTTACGAGCCTAAAAAAAGTGCCTCACTTTGAAGCCTTTGTTTTTATCCTTTTTACTATAGTAGGGGTGGAGAGCCATCTCTGGAACATTTATTCAGCTCCACATTCACCAGATCAGGTGAATTCCGGTGGCCCTAAGGACTGCTACAGCCTGATTTATGAAAGCCAAGCAGTGTGGCTATGATGGTGATTGGACAGTTGTGCTCCCTCCCCCAAGTCCCTTGATGCACATAGCCTAATCTGCCTTGTCAGTTTCATGATCCATCAAACATTGCCTCCTGACCCACAATTTGGGAACCGCTGCTCTAGATCATTCCAAGGAAGCTGTGCACCAGTTCTCATTAACAGAGTGTGCAGTCCTAACCAACTTTCCAGTACTGGGGTAAGGGCAATGCCACTCTGAGGTAAAGGAACAAATATTCCCTTACCTTGAGGAGGCCTCTGTGATTGCCCCCCCAACTGCAGGACGCAGTACGTGCCCCATTTGAACAGCTATGTCTGTGCCGGAAAGTGGGTTAGGATTGCTCCCATAGTGACTTTGTTAGGAATGTGCCCTGAATCTTGAGTTCTACCTTTCTAAGATGGTAAAAAAAAAGACTCCCCCCCCCAAACAGAAATTAATAATGTTCCTAAAAGTGGAGCTGGAGGTAGGCCAAAACATTAGGTAAGAGCCATAGTTCCGTTGTCTGTGAAAGAAAATGAGATTTGCAAAATTAGCTTAGCAGAGTGGATTCGCACATGCTTTTCATGTGGCACAACTATTATCAGGCCATCTGAAGTATCTGATGGGGTAGCTATCATGGATAGCAATTATGTTTAAGAGAAATCATGTCCGATTACTTCAACCATTCCGCTCTTCAGCAATGCAAGCTGCCAATTTTTAGAGCAGACGGAATGTTTTGTGTTCAATTTTTTTAAAAAACTTGAAACTCTACCCTAAGCACATTTCATAGGAAGTAAGTTTCATTGAACCTGGACAAGACAGAGGTTCTGTTGGTCCAGAAATCCATGATGCAGGTGCTAGAGTATTGTTCTGCTCTGGGGTTGCACACCACTAAAGGAGTTTGGGAGTCTGCCTGGATTCACAGCTGCTCCTGGATTCAGAGACTGGCTTTTGCCCAATTTTGGCTGGTGTACCAGCTATGACCATACTTGGATTGTGTGGACCTGGCCATGGTCATCTATGCCAGGGTGTACATCAAGGTTAGATTACTGCAATGTGTTCCATGTGGGTCTGCCCTTGAAGACAGTTTGAAACTGCAATTAGTGCAGAATGAGGTGGCCTGTGTGATGGCTGGAGGCAGGTGGTTTGATTCTGTCGGTTCTCCGAAGGCTGCACTAGGTGCCAATTCATTTCCAGGCCCAAATCAAGGTGTGGTCTTGACCTTTAAAGCTTGGAGCAAGGGTATTTGAGAGACTACCTACTTCTATATCAGCCAGCTTGTCCCCTCTGATAATTGGAGAAGGCTATTTTACCAGTGCTCATGGCTATGACACTTGCCAGATGTAACATAATCCCATCAGAAGTACTATGGGGAAGATACAAGGGCATAATTTATTTAGAGAGACACTGCCCTTGTAGTTCGAACGAGGTTGAATCCATGGAACACTTATTTTTTTATTGCACAACACACCGTATGAGTAGAGAACGTTATTTAACTCCCCTTATGCAAGCAGCTGGTCTCACTATGACTTCCTCGGGTATGAAATTATTATTCTTATTTGTAGAAAAAGACCCGGCATATATCACTCAATTAGCTATGTTTATTATGCAAATTGTCAAAGTTAACTCTCTTCGGCATAACAAGGGGTCAGTTAGTACAGTCTTGCAGCAGAATTTTTAGGTAAAATTTTGTAAAGTATTGAAGGGATCTTTTTTCCTTGATATTTAATTGAGGTATTTTATTCTATATGTTTATTAAATGTATGTTTTGTTGTTGTTGTTGTTCCTGATGCCAATAAAGGTTTATTGATATTGATTGATACCAGTGCTCATGGAGGTGAGAGGTGAGACGGCGAGAAACAGGGCCTTCTCAGTAGTGGCATCAATCTTATGGAATGCCCTCCCTCTGAGCTTATGAACTGCTTCTTCCTTTAGAGGCTTTTTGGCACGGCCTAAAGGCATTTCGTTTTAAATAAACCTTCTGAGTGCATGGCCTTTTTACACATAAATTACTTGCCATGCTAATTAGATTTTAAAGGTTTGCCCTTCCCTAAAAGGTTCTGCTGCTGGTTTTGTGTTTTATTGTAAGTTTTTAAAGGTGGTTTTTAATGTTTTAGGATATTTTAATGGTGTACTGTCACCACTGATTTAAATATGGTTTTGCAATTTTTTTGGTGTCAGCCCTTTGGGGAAGAAAGCAGGATAAAAATAGGACAACAGCAGTTACTACTACTACTTTGCAAACATGCTTAGATCCTGCCATCAGTTTGGGTAGTAGACCTCAGACTGAATGTGAATGTGAATGTGAATGATTTATAGTGTGTGCTTTTTTTTCTTTTGCTCTATATCTTTAAATCCCAATTTATAGAGAAATGGAATATTCTGATTTTTCTTTCTTTCTTGATGAAAACAATAAGCTTTCTAATGACACTTTCTCTTTTCACATTTTTAAGATTTACTAAGTTTATGGCAGAGGTGAGATTTGAAGCAAGGATTTCCTGAGTCATAGCTCAAGTCTCTTTCATCTTTTGTGCACCGTTAGCATTCATTTTATATATAGGAAAGATAAATAGAAAAGCAAATAAGCTGGGCTGTTTTTAGTGACTTCACTCTTAGATCAATGCTTTGATAATTGTTTTCTTCATAAGTGAGTGAGAAATAAGATGTCAGATGTCTACACGTCATTTCCGCTGTCACAGCCAAATTGGTGCTTCCCCTGTGATGATAGATTTTATTTATTTTAGTTGAAAATATAGGGCAAGTTCATACCATCTGCATGTATCCTGGAGGTTTTGGAAGAACATTCCTTGCAAGCATTGCACCTCTCCCCACAAAGCAAATCACCCAAGCGGCATTTTAAGCAGTTTGAGGGCTTAAAAAGCAGTTGGGAGAGATGTGAAGGCATTCCTGAGAGGGAAATCTCCAGTGCATGAACCCACACAAAGGATTGTGACCATCTGTTCACTTCACCAACTGCTTAGTCTGGAATAGTTGGCTCCAGTGTGTGGAATGCAACCAATTAGCACTTCAAAAGTTTAAACGGGGTTTTGTTTAAACGGGGGCTAAAATTAATAGTTTGGCTTTCGTTGGAGAAAAGAGAGCATCAAAGACATTGAATATTAGTCATATTAGCAATATGCAAGAAGAGCATAGGTGGAGGAAGGCAACATAAGATCCCCTGCTACTTCTCATCACATCTCCAGGGAAAGATATTTTTGTTCCCTATGGGTTCCTACTACCAGCCATCTCACTTTCTCTGTTAGCCGCTCCTATCCTGCACTGGAACAAGCCAGCCAGCTGGCCTGCACTATATCCAGGGTTGGAGGCAGCTGCAGAGCAACTCAGAGTCCCCTTCCCCCATGGTAAGGGCGCAGCATGTGCATGGGTCTACTTGCCTCTGCGCTGGCTATTTATCCAGTCCAGAAGTGAGGGCCTCCGTGTCGGGCCATGTGGCCCGAAATGGAGGTCGGGAGGCAGTGCTGAAAGTCACTGTTCGCTGGTTTATGTTGCCACCTCCAGGTGGCACAGGGCCGGCTTTACCATGGTGGTACGGGGCCTTTCATGACAGGGATACAAGTGGTACGTGTGTACCACTCATGTTAAACCCGATAGGACTGGGCCCTTATTATTATTATTATTATTATTATTATTATTATTATTATTATTATTATTATTATTATTATTATTATTTTTTTATTTTATTGGATTTATATCCCGCCTTTCTGCCCGAAGGCACCCAAGGCGGCATCACAACAAAACAAGACACAATAAAATACAGAATTTAACATTAAAATTTTTTTAAAAAACAATATTAAAACAATACAATTTAAAATTTAAAATTGATAGTAGACATTTCTGACTGCCAGTCTTGAATGTTTTCAAATGGATGAGGGAGGAATGGAATGCCCATTCCATCCTGTGTTGGCCTCTATTAAGAGATAATCACCTGTGTCTTGTCTACCAAGCTCAGATTTTCTGGAGTTGAGGGCAGCCTTTTTTGGCTGTTACTACTAACTTTCACTCTTTCACTCTGGGGCTATTTGAGTCAATCTTTCAATCCGCAGCATCCGGTGCCTTAGAATGCTTTTATGAGGCTTCAGCTGTCCAGCTAGTGTGAAAATATGCCTACCATTTTGGGATACACTCCCTGTTGCTGGCTTCAAGAGAGATACAACGATCTCATTTTCTGACTTTCCTAGCAATCAAGTTGTCAATGGACCACGTGTGTCCCAAATTTCAGATTTATAGCTCTTGGGGAAGCGAAAATATTTTGAAATTCTTGTGACATGGGTGAGCAAGTCACACAGTTCCAACTAAACATCTTTAAAGAGATTTGCTTGCCATGTATTTGTTTTAATACGTTTCCCCCAAATGCTCAACCCAAAGGCTGTCTTAGTGGGTTGCAAGGATTTACGAAGGCATTCAAAAACTCAAGCTAAAACAAAAATATGCAATGACAGCTCAGCAGAAGAGCATATACAGATGATAATATCACACGCTGTTCTGGAGCTCAAATCGCCTCCCCAAAAGGAAAGTTTTAGCCAACTGTTTTAAGAGACCACCAGATGCACCTCTTCAGCAAGGGACACTATTGTTGGAGCAACCCAGATGGCCAACTCTTCTTTTCCCCATCTCTGCTAACATAAAGCCTAACCCTAAGCCCGATTGGGAGGCCGCGTGGCTTCCTCAGATCTGCACCTGCTGTTTAGCAGGTGCAGATCCAAGTAGGCTGGAGCCTCCCGAATGGTAAGGGTGCGAAAGTGCGCAGTATAGGATTGAGCTCTTAATAAACTATTCAGGTTTTTGAAAACTCACTGGCCTGTTTCATTCAGATCTGAGCATAGCTCGCTCTCCTACGAATTGCTTGAGGCTAACACTACAAGGCTTCGTGTATATAGGTATAAAGCACTTGGGATTGACCAGGTCACTAGACTCCCTGAGGGCGGCTTTCATAATGAGGGAATCCCAGTAATTTTGCTCACCCATGAAGAGAGGAAAGGCATGGGTGGGTACCCCCATTGGGGGAATTTTCCCTTCCTGGTGCCTCATGGGATGAATGTGATATGGCCCTGATGTAGCTCTGTAAGAGGTGGCTATGACAACTCCCTTGCAGAGCGATGTCAGGACTATGTCACAGTCATCCCACAAGGTAACCAGAGGTGTGCAGGAAGATCTCTATTTGTCTTGCTTCATCTGCACAAAGTGGGCGATGATGGCCTTACTGGATCATCGTGGCCTGCAGCACAGACGCCAACCCTATCTATCATTCCCTGGGCTTTGTTACACATTATGAAACACATTATGTTACACATTATGAAAGCACTCACAATGAAAACTCAGATAATGGGTATACCTTCTAAAAGGTACTTCTTGTTTCACTTCTGGATTTCCAGCACACAGTACTAGTGATGCTGACCATTGAAAGCTAGCTGGTTGGTGTCCTTTCCAAAAATTGCCAGATTATACTGAGTGCATATAAATGGGCTTCTTACTCTTGAAGTTGGGCATATCTTCTTTTTTCAGCAATCCTTTTGGTTACAACTAATACTTTTGAATGCTGCAAGTCTTGACAACTTAGAAATTGTCTCTTATGAGTAAAGCATGCACAGCTGTTTGCATGCTCCACCTTCCCTGGTTGCTGCTTGTATCCCCAGTGCAGCATAGACGGGGGGGGGGAAGCTCAGTAAGTACAGCAGGCACCACAATCACTGTGTAAGCAGCACCTCCCACTTGCCACTGGAGCCAATCCGGGCATCTGTGGCAACACACAGGCACTTGCTGAACCAAATAGTGTCTCCTGCGCTTTGCCATTGCCACTAGACTTGCCAGGTTTTCAAAATGATAATAAAGGACACACAGGTATCAGGATACTGCTTTTATCTAAACACTCCATGGTTACCACGAATAATATAAAAATTATGCAGTTAGCTGTGGCAAGGCAGCAGCAAGCAGCAACAGCAGCAGAATTTTAGAATGAGATTTTTAAATTCCCGTTCAACATTGATACGGGACACGATTTTTAAATCTTAAATACGGGAAGTCCCTTATAATAAGGGACACCTGGCAAGTCTATTTGCTGCCTGGAATGACTCTGACAGTGAGTGGGTGGGACCACTTAAATGGCATAGTGCCTACAGTATTTACCATATCACCTCCCTCTGGCTACGGGATCCCATGCCACTATACAGTAAATAGGCCTTCCCCTTTGTCTTTAAATACTGGTCTACATAGACCAACCTAGACTATCATGAAGAATCTTCAATTGGCTCCTACCCGGTCTTCCTCAACGGGTGAACCCTTGGCTCCAGGATGTGAGATGTTCTTCTGTGTAAGCTGCACCTGGTCCATTGCCTGAATGTAGTGTGATGCATACCTAGCACTTGAAGTTCCAAGTACTGATACTTCCTGTACTTCAGTTTTCTGAATCCCAGGGTACACAAAAGAAAATATTGAAACTCAACTGTTTTATGTCAGAAAATGAGAGTTCTTCGAAAGCACTGTATGGCGTAGCCCACTATACAATATCATCTAAAGAAACCAACTCAGCAGGCTGCTATTTCTGCCTTTTGTTATCTGCAGATGATTTCACTGTGCATAAAGCCTACTGGTCCTAGAGTATCAGATCAGAGAGTTCCTTTAGGGCCCCCGACAGCTACAATGGTGTTAATAATTTGGAAATACACACTTAAAGGGCTAATGCAGTGATGATTTCAACTTAGTTTTCCTCCTCTATTTTTCCCATAGTTCAGAGGCCTAGAATTACTCTCATTATAATATTGAACTTGAAATGTATTTCAGTTGCATGTATATGAATCACTGCAAACTGCTAGAAATGTTTTATATTTCTCAAAATTTACTCAGCTAAGTAGGATGAGGAGCTCTGGTCTAAAGAGTTGTTATACTGGTTCTCTCAAGTGTGAAATGCATAATTGGGAACAGCAAGGCTATTCAAGGAAAGTTCTGGATAAATACACACAGGTCTATAGGCTATAGGCAATGATGGATTGTGCAACCTCCTTACAAAGGTGGTGGGCTACTGGTACCAGGTGCAAGGGAGTGGCAACAGGATGCAAGCACCTTGTTGTCTCACGCCTCCCTGGGGCGCCTGGTGGGCCGTTGTGAGATACAGGAAGCTGGACTAGATGGGCCTTTGGCCTGATCCAGCAGGGCTCTTCTTATGTTCTTAGGTCATCCTATGTCAATGCCTATGTTGGGCAGCTCAGATTCCCCCATGATGATGCAGTGGGGCCAATGCAAGCTGTGCTGCATCCTGCAGGGGAAGTTTGCAAGCTGACAGTTTGCAAGCTGAGAGATATTTGGTAATATCTCTTACCAAATATTCAAGGTAAGAGAATATTTGTCCCCTTGCACCAAGGAAAGCCCCAACCCACATAATGGGTTTACTTGGACCTGTGTGGGCTACACAGCTGGCATGAGCCTGGTGGGAAAGTCTCAGTCATTGGACCTGGGAAGGGGGAAAGGATGCTGCATGCACCAGTGCCACTGATCCCACCCCTTTCCAGGCCCAACCTGCTCATCCCCTGCCACCATTGCCATCTTCCCCTGCCCTGTTACACCCTCTCCCTGCCTTTTCCCTGCCCCTGCACTGTTTGGCATGGAAATTGTTGCATTGGCATGCGCTGCTCCTTCGGCTGGTGCACATGGGTTGGTATGGTCTTCCACACTACATGTAGATGGATCTCCACAAGGCATACAAAGTCCCTGTTGTCTCTCCCACATCCCTCAATGGGTCATGTGCATGTGCTGCACCAGATCATTGTGGGGATTGGGAGGCCTGTGTGCAGCCTGTGAAATGACATTCAGTTTGCACCCTCAGCTTGGTCATAGAACATAGATCTGGAGCTTGGGTTTTGCAGTGAATAGAGAGGGAAAAGCTGGGATGCGTTAGAAGAACAAAAAGGCGTTTTATTTCTTGTAAAGACCCAGGAATGGAAAAAAATGGGGCTATATTAGGTGCTTTTTGGATTCCTTTGAGCTCTTCCCATGACGAACTGTATCAAGTTCCAAGTGTGTTCCGCAAGAATAGCAAATGAAAGAACAGTCACTGCGTCAATTCACTTGATGGTGCATCCAACAAATTTTAGGGAAGATCTATTGCAGGAGTTCCCAAACTTTCAGCTGCCAGGGCCTTCTTACTCAGGGCACAATCCTACCCAGTGCCAGAATGGCAAGGCCGCCCGCCCAGCGCCATATCCGACCCTGGGTTGGGGAGGCTGGAGCCTCCCCATGGCAAGGGAACATTCATTCCCTTACCATAGGGGAGGCTCCAGCCTCCCCATGCACTCCTCGAATCTGCGCCTGCTAAAGAGTGGTGATACTTTCCCACCAGACTCATGCCAGCTGCGTAGAGCGGGCACAGATCTGAGGAGACTGTGCGGCCTGAATCGGGGCTGTGCAGCCTCCCGAACATACTTAGGATGCGGCCATATGGCCGCTTCCCAAGCCCGCCCACATCCTGCCTTTCCCCCGCCCACATTCTGCCTCCCTCGCCCAATCCCTGTGCCGCCTTGGCATGGAGACTCCCCTGCACCAGCCACCTTCGGCCAATGCAGGAGAGGCTCACTGTTGGCGCTCTCAGGCCGATGCAATTCGTAGTGTTGGCCTGACGGCTTGAGCGCTGGCACGGGGGTGACGATTGGCGCCCCGGCGTTGGCACTCCGCCCATTGCGTTGATGATGTAGTGTCGACGCAAGGGGCGCAATAGGATTTCACTGTCAGTCTTGCACTTGTGATGGGCTGAACCAAGTCAACTATAGAAAATATGTATATTTCATACATAACTCTGGCGAAGTTTCACAGCAGGAGACAGATATTTGCAGCGGTGTGGCTATTGACTGTCTTTCTTTCTCAGAAGGGTGAACAAAACCCAGTTGCCTTATCCAACAAGAGAAAGAAGTTGGGGAGGGGATGTGTGGGAAGGCGCATGTAATAATAATGCCACTGGGCTTAGGGTGATATTCAAAATGTTTGGGGAGTTTTGCTTGTGGGGACCTTTGATCATTCTAGAGCAGGGATTCCCAACCTCTTTATCACCAGAACCCACTTTTTAGGTACAACAACATGAAGCCCCCAAAACCAGAAGTGATGTCATTAACCAGAAGTGACATCATTGTGCCAGTAAAAACATGTATGTAGACTACCATAAGTTACCAAATGCAGCACTTCTTTTTAAGAATGTGGAAACACCTTGAAATTTTTTCAAAAGCATATTTCTCTGTGTGTAGATTCCCTGACCCGTTTCATGGATCACTGCCTTGTCGTGGCGAAAGGGCTTGAGTAGCTCAATGAAGCTGTGAGCTATGTCATGTAGAGTTACTCAAGATGGACCGGTCATAGTAGACGGTTCTGACGAAACGTGACAACAAAGGCTCGCCTAGTCAAAGCTATGGTTTTCCCAGTAGCAATGTACGGCTGTGAGAGCTGGACCATAAGAAAGGCAGAGTGCCGAAGAATAGATGCTTTTGAATTATGGTGTTGGAGAAGACTCTTGAGAGTCCCCTGGACTGCAAGGAGGTCCAATCAGTCAATCCTCCAGGAAGTCAAGTCTGATTGCTCCCTGGAAGGACAAATCCTGAAGCTGAAGCTCCAATACTTTGGCCACCTCATGAGAAGCGAGGACTCTTTAGAAAAGACCCTCATGCTGGGAAAGATTGAAGGCAAAAGGAGAAGGGGGCGGCAGAGGATAAGATGGTTAGATAGTGTTACCAAAGCAACGAACATGAAAATGGGCGAACTCAGGAAGCTAGTGGAGGACAGGGAGGCCTGGCGTGCTGTGGTCCATGGGGTCGCGAAGAGTTGGACACGACTTAGTGACTGAACAACAACAGGTTCCCTGAAAATGCTGCAAAATGCCGCTTCTTAAATTTTGTGCAAATGCATCTATGGTAGTAAATGGGGTCTTTGTGACCCCCTGAAAATCAGCTTGCCATGACCACTGTTCTAGAGGAAAGGTTAGGACAGGTTAATCGGATGAATATGCATTGGAGGCATACAGAATCAAAGGATCTGTGGCATTTAGATGTGCAGCTACATTCAAATTTACAACAGATACTTGATGGCTTGGCACCAAAATGTTTTGACGACAAGTGCCTGTTGCAAACCATTTTCTACCAATGATGCATTAGAGAAACATTGGGAGAAATGCAATCTCCATCATTGGTAGAAAATTTAAGAATTAAAATAGAAGAAGAATGCCAGCTATATATTAACTCACGTATATTGTTGGTCTGTTTGGATTAAGATTCAAGGCCAGAGGCAGAACGAACAACTTCCTGAACTTCTTACAACTTCCCTGTGGGTTTGGGCTCCCCCCTCCCTTATCTATTAGACTGTTTCATCAAAATGGGAGTTGGCAAAGTGTGCTGCACTCTTTGGAAGTAATGAAAAAAGATGTCAAACCTGGTTAAGGTCAGTGAGCAAAACAGTGCGGAATGCATGGCATTATGGAATTATTAATTTAAAAATTTATATATGTGAATAAAAGCATCTGGTGAATGAATAAGAGTAATTTCTTTCACTTGGCTAATTTAAATGCCAGCTGTCTCAGTCCTCAACCATATTTTCTCATAAAAGCTTTTACAGAACCTGTCTGGTTATGAAAATGCGGAGTTTATGGAGAGTGCAAGGTCTAGCTGTACACAGATTTTAGCCTATATCCATAAGTATAAATCAGTCACTGTTTGGGAAAATAGACGTTAATGTTTGCAAACCTTTGGATGGATTAAATATCAAGTTAGGGTTTTAGGAGCCACATGTGAGGAGGGAAATAAAGGGACAAAAGGATGACTGCTGGATGTGTGAAGGCCGAGCCAGCAACTTGGGTCTCACTTGCAGTGTAGTGCCCTTGTCTAGTCCTCCTCTGAATACGGGCACTTGAGTACAATCTCGCCTCTTCCTCTACTTCAGTGGTTCTCAAACTTTATAGCACTGGGACCCACTTTTTAGAATAACAGTCAATCTGGGACCCACCGGAAGTGATACCATGGCTGGAAGTGCTGTCGTTGTGATGCCAGAGCCTCCTGTTTTCCTGAGAATGCAGCATTAAGTTTGGTTATTTCTCAGTCATTTTAAAATAGCAAAGTGAGTCAGAAAGAAAAATCGCCTATTTACAACATTGACACAACAACTACACAGCCCCCCCCCTTTTGCAGCATCCTGTCTTCCCATATTTGCAATACGGCAGCTCTAGGTGCTTCGCAACCCACCTGAAATTGGCTTGTGACCCACTGGTGGGTCCCGACCCACAGTTTGGGAACCAATGCTCTATTTTGTTTCTCCTTTTGAGGCTAACCAGAGTCATTTGGCAAGCTCAGCTGTTTTTGTTCCAACAGGAATTTCCTCTTATAGCCCTGTCACCAGCAAGTGTAGCTGGGCCGGCCGGCCTCCAGGGCAGGGTGACGTGATGATGCCAATACGTCACCTCCCTCCATCGGGACATTGCTCCCCTGCCGTGAGACATTACACTCCATGCCCGGAACGGTTCTGATTTGGAGCAAAATGGACACAGGGGTGAGTAGGACAGCCTTTCTTTGCGCCACTTGTCACTCCACACAAGCAGGCAGCAAGCGTTGTGCACCCCTCATTCCACCCTACCCCCTGCAGAAAGTGCTGCAAATCTGGGTAATGCCTTGGGGGTGGCATGCCTCCTCTGCACTGGGCTTGCTACTCTACTGCTTGTCACTGTGGTCCCTTCCATTTGAGGTGCCCCGCTGTACTTCTTCCCCACATCTGGATAGTCCCATTCTGTGCACCTCCGAGCAGCTTTTCAGCAGTGACATAGCCTGCTGACATGGCATTGCTCTGAGGCACTTGGGTCTATGGCCCAACCCTGAGTTCCCTACTGCCATCTTAGAAGTCACTTGGTAACTATTTTTGTTCTGAACTCAAAAGCCTCTGTGAGCCCAAGCCTATCCATGTCTACTCAGATGTTAGACCCATTATAGTCAATGGGGCTTATTCTTACGTAATTGTGGGTAGGATTGCAGCCTTAGAAAAACAGATGCCTGCCATTTCATTGGTATCCAAAATGGATTCTCTGTACTGTAAGTGCTGTCCACTTCTACACAAATACTAAAAATGCAAAGACTAGCTACAGTGTTGAGCCACAATGTGCATGTTTTAAATCTATTCAGCATGGTGTTTTACTGAATTTTACAAATGAGAAATATGCTTCTGCCTCCAGTTACCATTAATAGGTAAATCTGCCAGTTAATGACTCCAGACTTCATTGAGTATACAATTGACACATACATTCTAAGGGTTACTTTGCATTTACACAACACCAAACGCCTCTGATCTTTGTAAGGCAGCTTCATAAGGTAGATCAAGTTACAGATTATTCTTATCCCTATGTTGCTGAGGGGGAAAAGAGGGCTGAGGGAAAAGTGGCTTGCCTAAGATCAACTAGCTACTTGGACTTTTGAACCAGGGACTTCCTAATTCACACACTCATCATCTACACTTTTAGCAATTATGCCAAAAGCAATGCAATTACAATTTTACAATTTAAATTCCTCTTCTTGAAGGTACCATTGCTTTCAATTGCTCCACAGTAAAGCTGCAATCCTTAGTACATTCCCTTGCTAATAAGCTTCCTTAAGATGTGGAATGTCTTCTGAGTATACTGTACATGCATAGGACTGCAATGTAAGTTTGCTTAGGTTAACAACCATTCAGCCTGATCCTAGGCAAGTTTATATGGAAGTACATTCTGCTGAGTTCAGTGGGACTTGTTCCTCTGTGTGTGTGTGTGTGTGTGTGTGTGTGTGTGTGTGTGTGTGGAATTGCAGTACCAAAGCACAATTATGTAGAACACTTTTCTTTGTTCATTTTTTTTTTTTGCTATTCCTGGCAGAGTGCAAACTCAAAGATATCTCTATATGTTATGATGTAGTATGTAAACAACAGGTGCAAATAATTCTTCACTTTAGTGAAATTTGAGCAGTCAACAAATGTAAAAGCAATTTCTCTCTCTCTCTCTCTCTCTCTCTCTCTCTCTCTCTCTCTCTCTCTCTCAAATCTCCAAGGAAAAAAGACCTTAGAAGAAACACAGGCAGTAACTTACCTATATAATTTTACTAACTTTTCCTTACCCGGCATTGCCCAGGTATTTATTTATCCTAAGCTTCTATTAGACACGGAAAGGAATGAATTATACCAATCAGCTCAGCAACCCCGAAAACTATGGATTTGACACTAATGTTGGTCATTTGGACATTTTGGTTTGCAGCCCTTCTCGCCCCCCATGCCGATGGGGGATGAACTCGGGCTCAAATGGCATTGGGAGCGTCACCACTCGTCTCGTCACCGGTAACTATGAATTCGACACCAATATCGACCGTTTTTGATCATTTTTACATGGCACCCCCTTTGCACCCCCCCGGGAGTGCTAGGGGTGTCGTACCCCCACAGTATTTGTTGCCACATCATAAGGCATATGTGTACCAAGTTTGGTGTAAATCGCTCCAGGCATTCCAGAGTTATGCTGGAACATACACACTTGTCACCCCTTCTCACCCCCCATGTCGAGGGGGGCCGAACGTGGACTTAAACGGCATTGGCAAGCCCGGAAACTATGGATTCGACACAGATATCGGCTGTTTTCGATCATTTTTACACGGTACCCACTTTGCACCCCCACCCCCAGGAGTGCTAGCGGTGTCTTACCGCCGCAGTATTTGTCACCAGATCGCAAGGCGTATGCGTACCAAGCTTGGTGTCAATCGCTCCAGGCGTTCCAGAGCCTATGCGGAACATACGCACACACAAACACCCGATTTTATATATATAGAAGATTCTGTAGCCAAATGCATTGAATTATTCTGGGCGCTATTTCACTGCATTCATGTAAGCACCGTCCGTGAGACAAAATGCGAGGACATGAATGATTTTACATGAAAAACCCATTAGCTGCTTTCTTATGAGAAAGAGAGGTTAATTTGATTCTGGGCTGTAATGAAGGTTAAATGTAAGCCTTTAATGTTCTGAAGATCATCCCAAAATAATAATTCTTACAATGAAATGACTCACTTGTAATTCAGGCAGACAAAATGGACAGGATGGTGAGACAATGTCTACAAATACTGATGATTTAAAACTCTTGAGGCAATGTCCCTTATTATCCCCATATTTTTTGGAGCTGGAAATGTATTTTGGAATCATGTGGGTGTTGAATTATCTGCCTAAATCAAGGCTTCTCAAATGTTGTCACAGTGAGTCCCTGCAAGTCAAAAAACAGTGTTTGAGCTTTTCAAAATGTAACAATTCCCTTTCCAAAGTCAAACTGTAAATCAGTTTTTATCTGCTGGGAGGGAGAACAAAATGGATTTTCATTTCTAGTCCTTCAAGAGAGAATGGGATTCTTGGACCTATAGGAAGAGAAGATGCAGAAGATTTTTCTTTATGTCGGTGGAATGCATATGGCTCTATTCAGTGGTGTCATTCAAATGATTTAGGAACAGGAACTCACTTTTGATTGGCACTTGCCGGGAACCCGGAACCAGCCACGGAGCCCGTTAGGATCCGGAATGCCAGTTCTGGTCCGTTCCCCCTGAATGACATCACTGGCTCTATTCACTTGGTCCCTCTACAAGTTTACAAAATGCATGTGTGTTGGAAGAAGGGTTAGGCCTGCCCTGATTGCTGTGTGCTCAGTGACAATGCACACATACAGTTGTATGTATAAATTCCTGCATGATGTACAATATTTGCGAACCCAGGTTGGGCTCAGTATCAAGCTAGGCATGATGAAAATGTGTGCCATTACATTTTTGCCTTCTATTCTTTTGCAAACAGGAACCAAAGGAGGCCCTTTGGCTTGATCCTGGCTAGGCTTGGGACCATAGAAGGGAAGTTTCACCTTTTCCTCTTGCACCATTTTAATGATGAAAATTGCTTCAACAAAACTACTATCTCCAGGAAAAAAAATGGGTGGAAATAGTAGCTTCCCTCCCAGGGCAAGTACCTGCCAGAAGGATGTGGGGAAGTTTTGTCAGAAAAACAGATGAAGGAAGAATTAACCCTCCTCCTGCTGCTTGTGGTGCACAAATCCAGGATGCCCCCTCTATGGCAAGCTTTTATTTTAGTAGCACTTTTTCATTGCAGCTGGTTTGATTCATCACAGCTGCTTTGACCCTGGCTTGACCCTCAAATGACCGACAGCACTGTTTCTCAAACTGTTGGGACGAACTAGGTGGGTCGGCAAGTCAATTTCAGGTGGGTCCCCATTCATTTCAATTTGTATTTTATGTTTAATACATTAAACGTGATGCTACCACCAGATGTGATTGCTTTTGGGGAAATGTTACAGATCTGTACTTTTAACAGGCTATTATGGACATGCTTTTAACAATGATAATCAATGGGGCTTACACCTGGATCAGTGGGGATAGGATTGCAGCCTTTGGACTGTTTAGGGAATTCTTGTTAGACATCAGAAAAAATTGCCAGGGGCACAATTCTGAGAGGCAGATGGGCCGGTGCAAGTCTCTTGCATCGACCCAGGTGTGTTGCAAAATGCCATAAGGCACATTGGCACCACTCAGGGAGGTTGCCAGGCCAGCACGAGGAGTTGCGCAGGTCTGCGGAGGCTGCCAGTGAGTGGGGGAAGTGCCAGCCAACTTTGGCTAGCATGGGGGGGTGGGGAGGGCGGGCCCATAGGCGGACTGGCCCAGGGAGGGGGGCGGAGACAGGATCCATCATTTAGGCCTGGTCCTAATCCCCAGTCCAAGACCAGTTGGCCCTGATCTGGGCCGCTCAGGTTTGTGCCAGTGATTTCTCTGGCACAGATCCTAGTAGCTTTATTGGGGAGGCTGTTGCTTACCACAGGGTAAGTGTCAGGTGGCCCAAAACCTGTGCTGGATACAGTGCAGGCCGGCTGGCCTGGCTATTCCAGCGCTGGTTGGGATTGAGCTACCCACGAATGAACTGTGCAACACTGGGACAGCCAGTGCAACCATGGACTCTCCCTTGTCAGTGGTCTTCCGGCAGAGGCTGGAAGACCCCTTGTGAGGGATGCTGTAGCAACTGCCTGCTCTAACCCAAGGGGATGGACTAGAAGACCAAGGAACCAAGGAACTTCCAACTCCAAAACTCTGTGACTATCGTCAGTAAGCAACTTTGCTTTGTGTGGTACTGATGGAGGTCCATTCTCTGACTGCTCTACCACTTCCCGTGGGTTTCAAGTCCATCTTACCAACCGCAGACTATTGGGCTCTTACCCCAGCTCAACTAACTCTCTACTTTTTTGTTTTGTTTGGCAACCAGTCAGAAGAATGTTTCTGGTGAAGTCACAAGCATGCTGCTCACTACCTCCTAAAAGTATTTCTTGACTGTGACTTTGGTACATTTTCCCTTAACATTTAGGAATAAGTCCTTCGAGTTACATGAATTTTTTGCCACCGCTTGCATTTGAGAATATTCAGAAACAAGCATAGGAAGTTGGTGGCTTAATTGGTGAGAAATCTGCCATCTGGGCTAGGAGGACGTGGTCTTGAAGCATATGAAAAACAGTGCGGAATAGCAAATGTTGTTATCACCAGGTCTGCACATGTCAAAATAGCAGAATTTTCAGGCACATTCTCACAAGCCACAATTTACTGAAGAAGAAGAAGAAGAAATACACAAATGTTCTTGGAGTATCTGAGCTCCATTAAGCTCCACAAAGGTGGCATTCTTTTCCTATCCAACTGTATCATTGTCAGAAGAAGCGACAGATTATGAAGTACCTATCTCTATCTCCAGACTTGCAGTTTATTATATACTGTGTTAAAGCTACTTATATTGCCAATTATACTGCTTATGCTGGCAGTCAGATTCTACTACGCCCGGTTTCAGGTATCCCTAAGGTTACTTACACAAATGGCTCTGAATATAGAATCCTCCATTAATGCACTTTTGCAAGGCAAGAGTAAAATACCATTTCACTTCCCTCAATCCATATGCCCCCAGAGAATTCCTATTATCGAAGCATTTTTTTGGGGGGGGGTAGTCACTGTGGCTCCTTCCATGTTCTGTAATAACAGCTTACAGTCAGTCTGTTGAAGTCACATCCGCCGAAAAGTTGCCAGTCCCACAATTTATACAAATGTATTTAATACGTTTTCGCTTCACTGAAGGCACATGCCAGGATGGTATTCTGGCAAGTCGATGAAGGATGAGCCATTGTCACCCTCTGCTATCCAGAAACCAATAGTGCAACTGTGTGTTTTTCATTTCTTCACACAACCAAGGGTTGGCGAGGCAGATGTTAATTTCCTAGAAAATACATTTTTCCCCCTTCCTAATTCACTGGGGGAAATGATCACATTTGCAGCTTCCATTTCACAGAGAACTTTTAACTTCCTGTGTTCTCCTTGTACTCTCCTGATCTGGGCAAATGAATTCATTATCAGGAGGGTAAGTAGGTTATCCTCATCCGACTGTACAAGCGAGTGTGTTACAGCAAAAGGGACAGAGTCACTCATACAAAGAATAAACAGACTTCACACTTTCCAAGAAATATGGGAATTCGTGTTGAAGTAAAAGGGGCATAATTCACCCTGACAGCTGAGACAAGTAATATAGTGTGTGCACTTATTGACAAAGCTGTCTCTTGGAAAAAAAAAAGGCATAACAAAACAAAACTTGTTTCCATGGCAACTGCCACACTTTATAATTCTAATGCTAAAAAAATAAAGAAACTCGTTTTACTGGGAAGGAAGCAGGCAGGTGCTCTGTTTGGGAGAACTTTTTATTTTGTCAGTGCAGGAAAGGTGTTTGTGTGTCTGTTTCTGTGAGAAAGAAAAGGGAGATGGTGTTGAAGAATATTTCTGGGGTTGGCAATGTGAAAAGTTTTTAGGTGGATCAGTTTTCAAATGTTCTCTTCGCACCAAACTACATGTCATGTTCAATGTATAACTTGACCCTCCATGTTGTTATTTTGTTTCCACACTGTGGACAAAAGGCGTAGTTTTCTCAAGGCCTAATGCGATGGCCTGTATCCAGGCCCCAGCCCAGCAAGCTTCATTAACTACTCTAATCAACATCAAGGACCGATGAAATGCTATGAGAAAAATGTATACAATATCAAAGACCCTGTTCTAATTCATTCATTTAATTAACAATGCTGATTTTAAACTCATTTTTTTAAAAAAGCATTTGTCGATACCTTGCCACAAAGTTCTTGGAGCAACTTAAATAAGAATATTCAATTCCAGCAGAAAATCAGACCAATAGAAAAAGGTGTGTCTATGCCTTGCTACCTCTTCCGCACAAGGCAGTTAGTTAACAGCCCAATCCTATGTAAAACTGTATCTAGAGCTGCAATTAACAAATGTTCCCTTCCCCTACGCAGCATACCAGCCTGTTCAATAGGGCTACTGAGATCTTCACTGGGAGCAGTTGCTGTTGAATCCTATCCCCCTGGACCCTGGAACCCTACATAACACAGGTTTCCTTGGTTCTGTATCAGCTAAATGCTTGACACAGATCCAAGTAGACCCATCAGATCTGCTGGGCCCAACACAAGGTAAGGGAACCTATGATACCTTACCCCAAGGCCGTGGATAGGATTGCACGGTTTGAGAAGCACTACTATATACACTAGCAGTAACTTCCATTAAACTCGTTGGCTTACTTCCGAGTATACCCCCTATAATAGGCCTGCCCCCATGTAATAGAAACAAGGAGGGCAATCATAATTATAATATATTATTTTCCTTTGAAAACTTTTAAAAATAATAATTTTAATAAAGAAGTATTTTCTGAATGCATTGTAGTTGGGGGAATGTCATCCAAAACCATTGAGCATGAGTGGGCGGCAAGATTGATGATAATTGTGGGCTTTCAATTTGGCTCATTGAAATTAACCTAAAATTTTTCTCCTGTCAAATGGTATGTAATGCAGCTGGCCGAGGATATGAACCAAAGGGGTAAATATGCCAATTTCTCCTTAAATTTAAAAAGGCCTTAGGATGTGAAGTAAGATGCTGCTTGTCTGTTGAAGATTGTGCTCATTTTAATGTATACGGAAATTATGCATGTATCAGTGCAGCAGAGGTTTCCATATTAAAATAGTTCCTCCAGGCCACAACTTCTCCAAGTTTTCAGAGCAATCCCTTATAAAGTTTCTTTTCTGTCATTTTTTCCTTCACTGAACCTTTTGGAATGTTGAAGTATTAGTTCAGTATTTTTTTTAAAGCAGGTTACAACAACCATTGTGAGAATGAAAACATTACAGAATTATTATTAGGATTAAGGTAGGAGAATCAGAGCATTTAATTCTTTGAAAGCATCTGATACAGCTAAAAATAGATTTCAAAACTAGTTATGAGTTTTAAGTGGCATTTATGGTCTGGTATGTTGTCCTATAAAAGGAGAAGGGGGTGGTAGAGGATGAGATCAGCGGCGTCATGCTGCCGGAACGCTGGGCAGGAGGAATGGGTGAGCGGCAGCCCGCCCATTGCGTACCGCTCCGTTTCGCCGTCTTCGGCGGGGAAGACGGCAAAACGGAGTGGTATGCAACGGGCGGGCTGCCGCTCACCCATTCCTCCCGCCCAGCGTTCCGGCAGCATGACGCCGCTGGATGAGATGGTTAGATAGTGTCACCGAAGCAATGAGTATGAAATTGGGCAAACTCTGGAAGCTAGAGGAAGACAGAGAGGCCTGGCGTGCTGCTGTGGTCCATGGGGTTGCAAAGAGTTGGACATGACTTAGCGACTCAACGATAACCACAAAAATGTTGTCCTATTGTTCCATGTTTCAGTTGTATTTTATGTTTGAATTCTGAGTCTCTTGTTAGCAAACTACATGGGGTGAAATATTTATGTATTTATTTGTATGCAACTATATATGAATGACTGCATTCAGAACAATTGGTTTCACATAGTGACTGCATTTTTTTATAATTTGTAGGCTAGAAGGAGAAACTATGAAGAGATTCTATAGATGAAA
Organism: Lerista edwardsae; assembly: GCA_029204185.1. Classification (NCBI taxonomy): domain Eukaryota; kingdom Metazoa; phylum Chordata; class Lepidosauria; order Squamata; family Scincidae; genus Lerista; species Lerista edwardsae. Next base: position 6,008,370 of record JAJKFI010000018.1, on the reverse strand, counting down.
TATGGTGCAAGCTGCTACACATGCTCTGGACAGAATGCATGGTCTCCACCCATATGAGTCTGTCTGGTTGCTGTGCTCAGCTGTTGAGGATCTTCTGTGCATTCCCCATCATCTGAGATGTGGTTAGTGAGGACCACAGTGTGTGAATTTGGACCTTATTGTGGCATCTGGGATGTTGAACACCCTGTGAGAGACACATTTGTCTTCCTCTTGGCAAATGTTTCACAATTGGTTCTTAAAAAAAGTCTGGTTCGTTTTGTTTTAATATGAATCACCTGAGGACTGCATAAGCAATAAGTAAAGGTAGGTGAAAACAGTTTTCTTTTTCTTTTCTTTTCTTGCAGATTTTGGTGTTTTCCACAGTTAGAAGTGCAGAAAGCAGTGTTATGTGTTTTTATTTGATGTTATTATTTACTAGCTTTTTGTTACCCGGCGTTGCCTGGGTGTTTATATGTCCCATCCCTGTCCCATCCCTGACCCATCTCCCAATTTTGGGTGTTTTCGACCATTTTCACCTGGGGACCCCCACGCACCCCCACCCCCGGGGGCACTGGGGGGGCCTGACCCCCACAGTGTTTGTCGCCAGGCCGCAAGGCATACGCATGCCAAGCCTGGTGCCAATTGCTCCAGGCTTCACAGTGGGGCATGGTGGACATCTCGTATCGCACCACTTCCCGTCCCCCACATTGGGGGGTGCGGACCCAAACTCCCACAGCGTCGCTGCTCGCCTCGGTGAGCCTGGAAACTACAGAACTGAGTACGATTTCGTCCGTTTTCGGCCATGTCCACGTGGGGGCCCTGGCCCTTCCGGGGTGCTAGGGAGGCCTGACCCCCAGAGTGTCTGTTGCCAGGCTGGAAGGCACGCGCATGGCAAGTTTGGGGCACATCGCTCCAGGCGTTCCAGCAGGGCATGGCAGATAGTGTGTCTTGCACCCCTTCCCGCACCCCATGCCGAGGGGGGGTGAACCCGGACTCCGACGGTGTCAGGAGCATCGCCGCTCGCTCCAGCAACCCCGGAAACTATGGATGCGACACCGACTTTGGCCGTTTTCAACCATTTTCACTTGGGCCCCCCGCGCACCCCCACCCCCGGGGGCGCTACGGGGGTCTAACCCCCAAAGTGTGTGTTGTCAGGCCACAAGGTCTACGCGTGCCGCGTTTCGTGTCGTTCGGTCCAGGCATTCCAGGAGGGCATGGCAGATGTCGTGTCTCGCACCCCTTCCTCCCCCCACGCTGAGGGGGGTGACCTTGAACTCGGACAGCGTTGGGAGCGTCGCCACTCGTCCCGGCGACCCCGGAAACTATGGATTCAACACCGAGTTTGGCCATTTTCGATCATTTTCATGCGGGGACCCCCATGCACCCCCCCGGGGGCGCCAGGGGGGCCCGACCCCCACAGTGTTTGTGGCCAGGCCACAAGGTGTATGCGTGCCAAGTTTCGTGTTGCTCGGTCCAGGCGTTCCAGCAGGGAACGGCGGCTGCTGTGTCTCGCACCCCTTCCTGCCCCCCACGCCGAGGGGGGGTGAACCTGAACTCGCACAGCATCGGGAGCGTCGCCACTCGTCCTGGCGACCCCGGAAACTATGGATTTGACACCGATATTGGCCATTTTCGACCGTTTTCAAGTGGGGACCCCCATGTACCCCCACCCCCAGGGGCGCTAGGGGGCCCCCAACCCTGCAGTGTTTGTGGCCAGGGTGCTAGGCTTCCGCATGCCGGGTTTGGTGCCCATCGGGCCAGGCGTTCCGGCAGGGCATGGCGGACGCTGTGTTTTGCACCCCTTCTTGCCCCCCACATGGGGGGGGGCAAACCCAGATGTCAACTGCGCCGGGAGCGTCACCACTCATCTTGGCGACCCTGAAAACTGTGGATTTGACTCCAGGTTTGGCCGTTTTTGACCGTTCTCACGTCAGCCCCCCCACGTACCCCCACCCCCGGGGGCGGTAGGGGGGCCCAACCCCTGCAGTATTTGCGGCCAGGCTGCTAGGCTTCTGCATGCCGAGTTTGGTGCCAATCGGTCCAGGCGTTCCAGCAGGGCATGGTGGACGCTGTGTTTCGCACCCCTTTTTGCCCCCCACGTCGGGGGGGGGGCTGAACCCGGACTCCAACGGCATCGGGAGGGTCGCCACTCATCTCAGCGACCCCGAAAACTACAGATTCGATGCCGATTTCGGACGTTTCCGACGATGTTCACGCGAAGACCCCCGCGTACCCCCACCCCCGGGGGCGCTAGGGGGGTCTGACCCCCGCAGTGATTCCTTCCAGGCTGCAAGGTACATGTGTGCCAAGTTTCGTGGCTGTGGGTCAAGGCACGGAGACGCCCATAAATAACATACATACATACCCACATACATACACACATACATACACACACACATACCCACGTCCATTTTTATATATATAGATGTATTTTTATAAATTATAATTATAATCATTTTAAAAGTGTACTAGGTAGGTAATACAGGTGTTATAGTGTCAGCAGATACAGCCACATGCATGTGTACGTGTTAGAAAATATGTAGAGGTTAACACCAATTTTCAACCTTTTTCCATCTCGTGATATACTGAGAAGGTTCTAAAACTGTGAAGGTATACCATCAGATTTTGACAATTGTCAAGGCACACTGTACTGCCAGTTGGGAGCTGACGTCTTCTGGCCTTACTAATGTATGACCCTCCCCCAAACTCCTGTGGTACACCTGCAGACCATTTGCGACCCACCAATTGCCATGGCATAGTGGTTGAAAATCAGAGAATGGTGAGTTTTGTGGGGCAGATTGTAGGGTGTTAACAAAAATGAAAAGTGCAGAAAGCGATATTATGTGTTTTAATTTCGTAATGACAGAAAAAAACCACCGCTAACAATGAGCAATGGGAAGCACTAGTATGGACCGCTGGAAGGTTGTACCCAGCGGTGGTATGCTGCCAGAACGCTGGGCGGGACATCCGGGTGATCGACAGCCTGCCCGTTGCATTCTGGAGCGTTCCGCCGTTTGCGTAACATACGCAAGCGGCGTAATTGGTTACGCAAACGGCATAACGCTCCAGAACGCAACGGGCGGGCTGTCGATCACCCGGATGTCCCGCCCAGCATTCTGGCAGCCTACCACCGCTGGTTGTACCTCATGCCAGAATATCTCACCCACCCTATATCATCTGCACCCCATATCATGTCTGACAGCCTGGAATGTCAAAAGCCTTCCTGATTCTCAATATTTGCATGGAAGTTGCCTTACACTTCCCATTTTCACACTTCAGTAGCATAGAATTTGGGGCCTTATTCATCTCCCCTATGGGGACAGCTCCCAGTGGAACTGATACATGAGCCTCCATTTTTGTAGATGTACAACATCGGCAATTTCTCTGAAGGCTGTTGTTAACCCGAAAATGAAAGGACAGCAGCTTGGAAAAAGACTAGAGTATAAATAAAATTGTCTTCTTGTCATTGCTGTGGTGCAAACAGGGGGAGAAAAGAGCAACATACAAAGACATATATTTGGAACGTGGTTCTCAAAGGAGTCACCTCTTGTTGCTAGGTAATACTTCAACATTATAATTAAAATGTATTTTTGCAAAATAGCAGTTTGGTGAATATTTTGTGTTTCTCACAGAAGGATTCTTGGAGGAAAACTGCAGGTCGAAAAATGCTTAAATTAGCAGTGTACCTTTTTTTTTTTTTTTGCAATGTAAGCTCAGAAAATACATGAACTCTGTAGAAACTCTTTGCTGAGTCAGCATAATTTATGTCTGTCAATTAACTTCATCTTGCTTAAGCATTTCCTTTGCTTCAGAGCCAATCATGTGAGAAAATACCAAATCTAACTCTTTAACCATATATCATTTTTATGTTTCTTTTGCTCTGAACATCTTTGGCAGATGAAGGACTCGGTATGGCTCAGTAGCTTGCAGTTTAAGGAACTATGTGATTTTAATAGGTGTTCCTCCTTGAAAATACATTTTGTCAACTCATACAATTATATATTTCTTCTTTTCAACCTAAAGTATTTCACTCCAATAACGAAATGTAATGTTCTTCGAAGTGCTGAATGTAAAGTTACTGTTCCCTAAGTCATTGCAGCAGCATTTACAAAACCCTCTACATTCCCATCAGTCCTTTCTCCTTTCTTCAGGTTAGGAGAAAGGTAAAGAAGCAGAGAAACACCTCATACAGCCAGTGGTGTCATCTACAAACAAGGAGAGGGAATGCTGGGCGGGACTTATGCTTTGATTGGCAGCCCGTCTGTTGGGTTCTGCCGCCTGCCTGCCCGCCGCGCGGTGTGCCCGCGGTTGGTGCGCCACACCGCTGCTCATCCAGGCACCCGGCGCTGCCCCCCCGGCCAGCCAGCGCCCCCTCCAAGGCCAGGGCAGCGCGGGCAGGTGGCGGAACGCAATGGACGGGCAGCCAATCAGAGCGTAAGTCCCGCCCAGCGTTCCCTCTCCTTGTTTGTAGATTACATCACTGCATATAGCACATGTTTTTTGCTGGCATAGCTCTGAAGAGCCTGTTGGGGGGGGTGCCTAGGCCAGGACAAGGATTTGGGATGTGGGAATGCTGATGCCATCATAACTTGCCCCTCTGCCCTGGCCTTACACCTCTGCCCTGGCCTTATCCCCTCTCTTCCACCAGTAGAATCCTGCCAGCAGCTGGTCTGCATTGGGTTGGTAGCAGCGTGCGACTTTCTGGCTGTTGAGCCAATGGCAGCACTGTGTAGACTTATGGAGAGGCGGCTGCGCCCGTGGACCTTGCAGTACAAGGACCTTGCGCCGTGTACCACACGGACAGGATTGGGTCACTAGGTGGAGTATAAATGTTCCCATAAATAATATATAACCCTGTGGACTGTACAACCATAAGTGGTAGACTACATTTTCTAATCTAACCTCCTTTCCTCTCATTTTGTAAACTTGTCTACTTATTTAAAACATTTACAGTATGATAGATAAAATATTTCTATATTTTTTTTCAGAGGGAAGTCACACTGTGTTCAACAAGACTTGCTCGCAGATAGATATGTATAGGATTGTAGTCCTATACCCACATTTCTCACCAATTCAGCACCTTTCCAGCACTGACGCATTGCAGAGAACAACCCTTACTTTGAGGAGGTCTCCATGACTGCCTCTCCACCACAGGAAGCAGCACGTACCACATGGGCACGACTGCATCACTGCTGGAAAGTTAGTTAGGATTGGGTTGTGTATCACTCAAAGTGGCTGACTTGACTTGGTTCTAATTTTGCAAAATATGCTGCTAAATTTATATAGTTTTAGAGCGAGAATTAGGGATGTGGTGGCGCTGCGGGTTAAACTGCTGAGCTTGCTGACCAGAAGGTTGGCAGTTCAAGACTGCGCGATGGAGTGAGCTTCCATAGCTTGTCCCAGCTCTTGCCAATCTAGCAGTTTGAAAGCACATAAAAATGCGAGTAGATAAATAGGTACTACTTCGGTGGGAAGGTAAACGGTGTTCCGTGTGCCTTGGCATATAGTTATGCTGGCCACATGACTATGGAAACTTGTCCTCGGACAAACGCCAGCTCTTCGGCTTAGAAATGGAGATAAGCACTGCCCCCTACAATCGGTCACAACTAGACCATTCGGTCATGGGGAAACCTTTACCTTTATATATAAAGAGTTATAATTATTTAGGCTGCAATGCTATACACCAATGTTTCTCAAACTGTGGGTCGGGACCCACTTGGTGGGCCACGAGCTGATGTCAGGTGGATCATGGAAAGCTGGGAGCAGCCATCTTGGAAACTGCAGACCTTACTCTTGTTATATTCTTTATAACTTTGGATAAAAAAATTTTCTGGCCAGTAATGAAATGAAATGCAAAAGACAAATGCCTTTTTTCACAGTATGGGAATATCTGCATTTGATCCTTACATCTATCTTCCACTGAATTAAAAAAAATAAATCAAACTGTCCAGCTGTTTTGTGCTATGACAAAGTTTATCATTCCTCAGACAACAGTACTTTGGAGCATCTCCACATTGCAATGTGTGCATAAATCAAAACTTCTTCACAATAAGTGGGCACTAATTGATGTTAATTCTAAATTAGAAGAGAATTCCTGTGGCAATACCCATTATGCCCACATGAATGCCAACAGACTTCCTTCTGATGGATGAGGAAGCTGAAAATACTAAAGGAAACAATAATGACTTGCCACTATTGTGTGGAACGTTGGCCAAGAATCAGTGGAGCCCTCTGTATCAGCTTTTTCTACATTCCTGTTCCTTAACAGTAGCAATTTGTTATGACAGAGTTCCCTATTCAGCAAGACCACAAAGAATCAGTCATTTGTCAATAGGCATTCACACAATTACATACTAATACATTCACTTAAGGCAAACTGAATAGTGCAGCTGAAAATTAATCTCCTTGGATCTCCTGCTTGATGTACTAACTGCAGCACTTAAAGCACTCTTCTGTGTGTTTCAGGGAGGTGGAGTGAAATGTTGACTCATATTTTGTATATAAACAGTTTTACTTATGCACACATGCACATGCATGCACACACCAGAGAAGCTAGAATTCTTCTAATTCTTCAAATTCATAAACTAGAATTTGAGGTGGTAGTACTGGTTGAATATAGCCATTCAAGTGGATTATATGTTTTCCTGCCCTGAAACTCCCGCCACTATTTCACAGCCACTCTTAATGCCAGCAGTGATCTGGATGAAACATTTTGCCAGACAGCCATAATGTTTTGTTGGTACTTGCCCACTTCCACCACTGGTTGTATGCAAGAAAACAAGTAGCCTCACAAAGAAGGGCAGAGATTGTGTCTTACAAAATTGGCAGAGCTAGACCTCATACGAAATTAACTGCATTCTAAACTATTGAACATATCAACAGCCCAATCCTGAACTGCCTGGCTCCGGTACCAAAATGGCTACTGCTGCATCCCACAGGAGTTAGGCAGTCACTAGAGGCTCCTCAGAAGAAGAGGATGTTTGTCCCCTTTCTCTGAGGAAAGCCCTGCTGCCCTCAGTGGAGTTCCTTAGCTCACCGCCAGCTATTCCGCTGGCAGTGAATTGAGCAGCCCCATGTTAGGCTGCCTAGGTGAGACAAGGGGATAAGATCTGGCATCGCTAGGTCCCACCCCCTCACTAGCCCACTCCTCCCCTCCCCGCCCACTCTGTCCCAAATGGCTTACTGGTGGCCAGTGCTGTGGGAGCGCTCTCCATCTGTCTGCTCATGCTGGGGCCAGGCACTCACTGAGCACCACTCCAGAGCAAGTGGTAAGGTATCGTGGATGTGCTTTACGGCATGTTTGGAACACTTTAAGTTGGTGGTACACATGTATTGCCAGTGATGTGGCCTTCTGGATTGGGCCTAAGAAAGCAGCTATGTATCTTTTCAAGGTACAGCAAAACATGATTTTCAAAGCAATCCAGTGCTTGCTCAGAAGTTCAATGCAAAAGGATTTTCTCCAAGGGAAGTGTGTATAGGATTATAGTGTTTCTTTACTTCCAGCTATAACAAGATGGGGACGTGGTGGCGCTGTGGATTAAACGGCTGTTGCTGAACTTGCTGACCGGAAGATTGACAGTTCAAGACGGATGGAGTGAGCTCCCGTTGCTTGTCCCAGCTCTATCCTGCCAACCTAGCAGTTTGAAAAGCACATAAAAATGCGAGTAGATAAATAGGTATCACTTCGATGGGAAGGTAATGGCATTCCGTGCGCCTTGGTGTATAGTCACGCCGGCCACATGACCACGGAAACATGTCCTCGGACCAACGCCGGCTCTTCAGCTTAGAAACGGAGATGAGTACCACCCGCTACAGTCGGTCACGACTAGACCATTCGGTCAAGGGGAAACCTTTACCTTTTTAATAACAAGATTGGGAAGACAAGACAGTTACTCTTTCCTTGATAACTATAAGAGGAGCAGCACTTGGAAAAAAGTGCTTCTTGGCCCAGTTAGCAGGATTAGTATCTGTCCTTCATTAAGGAAGCTCAGGGGGAATTTCCAGTCAATCACCCATCATCATGACCACCACAAATATTTATATACTGCTTGTCAATAATACCGCTTGTTCCCAAAGGGGTTATATAGCAACAGCAGACGAATAAATGAGCATTTCCCCTATTACAATCTAAAAAGATACAGAACAGGCACCAGCAAATAGCCACTAGAAGCAAGACTGTGCTGGAGTGAATAGGGATGGTTGCTCCTCCCCTGCTAAACAGAAGAGATCCAGTACTTTAAAAGATGGCTCTTTGCCCAGTTGGCAGGGTACAATCCATGCTATTATCCAAACGCCCAACCAAGCTTTCCCCAGGTTGATGCTCACTTAAGCAGTAGAACAATATTGTGGGTGCTTGGAACATCCAATGAGTGGCTCCAAGTCACTCTGCAGTTGAGCCCCCAAATGCCTTCCCCTGTCAGGCAAATGCTCCCATTAAATGCTGGTATCTGGACTGGTGATACTTTCGAAAGGTAACAACCTCTGGATTTGCTTCTCAGAAATCTGTAAATCCCTCAGTATTTATTTCCCTTTGCTTTTGGTACCACCTTTAATAATGATTTCTGAGGTCATGATAGAATCCATACAGCATCTGCAACGATCCTGTATCATGTGGGACCTGCATCATAACTGCAAAGAAGAATTGCTACAGCAGCCATTCTTGAAGACATTCTTTGAGCCATCATTTGGCAGGTTTTGAGTTTTTCTCATCACAGCTCATCCATTTTGTCTAAAAGCTTCCTGTCAGTTCTTGGGAAGGCCATTTTAGAACTACATAAAAGGCAGTGATGTTGCCAAACACAATGAGCCAAGTTATTTGGGCAAATACAAAGATATACAGAGTATAAGTGCAGCCAACCAAACGGATCCCTACATTCCACTCAAATGACAGCAATATATAATGAAAGGATCTACACTGCAGTAAACATCTCTTCTTTGCTGTACTTAGTGACTTCATTATTCCTCTTATGCTATGAAGCAGGTTGGAATCCAATTACCAAAATGAATGTGGAAGTAGGGAGACAGAAACAGTGGCTTATCTTGATCATGTTGTGATGGCGAACACTAGTCTATACAGTTGAATCTTTACTGGGAATTTGAGCTTAGAAGAAAGATAGATTTAGAAAAATAGCCAGTCTGAGGCTGCAAAGCTGTCACGCAAGCACTCCACTCTGGAACAGCCAGCTCCCAATTTAATGTCCTATTATAAATGTTTTGAAGTTGGGTGTAGTCAAGAGCTGGACTCGGGATGCTGCTGAGTCAGGTACTTCGCCAACTCGTTTTCAATCCGAGGTGATATTCTTTGAGAAAACCAATCACACACACACACACACACACACACACACACACAGAGAGAGAGAGAGGGGGGGGGTAATGTGATTGCGTTTCTTGTGATTACATGCTTTAATAAAAACCTGATTATATTAACAGCAGTGGTTTAACTGGGTTGTTATGGAGTAGCATGTCTACATGATAGTGGCATTAATGTCTTAAATTTGGAATAATTTTGTTGTGGACATCAGCTGAGGGGTACATGCCTGGTTAAGAGATAAATGAGCCAAAATCATCCCAAGTTAAATTCCTTTCTTTTTATGTCAGTGTTCAGCAGCAGGTATTAAATCAGTTCCGTTTATGTAGCGGTTTTCAGAGTGCAGTGCCATGTAATTGAATTTCTCTCTCTCTCTCTCTCAGCCAGCTGCATGTGAAGGATAGGCATCTTCATTCAAGCTTACTCGACATTTTTAGGAAGCAATTATGATATTTCCATAATGATATCAAAATTCTATCTTTATGCAATTGACAGGACTTTTTTTTAGTGATGAGCACACTATGCTCCACCTTCAAAATGAAACGGGGAAACACAACTCTGTAATAACAGAATTTAGCCATAGACTAGAGCAGCGGTGGCGAACCTATGGCACCCGTGCCACACAGATGGCACGCGAGAGGTTGCCTGATTCTATTCTGGCTTACTAGAGGCGCCGCCGAGTGTGTTGTCGCGTGGGTGACGGGACCTGCCAAGGCCGCGCCTGTGCAGCCTCCCTTTCCCCCTCCAGGGTCTGAAGCACCATCTGCAGCAGCAGCTCTGTTGGAGCCACCCACGGAAGTTTGGCCAGGGATCGTTATTCTAGTCGCCTTCGCTGCCGCCTGTGGAAGGCCAGGTGCTGCCAGGCGGGCGCTGCTTGGGCTGGGGAGGGTGGACGTGATTGTACGCTTCCCCACGGGTGTTGCTTCCCAAGGATGTTAGATAACTGGATAGGCCATGTCGTCACAGACTTGAAGCCATGGGTATATCCTTGGAGGAAAGAAAAAACTGGAGGCGCCCTAATGAGAAGTTTCTTGAAGCTTCCGGACGGTCCAATATGGCCACCGGAAGTCAAGAGAACTCGGAGGAGAAAGTGCGCGCGGCGCGTGTGTGAAACTCCGAGGTGTGGTGAAAGCCATTTTAATCATGCCTTCGTGTTCTGCATATGGGTGCACAAATCGCTGGACGAAAAATGGGATCACTTTCCACAGGTCCGTAAAATCATTGTGATTCGTAGCTGCAGAAAAAAATATTACTTCACAAATAATAATTATATTGTGAAGTAGATATGAAATATTATTACTTCATAAAGTATGCAGCCCTTCACAAACTGAAGTAATATGGTTACCACTGATGTTCCTCTACGATCCCACGCTGTTATTTTGGTAAGTTTTTACTTCTGGAGTAAATAAATAAGTCCTAAACATCATGCGAAATCCCATTGAAAATCATTGGAATGAGCAATGTTTTGCACATGGCAAGATGGCGGCTAATCCCGCCCCCCGGCTTCAGAAATCGATAACAGAAGTCTATGGGAGGGCGGGGGGTTGGGTATATCTCAGATCATTGCCGCGAAGGAGGATTGCCGCCGCGGCGTCACGAATAAAAATCTCCCTGCCCGTGTGGTAAAGTTAATCTCAACGTCTTTAAGCATGCCTGCGTGTTCTGCATACGGGTGCGCGAATCGCTGTACGAAAAATGGGATTACTTTGCACAGGTAATTAAAATCATTGTGATTCGTTGCTACAGAAAAAAATATCACTTCATAAAGTATGCAGCCCTTCACAAACTGAAGAAATAACATAAAAATAAAAAAAATTCCCCCCTCCTTTCCCCCCTTCCCGTTTACACTCCCCCCCCCCGCCTTCCATTTTCTACGGTAATATTTTTGAAATTCCGAACATTAACAGAATTTGTTTTATTGGGGGGGGGTGAGTGTAGAAGTTTAAAAAAATACACTTAATAGCCTAGAAGTGAAAAAGAACTACTCTCCTATTGACAACTACTTGTGTTATACATTGAGAGATTTTTATGTAATTTTCCTACATATTTATCTAATTTTTGCCCACCCTCCCCCTTTTTTTCTTTCCTTCCCGTTCACACTTTATTTTTGGTTGTGTAGATTTCAAAAAATAAGCCTGTCAAAGCAGTGCAATCAAAGCAGGGCAGAAGATTTAGCCGAGAGGGTTAATGCCTCCGTTTGCCCGAAGATAACACCTGAAGATCTCAAGGTCGTGAGCTCGGGACTGCCGGAAGTCTCTGCGAGCAACAGACCTTGGAAACTGCGGCTGATTAAAAGCTGAGTTTCAGCTGCCTTGTGGGAGGAGGAGTGTGCTGAAATCAGCTGCATCTCTGGTGGCAGCAGGGAAGCCACATCAGCCAGCAGACAACAGATGGGTGGCTAAAGAAAGAAGGCTAAATCCAGAAAGAAAGATCTGTAGGAGTGTTGTTCTTGGAAGATAGAACATTCTGTAAATTGTAAAAACCTTCGGGTTTGTGAGAAAGTCTGCCGATGTAAACCGCCTTGAGTTCAATCATTAGAGAAATCTAGTGATATTAAGAAAGGCGGTATATAAATAAATGTATTATTATTATTATTATTATTATTATTATTATTATTATCCAAGTTTACATAGGCAGCAAGCGGCATTTCGTCCGGTGTGTTCAGTAATATAATTCTGCGGAATTAAACCTTGGAATTGGAATTGTAACTCATAATATGGTTACCACTGATGTTTGTCCACGATCACACGTTGTGTGATCACACGTTATTTTCGTGAGTTTTTACCTCAGGAGTAAACTATTAAGTCCGAAACATCATGCGAAAACCCATTTGAAATAATTGGAATGAGGATTGTTTTGGGTATATTTACGTCACCGCTAACCCCGCCCACTAGCTTCAGTCTCTGCCTTTGCAAATAACAACCCGGGCCGGGGGTTGTTGCTTCCCCGTGGGTAGGCGGGATGTCCGGCTGGCGGGAAGAGCCTGCTGGAGCCGGAGCCACGTGGCCAGCTGGCCCTTTCACTCCCTCTTCACCCGGTGCCTCTGCAGCTTCCCCGCGGGCGGGCTGGGTGGCTGGCTGGTGGGAGGAGCCTGCTGGAGCCGGAGCCACGTGGCCGGCAGGCTCTCTCACTCACTCTCTGGGTGCCGCTGCCGCTTCCCTCCCCCCTCCCTCCTTCCGCAGCCGCGTCTGCTGCAACCAGCACTTTATCAAGGCAAGCCGTGGGGGAGATGCAGCAAGATTTAAATTGCTCTGAATATAATAGAAGGAAAGACTTGCAGTCTTTCCTATACCAAAAGGTGCTGCCGCCAGTTCCCTCCCTCCCTCCGCAGCCGCGCCTGCTCCAACCAGCATTGTCAAGTACTTGGCTATCTGATTTATCAAGGCGAGGTGGAGGGGGTGATGCTAGCTTTAAATTGCTCTGAAGGAAAGACTCACCGTCTTTCCTATAACAACAGCTCCCTTTCAGGTTGACACTGCTCTATGGCATCTTAAAAGCTAACAAACGTTTTTCAGCAAAAGCTTTCATCTCCATCAGATGTCTGTATCAAAAAAAGTCGTCTGTAAGGATTAGTAAATGTGACAATTTTTTTTGGTATCAGGATAGATTTGTGTTGGTGTTTTCAGGTTTAATTGCCATATTGGCACTTTGCAAAAAAAAAAAATGGTTTTGTGTTGCAGTTTGGGCACTTGGGCTCAAAAAAGTTCGCCACCACTGGACTAGGGGATTCTTTGCATATCACATCAGCAGAATGTAGATGATTATAAGTATTTACAGAGAAATACTGGCCTTTCGCCATAGTATTTCAATGACATGGTTATGGCTATTTATGACAACATTTGTAGTTAAAGTGGCTGCAAAGGTTTTTTGAGGTAATAACCAGTCAACAGGAAAGGAAAAACAACAACACAGTTAACCTCTGTAAACATATCAACATTAGAGATAACCTAACTGTAGTGAGAGCAGGCAGCACAGAAAGCCTGAACAAATTGTTGAGCTGCCTGAGCTGCTGCCGCCGCCACCATACTCTTTGGCTCTCGTTTAACTGAGACTCACTCGTTGGATACCTGAGATTTATTTTTTTATTTATTTTGAATAATTTATACCCCACCTTTCCCATGCCAAAGCAAATGCCCAAGGTGGCTTACATGGGCAGGCCACCATTTTTCAATGGTTTTTTTTTTACAAATATACAGTATTCTGTGATTCACCGAATCCTCAGTCCCAGATGTAGCCTTCACAGTGTGGTTCTCTCCTCTGGCTGTGTGACATAGAGATTCAGCAGGTGATCCTAAGTCCAGCCTGGACAGGTCCTCAAGGTTGGACTTCATTCTTTTGCCAGCTGGCCTTCTCACAACATTCCCGCACGGGCTAATCAGCTCCACAGTGCCTCCGTTCTGCCACAACAGGAACTGCGGTTTGTCACAGCCTGGCATTCTGTCTTCCATCCAAAAATAGACCACAGATTCTCCTGCTTAGCTTCAGGTAGTACCAGCATCAGTCCACACCTCCTGCCCTGATGCGTATTTGCAGTGATTGACTATGATTATGGAATTCTTTTCCCAGGAAGGAGCAAACACTCCCTTTTTGCCATTTTTAAATGGCACTGAAAACATTTGTTTCATGAGGCTTTAAATATTTTTATCAATGAAACAATGCCTCTTTTTAGACTATTATATTTAAGCTTCCTTTCTGGGTCACTGTATCCATTGCTCAGAGCAATCCTGTATTTAATGCAGACTGTTTTAACTAGGGTTCTCGAGTAGTTCCAGGCAGGGTCAGCGTAATACAATTGGGTAGCTCCTCCCTCTCGAATAGGCAGGTCAGAAGATAGAAGACTTGCTGAGGGGGAGGGGAAGCTCCAAGAATCCCCAGCTCTGGCCTTGCCTCTTGCCAGAGCTGGTCGTCTTTCTGTGAGCTCCAGAGAGCTCATTTCAAAACAAAAACAAAAAACAGAAGTTTGCATTTTAAGAATCAGCCTAAAGGCCTTGACTTGCACAGGCCTTCCCAGCATTTAACATGCAAGGCTCCCAAGTGAAAATTCCACAGGGGGCTCTCTCTGGTAAGGGGATTGGCTCCTGGAAACAGATATCTCAGATCCCTAGCTTCAAGCAGGGAGGGTGAGCTATCGGGGAAAGTGCCTGTTAATGCAGATGATCACCTCAAAAGGCTGTTCCCTGTAGAGTTTTTCCCCCAAGTTATTAACCAATTAGGTCTCTGAATCGCACCACAGAGACTGGGGAAGCTTCATCTTCCACAACTCTAACAGGACCCAGGCCCAAGTGTTTTTCTTTTATTTTTCCTCAGTGTCCTGTCAAGCCAGCCTAAGTCCTGTTTTTTCTGAGGCTTTCAAATCTATTATGGATGTGGAATGAGTGACTCAGACGCAGAAGAAGCATTCCTCTAGACTGCTGGATAAGGTGTGTTCATTGTATACGTTGCAAACCCTGAAGATTCCCATGGTGGATGCTCCCAGGTGCTGCCTTATCCTTGCACATGATCATTCCCTCCAAGAGGGAAGGAGGGCCCAGAGACCCATGGGATAAGAGCAGTAGTGTCAGCCTACCGGTACACTGGGCGTGTCTACCGGGTGAGCGGCAGCGCGATCGCTGCGTTCTGTTGCATAATGGCGAAAGCGGCTTTCGCCGTTACGCAACAGAACACAGCGATCGCGCTGCCGCTCACCGGGAAGACACGCCCAGCGTACCGGTAGGCTGACACTACTGGATAAGAGGTTAGAGTGG
Source organism: Lerista edwardsae (assembly GCA_029204185.1). Lineage (NCBI taxonomy): Eukaryota > Metazoa > Chordata > Lepidosauria > Squamata > Scincidae > Lerista > Lerista edwardsae. The sequence continues at coordinate 5,993,340 of JAJKFI010000018.1, read as the reverse complement.
CCCTTAAGAGGGCACTCAAATACTGCTCTTACTCTTCAGAGGGTATCACATGGGATAAGTATGAGGAGCTGTGGTATGACACACAGCCACTTCAGTTTTTCCAGCTCATTAGGAAGCACTGCAAGCTTTCTCTGTTTCTCAGCTTTTTGGATTATTGATTGAGAAAGAATGGCTGATCTTTACAAGGATATCTTTGAGTAGACCAGTACATTTTACACCTATCACGATACCCAGAGGCCTTGCCCTTCCAGACTTCCCCCAGGCATCGTGGGATGTGGTCCCTTCCTGGCCACTAGCAACCTTCAGTAGCCCAGGAGGCATTTCCCTTAGCCCAACCAGTAGTGTAGCACAGTGTCAAGACTGGATTCCCCCGCTTACAGGACACGAGGCACACCATGGGGTAAAATGTAATGATTTATTAAAACTACAAGTTACAGCATAGGCATAAGCCGTCCGGAGGGCTCTTAGTTTCTACATCTACCGGTTGGCCTCTTTCAGACAATCTGAGGCTCTGTTTGTACAGTACAGGAATGCCAAACAGGAACAAAGAGTATCCCCATCCACGCTGTCTCGTTGGGTATGGGACGCAATCGGATCAGCGTATAGAGCCAGGGGTGTGGTACCTCCTGAGGGGATCGTGGCACACTCCCTCAGAGGTGCGGCAGCCTTTAAGGCTTTTCCTTTGATGGAGGCCATATGCAGAGGAGCAACATGGGGTTCCCCACACACCTTCATCCGCCACTACAAGATAGACAGCTTTGCAGTCAGGGACTCAGCTTTTGCCAGGCGGGTCCTGCAGAGCGTGGCTCGGGGTGCCTCAGTTTAATCCCACCCTCTTAATTTTTCTTTTGTGGGTACGTGTGGCTTGGGTACGTCCCAGATGTATTACGCTGACTCTGCCTGGAACTACTGGAGAATGGGAAGGTTTATACTTACCTGTGAACTCCCTTTCTCAGTAGTCCCAGGCAGGGTCAGCATCCCGCCCACAGGATTCTGAGGCATCCTTGAGTTTTTTCTGCAGGAAGGTGTTGCCTGTGTAACCACAGGGCCGGCGCAGAGTCATGGGGCTGTCGCTCAGCCTCATCACAGAATACAGCCTGTTGTGGGCTGTAATATAAGGAAAGGGAGAATGTCTAGTGAGGACTTCACGACGTGCCAAGAATCCAGCGACAAGGAGGGAGACACAGAAGCTTTAACCGAACTGGGGATTCTGGGAGCTCTCCCTCCCCCTCAGCAAATCTTCTGTCATCTGACCTGCCTATTTGAGAGGGAGGAGCTTCCCAGATGTATTAAGCTGACCCTGCCTGGAACTACTGAGAAGAGGAGTTCACAAGTAAGTACAAACCTTCCCGTTTCCAGATACAAACTGGGACAGAGTGTCTATACCTTTAACCCTTGTATAGAAGAGGGAATTTGGGCAGGTGCAGCTCATCATAGAATGGTTTCAAAAGCTGCCCCTGCCCAAATTCCCTCTTCTAAACAATGGTTAAAAGTATAGGCATTCTATCCCAGTTTGTATCTGGTAATGCTAGTTTAGCTATAGCCTGCATCTTATACTAGTCCAGCACAAAATGGAAGCAAAGAAGAACTTTTAAAAAACCAGGGAGGGGTTGCCCTGCCAGCCACTCCTCCAACCATTATGGCAACTCCTCCAGCATGTACAAATCATAGGGAAGCATGCCAACAACTTCCCCACGTGGGCAGGATACGAAAGGAGTCAGTCGTTCCATGTGAATAGCAATGGAATTCACCACCCCCATGTCAGGTCACCACAACCACACCACACCTAACATGGTTGCCACAGTGACTGCAGGAACTATTGTGGCACCCACAGCAAGGGAGAAAGAGACCAACCTGGAATCCCAGCACTCAGTGTTCAAATCCTCGTATGCTACTCACAAACACACACTGCCAAGAAATATGACTACAGCAGGCAGAGGGAAGGAAGGTAGCTAACTTATAGATAACAAATACACAAGCCTCCCCAGGCAAGAGTTCAAATCTCATGGGAAGGCTATCGGAAGATACTGCATCATAGCCTACATATGCTGCTGGTTATTACTCCAGTGAAGCTGTGCCTGCCTGCCCTGACCCACTGCCTACCTCATTTATCGCAGCAGCAGGGACTGGGTTGCTAGCGAGCCTCAAGGAACCTCCGTCTGGGACCCCATGGGTTCAGAGGCAGACTATCTGCTGGTACCAGAGAGTCCCTTTCAGGTACCCGTCCTGAGGCCATCTGAGGTAGAACTAGTGAGGAGAGAGAAGAGCCTGGTGTGCTACCACTTGATAACAAAGTATATCGACAACTGCAATCCAAAGTCCTAACTATTTTTATAAAGCGGTTTCTGGAAGAGGCACATGAGCGCAGTTGTCAACCAGCACATCCCAGCGGAACTCAAGTGCCTCTGCAAATGGTATGACAGGCAGAAGAGCAGGTGTTAGTGAGTCCTGACTGCATCATTTACATAGCTGTCTGCCATGAACTTTGCAGAGCTACAGAGGCCTGTCTGGAATAAGTAGGCTCACAACCCCAAAGGGGAGCAGGTGGGATCACACTGAACAGTGCTGCCAGGTGTGACGTGGGTTTCCCTTGTGTTCTGTAGAGCTAAACCTGTGCAGGCTTCTGTGTTCCCTGCCCCTAGTGGAATGTGGCCTGTGGAGAACACTGCCAAAAAACATGTATACAGCATCAGTGCATGGTCTCTGGATATGAACGCAGGAACAGTCTCTGCAAGGCTAGCAGGATTAGGGACACACCTTTCCAGGTTCTCAACCTCTGGTTTACACTCATGTAACTTGGTGCCTGTGCGAACATTAGGGCAAGATTGAGGTAGAAACCTGTAGCATCCCTAGAGGTGGGGCAGGGCACTAGGTTTTGCAAGGCACCTTTCCTTGCCATGTAAACCAATCCTCTTCCCTGCCGTTTTAACTCATCCTCACAGCAAAGGCAATGCCTCTGCGTTGTTATTGGCTACTACAGCAGGGAGTGGAGCAGCTTACATGACAAGGTGGGTGCCTTGCAAAACGTAGTGCCCCGTCCCCCTCTAGGGACACTACTGGTAGAGACAACACAGTTCTTCTAATAAAATAATAATTAGTAATAAATAATAACCAATGTAATCAAAATTATAACTCCAGTGGCTTCCAAATGTTTCTTGGGACCCACTTTTTAAAATGACTCACCTAGCTCTACTATACTAACAACTGTTGGATTGGGCTGAGCATTTACTAAGCATTTACTAATCTTCCACCACCCAAGGCTGCTTGCAATTAATCAGGCATATACAAAAGAGAATAAGGCCATTTACTTGTTTTAAATGAAAAAAAGTTTACTCACAGTATCATGATAGTTCATATATATATATAGCACCTGGTTAACACCAGAGTTATTCCTAAACTTAGTGGATCAGAAGCCCTAGATACCTGCTTCTTCACTGGGAGAGTGGCTTCACTGGGGGAGTGGCTTCTGAGGCGTTCTGCTGTGTCTCTGTGGAGCTCCTGAGGCTAGATTCTAAAAACGAAAAAAACCATATTTTCCGGTGCAAATGCCCAGGTTTCAAATATAGGAACAGCTGGGGGAATGTCTAAGGAACAAAAGGTAGTACGGCATGTGGGGGTACCATGTGCAGAATGCCAGAAAAACACCAAGAAAGGAGTGAAGAATGCTGACAAAGGGCACAGCTTCCTGGCTGAGGAAAATTTTCCTGAGGAAAATTTCACAAAAGATTGCATGCCTGATGCCCAGCAACAAGGTGAGCCTGCTTCTCTGACTTTTAGAGTTGAAAGAGAGATTCTAGAGTCCCTGGACCCACTAGGCCCAGAGACCAGCACAGAGACAGCTTCTCTGGAACCCAAATCGGGGAAAAATTCAGGAAAGGCCCCTGCTCAAGGTCAGCTAGGCCAAAAACTGGAAATGGAACAAAAACAGCCAGAAATTACATCTGATGGAGTGCAAAGCTTCGGGAGTTCATGGGGAGAGGACCCTAACAACACCCCAGACCTAAATGAAAGCCATCAAAGCAAATTAACCCTAAGTTTGCAAGTCCAAAAAGGGGAGTCATGCCCAACTGTACAAACAATAGAGAAAACTGCTCTTTTGTTGCAAGAGTTTTCAAGCCCAAAGAAGGGATATCCTTACACAAAGGCTTTGCTAAGGCAGGCTGGAAGCAGGGGGGGGGGAAGGGGGAGCCCTACAAGAAAGAAAGAAACCCAAGTTTGAGGCAAGAAAAAGAGGTTTCTCAGATTAAAACAAGAAACATGACAAAGCAATTGTCTCAATCTATGAAAGAGCTTACCACAAGCTATGATGAAGATGAAGGATTGCTTTTAGCTGACAGGGAGCGCACCCCGCATAAATCTAACAGAGATCCTTCATGGCAACAAGAACAGACTCAAGGCAGACTAAGAAAAAGGTATAGCTTTAGCTATATAGCAATGGACTCTAGCTCCTCTTCACTGTTGTGTGGTCAAGGTGAAACAGAAGAGGGCATTTCTAATCTGGTAAACAAGGAAGCTGGTCCTGTCGGACAAGGTGGTGGTGAAAGTCCTCTACTGATTCCTGATATGGATGCAGACTCACAATCAAGTGAAGAGGAAGAAGAAGAGGAACAGCAAGAAGAGGAAGAGCAAAGAAAGGAGACTGGGAAAAATAAATTGAAACCAGTAAAGAAACTATCCAAAGAAGTGGAAGCTAGACAAGTTTGGAGAGCATTGTTCCACAGAGAGTTTAAAGAAGCTATTCAACATATTATTCACCCTCAGGAAACACATGAAGATGACATGGTAAAACTATGGGGTTATATTATAGCCCATATAGATTTGCCCAAGGATAATCATTGCCAACTTACAAAGATAGGACACAACGCTCTATGGACTTTGCTGGATAAACATCGAGAGCCCTTGCTGCAGATGCTGCAAGGCATACCCAAAGAAGACATAGAGATAGAACCCACTCGCTCTAAGACTGTCACTTTGGAGATTGTTGAAAAAGTGATCACCTTTAGAAAAACAAGAACCTCAAAGCAATCCTTGCCAGAATGGCTGAAAGAACAGAATATGATTAGGACACTGCAACAGTTGCTAAGGTGCTGGGAGCAACCTTTGGAATGTGCCCAAATGTGCTTTAGAGACAGACCAAAAGAGGGATCGCCAATTGTGCAGACCTCTGTTTTCAAGGAAAGGATACATTTTGTTATTGATGGACTGAAACAAAGACAGAGAATACTGAAACAGCAACATTCCCAAGATTTGTCAGACTCAAAATTAGAAGAACTAGACCAACCACCAGTGGATACTGAGGAAGAGATATCTGGAGATGACAAGGAGCATAAATCTTCCAGGCCTGGGACAAGAGAAACCACTGGAGGTGAAGAGTCACTTGGGGAAGGCTTTGCAACAGAGATGGATTTTCCAAAGAAAAAGAAGGCCAGAAAAAGTAAAGACTGGACAGAAGCCCCCCCTCCTGAAGGCCCAGTGAATATGGAGTGGCAAACTCTGAACCCCAGGCAATCAGAGGGGCAGGCTGAGAGGAATATTGTGGAGGAAGAAACCAGGCCAAAAACTAAAGGGACTCAACCTCAAAAAGACTCTGCATCACAGCACAGCGATAGAGAGGCAGCTATTTCACATCAAAAGGGGAATCAAACTCCACAGCCATCTGTGGAAAAGAATGACCCTGACAGAGTTAGATACTTAGGCCAGGTAAAGACATATGCTAAAGTGACTGGAATGGAAGGAAGAGGAGGACCCCAAACTGGGAGACAACGCTTCATGCACGCTCCTCTAAACAGACGGGATATTGAAGATGAGGAAGAAGCTTATTGGAATAACATTAATGGGAAAGCATCGGAAGAGAGGAACCCTAAAAAGAGGTTTGTCGTAAGATTTAGTTATAAAGGGACAGACCCTGAAAAAGGGACACGGAAGTATTTAATTAAGACCATGCTAAAGGAATATCCTCTCTTCCCAAGAGAAGATATTGTAGCAGTAATACAATTGCCTGGGTCTAAAGAAATAGATTTCTGCTTAGCCACGGAAAGATCATATCAAAGATTCTGGCTAGATTGCAAGGCCTTGAGGGATAAGGATGAATCCTGTTTTAAGGACTATGATATGGTGCCGCTGTTTCGAGGCGATACCAAGGTGCTAACAATCATTCTGAGAACCACAACCATACCTGCGGAGGACATTGAAACCTGGATTTCCAGGTATGCAAGAGTACTATTAGGCCCAGAAAAGAAACGAGATGAAGATGGTATTTGGACTGGTGAGTACCGGATGGTAATTGCTTTTAAAAACGGTGTCATGCAAATACCGAAATATTTCTTTTTGGGGTCGGACCGTGGTATCACACGCTACAGTGGACAGAGACCAGCCTGCTATCACTGTGGCGCGTACGATCACATTCGGAAATTCTGCTCAACTGCATTATGCTCCAGGTGTGGAGAAAGGGGCCATGACGCACCAGCATGCCGAAAAGGTATATGTTGCAATCTTTGTGGGGAAATTGGACATATCTATTATCGATGCCCAAAAGCGTATTATAATCAGCAAGACCGTAAAAAGTGGGAGGAGAATGCATGCCAATCACACTTGGGAGAGCCTGAGTCCGCAACAGGCGGAGCACAAGAACATCTGAGTGATTTCGAAGAGACCAGAAGAGCAGGAAAACATGCTGGAAGGAACACAAAAGAAGATACCTCAAGGAAAGAATATCAGAAGCCTGGCAGGTCAGAAGGAGACCCATATGAATGGAAAGATGTACAACAAAAGAAAGCAGGCAAGAAAACCCAGAAAATGCACTCCAGGCAAGCTGTTTCCTCAGTGGATGATGTGTTTGAACAAAATGCGTTCCAGGCTCTATCATTTGCAGAAGGAGAAACTACAGGAGAAAATGACTCAGGAGACACATCAGACATAGAAGTGGATACCTTAGGGACAGAAGGTAGTCAGAGCCTTTCTTTCCCTAAAAATCAACGTGCTAACTCAAAGTCAGCCAGAAGACAAAGAAAGATGATGATACAAAGAGGAGACGCAGCAGTTGAAGTAGTATACCAACTGCGGATGGAACAAGAAGATAAGTATGTAGAACTAGACAATCTCAAACGTAAATGGAATCAAACTCTGGAACCAAGTCAAAGAAAAGTCCTAAAAGAGTCTATCGCACAAAGGAAAGCAGAGATTGAAGAAATAGCAGGAAGAATACATTTTGTAGAGGCTAATCTTGACAAGACAGCTGGACAGCAAGAAGATGAAGAAGAGATCCAGGAGGGGAGAACACAAGAAAAGGGTCTGGATCAGGTCTGTGAAATAAAACACTGTAACATTATAGACCTAACAGATTTCACTGAATTTCCAGATCTGACACCACTGGAACCACCGGAACCACCGGACATTCAAATAGAAACTACAAGTAGGGCTACACCTCTGGTTCTATCAGAGGAGGTAGAAATGAATAATTTTAAAGAGCATGAAAGGGGTATGCCTGACTCAAAATAGTTGAAACAGGGATCTGAAAAAGTTCTGGGGGAAAATTAAGAATTTAATTAATATATAGTTTATACTTTAATATATGAAGGGAAAAAATTACCAAGATTGTAACAATTACTATTATTTCTCTTAGTACTGTTAATTCTATTATTATTCCTATAAATTTTAATAATTGCTATGGCTCAACTTAAAATTTTAACTTGGAACACTGGAGGATTGAAACTTCCAAAAAGACGAATTGAAATTTTATCCAAATTACCAAGTTTAAATCAAGATATTTACGTACTACAGGAGACTCACTTTACCAGTCAGAAAGATCAGAATCTTGCTCAGAAGGAGTGGAACTTAGGTCCATCCTTTTGGTCTTACGGTGAAGACATTAAAGATGGGGTGGGACTGTTGTTTAAACAAAAGGAAAATATGGTTATTGATTTTGTTTTAGAGGCTGTCCCGGGAAGACTATTAGTAGTTGATTTCTCATTGAAAGAACTTTTATCCAGTGGCAAAACAGAAGTTAAGGGTTTCCGCATATGTGCCCTCTATGCTCCAACTATAATGGCAGCACGGAAAAAACTGTGGACACAACTAAAAGATGCCTGTGTCACAAAGAGGAGTTTGCTGGTGGTGGGGGACTTTAATAATAGATCTAGAGTTTCAGACAGGATTTCGTATCTGAAACTAGAAACAAAAAAGCAATATTCAAAAATTTTAGCTCCTGAAGAGAGAATGTTACAGAATTTTCTACTTCAAAAAGACTTGCAAGATAAAGCCTTAGAGGTGGTTAATGACCTAGATTTTTTTCCGGTTACCTGTAGAAAAGTTTATTTGAGTAAATACCCACCAATGCAAGGAGTTAGGTTTACTTATTATCATACTAAATCTGCAAGTAGGATTGACCGTCTATGGGCACCAAAAGAATTGAAGGTTCAGACATGTCGTATTTTAATTACCCCATGGTCTGACCATGGGATGTTAGTTTTTGAATGTGCTATCGGTCAAATTTTTCTAAGGGGGAAACCTCTATGGAAACTAAGGCCTAATAATTTGGACAAGTATCAATATAAAGAAAGGATAAAGTCAACTTTGGGAGAAATGTTATCCTTGCTGGATCTGTACCCAGATGATCTTCTTAAGTGGTGGGAAAGATTAAAAAAGACTGTGATAAGTAGGTGCAAAAGGTATGAAAAGCATACTTTTGTAAAGGAGATCGCACAATATCACAGAGCTGTCGGTCTGTTTTTAAGGTGCCATTATGATGCCAACCAGAGTCTCCCTATAGATGAGGTCACTATGAAACAATCTAAAGAAATTATTGCAGACTTTCAAAGAAAGCAAAGGGAAAAGAGATGCAATTATAAGCAATTTAGGTCTAAAGGGGGAATCATGGACGTAGATCAGTGGGCTAAAAGTAGGAGCCCAAGGACAGCTATGGAATGTGGTGGACTGAGGGAAACTGAGGCAGATAATATGAAATTCCATCCGAAAGAAATGGTGGCAGTAATGGAAACCTATTACCGCAAATTGTTTTCATTAAAACAAATAGAACAGAAGGATATAACAGCTTTTTTAACAGATTTATCAAAGCAAGATCTAGGTGCTCTGTACCAAGGACTTCAAAAAGAAGATATGCAGACACTCATTCACCCAATTTCCGAGGATGAAGTTAAAAGGGCGATAATAAGTGGAAGAGGAAAGTCTGCCCCGGGTCCAGATGGACTTGGATGGAAATTTTACAAGGTATACAGTGATTGGCTAGTGGGACCTGTAACACAGATGTTAAATTTCAGCTTGTCCCACTGCAAGTTTAGCAAATCCTTTTATGAGGGAACGTTGATTTTTTTCCCCAAGCAAGGAGATTTGACCCTCCCCCAAAATTGGAGGCCAATTGCATTAACCAATGTGGACTATAGAATCCTGATGAAAATTCTAAATGAGCGCCTAGCAAACATCGCAGGCAAAATAGTGATAGGATGCCAGACTAATGGCATTCCGGGTAGATATATGATGGATTCGTTATGTCTATTCAGGGAAATATTTCAGCTGGTCAGTAAAAGAAGATGGGAGGGTAATCTGCTACAGCTTGATCAAGTGAAAGCATTTGACAATGTACATCACGATTATCTTTGGGAAGTTATGTTATGGAAAGGAATACCGCCTGGTTATGTGAATGTCATCAAGCAGTTGTATCAGGGTGCGACTGTAACCCCTCAAATGAACGGCTGGCGGGGTAGAAAGGTCCCCCTCCAGTCAGGTGTCAGACAAGGTTGTCCACTGAGCCCACTGTTATATGTGTTGGCATTGGATCCCATTTTAGCAAAAGTCCACCTAGATAATGGTATATCAGGGATAAAGCTACCAATACCCAATCGGTTGGGTTTGTTTAGCAAACAAAGTTTGATGCCAATAATGAAAGGAGAGGTGGTAACACAAGAGGAAGAAAAGAAAGAGGTTTGGGTAGTTGTAAAATTGGTAGCTCATGCTGATGATGTTTCGGTATTAGTTAAAGATGAAGATGAGATTAAAAGGCTTATTTTATTGTTTAAAGACTATGAAAAGTGTTCAGGAGCCAAATTGAGCATACAAAAGAGTTTTCTGGTTTCTCTTTGTGCGGCGCAAACCGAGATGGTGGTTACCCCAATGAAAGAAGTTATCAGCCCAGAGAGACAAACAATGAAAATGGAAAAAACAGAACATGTGAAACTCCTGGGTGTTTATTTCTCAGTCGCAAGGAATGGGTGGGAAGTCAATTGGAAACATTGGCTGGAAAAAATTACAGAAAAGATAAAGATATGGAAAAAATGGACTCTGACAGTTTACCAAAAGGCGGTCTATGTAAAAACTTATTTGTTACCGGTGGTAACCAATGTAGCTGCAGTTTACCCTCCTCCGGAATGGGTGCTGAAAAAAGTCGATACATTGATTTTTACATTCTTATGGGGTACAGCTCATTTTCCCCTCGCAAGGGTGACAGCCTATAGACCAGTGGAGGATGGGGGGTTGGATTTGCCAGCAATAGGGCCACTCTTCTTGGCAACATTCTTATCTTTCAATTTTGGGAGATGGGCACAACTGGAGTTTAAAAACAATAAAATAATAGACGTTAAGTTCTGGTTGATAGTTTTCGCATTAGGGTGGAAAGGAAAAACTTGGGGAGATACGTGGTGGGAATCAGAGAGTCAATCATACAATGTAACTCAGTCAATGAAATGTGTAGGACCAGACTACTTATGCGAAGTGTATAGTAGAGTTAAGAAATGGAATGTAGAGTCAAAGATGTTGAAAGAGGAAGGAACAATAGTAAAAGTGACTAAGAGGAAAGTGTACCGACAGATATTAGAAAAAAGTTTCTTTGCCCCGGATTTGAAGAAAAAGAAAAAAAAGGTGACGTTATGTAAATATTCAAGGGAGCCTGAGTTTCCCATTGAATACTTTAAAGATAGCAGGGTACCTTTTTATTTGTGGGACTTGAGGTGGCGGGTATATCACAATGTTTATGGTGTTCAAGCAGCCCGACCGTGGCTGGCAGTAAATGATCAGTTATGTGTCAGGATAGCTTGTCGCCGAGAAATGGAGAGAACTGGGAAGACACACAGAGAGACATTAGAACATTTTGTTAAGGACTGTCTCCCGGCAAAAACTATATGGAAGAAATTAGCTAGGAAAATGGACTGGCCAGAATTGGCAGAGCAGCACTGGGAGAGCATAGTTTCCGGGAAGAGCGATGTAGAACATTTTAAAGGGCCAAAGAAGAAGAAGACTACAAAGAGGAAATTTAAAGAAGAGAAGACACCTGCCAGTGATTACTGGTTGGTTCCTTGGTCAACAGTGCGTTTAGTAAATTTGTTTGTACTGTTAGTTTTAAATTTCCAAAGGAGCAGAGAGGTAAAAACAGGGAAAGAATGTGGAATTAACCATGCAGTAGAACTCATTTTGTTCAAAGTGAGGGCTTTCAGCAGATTCGAAAAAGAAAGGTTATCTGAAATGAGATGGGCCAAATTTTGGCCCTGGGACCAAGGAACCACTCCATCAATCACATGAATGATACCTTGGACTTGAACAGCACTATAGTGTAGGATGTTAAAAAATGTATTAGTAGTAGGATAGAGAGGTAAGAGATTTTGTATTAGTCAGATGAGTAAAGAAAATCCGAAATGTGACGGTTTTTTGCGCTCGGGGATGTAAAACAAAGAAGTAGTAAGAAAAATTTTCAATTAAAAAATCTATATTCCTAAAAAAAAAAATCTATATTCCTAGATACCTGCTTCTGCATGCATGTGAAGGTTGAGTGCAGGAGCTCAGCCAAGCACATCCATTCGCTTGGAAGTTCAGTAGGCCAGAGAGAGAGAGAGAGAGAGAGAGAGAAAGGGAAGAGGAAATAGAACAAAGGTCACACCTCCTGCAGTGATCACTGAGGAGTCAGACCATAGAGGTAAGATAACAGGAGGGGACATGCCTTAAGAAGAGATAGCAGCCAAATGAGGCCGGGGGCGGGCTTAGCAGCCATGTTGTTACGCTCAAAACAATCCTTATTCCAAGCATTTCAGATTGCTTTGCTCGTACTGTTTAGGACTGAATAGTTTACTCCTGAAATAAAAACTGACGAAAATAAAAACGTGTGATCGTGTAGAAACATTATTGGTAACCTTATTATGATTTAATATGCACTTACAAGGTTACGTTCCTCATAATTATATTACTGAACACACCGGACGAAATGCTACTTGCTGTCTATTTAAACTCAGATTGCACTGTATGCGCATCGGAATAATGTACTTATATTATTTGGAAGCATGATCAAATGTGTAGTCTTATTGACATGCACATAACATTTGGTGTAAAATTCACAACAACAACAGTTCCGCTTTCGGTAATGTAATGTATTCAGATGAGCAGCCAAATGTGTAGTCTTACTGGCGTGCAAACCAAACATTTTGTATCCGAAAAATCACTGCTGAAGGTTGTGTATGGATTGAGTTCCTTTTACTTCTTCATACCTACTTCAGTTTGTGAAGGGTTGCATACTTTAGGAAGTAATATTTTTCAGTAGCAATTAATCACAATGATTTTAAGTACCTATGAAAAGTAATCCCATTTTTCGTACAGCGATTCGTGCACCCATTTGCAGAACACGCAGTCATTATTAAAGACGTTGAGATTAACTTTTACACACCTGCGGGGAGATTTTGATTCGTGAATGTGCGGCAATCCTCCTTGGTGGGAAAGAGCTGAGTCAGCCATATTGTTACACCCATGTCTTCAAGAAAATGATGCCATGTCCCCTCCTGTTATCTTACCTCATGAGTCAGACAATGTGCTGCCCCCTTCTGATACACGCAGGTCGGTGTTGCTATTTACAACAATAACATCAAGAGTTTCACCATACCAGTTGCTCAAGCCTCTGTTTTTACCCTCTTTACTATGGTGGTGGGGGCACTTTCTAAAGCACTTGTTGAGCTCCCTGTTCATTGGATTGGGACCATTCTAGTAGCCTTGTGTTCCCCTTTGATAGGAACATAGACAGGTTTGTGTACTCGTGAGTAAACATGCACATGTGGCTCAGTATTATTTTCTATAGGGCCAAATACATCAGCTTGTCAGTTTCATAACCCACCAACAATCAGGTCATGACCCATTGGTGGGTCCTGACCTACAGTTTGGGAACCATTGCATAACACATTATCATATACCTCCCTGGGTTTGTTGGAGGGATGGTCTAAAAGCTTTTAAAGTAAATATTTAAATAATCAATGTGGGAAGTAAACCTCACCAAGTTCACCAAACAATCATTGTGGGAAGGACACAGAAGAAAACCTCACCAAGTTCAACAGTATTTACTGTCATGTACGTGTGTATAGGTTTGCAGAAGAAGACCCTAAGCAAAATACCCAAGTTTGAATCTGTGTGTGCATCCCTTTGGAATCATTTGATATGTGCTGTGGATTTTTAAAGCAGAACAAATTGAATTGTGCAGGCAATAAATTTTGAATTAAAGGTTCCATTTTGGATTCCTACGTGGTATCATATGGGGTATAAGGATTGTTCTGTCCTTTTTCGATCATATTAAAAAATGTTATGTGACATAATTTATAGTGCTGAATAATCCCCATAATACACAGAATAGAGAACACATCACTCTGTAATAGATTATGTTGATTGTTTTTGTGGCAGATGTGAGAGAGCCTCATTGCTCATTATATACTAAGCTTAATTGGTTTTCTCTTGAATTACGTAGACAATATTCTCTTAATCTGCTCACACAGAAGGTATTTAAATTCGAAATCCCTGAATTATTGTTTAATTGTTAACATTTTTCAGATAGCTTTTATGCTCTGGGATTGATTTATAATATTTTATAAAAATGGTCTGTCCTTTATGAGAAGCATTGTAATGGACATAAAGGTCATATGGGATGTAGTCAATGTTAATAACATCATTCCCTTGAAATCTATAAAGAAAAAACAGTTAGTTGGGAAAGCCCCTTTACCTATCATTGCAACATTTCCACTAGTGGTGGTCTAAAATCAACCATGAAAATTATTTTCAAACTTTATGTGAGTTGCCTGACTAATAGCATTGTGACCTGCCTTTAGTCTTGTTCAATAATCACATCCAGTGAATGCTTGGAGACAGTACAACATAACAATGGCAGACTCTATCCTACTGTCTTTTTAAATTTATTTTTACATTTTTATACCACCATTTCTTCAAGGAGCTCACAGTATACATAGTACCCCCCCTTCCATTTGTCCTCACAACAACCCCGTGAAGCAGGGATGTGTAGTGGTGTTTTTTGCTGGTGGGGCACAACTGCCACTGAGCCCCATGACCCAAAAGTGACAAAACTTCCAGAAGTGTCTTCACTTCGGGTCACCTCTGGACCCAATTGCAGAGGCCACATGCATCTGCCTGTAGCCTCTGCAGGCTTCAGAATGAAGCCTGGAGCCCCCTGCCAAACCTGACCAAAGTTAAGCTCCAGTTGGGTCCTGGTGGCATTCTAAGGCCTGCAGAGCCTTCTGTTACCTCAGAAAGCTCCCTGGACCCATTTAAAGGTGACTTCCAGCTTCTACAGGCTTCAAAAATGCTCCGGACCCAACCAGAGCTTAGGGTCCAGAAGGGGTGGGGTTACATGTGGCACTGCGTCAGATGAGGTGCTGCCTCACCTGCTTCTAGAGACCACACATCCAGTAGCGTAGTTAGGTCATTTTGCACCCGGGGCTACTTAATTTTTTCACACACACCCTATGACATTTTTTTTTTGCCATAACTTTTGCTGGAATGAAGGTATTACATTCTGGGGGTTTCATTGAATTCCTGGTGAAATTACGTATCCAACGGTATACAGCATGATGATAAAACCGCAATTTTAAAAACCATAATTTTTGCAAGAAGTTTGTTCCGCTTTTTACATTTTTGGCCATAACGTTTGCTAGAATAGAGATATTACATTCTGGTTTTTTCCATTGAGCTCCTGGTGAAATTCCACATCCAACGGTAGACAGCATGATGGTATTATTCCTTAAAACTGCGTTTTTAAAAATAATGATTTATTCAAAAGTTTTTTCAGTTTTCACTTTTTTAGTCCTAACTTTTGACAGAATATAGATTTTTCATTGAATTCTGGGTGGAATTCCACATCCAACGGTATACAGCATGACCATATTATGTCATAAACTCGCAATTTTCGGAATTTGGGATTCAGTGGTGACACCCTCCCCCCCCCCCCCCGAAGATGGCACCTGGGGTGCTGTGCCCACCCGCCCCACTATGCCACTGCATACATCCTTGCTGTGAGGAAGGTGGGGCTGAGACAGTATGACTGCCCCAAGTTTACCCAGGAGGCTTCATGGCTGAGTGGGGATTTGACCCTGGATCTTCCAGGTCTCCTAAGCCACTACACCATTATAGCATTCCAGGAAAGCCTTCATGAATATAGCTGTACACATAGAAAGCTCTGCAAAGGCAGGTTTCCACCATGTTCAAGTGGAAAGAGCATTCCACACAAGCAGCTGTACACATACAGGCTTTGTTCAGGCTTCAAATAAACATGTGTGGATCAGGGAGGTTGGGGCTCTATGCCAGTGCATTGAAACATGTGTATGAACATGCAACAGGGCATTTGTGTTTGGGTTCTTGGCAGAGCTATAAAAAAGAAAGCCACAGGTGCATTGAGAAATTAAACCCTCCACACTGAAGACCTTTCCTACAGAGCTAGATGCATAGAGCCTGAAAAGACAGGTAAGTAATAACTGATTATGTTGTGCACTTAACCATGTGTGAAGTCTGTAGTCTATGGGAAGCTGAGTACTGAGATTTCCTTCTCACTTTCTCAGATTTTTGATTGAATGTGGATGAAAAATTCTCCGCATTTAGGGGGACATAACACATGAACCTCCTGCCAACCTAGCAGTTTGAAAGCCTAAATGCAAGGTACATTTACAGTTTGAAAGCCTAAATGCAAGCCTAGATACATAGGGACCACTTCGGTGGGAAGGTAATGGCATTCCATGCGCTATGGCATATAGGCATGCCGGCCACATGACCACGGAAACTTGTCCTTGTACAAAATGCTGGCTCTACAAGCTTTGAAACGGAGATGAGCACCGCCCCCTACAGTCGGTCACGACTAGACCATTCGGTCAAGGGGAAACCTTTACCTTTAACACATGGACAGCTTTGCACATGACTATGTGAAACTATCCAGAGCCACTGTCTCCTCCATTGGGGTGCCACGGTGGCCTCAGATAACCTGAGGCCCAGGCAAAGGAAGCGGGGACTGCCAACTGGATTTGAAGTGGCTCTGCAATGTGTTACTGCTGGGAACAATGGGCACGGCTACAGCCATGGAGTTAGCTGAAGGAATGGCCAGCCAACCTTCTGAATGGCAGATGTGGATAGCACCTGTGAAAACATGAGGCTCCATAGTGGATGTTTTGGTTCTGTTGTGCCTGCACAGGCACACCAGTAAGCCAGGGCTGACAGGTGAAAAAGGTGGGCATGGGTGATTGACCTCAGTATATGGGCTTACAAAAGCCAAGGCAGCAGCAACCTTCCAGACAGGAGGGAGCTAACTGGGGACAGAGGGAGGGCAGAAAGAAACGAGGATGGAGCCCAGGAGGAGAAGAACTGGAAAAGTGGACAAACTATTTATGGATCAGAAAGAGCAAGGATAAGGAGGTGGAGGTAGGAGCAGAGGACTGGTAGTGGCTGCTCCCAGCAAGCTGCTCTACTCAAAGGAACCTCCTAGCACAGTGGTCAGGGAACAGGGGTAAATTACCCCAAATGGGGTAAAAATGAAATTCCTGGGGGTAATGGACAGATAGGAGTATGCCCTGCCCCCTTTTCCCTCATCCTTCCTTCATGACCAACGTTCTCTCTTCTGACCAATGGGAAGTTCCTCTCACGCTTGATGGATTTCCCTTGCTTCCAACAGGAGATTAGAAGCGGCAAGGTACTTGGCCCCCAATAGGCAGCATTCCCCTCCTTTCCCAGGCGGCGAAGAAGGCCGTAGTTATCGATCCTGCTGCTGGTAGAGGGAGAAGGAAGCAACAGCAGAGAAAATGGCGGCCGTGGCTGTGACTGCAGCGGTGCCGGGTGATGGGGGAGCCGGCAAGGCCAAGCCTATTCCAGGCAGCGAGGCCGGCGCAGACCTGTTCCTGGCTGGCGCGCACGCGTGTGTGTGTGTATGTTCAGAGGACTTCTGTGGACGTGCCTCTTTGCTTGTGAGCAGCTAGGGTTCTCCCTGGGTTTGCCTTGTCTTGCTGACCCAAGGAGTGGGGCAGGCGGGCAAGCGAGCGGGGGAGGGCTGGGGTGCCTGCGCCTGTGCAGGGAGTCAGGGACACAAAGAGAGGCGGGAGGCAACGAGGCAAGGCGAACATCAGAAAACAAAAACAAAATCAGAACTGCTGTTGCTGGCCTCTGTGTGTGTGTGTGTGTGTGTGTGTGTGTGTGTGAGTGAGTGAGTGAGTGAGTGAGTGTGTGAGTGAGTGAGTGAGAGAGAGAGAGAGAGAGAGAGAGCCAGACAGCCCCAATCTGAATTCATTATAGAGAGAAATCTTAAGTCCAAGCACCTAAACCTGCTGTCAAAAAGGTAAGCTAGTTGTAACCCACAAGGGTTGAATTCTATTATCTCAAGGTCTACAGGTGTACCCAAACTCTTTACAACTTCATATTTACATAGCATTAATTAAGCTCATTAATTAATCAAATAAAAAGCAATGGGTTCCAATATGTAATTTTTTTTCTTTTGTTCTGGTGGGGGGGGGTAATGTCAAGGGGGTAACGTCGGCGTATCTAGATATTTTGGGTAAAAGGTAAAAAAGTTCCCTGACCCCTGTCCTAGCAGAACCTAGTCAAAGGAATTTCCTGGTTTCCCCATGCCTTGCAATTCCTTATAAGGCATTAAAAATGCAACTTCCAGTTTTCCCCCAAAATTGGAAGTTGTGTTTTTGTGGCCGAAATGGCAATTCTGAGGCCTGCTGAGGCCACAGCCTCGGCAGACCTCAGAAGAGCCTCCTGACCAGAGCTGTATGCCAGGTGGGTTTGGAGGATGGGGTGTGGGGAAAATCCCCCATTCTGAGCACTGCTGAGGCTGCAGGCAAATGTGCACACTGTGGGCCTCAGAAAGTTGAGAGGGTGGGGTATAGGCAAAATCCATGGGTTTAATTACACACAGATTTTTTTTATCTGCAAGGGTTCCAGGAGTGGCCCCACCTGTATATGCATTTTTTTTTCTCAGTCAAGGCAGGAAGCGCACACTAAAGGCAGGAAGCGCACACTGGCCTGCTTGTATGCAATGAAAATAATACAGGAGAATTATTGTAGAAATGTTGATATACACTCATTGGACATCTATATGGAGAGCTCTCAGTGTGCATGTGTGCACGTGCGCACACATACACACACACACGTATATATGTTCAATCCCTTCACATGATCATGGATGGAAACATGGATGTGGAGGAGTGGCTTGGGTATGATCTGCTGTCATTTTGGCCAGTGCGTGGGGGGTCTTGTTTTCCTCTTGCCTGTTATCTGAATGTGTATGTGGGTGGGAAACATGTGAATGGCTCTTAGGTGAACTGCATAAAGGAGAATTCAGATCAAATGGCTTGAAATTACCAAGACAGCAATTGAGGCTCACTTCAGGAAGTCAGTAAAACTCCAAATCACTAATTAATCTAACATAGTGAAATTCTTTCCAAATATTATCAGACCCTAGAGTATGTGCACAGCAGTTTTGTGGACATACTGTATGTGAAAAAACAATATATGCAGATAAAATCACCAAGGATATTTCATATTGTACATTTTACCGACGTGCAAAATCATATTATCCAGAAGATTATTATTAATTTCAACAGCAAAGAAGATACTTGATCATCAGAAGAACTCACACCCATATTTCCACAGCGATGTGGAAGTTCTGAACCATGCCCTATTTTTCAAAATTCAGTGGTTTTCCCCCCACAAAGTTATCCAAGTACTACTATATTGTTTGCTAAAGACTGCACACGTTTTTATTTCTGTGTGTTTTTGGGATGAGAGTCCAGGGAAAAGAAAGTTCTAAAAATTCTGTAATATGGCCCACTGATTTCCCACATGATGCGAGGGAAACACATCTGATGTTTCTTAAAGTCTGCTTTCTGCTTCCTTGAAGTCTGAGATATTATTTCACTGAATGGTAAGCAGGAGAAAAAGTATCATTTTAAGTTGAAGGGCATTAATACCCTAGAATTACTTGAAATAACCATGGTAACAAGCTCTGCAGTAATAGCAGTTACTCATATTTCCATAGAAACAGGATTTTAAAAGTGGAAATTACCTTTAATTTAGTTCTGTTGCTTACACTGAGGATGGCATTATGTGCATTTCCCCCACAAAATACACATGCATTTTGGCTACAGAGTCTGTTAAGAAGTTATTCAAAAATATTGAAAGATATTCAGAAAGTACTGGTAGCTTCCTTATTGCTGTGGTTGTTTCCTATTCATAGTCAATTGAACTGAGGGACAACTATAATGACAATGTTATTAAAATGTAACAGTGAGTGGGTAGTGATAATACATGAAGTCATTTTGTAACATTTACTACAAAAACTATTGTTATTTAGAGACAGCACCAATGGCGTGATGAGGCATTGCCATTTGCTTCTGCATGGGAAAGGTGATGCTGAGGAAAATTCTGTTAGCTCCTCAGCATACTCTTTCATACAGTATCATATGGGGTATTTCTAATTGGTTGACCTTTCCTTTTTACAGGCCTAAGACATGCCTGCTCCATACTGGAAAGTGTAATGGGAAAGCTCTGCCCAGAGATAACCTCTTTGTCACCTCAGGCCTGTAGCACTCTGAGAGGGAGAGAGGATCGGACCTGAGGGAAGACTGCTGCTGGCTCTTAGCATGCTGTGTGCATAAGCCTTGAGGGCTGTGTGCAGAGCAGCCAAGAAAAGGCAGCTGTTCACAGCCCTCCAGGTTCTTCAGGCTGTGCTTCTTCTAGGCTCCACAGGACTGCAGGAGCTCTGAGTCCTGAGGATCCTGGCTCTCTCATCTGGAGAAAGAGTCTGCCCACAACATCAGGTCTCTCACCTGGTAATACCATCTGCCTAGCCCATAGGCTTAGGATAGGAGGGAAGGTTTGTGTCGTACAGCTGTGGGTATGACTGTGTTTTTTGGTATTGTTATATTACTACTTACCTTGCTTATTTGAACTATCTGCTTATCTGTCTTACAGCTTAAAATAAATGAAAGGTCTGTTGAACTTATCTTGTGGTGTGGTTGTCTCGGTCTGGGTACCCCAAGGGTGTACTGGTCTATGGGGCTGGGTAATTTTGGCAACAGGGGGATATAAATAAATAAATGAATAAATAAATAAATAAATAAATAAATAAATGACTGTCAACGAATACTTCTAACATGAAGCAGTTTTCAGACTGTCTCTTAAGATCCATCTAGTTATGACTTATGGTCTAACATATGACTTCTCCTAGTTGAAACTGAACACAGTGGACCTATCATGTATGCCCACCCAATTCAGGGCTCAGTGCCTCCTAATTTTGCTCTCTGATGGGGATGATTAGCAATAGGGAGTGGCCAAATACACAGCACGTCACAATGCATGATTGCTGGTCTGTGTTTGGTTTGTTGAGACATGTGGTGTGGCCTCCTCTAAATCACAAAAACAGCGTGTTCCCAAACAGCTCTATCCCAGTGGTTCCCAAACTGTGAGCTGTGGCTCCCTGGGAAACTGCACCAAAGGAGCTGCTGAAGCCTCACAAAAAAAAAACCCTGCCCTATAAAATGTATAGGATTGTAGCCGTACTGGGGAGCCACTGTCAATGGCCCAGTATGTCAAGGGAGCCACCAATCACAAACATTTGGGAACCACTGCTGTATCCTATCCCACTTCCCAGTGCTGATGCCGCAACAATGCGGCTCTGAGGTAACAGAACAAATGTTGAGGCCTCTGTGACTGCCCCCCCACTACAGGATGCAGGACACCATAAAGTATGTTTGGACCACTCTCGGGAGTCAAAGAGACCAGCACACAGACGTGATCCATCCTCCCTGACTCCGAGAGTAATTCAAGAACGCTTTATGGTGGCCCTTGTGCTGGCCAAACTTTGCTGGTGTAGCTAATGCCGGCCTACCTCCAGTTTAGGATTGTGCTCTGAATAGCAGCTGAGTTATCCTGTCATGTTATATATTACTGTTATTAAAGGCTGCTTTGACATTAGTAATTACTCCATGTCACAAGGACCCATGTGACTGTGGGGGTGCAGCTGTATGATTGAAATCACATCTGACTGCCAAAGACAGGTGTTGCATTGATGTAGGAGAGACACCCCCCCCCCCGGGGGTTCTCCCAGAAACCATCACGCTCCTCCACCTGGCTGCAGACACACAGTCCAGCCATGCTCTAGCCACCACGCTTCCTTTCCTGACTGAAGGCACACAGCTCCAGCCACGTTGCAACTGCTATGATTCTCCTCACCTGGCTGCAGGCCCATAGCCCAGCCACGATGTAACTGCCACGCTTCTTTACCCTAACAGTGCAAGCCTGAACCATTGAAGAACTACAAAACATCACCCTTGTAATGTAGCGCAGTACAGAGTAGAACAATAGAAGTCCTGGCAACAGTTGAAGCAGCAACTCTGATGGGAAAACACATTTAGGCTAAAGTCAAATTGTTAAGAGCCTCCTTAACGTGGGTCTGTACCCCATTGTGGTTATTTTGGCCTATAGGTAAAATAGTGATTGCTACGCTCATAATGGTCAGATAGAAGCATAACCAGATACAAGACCTGGAAAGGAAGAGGGGTAAAACCAGGTTGTAATGAGGACAAGCCTGACTCCATGTTGGATTTCATCCTAAACACTTACCTGAGAGTAAGTCCTATTAAACTAAATTGGGCTTACTTCTGAGTAGACATGCATAGAATTGCACTGTCAGTAACCTCTGAATTTGTGTGGGAATGAATATGATCTATGGATTTCATTTTTTGTTTTTACATTCCCAATGTATATTTGAATCAGTATCCCTGCTAAACATCCCTGCATGGCACTAGAAAGAATTGGGGAAAAAAAATCACTGACATTATTCCATGCTTGGAAGGAGAGATTTCATGAGAGATTCCGCCAGCATTTTTATAAACTGCATGTATTTATGTAGTAATGAAAAAAAATATATAAACCTGCACATATTTCATTGTAAGGGAAACAAATGAAGCCGAGTCTGAGGGGGCTTGTATTTAATCATGAAATGTGCAACATTTGGCTGCGGTGAATTAGCCATTTGTCTTCCTAATGCAATGCCTCAAGAGAGCTGCAGGCACAGTGGACACATTCACAGCTTTGTGTATGCATGCCCTCCAGGGACCTTGGGATGAATTCAGAAGGGGAGCACAAAGCCTGGCTCCATGGGTCCAGGCTTATATCTTAGTCAGTGTGGTCCCCAAATGGAAAGAATTAGCATATCAATCAGGAATGACACACCATTTAGGTCACCAGGAAAATGAATGAGGCGCAATCGCAACAATTTGTCATATGGCTTCCCCAGATAAATAATCTGTTGCAGCTCCTATCCTAGTTGCAGCTAAGATCACACATGCTGTAGCATCTCTTCTGTGCATTTCACAAGGGTGGCCATGCCAGAGTCACTCACGTGCAAAGCAAGTAGAAGGAAATAATTGCTGGATTGCAATAAATGAATGTTTTTTTTTAATGCGCTTGAATTGAGTCAAAGTGAATCATTTAATGAACTCCTTTCTCTTATTAACAAAAACCTGTCTCAGTCAAAGCAGACCATTACTAAAAATATCATTAACATTTGAAGCGCTTTAGATAGGGAGCCACCAGCCATATTAATCTTTTTCCTCTCTACAGAAGTAAAGATTGTTTCCATTGTATTCTATTCTAGTCCAGTGAGTCATAATTAAATTTAATTCATGCATCATGACATAACCAAAAAATCCTGGCCCAAATCAAGTAAACATTACTTGTGGATCTTTTGGAACTATTGTTGGCAGTCCCCTGTTCTCTATCCCCCCCCCCATTTTATTTCATTTTGATGATATTTTATCTCTGGGCTCAGATCTCCATTTGTTTCCTTCTATAATTTTACAATTTAACACACCCACAGAAGAAACATTAAAAAATTAGCTATTAAGAATGCTCCAGATGTTTGTTTGTTTTAAATATTACAACAGAGATTTTTTAAAAATCTAATAATATGCTTACATTTAAATGAGTCAGGGTGCCTGAAGCCCTGAGCTCTGGCGGTACTTGTGTACCGCAGGCACTGGGTGTCATAAACATGCCATGAAGCATGTTTACAACACCCAGGAAGTAAGGAGGACCTGTTCTGGGTCAGTGCCAGTCTGCATTGGGCTTCAGCTCTTCAAGGAGGATGGCGTGCCACCGCTGGGGGTAAGCAACGTTGCCAGGTGGTGGTACCACTTTTGGGGGGGAGGGTGGAACTGCATGGGGGAAGGGGAGGACCAGGCCCGGGAGGAGGGATGGGACAGGCAGACGCCTCCTTTGCTGGATCCTATGCCCCACCTTGTGCTGAAAAGCCTGGCACACAGCTTCTCAAGTTTGTGCCACCAAAACAGCCAATGGAAACTTGAGTAGACCCATTGTGGGGGCCAGGTACCACTACGGAGGCTGCAACAGCGGCAGTGCCCATATGATCCAGCAGTAACTGATTCAGCACTGCTGAAGTCCTGAGCATCGCCAGCTTTGGGATTGGGCTGTCTGTTGCCCTCAACCTATCTAAAATATGTTTGCTGTTACATATGCTAATATCTTTCACAGACACAAGCCTTAGATCCAAGACTCTTTCTTCATGCTGTGCAGAAGAGTTTGGAGAACCATGGTGTGGCATGAAAAGTGGAGAATGAATCGAAGGGGCTGAAACCCCATAATATGATGCACCCACACTAGTTCTGCCCTGCATCATCTCCTGCGGCCAGGTTCAGATATCATGCTAAACATTGTTTAATCATGGTTAAGCATTATGATCATGTGCTTTCCCCTGTAACTGTGTGTGATGGGAGGCAAATTGCAGTTAAAAACAATATTTTTATTTATTTTTCACATTTTTCTACTGCCCTTTCTCCAAGGAGTTCCTCCCCTCCTTTTGTCCTCACAACAACCCTGTGAGGTAGGTGAGGTTGAGAGATAGTGACTAGCCCAAGTTCACCCAGGAAGCTCCATGGCTGAGCAAGAATTTGAAACTGGATCTTCCAGATCTCATTCCCAAATCACTACACATGGGATTTACCACTGCGCCGAAACCCCAACAATTGATCTAACAACTGTATCCTGGTTTGATGTCATGTGTGTTGACAAACTGATTAGAAGAAACCGGGATTTGCTAGGTTTTTACACAAGAGCAAACCTGCCTTTTTATTCATCCGAAACCAGTCAGCGTAGATCATATTGGGCAAGACAGCTGAACCTTATCACAAAGGAAATTTGTGACCACATGCAATCATTGCTACATAATAATCTTCCAAATTGTATTTAGACAAAGAGGGTGTATTTCTGCATCTTCTCCATTTTGAAGAAGGTCAGCCCCAGTTAGCCATGAAACAGTTCTTGCAATACACCTGCTTCTAAAATTTCTACTTGACAGTGAAAAAAATGGCAGTGATATAACCAGTATGAGATCCATGTCCCTATAAACTGTAAAAAAAAATCTCAGTACGACACAGAGTGTGCTGGGTGGGAAAACAAAAGAAGCCCATAGCATATTGATTCTGGAAATGCATTTTTTTTCTCAATATACTGAAGGCATCAGAAGGCAAAGTGTTTCCATTGTCTGTGTTATTTTGCAAAATGTTGGCTTAATGATTTCTTATCTGTTCTCTCTTCTGTCTTCCTTTAGAAAAAAAAAAGTTTTCTATTTTTTTCCTCATTCTCCAATAGCTGTTCTGTGTGAGATTTCTGTGTGGAATTCATTAATGGCCAAGACTCTGCTAGACAAAGGTGATACAATTATCAAACAGCATTGCAGAAAAGACAAAGACATTCAATACATATTTTTATTCTCCGTTTGAAAAGAAAGCAGCACAATGCAGTTGTCTCCCAATGGTGATAGTGACAGCTCTTTTCTTTTCCACCTTTTACTCAAGAGACCCAAAGTCACCAGCACTTATAGGACACAGTAGTAATTTTGGCTGAGATCAATTCTGCCCCACTGATGGGATAAACCTGCACATGTTGGAAAATGGTCAGAGTGGCAAATAATGAATGAGAACTAACCAAGCAGAGGTAACAAACTTTGGGTTTTTCCTTTTTTTCAGAAATGAGAACAGATGAAAAATCATTAAGGCAGCAGTCTGCAAAATATCACAGAAAATGGAAGAACTTTTTGCCTTCTGATGCGTTCAGTATATTGAAAAGAAAGGCATTGCCAGAATCAATATGTTAGGCTACTGATTTCTTTGTTTCCCTGCCAGAAAACTCTACCTCATACTGATATTGCAGCGAGTTGGAGGGGCTAGCTCTGTATATGCCCTTCTGCTGGCACAGGTACATCAACTGCTAATAGCAGAGGGAGGGGCCAAGGTTACCCCCCTCACTTTTGCCATCAATTCTGTGACTATTCAATGTCATCAACTGCCAGCAAGCGATAGAGGAGTCAATGGTTGTATTATTGTTACATCACTGAAACTCTGATTTGTATTCTTCATATGATATTGATTTAGTGTAGCTGCTTTATGCTATGTTAACTTGTTTAGCTGCCTTACACTGATGGAAAGGTAGTACTGTATACAGACTTGCCCTGGTATCCACTGATTCATTATCCACTGTTTCAGTTATCCACGGATACCATGGATACTGGGATGCCTATTAAAAAGATAGGGGAACATTAAACGAATCTCTTTTTTTAACCTTGTTTCAGCAAAAGCACTGATATTCCCCTACCTTTAAAAAGGCGTCCTCAGTATCCATGGTTTCAGGTATCCACGGTGGAATCCAGGACAGAACCCAGCGGATACTTACTAGGGCATGCCTGTATATATTTAATAAGTTAATAATGTTGTACCAGTATGTTTAAAGTGTTAACAAAAGTCCCAGTGATCTGATGGATTCAGAACTCTGTATGTTCTAGTAAAACAATGTAATATGGTATGTTTCATATTGAATATATTTGCTTGGAAATGAGCCCAAGTAGAACTTAGTTCAAATAGGGTTTGGTCTATACATATAGCAGATTTGGGTGAGAATGGGAATGGCCTGAAAACCTTCAGACTTCTAGTGGAAGAATGCTAATAGTGCCAGTGACCCACTCCTATGGGCCTGCTGTGCCACCAGAGCCCGCATATGAATGGCACAGTATGCTTTACAACTGTCGCAAAATGTGAGCTGCCATTCTACACAGCTAGATTGCCACAAGTGGTCTCCTGAAAAGCCCCAGCATCAATAAGTCAGTGTTGGGAATGGGTAGCGGGTGGAACAGGAAGGGAGGAAGAAGGGCGCAGAACCTGGGCAGGGAGGCATGTATGTCGAAACTGGGAAGGGAGTGGTATTGGTGGTGGTAGCTTTGCTGATATACTATCCAGTGGTGGGATCTAACGGATCCAAGAACCGGAATGGTGTCCGGGACTCACCTTTGACTAGCGTGTGTCGGGACCATTCAAAGCGGCCCGGCCACGCCCTGCAGCCTGTCCCTTTGGTTATGCCGCCATTCCATTGGTTCTGCCACCTTCTGCGCCGTGTCCATCACGGAGCCGGCGACGAATGGTGGCGAGTGGGCGGAGCCAGCCCTGATTGGGTTCAGGAATGGCCGTTCCGGCGTGCTCCTCCTGGATGACATCACTGATACTATCCCCCTTCCTGGCTTCAATCCACCTTCCCAGGATTAACTTGGATTTGTCCCATCAAAATTGCTGGTGCAGGTCTGAATATACCCATCATGGCAGCAGAGGCTTATAATGGGGAAGGGAACAAATTTTCCCTTACCTGGAGGAGACCTCTGGAACTGCCCTCCCGAGTAGAATTCAGTAGATGCCCCGCTGGTGCAGCTGCATCCGTTGAAACCTGGTTAGATAGTATTGGGCTGTAAGAGGCATTTTTAAGTGGTGGCTCTCTTATTAAGATAACCAACCCTCATTCATTTTGCTATGCAAACTGCTTTATAAACTGTTTTGTTGTTGAAACGTTGAGGTGGACTAGGCTGGGATAGATGTGCTAGTGTGGGAAACAATTCAAAACCATACACATACCTGCAGTGTTACAATCCACTTCACCACCTCAGAATTCTACTATTTCATGTGTACGTGTGTGCATGTGTAGATCTGACCTAGCTCTACTTAAGATGGCGGTCAAAAACCATATCTCATGATCTGGTGTGCCATCACAAAAAAAGTGCTAGATGGACAGAGTGCTGGTGAAATCTCATACTTTAGCAGAGTGTGACATCTGTTTGACAAGATAGCTTAGTATGCGCACTATGTGGGAACAGCTAGTATCACAAAATGCACTATAGCATCATACCAGTCTCTTCTATGACACAAATGAGATAAATATATGACAACTGTCATGTGGACTAATGATGCTTTTATAAACCACCTTGAAAAATAAATTTGTGGCTAAATAAGCTTTCCAGCTATTCTCTTGTGACACACAGATCTAATGTGTAGTTCTTACTAATAAAATCTTTCTAAATGGCTGTTATTAGTTGCTGCTTTTGCATTTTCCCACTTGAATCTCAACAGCACTGAGCCTTGATGGAACAGCAGAAAAAAGAAGCCACAATGAGAGCAAGGGGAAAAGGTCAGGAAGATGCTGTTAACTTTGTTTTGAATTAATGTGTCCTCAAAAATAAAGAACACTTCCTCTCACATGCAGATAAAACAACCACAAGTGAGACTGAGAGCACAATCCTAACCTGGAGTATGGCCCACACAGTTAGGCCAGCAAAGTGCGGTCAGCCCAAGGAGCACCATACATATGTTTGGACCACTCTCATCTTCCCTGAAGGACGTGATGGCGCTGCGGGTTAAACCATTGAGCTGTGAGCTTGTTGACCGGAAGGTTAGCAGTTCGAGACTGCACAACGGAGTGAGTGCATGTTGCTTGTCCCTGCTCCTGTCAACCTAGCAGTTTGAAAGCACGTAAAAATGCAAGTAGATAAATAGGGACCACTTCCGTGGGAAGGTAACGGCATTCCGTGCACTGCAGCGTAGAGTCATGCCAGCCACATGACAACGGAAGCTTGTCCTTGGACAAACGCCGGCTCTACAGGCTTAGAAACGGAGATGAACACTGCCCCCTACAGTTGGTCACGACTAGACCATTTGGTCATGGGGAAACTTTTACCTTTACATTTTCCCTGACTCCAAGAATGATCGAAACATTTCCCTTGTGCCAGCTGAACTTTGCTGGCCTAACTGTGCTGACCTAACTCCAGGTTAGGATTGCGCCCTCAGCTTCATGTTTCTGAATGCATATAGGAGAGGTGTTTGAATTGTGCATTTGCTTAAGACCCATCCACGATATAGTGTTACTATTATAGAAGTATAGAGGTCCCCTGCCAGATGAAGTGGTTACTCATTTAATGGATAGCATGACTGGTTTTGTCTAAAGGCACCTTGGAATGCATTTTTCTATAGAGCAACCCTGCACTTTCAGGGTGGCAGAGAGCAGTAAGAAAGACGTTCTGAAGGAAGTTGCCATCTGTTGTTTCAAACATGCTAATGTTGTCTGAAGAGGAAATGGGGGGACTGTCTTCCTAAGGCCCCAAATTCCTTCTAAGGGGTGCATCACAACCTAAGGATAACCACAAGAACAAAACTGACCAAAAATTGGGTGAGGGGAAATATTTTTCTTTCTTTCCTTGCTCAAACTGCTTGCAATTTTGCAATTTTATTCAAGCAGCTGTTGACACCTAAAACCCATCATCCATAGATTCTTTTCCTGATGTGGGGCCAGATTGTTTTCTAGGATATTCCTTTCTCCAGTGTGATGAGAACTAGCCTGAGCAATTTGTTTTTTCACCAGCTGTCTTTTTGCTGTAGAGAAGCAGAAGAAGTGGAGATATGAAAAAGGGAGCTTTTTTTTTCTAAACAACAAATGGACACAAAGGTCGACTGAGCGCCACAAGCCAGCATTTATTTCTTCTGACAACTGTAGGATGCAAGTGCACTCAATGAAATTAAAAGGTGACATGTATAAAATGGATGAGAGAAATGGCTCTTTATGCAAATATATAATTGTTGGGCTCATTTCCACGGGATGCTTTGGAGATGAAGCTTTGCGTGTTTTAAGCACAGGGCACCAGTACAAAGAAGAAAGCAGATGACATATGCAGCAACAATTTGGCAGGTATAAAATTAGAATAAGCTTGCATTGCTTTGCACCAATTTACACCTGTGCCTAGCTAACTGGCAGCATTTCCATTAAGAAAGTAGAGAGACTTTACTAAATGGAGCTATAATCACTGTGTACAGAATATCAAAATTAAGTTTGGTCACACGCTGGGCAACATTCCAGGAAATGTTCATCTTGACGAGCAGCCCAATTCTATCCCCTGCCAGCCATAGTATGCAGCAGCGCAGCTGACCAAATGGCCCAGGAGAGGTAAGTAAAGAAATGTTTACTTATCCTCCCCTTAAGCCAATGGATCTTCTCAGACCTACACCAGCTATTCAGATAGCTGAAGTCTGAGAATTCTCAGGAGCAGGAGAGCCAACTTGATCTCAACATTGGGGGTGCCCGGTAGCCACGCCCCCCAAATTAGCCACTCCAACATAGCCAAGACCCCAACATAGCCACGCCTCTTAATGTAGCCACGCTCAAACAGCGGTAAAATACACCCCCGACGTAGCCATGCCCCTTGACGCATGCCCCTTGTGCTGCCTGCCCTCAGCCTGGCCTGTTCACTGCTGGGCCGGGTGGGCCCTTGCAGAGTGTGCCTGGCCACTCCAACGAACAGGAGCGCTCCCAGCCCAGATGAGGGCAGCGCGGAGGCTGCTGGGCATGGTGGTGGGCCTGGTCGCCCGCGGGCATGGGGGTGCTTCACTCTGTGGGGGTCCCAATATTGGGGGGCTGAGCCCACACAAGAAATTGTGTGGCTCCTGGCCCCCTGGCACCCACAAAGTCGGCACCTATGCTCAGGGATCATGTCAAGACAGGACAAGGAGATTTTGGAGTGAGCTGCTGGCGCTGCTGCTATCAAACCTCTCCGCCTTGGTTTGGCCCATTCCCATGCCCAAACCTCTCCCAAGACAACCCTTTCGCCACCTTAACTGATTACAGCATGGACTGAGTGAGCCATTGGCGCATGAGGCCTCCAGCCATTTGCACTGGCAGTCCACAGCAGTGGCACAGCTTGTATGATGCTGGCCTGGGTCCTATGATCTCATGATCTGCTGCTATCAGCCCTCAATAGGATGGGGCTGCCTGTTCTGTTGAGAACCAAGAACTTGGAATGCATCACAACTATTTAAATCCTGTTGATCTCAATGGGACTTGCTGCCCGATCCTCTGTCTAGTTGCTTGGAAGAAAACCCCACTGTCTTCAATATGGATTGCTGCTAAATAAACAAATTACTGCTAAATAAATACTTCCATGCAATGCAGTCCTATAAGACTTACTCTCAAATAAATCCCACTGCATTCAATGTGGCTTATTCCCAAGTAAGTATCAGAGCCAGAGACTGTGGCTGGGGCAGGGCAGTGACGAAACACGTCACTGTGTCCTCTGCGCAGCCTCACCATGCCCCCCTGCTTCTGGAATTTCAGAGCATAACAGGGGCAGTGGCAAGCAGGAGGACCCATCTCCGTGCCGCTTTCTTCCCCGGTACACCCAGCTCCTCCCAGATGCGTGTGATGCCTTTGGTGTGTATGCCTAGTATTTCAACCTCAGTTACAACTAACATTTCCTGGATTGCACTTGTTATATTTCTCAAATGGACCTTCCCCCTCAAAACTCCATATGGCTCTTCTATTTATCCATGGAACTTTGTGGGAGTCAGGTCAATATTCAGCCTACTTAAAATTTAGATATAACAATACATATGGGGGAAATGGGGAAGATTCTGATCAGATCGCTCTCAGAATTACCACTGAACTCATTGAGAGCAAGAGAATGTCCACAGACGTCTTTCTTCATTAACGTAGGGCACAATCCTAACCTGGTGTTCGGCCAGCACAGTTAGGCCAGCAAATTTTGGCCAGCACAAGAGACACTGTAAAGTAGGTTTGGACCACTCTCGGAGTCAGAGAGGCTAGCGCACAGACTCTGCGCCATCCTCCCTGACTCTGAGAGTGGTCCAAACGTGCTTTACAGTGGCTCTTGTGCCAGCCAAACTTTGAAGGCCTAACTGTGCCAGGCTAATTCCAGGTTAGGATTGAGCTCCTAATGAAACAGGATTAAGAGATACTAAATTCTTACTAGCTATGATTGTTTCTCAGCATCCACTCCTCCACCATGCTCAACATTCTTGCCACACTATGTTTATTTTCATAGCACTGTTAGCCAAAGGCTAAGTAGTCTCTCAAGAAGCTGGCTGAGTCACACTTTGTTCCATATATAGCATTGCATTTATGTATGAAAAATACAATCAGAAGGAGGTACAGTCATTGCCCATCTGACCTGGAATGTTATTCCTCCAGTATATGACTAGGATTGTTTACATCCTTCAGAAGCATAGAAGGAGCATGGAACTGGACAGAAGACATTTTATAAGGCCTTTAATTATCAAACAGCTACTTCTGGTCAACAACATTGATGAGACAGAGAAATGTAGCATTTCATAAACCTGAGAGGATAATTCTCAGTGCATTCCAAAGACCTATGAAGACATTTACCATTTGCTCCAGGTGGTCTGGTATCATCATCTCAAAGGCCATAGCTGCAAGTCAGAAGTAACATCAATCATGGTGTGCGTGCGTGCGTGCGTGCGTGCGTGTGTGTGTGTGTGTGTGTGTGTGTGTCCATCCTCGCTAATGAAAGCGGTGGTCCCTCCTTGTGTGATTCACATTTACAGTTGAGATGTAACATTTTTGGGCATATACAGGGTCAGGCTGTTGCATCTCCAGAAAATATGGAGCCAAATTTTGTGGAGGAATTTGTAAACATCTCAGCTGGCTTTCAGTGGCATTTGAGATCTCAATCCTCCCAAGAACTCCCCCCACCCCAGAACTGGCTTGCAGCAGAAGACCTTTTACAGTGATACAAAAGCAGGGAGAGAGCAGGGCATGTGTGGCATAGGTTCGAAGAAACCCAATAGGACAGCCTACTTGCAGGTTAAAAAAAACATTATCTGCCACCATTGCATATAGTGCAGCCTCTGCATGCTATAATGCGGCAGGGAATAGAATTGGGCAGAAAGATGTCTCAAATTCCCTGGAATTGGGTTTTGTATTTTATTGTGGCACAAGAGAACCAGCTATGATGCACCTATTGTTTTAGCTCAGTAGAATATACCATGAAGATTGTCTTGTAATTCTGTTTCTGTGCTTGCTGCCACTTGCATCAAACCCAAAGATTATAGAGCAAAATATGTGTAAAATAAAGTTTCACTGAACTGCAATGGTTTTCAAGCACACTTGTTGAGCCAGTTTGTGATAGAGAATTTAGGTCTTCTGTTTCTCACACAAAATCCTATTTCATGACTCTGTGTACATCACCACCACCACCCAATTCTGTTTCGAAGCAATCCAAATTCTGCACTAAGAAAAGCTAAATTCTGTTATCTTTACACATTATATAAGGGAAGCAAAATTGCATAGCTTCTTTTGCTTTTCCCAGTTCTGCAGTTGCTGTCTATTTTGCATAATTCTGGTTGTAAGATTACCATAATTCATGGTGTGGGGCTACACAAATGCCATGCGGTTCTAACAGCACCAAGGGCTGGATATGGTGCTCAGCTATTTCTTTGGCCACTGAGATATCAACAGGGTTTGTTCTCAGATTTTTAGGCATAGCTTCACAGTCGGAAGGCCTAGGCACTCTTTATTCTTTAAGTGAAAGCTGAGGTTCCCAAGCAGGCCTGAGGAGAGAGGAGGGTAGGGGGCAAAATCCCCAGGGCCTGGGCTTCCAGGGGCCCCCAGCCATGACAAAACAAACTGTACAGTACAAAACAAATTTATTACAAAATAAATTGGGTACCTTAGCCTATCCAAGGCTGTTTCCACTACAGCTTTAATCCAATGCACTTACAATGCACCTGTATTATGCTCTAACAAAAGGGTGTCAAATATGAGGCCCGGGGCTGGATGCAGCCCTCAGAAGCTCTTTATTTGGTCCTCAGGCTCCCAGCATCACCATCAGCTGCTGTGCTGTGCTGAGGTTTCACTGCTGAAAGAGCAGCCTGCATGATGATTGGGCTCTTCCATCTCTTGAAAATATGATTAAAATTTGTGCATTTTCTCTTGTCATTTGCAGCTAGTAAGTTGTTCTCAGCTAGTGAGAACAAAGTGTTCATTTCTGGTCACAACCTGCTTAATGACATCACTTCCTCCTTAATGACATCATCATTTCCATCCCACAGCAGGCATCATGCTATTCAGCCCACTGTATGAAATGAGCTTGACATCCCTGCTCCAACAACTCCCAGTTTACTTAACAAAGTACAGTCCTCCTATAATGCATGGGGGGAATAGAAGTGTGTTGAAAGTGGATTAAAGCTGAAGTGGAAATGCAGCCCTGGTCTTCTCCATAAGTATCAACATGTATTGGTACAATTCAAACAGGAGAAAGTGAAACTTACACATTCAGATCAGAACTACTAGGCCCCACAAAGCTCTACCCCTTCTTCTAGTTTAGTCTGTCTAGAATCAAGTCTACACATGCTTTCTTTGAAGGTGAAATTAACAGTATGATGTATAAATATAAGTCTGGAGTACAGAAGAGGGAGAAAAAAGGCCAGACAAGTTTATTTCACCAGGACTTTATTTCAAAATCACATAGTAATGAGGGAGACAGTGAAAGGTGGATGCCCACACATTATTAGAAGAAAACGCAAATGAGGATGACTTTGCAGAAGTAGAAGAATAGAGAAGAACAGAAATGCAGTGTAGCACTACTCAAAGTAAGGATGCCAGAGGGTGGTGGGGATGAGAGAAGCCCTCTCACACTGGTTTGTATGGGGAAAGTACCATTTTTCAGACAGCCTAGCACATCAGCGTTAACAGAACCGCACTAGAGATGAGAACTACAACAGTTTGGAAAAACAATCTGGAAAAGTGCATCACTCGCTTCATGAGATCAGATTTGTTCTTGGTTGCCCTGAAGGATATGACCTTGACAAAAGGGTTTCAGTTACTGCAATGGGGATTTAGATAAAACATTAGGAAGAACTTCCTGGTGGTAGAAACTGCTTGCCAGTAGAATAGTCTGCTCTGCACGGTGGCTGATCCCAGTTACGGGAGGTCTTTAAACTGACACGTGTGTAGTGTGGGCAGGTGTCAGCTAAGTAGAATTCCCCAGGTATGGAATGACCCTTTAGCCCCTCCCACCGGACAGAGGTGGCAGTTATGATCTCACCTGTGGTGAGTGATAATGATGCGTTTCCTTGGCAACACATAGAGCACAGCAGTCAGAGTCAGTAGGAAGGAGGATGGGGAAGGAGAGGAACAGCCAAGAATGTGAGTATTGCTGCACTGTGCCATATTATAGAGGTAATACTACTAATGTGGAGGAACATCCTTGCAAGGCAAGTCCTTTATTGCCAACAGAAGGATGTCTTTTGTCACTTCTCTTGGCCCACTGGCCAGTCCAATCACTGCTTAAATATTTGAGAAAATATTTTCAGATTGAATGGAAATTCCGAAGAATTACACAAACAACTTATAACAGAATAACATGTTTCAGATAAAAACTGGATATTGCTGCCTTATGGAAGAGATATACCTATAGCATCCCAGAAGAGTATTACCAATGTGGTGGTAGGTTAGTTTGAGGAAGGTTTGTTATTTCTAATGGAAAGAAACATTCATCTCTTCTCCTGATGCACTGGCCTTTCCAATCCAATGACAGTTTAAAAATGTATTTCATTATTTTGACCACTTCCTTTGCAGTTTGAATGGGAATTCCAAACTGACAATGAAAACAACATGCCCGCCCCTGTGTGTCACGCCCACCAAACTGGGGTCTTTGGGAGCAAATGGGTCCAGGGACGGAGGCTGCTGGACTGCTGGGACTGCTGGCCACCGTCGGTTCCTCTT
The DNA here is from genome assembly GCA_029204185.1 of Lerista edwardsae. Lineage (NCBI taxonomy): Eukaryota > Metazoa > Chordata > Lepidosauria > Squamata > Scincidae > Lerista > Lerista edwardsae. The sequence continues at coordinate 5,958,174 of JAJKFI010000018.1, read as the reverse complement.
CAGACCCCAGGGAAAATCCTCAGACGTTGTCAGGGGAAGGGAGTGGCAGCACTAGAGTCCTCTCCCCTATTGGTGGCTCCTTAGCTTGGCTCACCGGCCAGCCAGCTGCCGTACCACCTAGTTGCCTAGCCACCACTGACTCTTCTCATGGGCGTCCCTGGGGCTTATATCCTGAGAGCCAGCCTCCCCTGTCTCCTCCCCTTCTTCCCCCTTTCTTTGGTCTGACCATTCCTCCCTTGGTGCAATGCCAGGCCTTTGCTCCAGGCTTGCAGACTCCTGTCCACTCCCTCATGCTGCTGCCCAGGAACTCCCCCTTCGACCTCCTCTGCCCATGCAGCTCATTGTGCAAGGTGAGTGGGACAGTCCCCTGGTACTGCCTGTTGCCAGCACCGACCACCTCAGTCTGCTCTATGGTTGAGTGGCTGCTTCCCCAGCCCAGAACTCTGCCAGCTGAGCCAGTGGGCAAGAAATGGTATCCTGCACCACACTATTATCTCTATGGCGAATCCTCCTGCCATGGTGCATGTACTTCACACTGGTCTTGGGCTGCAGGTTGGAAGCTAGCAGGCAGCCCAGAGTGAGCCCTGTCTGCCCGGATGACTCTGGTGAGTGGCAGCGCATCTCCCCGTGGTCGGCCTCTCCAAGAAGCAAGCACAGCCGTGGGGGTTCTGAGGGAGTGCCGCTACTGGCCCCATTACTGCGGCAGGTCTCCATGCTGCAGCAGGCCTCTTCACTGCTGGCCCCAGACTGCTGGTCTGGGTGGGGTGGCATGGGGGCAAGGCTGTGGTGTCCCCAGCCAGGGGAGGAAGCTCCACCCATCTGGAAGGAAGATGGGCATGTACCTCCTCTAGCATGGAGGTAGGTTCTTTTAAGATACATCTGTTTGCTGAAGGGAAGAATTACTTGGTCTCTTTTGGAGGCCTGTTGGCCTTTTCACACCTGTCACCACATGGACATTAATATAGCGCTGACAACATTTTTTGTAGATTGGTTGGGAATTTGAAATACAACTACAAAAAACAACAAATTTATAAGAGAAAGTGAAGGATTAAGGTAAAGAATTTGCTGTCACATAGCTTCAGGAAGAGGAATGTGTACATGTGAATTTTACCCACATGGATGTAGGTTCTTGGAAGGGAGCTCTGTTGTTGCCATTGGAGAGACATGGAACACATGAATATTGCCAGTGTGGAGGTACAGTAGGTCCTGCTGAGGTAAAGCAAGATATCTTTGGTTTCTCCTCCTGACCCACTGGCCGCCTCCTTCTCCTGGCCCCTTCTCCTAGCCCCTTCTCCTGGCCCAATGGCCTTTTCCATTCTTCAGCCTGGTCAGGAAGACTGTAGATCTCTTCCCCAGAATTATCAGTACCTTCACCAAACTACAATACCAGGATTGGATTCCAGCCCTTTTCAAACCAATCATTGGTTCAACAGGAATTAATTCATTTTGAAGATTTTTCCAGGTTGAAGGGGAATTTGGAACACAACCATGGAAACAACTAACTTATCACAGAAGATCAAGTTTTGGGGTAAGGTACATGAATATTATCATGTTGCTTCAGGAAAATGGGCATGTACCACATTACAGAGGGATAGTCCCAGCATGGAGTTAGGTCCTCCTGAGGTAAGTCCTTCATTCCCAAACCAAGAACACCTTTGGTTATTTTGCTTGGCCCAGTGGCCTTTTCAAACCAATCACTGACAACATAAATTAATTCATCTTCACTAATTTTTGGCAGGTTCAAGGAGAATTTGAAAACCATGAAAGCAACTAACTTTTAACAGAAAAATCAGGCTTGAGGTAAGGTACATGGATAGTTACATGTTGCTTCAGGAAGACGGGCATGTACCATATTACATACAAATATTCCCAGCTTGGAGGTAGGTCCTTCTGAGGTAAGTCCTTCATTCTCAAAACAAGACCATCTTTGGTTTCCTTCCTTGGTCTATTGGCCTTTTCAAATCAATCACTGACAACAAGAATTAATTCATTTTTACTACTTTTTTGAAAGGGAATTCAGAACACAACAATGTAAGCAACTAACGTATAACAGAAGGTCAAGCCTTGGGTAAGGTACATGAATATTTTCATATTGCTTCAGGAAGATGGACATGTATCACGGATGAATATTCCCAGAATGGAGGTAGGTCCTTGTGAAGGAAAGATTGTTGAAGGAATTGTATTGTTGAAGGAAAGATGTCATTGATCTGTTTTGGAGGACTGTTGGCCTTTTCACCCCAGTCACTGCATGAACATTTATTTAATCTAGTACTGACAACATTTTTTGGCAGATTGGATGAGAATTCAAGATACAGCTATGAAAACAACAAACAAGAGAAAGTGAGGGTTTAAAGTAGAGAATTTCCATATTGTCACATTGCTTCAGGAAGAAGAATGTGTACATGTGAATACAGAAATACCAATGTGAAGGTAGGTTCTTTGTTGCTAATGGAAGGATGTGGAGGACATTATGGATGAATATTGCCAGTGTGGAAATAGGTCATTGTGAGATAAGTTGTTTTGCTAAAGCAAAGATATCTTTGGTCCCTCCTCCTGGCCCACTGACCTTTTCTATTCATCACCTAAAGACCTGCAATGTTTATGTACATATTTACTCAGTCTGGTAACTATTGTTTTTTTGTAGCTTCTTGCAGGTGAAAACCATTCACAATGACAAGCAACCACTTGAACAAGCAGACAAACAGGAGGAAGGACAAAGGGGATCCATTCATCCCAGAACACAACTATCCCAAAAACAACTGATGAAGGTTGTTTGAGGTGCTTGTCTCTGCAGGACAGCAGGTGTGGGAGTGGGAGTGGCACTTATCTATGGCCCGGGCTGCTGTGCCGTGGGTAGCACTGACCGCCACCTTTGGGGTCGGGAAGGAATTTTCCTCCAGGCAGATTGGCTAGAAGTCATGGAGGTTTTTTGCCTTCCTCTGGGCATCCAGCAGGGGTCACTTGTTAGGTTAGTAGACATTTCATTAAAAATATATTCTACTACCTACTAATGAAGAAGTTTAAAATGGCTAAAATAAAAACATATTGCTCTAACTACTTTTCTGTGTCCTTGACTTTTTTCATTGTGTATTGAGTACAAACTCTGGGTTTGTTTACAGTGCAGACTTCAGGTGTTTGAAACCTCCATTTCTTCTTGGCAGGGAACTGTAGCCTGGTCAGGACTTAGGATCTCTGGAGAAGAGATCTCAGCACCTTCTCAGCAAAGTACAGCTCCCAAGATTCTTGGGGAAAACAAAACGAAGAAATCAGAGTGGGGCTAATAGTGTAATGTAAGCTTCAGTAATCTTTATCAGACCAATGTAGGGTTTGCTGGAGTACTTTGATGAGTGGTTCTAGGCACAAGGCAGAGGAAGGGAAGACAGTTGAAGGAGGAGGGCATCTGCAGGCAGAGAGAGCTGTAGGATTAGCTAAGTGAATGTCCCACAGAGAACCTTTTGGGGAAAGAGTAGAAAGTGTTCTTCAGCCTTGGGGTCAGGACCTCAATGGGGTCACAAAGCCTCAGTTGTGGGGTTGCGTCAACTTACAGGAATGAAAAAGGTTGAAGACCATTGCACTAGAGCACTACCAAGTAAAGAGGGAGGCATCCAATGGACCCCTTCAGGTACCAGGAGATTGTGTCCCAGGCATGCTCAGGTGCTTAGAAATTGTGCTAAAGTTGCTTTCCCTAGGTCAGGCTTCATGGTAATATTGTCTGCTCTCTCTAATATGAATATTTGGTTATAGCAAACAGTGCAGGGAGGGCATTGGGGGCAGGGAGTGGGGGGCAACGGGCAGGGGTGGGAGAAGAGGGTCTCAGGATAGGGGTGGATTGATATTGGGTCCCTAGTCTCATACTGTATTTATTTATTTGGGATAGTGGCATAAAAAAGGTTGAAGACCACTGATATTGAGTATATTTGGAACAAATGTGTCCCTCACCCCCCCCCCCCCCGGTCCCTCTCCCTCTCCATGCCTGCTTTTTTTTTAAAGAACTAAACTGAAGTTTAGTGGCAAAGAGGTCTTGGAAATGCAGTGTGACTCTCCATTGAAATCATTTGATAAATAGACTGATAGAGGCCTTTGGGGCAGTGCTTTGTCTATTTCAAGAGAAATAAAGTGCATTTAATTAAAGTTATCTTTGTTTAGATTAAAATAAATCATTTTAATGCCAAGGGTGGGATTTTTTATTTTTATTTTTGAAAAAGACATGGTTATGGGCTGTCATTCAAAGCCAAGCTGGGGAGCTGATAAAGCACTTGGAGTAACACATCCTTCTGATGATTGATTACTAATGGATGTGCTCTTCCAAGAGAATAATCTTGTTTATTAAATATGGTCCCACACTGCCACTGATAATTAATTGGGCACCGAGCATTAAAAAATTGACCAGAGAACTCTCAAAGGTCTAGCAGGGATACAATGCATCAACATGAGCTATGTTTTCCCGTTTTCTTTCCAAGCTAGTACTATCGTAGGGCAGGGGCTATTCCTAAGTTCAAAAAAGGAAAAAAAAATTATCCTGGACAAATAGTTCAATGCTGGTTGTCTTCATCTTGCAGGTGCCTGATTAAAACTAAGCACTCCCACATACCTCTAAATTCCCCAGCATCCCAAGTCCATCCCCCGCCATAAATGAAAATACAGCTAAGCTGATGGAGTGTGGGCTGTGTCCAATGGTTAGGGAAGGGATCAGATGACAATCCAGAGCAGCGATTTTCAACCTTTTTCTTCTCACGGCACATTGTGAAGTCGCTAATATTGTCAAGGCGCACCATCAGTTTTTTGACAATGAACAAGATCACATCCCTCAAGGGCCCAACTAATAAATGACTCGTCCCCAAAGTCCCATGATACAACTGTGGGTAATTTGCACCACATCAATGTGCCGTAGAACACTGGTCAAAAATAGCTGATCTAGAGGTAAGTGGAACCTCTACCCATGTAGTTCTGGGTAGGCCTTATGGCCTCCTCAGACCCACACCAGTTATGCAACTAGCATACATTCGAGGAGAGAAAGGAGGAGGGACAGGTTGAAAATGAGGAATAGGATCTAGCGTGTGTATTCGCTACTGAGATCAACCCCTCCAGCCCACTCTCAGCCCCATTCCCTCCTTCTGCCCACCCCAGAATGCCCTGAACCTCCCCCGCCCAGTCACTACTGCCAACTTGCTGTGATTAGTGGGGCTTCTGGGAGTCACTGGTGCGCATGCTGCGCTTCTGGCCATTTGCAGTAGAAGCCCAGAAGCACATGATGGCAGCCTGGCTATTACACGGCCACAAAGGGCCTTGCACTTCCAGCATCCCAGTTCAGGTAGGATTGGGCCATAATGAGGAAGTTACTGTGTAATAATGAGGTAGTTACTACAGTGTTACATATTTGCAATGTAACATACATATTTTCACATTGTCAGTCTTATGCCCTTCAACAGTAAGGGTGCAATCCTAACCTGGGCTGGAACCAGCAGGCCGACTGGCCTACTGTGTATTCAATGCAGGTTAGGAGCAGGCTGGGGACGGCTTACCCCAGGGTAAGCGCCAGCTGCCCTGATGGGCCTGCTTAGATCTGCATCTGCTGTTCAGCAGGCACAAGTACCAGTATGCCGTGCAGGCTGAATTCGGGCCACGTGGCCTGGGGATGAGGGTTTGGATGTGGCCGTTAGGGTTTGGATCCAGACACCTCCCCCCTCCCCAGGTTGGCCTGCCTGCCCACCAGAACACCCTCCCCCACCCCATTCCGCGCCCTGTCCACCTTTCCCCCGCCCAGAAAAGCCCCTGCACTGGCTGAACTCGGCCAGCGCAGGGGCAGCGTACCGGCAGCTTGCTCCAGCACAACTGTGTCAACACAGCACTGTCGACACCGTGCACCTTGCTCTGGTGCACACGCTTTATAGCACGTGCACGACAGCACTCGGCCGACACAAATTCTCCTGCCTATGCTGTCCCTGTGACAGTTGTCCCTGTGACAGTTGTGAGAGGGGTGGAGGGCCTTCTCGGTGGTGGCCCCCCAACTTTGGAATACCCTCCCCTTAGAATTGAGAACTGCTCCCTCGTTGTTAACATTTCGGTGGGGGCTGAAGATCTTTTTATTTCAAAAAGCTTTTAATTGTTGACAGGCTGGCTGGGTGGTTTGTTCTATTTTATACCGTATGATCCACAGGGCTTCTTGTTTTTAAATTTTATTGCTTTGGTTTTTATTTTGTTTTATTGTATTGTTTTAATATTGTTTTTTAAATGGTTTTTTAATGTTAAATTTCTATATTTTATGTTGTAATGCCGCCTTGGGTGCCTTCAGGCAAAAAGGCGGGATATAAATCTAATAAATAATAATAATAATAATAATAATAATAATAATAATAATAATAATAA
>JAJKFI010000018.1:5912665-5951798 GCA_029204185.1 Lerista edwardsae | reverse complement strand
AATAATAATAATAATAATAATAATAATAATAATAATAATAATAATAATAATATACGTTCTTCTGTTTTTTACATGTGGCAGGGGACACAGATACTCAGCATGGCAGCAAGTGGACAGGAATAAATGAGAGCACACGGAGGCAAGTGCCAATCAGCATAGCCAGTGCATGGACACACAACCAATGGACTGTGCAGGACTTGGAAAAGGAGGGAACAACAACCTTTTGTCAAACAGAATGTGGAGCATGTAAGTCCCATTGTGTTCAGTGGAGCTTACTCTCAAGTTGGTATATACAGTACAGGATTGCGGCCAAAAAGTCATCCACCCCTTGGCACATTATTATATACCCCACGTAGGCATATATTCCTGGGCATTTTGGTAGTTACAAAATGTTATCATATTTGCACTGTAGGGTAACATTCATATTTCTCATCTTCAGTCTTACACTCTTCAACAATATTATGTCCTCTTTAATAATAATAATAAAAGTCACTGAGCTCAGGCAGGATTCATTCACAGTTGAAAAAGCCGCAATATAAGAAATGACATCAGGAATGAAAGAAAATTAAACAACTAACCCTTCATACAGAATAGGCTATAAGCTTCTTATTGTGCCCAACATTATTTCATATAAAAGCCGGCTTTTTCAGGTGCAATTTGTAAGCTCTCAATGATTTCAAAGCAATAAGAAACCTTAAAATGGGACAAGGTCATACAGTATATTTAGCTATAAGGAATAACCTCTGCATTTGATAGCAGCAAGAGTGTGTTACTTTTCTGAACTTTCTGTCTAAAATCTTCAGGAACAATTGCTAGCATCTGGTCTAGACATTTTCTCCTTCAACATAAATAAAAGCAAAAGAATACAAACCAGTGTCATTCAATTTATTTTTCAGGTTTGTACCAAAGTCAGAGGAGTTTTTGAGCTGCACTTATTTGCAGTTTAAATTTTTAGAATGACCAAACAAGGCAAAACCGAACTAGGAAACTAACATGCTATTTTTGTATTGCGAGAAAATATAGAAGAAAATCTGTTATTAGCACCTGCTGTTTTCCTCTCTAATCAACATAATTCTCAGAGAATCACCTTCCTTGTTTCTAGATCTCCTGTTTGTCCTGAGGTTCTCTCGCTTTTCTATTTTGGCAGAGAGAGAGAGAGAGAGAGAGAGAGAGAGAGAGAGAGAGAGAGAGAGTTAATGAAACTTTTTCTGGGAAGACATTCCAAGGAAGTATATACAGTATCATTGCTAGATGGGGGCCTCAATGGGCCATGTAAGAGGCCCCTCCCCCAAGCCATACCAGGAGCTACAGCAAACAGGAGACACCTTCATTTTGATGTAGCCATCCAGAATGATTCTGAAGGGGAGGGGCCACGTGCATGGCGGGTTCAGAAACCTAGCACTGCTATGACCCCCCCTTTAGCTATGCTACTTATGAAGTATCACAATCAATAATTACGTGACTTACCTTAAATGAGTATTGGACAAAATAGCAGAAAAATTCCTGAACATTTGAAAAAAGGTCCTTGAAGACCCCATCCCAAGTAGTAACAGAAATCAACACAAACCTTCTTAATTACTGCATTGGAGGAGGCAAGTATGCTTTGAGCTGTTACACGAAGTGTAGCATTGCGACTAGCCAAGACCTCCCTCCACGAAGGAAAGTGCCCTCTGCAAACACCGCTCTCACCGTGAAGTATACTGCTCATGCAAGGGCTCCTTGCAGAAGCAGTCCTCGCATGAGCAGAATGCTCCTTCCATTCACGGAAGGTGTTCTTGACTGCAGAAAAGCTACGGTAGTCAGGTCGCGGCCCTAAGATGGCAGCCATAAGCTTTTGTACTTGGAAAGAGGTGCCGCTGTAACCAGGGGACCTTCTTTGGACGGAGTACTCAGCGGTTAGGATCAGGCTGTAAGTGGCTCTGCAATCGTTTATGAAGCAAATGTTCCAGTTGCATTTCGTCATTTGCTCTCTCCAGTGAGGGTTACCTGATTTGTTAGGTACACAGCAGGGGACACAGCAGGACACAAGTAATTGGTTGTCTCACGTGCTCCCTGAGGCATCTGGTGGGCCACTGTGAGATACAGGAAGCTGGACTAGATGGGCCTTTGGCCTGATCCAGCAAGGCTTTTTCTTATGTTCTTATGTTACTGACCTTGCTGCTCTGCTTTTCCCAGTTCCCAGCAGGTGAAGCTTTTCCAAGCAGAGAAATATGGAGAAATCATCACCTGCATTCTTTCTGCATGCCAGCTGCCATTAACCGAATGGGAGCAGGGCCAGTGAAAAAGTTAACAAGCCAATAATGTGTCATAGATTTCAGCAGTAAATCTGCTTATTGCTGTCTTTTTTTTCTTTCTGGCAAGGCGTCTGTGCCTTTCACAGCTGTGCGACCAGCAGAAATTCAACAGGTGCCACTTTTCCTGGCATGTGGATGAATTTCTGACTGCAATATAGTTCTCACAGGCAAAGGATGAATTCCAGGAAAAGAAAAGGTGGCAATAGTTTGTGCTTCCGATCGAAATTATGCGTCCAAAAGGTGTTTAAAACGTGTGATCAATTCTCAGTCATTTCCCCCCCTCCACATAAAGCGGCCCCCTTTCTTTTCAAAATTTTAAATCCCATTTTGTAGCATTGATCTATATCACAAATTACAGTGCTAGTCATTCTCTATTACTAGCTTCGAGGGGATTCTCGGAACTCGGGAACAGGCGTCATGGCAACCGAAGGGAAGGCATTTCCTGATGCGACAAACTCAGCGTCCAACTCTATGGCCAACCTCAGTGATTTAAATTATCATTACAAAAAGCGTACCCTGTACTTTGGCCCCGCAGTAGCCTTCGAAAGTTACAGCCTCCAGTGGTACAACCTTCCAGAAAACATAAACAACCTTCAGAGAAAGAGAAGCTTAAGAAGCACGTAAGAAATACACATCCCAGAATGCTCCCCTATAAGACATTGACTGACTTGGGGTCTGGACACAATGGCACATATTCTGTTACGTTGCCCATCTCTCCAACCACTTTGTGATATTTACTTAAAATCCTTATTGTCTCCTCTTTCTGGTATTCCAACTGAAAATCTAGCTGCCCTCCTATGCGACAACACAGAGGATGTTACTAATGCTGCAGTGGAATTTCTAGTTGCAAGTGCTAAATGGAAATTTCCCCCTTAATCCCCCTTTTTTCTTTATCCCTTCCTTTTCCCTTCCTGATTTTCCTTATGTGTAACGCTATTATTTAAAATTTTGTTGTTAATAATTGTTTAATGCCAATAAAGGTTTCTTGAATTGATTGAATTGACTTGGGGTCTGATCCAAAACTAATACAACAAAAGAAGCCACTGCAGCCCAATTGGTGCCCCTGAAGGCCATCAGTCTACCAGGCTTGCCGCAGAAACATTGTGTTAGTGATGCAGGAATCCAGGCACTGACTGTTGGGTGCCCTGGCTCAAGAAACACCCCCCTCTCAGCTCCTTACAGTATAACAGGGGAGGCAGTTTTCAAGGGACCTATGCACAGGGTGACTAGATGTCATAGCCACAAAGGAGGACATGGCACCTCAAAATGTAGGACATCCAAGAAAAATGTAGGACTATACAAAATAAAGGTAAAAACACTCATACATAGAACATAAGAGGATCCCTGCTGGATCAGGCCAAAGGCCCATCTAGTCCAGCTTCCTGTATCTCACAGCAGCCCCACCAGGTGCCCCAGGGAGGCATGAGACGAGAAGATGCCTGGATCCTGTTGCCACTCCCTTGCACCCAGTACTCTGAAGTAGCCTACTACTAATGTAGGGAGGTTACAACCCATCATTGCCTATAGCCCATGATGGACTTTTCTTCCAGAAATCCGTCCAATCCCCTCTTAAAGGCATCTAGACCAGATGCCATCACCACCTCCTGTGGCAAAGAGTTCCACAGATTAACTACCCGCTGGGTAAAAAAGTACTTCCTTTTATCTGTTTTAACTCTCCCAACCCTCAGTTTTAGCGGATGCCCCCTGGTTCTGGTGTTTTGAGAGAGGGAAAAGAACATCCCTTTATCGATTATCCCTTCCATGCATAGTTTTGTATGTCTCAATCATGTCCCCTCTCAGGCGCCTTTTTTCAAGGCTGAAGAGCCCCAAACGCTGCAGTCTTTCTTTACTTCATAAGGGAGGTGCCCCAGCCCCGTAATCATTTTCGTCACTGTCTTCTGCACCTTTTTCAGCTCCACTATGTCCTATTGATTTGGGTTGTATTGTCCTCCTTTAATGCAACCCAACAAACATTTTGAAATTTACCCAGGAGAAGGTTGAAATGTAAGACAGGTCCTGGAAAAAAGAGGACATCGGGTCACCCTGCCTATGCAGGAATACCGTTCAAGTTATGCTGAATGCTCATAGAGGAAGAATGTGATTCTGCCCACCAGCCCCCAATGGATGTCGTATTCCTTACATGTTCATTTACTGTGATGTAGCAAAATTTCTCAGGCAGTCTGGGGAGAAAAATGGCAGTTGAACACAACTGGTTAGTGGGAACAGTTCTTCTAGTATAACTGCCTTCAGCAGCTGAAAATGGTGTTAAGAATTAATTGAAATAGTAGAATTTTTGTTGCATACAATAGATTTTTTAAAGAAGAAAAAAGACACCTGATATTGCCCATAACCACCAGTAAGCTCTCTCCCCACAAAGCATTCAATCACATCCTTGAAATTGTTCTGGTTTTCCTCTCCCCTCAACCCATTTACCACCACCAACACTCCACTACCCAAATTTTACTCAAAATAATCCAGCAAAAAAAAAAAAAAAAAAAAGTTTGGATCAGCATGCGTTAAAGATAGAAGTGGCAACTCAAGTTTCTGCTTTCCGGTTTGACCAATTTCTTTATTTCTTACAGTCATATCCCACATTTTTACCTTAGGAGCTTAGTTCAGATTATACATAGTTCTCTGGGAGGCTCCTATCCAGGCAGCTGATAAAACTGAACCTCATCAGCTCCTGTTCTTTCAGACCACCTCTGGGTCATGCTTTGTAAAGACAGAACTGGGACTGCAGATCAATTTGATTCCCCATTTGGGCTTTCTCTCTTCCTGCATGATGTTCTCCATGAAGAAACTAGGCAGACAAAGTGTGACTGTATTTTCCCTCATGATTCTAGGTGACAGCATGAGAGAGACCTCTCTCAGCGCACAATCCTACCCAGCATTGGATTGGCAAGGCCAGCCAGCCAGCGCCAAATCCAAGGCTGGGTCAGGGAGGATGGAGTCTCCCCGCGGCAAGGGCAGGTTTGCCAATGCGCTCTTCGGCTCTGTGCCTGCTAAACAACAGGCGCAGAGCCAAGGAGACCGCGCAGCCCAAATCGGGGCTGCGCAGCCTCCTGGACAGGCTTAGGATTTGGCCTTATCCGAATCCAGAGCCCGCCCACGTCCTGCCCTCCCCCCACCCAGAACCTCCCTCCCCCGCCAGTCCTGGTCCTGGCCCAACACGGAGCTTCCCTCACACCAGCCGGCTTCGGCTGATGCAAGGGAGGCTCAGTGCTGGTGCAATGAGCAGCTCAGGTCCCGTTGCTCAACTGCTGACGTGGGGCAGAGGCGGATCTACAGGGAGGGCAAAGCTCTAAGTTTTGCAAGGAGCCTTACCTTGTCATGTAAATCCCTCCTCTCCCTTGCTGCTGTAGCCAGTAAGCAACGCCAAGATGTTGCTGTTCCCTGTGAGGATTGGCTAAAACGGTGCAGGAGAGGAGTGATTTCCACTGCAAGGTAAGGCTTCTTGCAAAACTTAGAGCTTTGCCATCCCTGTAGAAACGCCACTGACGTGGGGTGCTGATTGGCGCCCCCACTTTGGCGCTAACGATGTTGCGTCGATGCTATGATATTGCGTCAACGCAGCGGGCAGCGTTGGATTGCGCTGCCCGACCTCTCATACCTCAGACCATTTTGATTTCTTCGTACACACTTAACATGGCTACTACCCTGCAATTCTAGTATGTGAACCGCTCCAAGTCAAATGCTTTCAAATCACGCTGTTTTCAAAAGGAGTGTGGTAAACTCTTCCTAGAGAGGTGAAGTTCCTAACCCTTGCACGGCTGCCTTGATGCATTTATGGGTATGATATGCTTTTTCTGGAATGTACCCAAGAACGTTCCATGGAACACTACTGTTAAGGAGACAGCTGCGTTCGGCCTTCAAAAGATTTGCTCAATTTTCGTTTCAGCTAAAATCTTAATCAAAAAAAGAGAGACAGTCCAGCAACAGCAAACTGCAAAATCTGAAGTGACACATTTTGCAGTGTGAATTCATGAGCATCAGAATGTGGAACACTCACCTTAATGTAGTTGCTCGTTTGAAGGGGCCTTTCATTTAAATTCCTAAATGATCACACTTATCAAAACACAGGACTTTCTGTGAAGATTCAGCTTGGCTTTGGCATATGGTAGTAATGAGTTGAAGGCCCTTCATAGTGTCATAGGATGGGTCACTTCCCTGTAGGGAAAGGCCATCATTAGTCCCATTTTCCTTGGAGAAAACACAGGCACTGCTTACACCACACAGAATCTAATTAGAGGATATTTTCTTATCTCTGAGTTCTAGAGATCTGAGCAATTTTTGCTCTCCGTTAATTAGCTATTATGGGCTGCTTCAATTATCAACTGCAATTCTTTCAAGATGGCTGCTTCAGGTCTTCTTCGCCTCATCCCACTTCTTCGGTATCAGCCAACCTTATCTTTTTATGTTCAAGCCTTACACTATCTGAAACTTAGGCTCAAGTCCCAAAATCGCTTATCGCTCGTCTCCAGTTGGTGTGTTAGTTCAGATTAACTCTCCTTGATTGTTTCAAGGCAAGTCTCTTTGATGGCAATTTTGTTTCACTTCTTAGCTAAACAAACTAGAAAAAGACGGTTTCTCCCCTAGATCTAACTGCTGGCGCATCATGCTTTAATCACAAGTTGTGGCTTGGCTTTTGCAATTTGTTACTAGTCAGATGCAAAGCCCCATCTCGGCATAACACAATAATGTCTGTAACAGTAAAATCATTTCTACACTAACTGGGCCTTATAATCAGAGCTATGTTAATAAAAGCAATGCAATTCTTAAACGTGATCTTAATTTTTTTTTAAAAAAACAGGAGGAATATAGACTTCTCATATAGAATGGACTTAGGTGCATTTAATGAAGATTGAGCTGCAAACTCCACATTCCTTACATTCTCAAATCTTGACGGCCAGTTTAAAAAGGATCATAGAATGCTACAGCCCAATCCTACCTACATCCCCATGGGACAATGCAGGCAGCACTAGCTTGACCTCCGTTTCATCCCACAAAGGAGTTTTGGCTGCTGTAGGCCTCCTCAGAATAAGGGGCTATTTACCAGGGTGAGCCCCAGCAACTGCAGTGGGTCAACTCAGACCTCCCTGCACTGTACTTTTACTTTGGGCATTGGACTTGTCTGTCACATGGTTGATTTCTGTCCCATGGACCAGCCAGCCATTTTACCAGGTCTTAGGAAAAAAGGTGGTTGCAGATGGTTTGCAGATATGAATCTGGATGTGATTCTGAACACAAGGGTCGGCCTCATCATCACATTGGGCCCGCACTTTGCCCGCCCCCCCTGCACCAGTGCAGTGAGCAGATCGCCTGCTACAGCAGCCGGATTTGTAGATCAGTGGGGGCAAGCCAAGCAGCTTGACTTCGGGGCCTCCCATCTGCCCCTTCCTCCGAATAACCCAAAAGGGGCCTCCTGGAAGCAGTTGGTGGTGCCCAAGACCCATTTCAGACATTCATTTATTGCACAGATGACTATGGTGCCTGTTATGCACAGTGCTTACTATCCTTGTACATGCAGGCAAATATCTGAAGAGAGAATGTTGTAGGGTATAACTTTACAGAATAAGAAATTTGCCAATGACCATGGCAGCATGTGCTATGTTGGCACCAGGACAATGGGGGTCCTGGGGTAAAATCCTGCACTGGCTCATCCACGGCATCCCTTCCCACACCCTGATGGTGCATTTGGTGCTACCATTGCCGCTAGTACTGAGAGTTTAGCAGTCAGCTCTGCCAATTAAATCCAATGCTTGATGTGGCCAACCCCTAATGCCACCCCTGAACCAGTGTCATGTCCCCTTTCCCATTGGAACCTATGGTATAACCTGTCTCATGTCCCAAGGTTATTATGCTGAATGTTTGCCTGCCCCATTGTCATCTTCCATCATCGTCATCAACAACAACAACATAACTACCACCACCATCAGCAGCAGCTGCCAGTGATATGGAACAGAAGCAAGGGAATGTTGCTTATAATGATGAGAGGTCATGAAGTAAGTTGTTCTACCAATTATGGTAAAGAGCTGAACATATGGCTGCCATTGCAACAGCCCCTCATATCATAATGTATAAGATCTGCCCCGCAGTTGAGAAAACTGCTATTGTGGTCCCAGTGGCATCTCTATAGGGAGGGCAGAGTTCTAAGTTTTGCAAGGAGCCTTACCCTGTCATGTAAATCCCTCCTCTCCCTCGCTGCTGTATCCAGTAAGCAACGCCAAGATGTTGCTTTTCCCTGTGAGGATTGGCTAAAACGGAACAGGAGAGGATTGATTTCCACTGCAAGGTAAGGCTTCTTGCAAAACTTAGAGCTCTGCCCCCCCTGTAGAGACGCCACTGTGTGGTCCTGTACAAACGTTACTCCATCCACGGCTCTCACCCACAGATAACTGTTTCCTAGTTTATACAGAATTTGGCATACTTTTACTTATAGCCACACTTATAACTAATTAAATAGTAAGTTTGTTAAAGTCACAAACATATTTATACTTGGCCCACAGTGAGAGTGTAAAAAGGGGGAAGTGGCAATTTTAGCACTAAGTGATTTACTTTCAGAGGGTCTGATCAAATTAAGGATCAAATTAAGCTGAGAGCTGGCAGATGAATTACTGGAAGAAGAGGCTGTATTTGCAGGAACTGCTTTTTACGTGAAAATGCTTATAAAGGGAAATGGGGGAATCATGTGTGGCAATAACAGCTGGGCATCCATATTTTTGCCTCTTTTTTCTCTTTTGCAGCTACTTTCTTTTCTCCCCTTTGCATTTCTCCAGAAGACCTATTAAAATTTTATGTTTGTGTATGAGTCTGTTGTGTCTCATTTTAGTCATTCTCATACAGTAATACAGTCACCCTGTTTGTCTGACTCCCTGCTGTGAGACAGTAGCTTAAAGAAAAACAAGTTAGTTTAGACCACACGCTAAGTAAAGGGCTTTTGCAGATGATAGTCCCCCTCCCAACGTTTTTTCTCACACTCCATCTTCACACTACAGCTAATCTAACCCCCTTTACAGGCTGTTGTGAATGTATGTAATCGCTCTAAGTGTGCAGAACAGGCTAGAGAGGTAATGCCCTCCGTTCGGCTGATCCTAGCAGCAGTGTTGGCCCAAGGGCGCCAGCCAAAGACCACACTGCGCTGCTCTTGCACCGGCTGAGTTTAGCTGTCGCAAGAGCAGTTATGGCCAGGGGAAGAAGGGAGGGAGGGAGGAACTGGGCAGGTTGGTAGGTGTGCCACTGATTCGGGCCACATGGCTTGCTTGCAGCTGCACCTGCTAAACAGTGACTTCTTAAATAGCAGGTGCAGATCCAAGCAAGCCCATTGGGGTTGCTAGTGCCTACCAGTAGCAATGTATGGCTGTGAGAGCTGGACCATAAGAAAGGCAGAGCGCCGAAGAATAGATGCTTTTGAATGATGGTGTTGGAGAAGACTCTTGAGAGTCCCCTGGACTGCAAGGAGATCCAATCGGTCAATCCTACAGGAAGTCAAGCCTGATTGCTCCCTGGAAGGACAAATGCTGAAGCTGAAGCTGAAGTACTTTGGCCACCTCATGAGAAGAGAGGACTCTTTAGAAAAGACCCTCATGCTGGGAAAGATTGAAGGCAGAAGGAGAAGGGGGCGGCAGAGGATGAGATGGTTAGACAGTGTCACCAAAGCGATGAACATGAAATTGGGCGAACTCCGGAAGCTAGTGGAGGACAGGGAGGCCTGGCGTGCTGTGGTCCATGGGGTCGCGAAGAGTCGGACATGACTTAGCAACTGAACAACCACCACCACCACCACCACCACCACACCACCCCAGGACAAGGGCCGAATGTGCCCTTGCCCCAGGGAGGCTCCAACCAGCTCTTAACCTGCGCTGGATACAGTACAGGCCCACCGGCCTTCCCATTTCAGCACAAGTTAGGATTGCGCCCTAAGTCATATGTCCTGTCATCTGAATTGTGGTCTCCCTGGCAGGAGCTTTGGTACTGGAGTTGGTATGTTGAGATTGGCTGCAAAGTGTAGTCTGTAGAGATGTTCTAGTGTTTTTCCCTTCCCCATTGTTCCCTATGGATTTTTAAGTTCCTATGCCAGCTCTGATGTCAGTGCAGCATTTTGCTGGTGTTTGCCATGGTCTGGAGGGGCTTTAGGGTATGGCAAACATCAACATCAATTGGTTAGATAGTGTCACCGAAGCAATGAACATGAAATTGGGCAAACTCCGGAAGCTAGTGGAGGACAGGGAGGCCTGGCATGCTGTGGTCGATGGGGTCACGAAGAGTCGGACACAACTTAGTGACTGAACAACAACAACACATCAACTCGTCCCTCCCACAACTCTACCCCTTTTGGGGGGTTTGCACTGGTAGTAGCTGCAGTGGCATTGACGATACACTGGTGGAGCATTGTGCTGGCATCCATGGAGCATCTGTTGGCAGATCCGAGGGTATGATGGTGGCTGTATGCTGATGTAGGTGTTGTTGTACAGGCATATGAGAGCATGAGTTAGTGGTTCCCAAGCTTACTGTGATCATGGTGCCCTTCTTCCCTATTGCCCTGTGGTGGCAGCAATCATGTGAAATCTTGTGAGAATCGTGCGGGATCTCAGCCCAGCCAAGATGGCAGCACCTGGGAGAGCTGTAAAGAAGAGGCTACTGGAGACATCCCACCGCACCCTGGAGAGTTCACTGCGGCACTCTGGGGCACCGTGGCACACACTTTGGGAACAAGTGGCATGTGCTCTTCAGACTGGCATTTCAGAAATATAGCCCTGCACCATTAATGTCTATTAGTGTCTATGATTTTAAGGGCACAATCCTAACTTTCTGAGTTGCCCACAGTGTATCCAGCGCAAAGTAGTATGGGCTGGAGCGCAACTTGGAGTATTTGTCTCCTTACTCTACATTATGCACCAGCCACTCCTATGAGGATACTCAAATCCAAGCATCCTGTGTAATACTGGGACAGGGATAGGGGTTAGGATCTGGCCTGCACAGCCGATCCCATTCCTCTCCTGGGCCCAATCTGCTTCCTGGTCCATCCTCACCCTGCCCCAAACAACCCCCTGTTCTGCACTCCTGCCCCCCTCTCCCACCCCCTGTGCTGGCCTGCTCAGGCTGGCACGAACTTACCCCCTCCTGGGTAGGATCTGCACTGCTAGGCCAGCACACGTCCTTTGCATGTCAGGTGAAGCATTCCTTTCCATTTTTTTGTAACAAGATGGTTTTGCTTTTTTTTTTTTTTAAGGAAGGAAGATACACAGAGAAAAATGCAGAGCTGCTTGAAATGAATTATTAAAACTGAAGTATCAAATGAAGCGTAGAACATTAGTTGCAAAATACATTAATGTTAATTTTCTGTTGTTGTTTTTCTACTCTTCACATGCCGTAGACAGTACAAGCAGAGGTTTGTTCTCAATTACACCACTGCCCTTTCTGTAATTATAAGGAATCAGGGAGTACTTGGAATTAGTAGATGGATTATTGACAGGGCTTCTCCCAACTAGCAGCTGAGCCCTATTCCCCATCAACTCAGACCATACAGCGCTTCTGGAGGAATATGTGCTGCATGTAATGGGGAGGGGCGACCAGATAGCCCAAGAGAGGTAATATCTTTTTTACTTATCTCCCTATAGGCCACCTGGCCTCCAGAAGGTCACCTCAGGCCTACACCATCTCTTTAACAGGAGAAACAGTGCAACGGTTCCACGTTCTGGAGGAGTGGCTGTTGTGGTGACATGCACGGTCGCAAACTTGCTGTATAGCACATTGCGACAGCAGGGAAGAGAGGAGTGCTGGCAGGAAGGACTGTGCCATTCTGCCAGCTCCACTGCAAGTAGGAAGGCTGAAGCAGATATGAAATGTTCCAAACATTGAGGGGTGGGGAAGGAGGGGTGCCAAATGCTGCATGCTAAATGCTGTCCCCCATACCCACTGATGTGCCAGCCTCCTCAATGTTGTAGCTCAGCACTCCCCTTCCCTCCACAAGTCCTTGTACACTCTGCCCCCTTCCTTTTCCAACCTTCTCCTTCAAGGTGGAGCAGTAAATGTAAGGAGAACATAAGAACATAAGAACATAAGAAGAGCCCTGCTGGATCAGACCAAAGGCCCATCTAGTCCAGCTTCCTGTACCTCACAGCGGCCCACCAGGTGCCCCAGGGAGGCATGAGACAACAAGGTGCTTGCATCCTGTTGCCACTCCCTTGCACCCGATACCAGTAGCCCTCCACCTTTGTAAGGAGGTTGCACAATCCATCATTGCCTATAGCCCACGATGGACCTTTCCTCCAGAAATACGTCCAATCCCCTCTTAAAGGCATCAAGACCAGATGCCATCACCACCTCCTGTGGCAAAGAGTTCCACAGATTAACTACCCGCTGGGTAAAAAAGTACTTCCTTTTATCTGTTTTAACTCTCCCAACCCTCAGTTTTAGCGGATGCCCCCTGGTTCTGGTGTTTTGAGAGAGGGAAAAGAACATCCCAAAAGGAAGAAGATAGAGATGCCCCTCTCCACAACCCTCCCCATAAATTGGCTCCACAGGTGGGCGGGCCCCTTTTTGGCCTTCTGCCATCATAGCAAAAGTGTTTTGTCTCTTTTAAAACTACTGTACTTCCATGTTTGTCAATAGTGCCTCCCCTTTAGATATTTTTCCAGTGCTCACTGCAAAAATATGCATTGTTAAGACCTTGTTCTTCTCTCAGTGACATTTTCCTCCTCTTTCTTTATCCTCGTGGGCTCATACATGTCTTCACTGCCATTTAATCCAACTGGCTGTGGTGATGCATTCCATCTTCTAGATGCCACCACAGATGCTTATAAATAAAAATCACACAATTTGCCGCCGTAATCAGATTAAACCGTCATGTGAGCAAATGAAATGGAGGACAGGAAAGACAAAGACCTGGAAGGAAAATGGGACCCTGTGAACCTTTGGTAAGATCACCTTGCAGTAATGTAATTTTGGTTTTGGCTATATTATAGATGAGAACATATGCGAATTGTCTGGGATTTTGAAATCGGAAAAGCTTACGTGCTGCACCTGTCTGTGTTTTGATCAATAGGATTTCACACACACACAGCACTCTCTCTCTCTCTCTCTCTCTCTCTCTCTCTCTCTCTCTCTCTCTCCTTCAAATGCCAGGGAGGCTGTGGAGAATTGTGTGGAGGCAGTTGGGGATTGGATGTGGGCTAACAAAACTGGACAAAACAGAGGTTCTCTTGGCTTGGAAATCCACGCTGTGTGTACTGCAGTGTCAGCCTGTTTTGCAGGGGCTGCCTTCCCTCTGCAGGGGCAGGTTCTCAGTTTGGGGGTTCTTCTGGAGTGCAAGATGATGATGATTGCAAGGAAGTCTCTTTTGAAAGCCAACTTAGAGAGGAAGGGTTACTAAAAGGAAGCACCTAACAAGGAAAGAGGGAAGGGTTATAAAAGGCAAGATTTTGCATTATATTAGATTATCGTAGTATTTAGTAGTTAATGTGAAGCATCCATGCATTGGTCATCCATGTGAAGCATCCACATGGTGTCTAAAACTTTAGAAAACAGTGGTTCTAAAACGTTTTAGCACTGGGATCCATTTTTTAGAATGACAATCTGTCCGGGACCCACCAGAAGTGATGTCATGGCTGGAAGTGCCATCGTTGAGACTCAAGAGCCTGCTGTTTTCCTGAGAATGCAGCAATAAGTGGGGTTATTTCTCAGCCATTTCCCAATAGCAAAGTAAATCAGAAAGAAAAAAATCCTATTTACAACCTGGACACAAGCGAAACAACCACACAGTCCTCCCCCTTTCCAGCAATCCATCTTCCCATACTTTCAATATGGCTGCCCTATGCGACCCACCTAAAATTGGCTCACGACCCACAGTTTGGGAACAACTGATCTAGCATTATCATTCTGCATCAAGCCCTGAAAAACCCGTGCTTCACAATATTTGGGGATTTTGTGGGTTCTTTCAGCAGATATGAGCTGGTTTGCTTTGTTACAAAGCATATGCACTGCTGCTCAATCAAACTGCTTTTACAGAAGGCAATTGACATTCACCATGTTCTCTTCCCCTGACACCAATTAATCAAGAAGGCTTTAGATTTAAGGTATTAGCTTTTTAGAACTGTCCTGCACACTGTTAGAAGGTTAAATTTGGTGTCTAAGCAGTGGCATGAGGACAAAGGGTATTAGGAGGAACAGAGAGCCGGGCTGAATCACTCTGAACTTGCAGTTGATGGTGTATTGATTTACAGAAAAGATTGCTGAAATATTGTTAAGAGATGACAGTATAAAACCAGGATGGAAGCTAATTCCAGGCAAAACTAATGGGATGTGTAATGTTTTAGGAGACATGAAGAGCTGGCTTGGTGGTAATCTTGTGGGTACATTTTAAGTTGGTCAATTCATTTTAATTCTTAATTGTGCTTTTGGATTTGTTTTGGCCTATTTACGATGGATCCTGCAGTATCTGATCATGATAAGTGCAAAATATATAAATGGATTCTATTTTTAAATTGTTTATTATCTCATCTGCTTTTCCTCCCTTCAGGGTAGAATTTGTCCTGATTCAGATGCCCCAGCTTGTACGCCAGTGAATATTTTTTGCAGCTTAAACTGCTTAATTTTAAAATCCCCCTTTTCTTTTGTGGTTTAAAACACTGTTTGAAAACTATTGTTCTACTGTAATACAAGTTCAGATTAAAACTGTTCACTGCTATATAGAAGAGATCTGACAGCTCAGGGGGCTGGAGAGGTGTGTAGGATCTTTGGCCTGTAGGTCATATCTAGGAATATTCCATCTGGTGGCTTTTTGCAGTTGTCAGAACTAAGTCTCTATCCTTTTTCCCAAAGACATTGTTTTTCTTCCAAATGAACCTAAAATATTTGTACTGAGGTCATAAGAGAGCAGACATATCAACAACATTTCCTTAAATGGCCATTGCTTTGCCACCTAAATTAACGTAATCGTTATCTCCCGGCGGCAAAAATGGCCTGAGGGTTAAAACACTTGCAAAGCCCATTTTCCTTTTATTCTTTACTTTTTGGCAAGGCTTCTACTGTGCTGGCAATATCTAGCCTATAGTTTTCAAATTGTCCATTCTCAGCAGACATTCTGATTTAAGATGGCCAGCTGTTCATCATTACTCATGGCCCTCATTAAAGCCCAAATCTGCTGGACTCATCATTATACCAAGCACAAGTTATGGACTGTAGTAAATCAATGCAAAAGCTTGCACTTCATAAATGCCTCTGTTCTAAGCCCGACTCGTGTCTTGCTTATGGGATGTGTTTCTTAGGTGACTATTTCTTTACAAGAGTTTTTCTGTTGTGGGGCCAAATTTTTAAAAATGGAGGTATTTAAAGTATGAATTTGATTAGTAGGGCAACTAGATTAAATTTATCGATTTAGGGGGTACTCTTATACAGACTTACCTGAGCACAGGTCCCACTGAACTCTGAATAGACATCGTGCTACCCCTGCTAACTGGGCAAGAGTCACCTTTTCAAGTGGTGTTCCTGTTATATTTAGCAAGGGAAGAGTAATTGTCCCTCTTCACCCCTGCGCAGTGTCTTCTCTAGTCACTGTTGCTGGTGGTGTTCTGCATTTTTTAGATTGTGAGCCCTTTGGGACAGGGAGCCATTTAATTTTATTATTATTTGCCTGTGAACGTTGTGTTGAAAAGCAGTATATTAATACTGTTGATTGATTGATTGATTGATTGATTGATCTTGGAATTCAGGTGTATGGTCAGAAGTCTGTTTAAAGTTAGGCAAATGACAGTACAAGCCTATGCATGCCTAAAGGTAAAGGTTTCCCCAGGACCGAATGGTTTAGTCGTGACTGACTGTAGGGGGCGGTGTTCATCTCCGTTTCAAAGCCTGTAGAGCCAGCGTTTGTCCTCGGACAAGCTTCCATGGTCATGTGGCTGGCATGACTATATGCCAAGGTGCACAGAACACCCTAACCCTTCCCACCGAAGTGGTACCTATTTATCTACTTAACTCACGTTTTTAGGTGCTTTTGAACTGCTAGGTTGGCAGGAGCTGGGACAAGCGATGGGAGCTCACTCTGTTGCATGGTCTCGAACTGCCAACCTTTCGATCAACAGCTCAGCGGTTTATCCTGCAGCGCCACCACGTCCTGTGATGTGGATGTGCATGTCTACTCTGAAGTAAATACTATTCATTCTATTTAACTCAATGGGCCTTACGTCCATATATAACAGAGGTGGTCAAACTTGCTTAATGTGATACAAAATGTAGCTGCACCAGCATATTTCTGCGAAGTGCACATCATAGTTGGCTCATGAGCCACAGTCGGTCATGGTTAAATTTGATCATTTTAAGAAGTAAACATGTTTGACTTTGCTGATTTAGGGTGCAGAAGATAACCCGAATCAAGGCTTTCCTACAGACCATACTTCTGTCTCAGCATCTTAGGGAGCACACACATAAATATGTGTATCTGCTAAAGCCTCATGCACTTTGGAGAAGTGACTCATGATTAATGTTTTGTAGTTTTAAGCTGGCATCCAAAACACATTTACTAAAGGTAATGGCCTAGTCCTGTCCAAAAATTGTGCAAGGGCTGCAGGGCTGACGATGTGCTGACCACTGCATCCAATGCACCATCCAGGGTAAAGGGTGGGTGAGGGGGGGGAATGAGAAGGACTTAGCTCAGTTTAGTCCACTGCATGATCTACACCACCTCTTCTGCTAGAGTAGCTCTGAGGAGCCTGCTTGGGGTGGGGGCATATCTGGCCTGGGGTGAGGTTTCGGGGTCTGGCAGCTTCTTGCTTTGTCATGTCCCCCCATCCCACCCTGATCCACCCATAATCTGCACTGATCCTCACCCCTCCACCAGCAGAACCCCATTAGTGTTTAGTTTTGCTGTGCTGCTGGCAGCCTGCAGTTTTACAGCTGCTGGAGGGACAGCTGGTGGGGCCCTCATCACACTGGTCTGTCTGGCTTTGGCCCAGCTGAACCACTCCTAGGATTGGGCCATAAATCCCACTGAAAATAGTGGCACTTCTGAACATGATTTGATCCCTCTGCACACGTTGCCGAGAAGTGCAATGGCTACTAATAACAAAGAACAAAAGATAGTTTTGTTCTTCCTGAGAGATTCTTTCTATTTGGGGTTCAGCCCGTTTTTCAGCTGCCGGAGTGTAAGAAGCTGGGTCTCAAGCATGCATGGAAGTCTCATCTTTCGCTGTAACATGCTAATTCCAGATACTTGGGGCCATTTAGCACAGTGGTTATGGTTTGACTGGTAGTTCCTGTGGCTCCCCATTAGGGCTACCATCTTATACATTGTTTCATGCGGATTCTGCAGCTCCCCTGTCTGCTTGCTGTGCAGAGGCGGTCCAGGCTGGGAGCGCGCCCCATGGCAAGGCGACAAAACCGCGCCCCCGGCACGTTGCCCCGCCCCCGTGTGTCTCGCTGCCACGCCTCCCTGCGCCCGGAAGAGCTCCATTTCGGAGCGTTCCAGGCGCACGGGAGGGCGGGAGGGCCAAAAAGCACCTGGACTCCATGCAATGGCGCCCCCCGCCAACCGGCGCCCATGCGGCTTGCCATCCCTGCACCCCCCTGGATCCGCGACTGTTGCTGTGGCTCTCCAGGAAGCCATAGTTCAGTCTGGGAACCACTGATTCAATTCAGTTATTCAGTGATGAAGGAAAACGTTCTGTATAACCTCAGAAGCTATACAGCGGTTTGAGTGCTTCCCTTGTCATTTCAGCTGAGAAGCTGGTCACCCCACCCCTTGCACCTGGGGGAATTCAGGGCATTTCATTATACTGGGGCCAGCTTCTCTGAACCCCCCTCATACATGCTCTGATCAACCTACTTTTTGAGTTTAGCACAATGTTTTAAAGGTCTTTATTGGAGAAAAGGTGGAATAGTAAGCCCAAGCCGTTATTGGTGTATAGTCTGAGCTAATGTGAGATACAAGGTTTGAGGTCTATAATCACTTTTTGTTTGTGATTTCTTTCACATGATCCAGTGCTAAACCAAGGCTCAGCCCGGCTTCAAATTAAGCCATTGATTCAGTTCTGCAAGTTTCACAGTGGCAACATTGCCTTGCGTTACTTTCAATGAAAGTAGTTCTTCCATTGAAACATGGTTTGAAATGTTGTGTTGTACCTAAATTTAGAGAGAGAACTGTTCGGCGATAACCTCTCCCATCTCTTACTCGAACGCTCACGGATTGAAAAAGAGAATGCTTTTGTTCCAAAATGAGCCTTAAAAGCTAGAGAAATGTCAATTTATTAAGAGGCATATTTTCCCTTAGGACACCTGCAGCACTTAGGTTCATGAGCCAAGTTGGAATGTTAATATGTTTCTTTAAGGAGACGTTAAGGAGACAGACATTCTATTTCATTTTTTATGGTTTAACGTTTAGTTATGCAAAGAGTTATATCTAGGCATTGCGGCATCTGAGCTTTCCCCTCTTTTCATTGCAGTATGTAGGACATTAGCCAAATAACTTTCATTACTGTTAATGAGAGCAGCTTGTCTAGTTCACTGTGCCGTGCACGGGAATTACCTCATCCTGTTCTGCACAGTGCCAGTGACGTATTGCACTTGTTTATTCCCCTCCTTGCACTTACATCTCATGTTGGTTTGCTCTCTCTCCATGTACATCATTCTTTATTGTGACTGCAATGCTGATAGCACTCTGCCTAAGGAGCGTTGTGCAAGGTATATACCTTAATGGGTTGAATCATCGATGTGACACTTTGAAGTGCTGAATTTCAAGTGTAGCCTTCCACCACTTCAGCGTCCCAGAACAGTGATATTCAGATTTTCTTGATGTTCATTGTGGACTTTGGGGCACTGTTGAACCTCTGATATCAGCTTTTCGGAGACGTGACATTTACTAGCACACATGAGCAAAGAATTGTTCATAAAGCATATCATGCATTAAGGAAGAGGGAGGGGATAACATAGTAACAAGGCAGGGAGAAGGTGTGGTTTGAAGCATGATGCCTCACTCATCTGTTTGCTTTTTCAGTGCAATCGATGAGCCAGAAATGGCCCTCCAAGGAGCCCTCGTGAAAACATGGGTCCATAGTGGCACAGTAGGGTGGCAGTGATCTTAATGACTTGTTGGAGGCAGCGATGGGGTGGTGGTGAAGGAGCCATCACTGCCTTCCTCCTGCTTCTAGGCTGCCAGTCTCAATTCCTTTCTCTGTCTATTCCCTGCTCTAGTGGTGGAGTGGAAATGGTGGAGTGGAAACCGGGGGCAGTGGTGGAAGTAGGTAGGTAGTGGTGACAACAGTGGCAAAAGGAGATAGAGGTGGATTGGTGGGTGTGGTGGCAGGGGTGAGGTGGCAGCAGGGAAAACAAGCAGCCTATTGCTACTTACAACTACTAAGTACCTTCCCTTCCTTCTTTTAACTCTCTTCCTTTTCACACCACCTCTTATTGCACTAGCATTTTATGTGCACACATTTCTTCACCTTGAAAAGTGTTCTTGTCTTTGCCATAATATTTAGTGTCTGCACAGTCTCATGTAGACTGACATTGGAAGCTCTGGCATGCCCATAGCCAGTGTGGGATCAGTGGGTGCACCTCCCAAACAGGCACACTTACATACTCTGGCTTTAATGCCCTGCAAATCCTTTTACTTTGTAACATGACGGATAAAAACACTCTTAAAAAACAAACAAACCAATGGCAGCTGTCATTGCCTCCCCCCACCCTCCAGTAAATTCATCTCTGCTCATCCAAGATTGTCCCGACTCAATGTGGATTTTTTCAAGGTGATGCTCAAGCTCCATACTTAAGCAACCTTGATTGAAAAATCACAAAAGTTCTAGGCAGCGGCGTCATGCAGCTGGTTCTAGGCATGGCAAGATTATTCTTGCAAGTAAATTGTGACTTAAGGAGGTTCCAGTCCTTTACAGAGTCGTGGCATGTATATGTGTAACAACCTCTGAATGTGAAAATAATTGGTTCTTATTCAACATGAACTTTCTGTATGCTCACAATTAATAGACACTGGGGGGCGCAATCCTATGCGGCACCAGAATGGTGAGGCTGACTTGGCAACGCCATATCTGACACTGCATAGGAGAGGCTGGAGCCCCCCCCCCACGGCAACGGAGCATTCGTCTGACGAGGAGTCCAAACATGCTTGACGATGGCCCTTGTGCCAGCCAAACTTTGCTGACCTAACTGCCAGCTTAACTCCAGGTTAGGATTGTGCTCATTATTATGCTGTAATTTCCCTTTAAATCTGATAAGAAATTGTTTGGCTTTTTATCCTAGCTGAACTCATTTCATGGGAGGTCCACTGCTGATTGACAGGGAAAAAAAGATACACATTTGGGATTTTTTCATAAGAAATAATGCCACTCATTGCAACAGATCTTTACTCAGGCTGGGTTGTTAAATCAGAACCTCAGTCTGTGGGTGCATTATCACTTCACAGTTGCCTATCTGACAGTCTGTAAAACACACTGTGGATATAAATGAGGGAGAAGATAGGTTTAGAGGGATTTGCCAAAAATCACTGTACTGCGGTCCTGCTAACTCAGCACTTCACAATTATATAGTGCAAGAGGAAAGAAACAAGATGGGTCATAAAGTTTAAGGGTCCCCAGAGGGATATAGTTGTTTTAGGCACTCAATTATGACAAAAAATGTTAATGATTGTACAATAGATTTGGAAGCAAATGCAGTAATGGTTGTTTTGGTGTTCTGGATAGTAACTCATGGCAGAGATGCCCAAAAAGGTGTTAGTTGCATGTTTAAACTGGGACCATGCCATATATTCTAGGTGACACATGATGCAAATGACTATTGTTTTCCAAGAAAACAAAGAATAAGAAGCAAGACCTGAAAGACGGTACAAATGGAAGAGACAGAATTATTTTCAGATATATCCCTGTCGGGTTTTAGAATGGATTTGTGTCCATTCAGCAGAGTGTAGCCAGCAGAAACCCTGCAGCCGGACGACGTGAAGAGCAGACTGGCAAGCACAGCAGACAGAGTCTCCTTGTAGAGGCTTTATTCTTTCACACAGAATGTTACAACGATCCACAAACACACCCATAAACACACCCACACAGAGTTCTGGTGTTCCCTGCCTAAATACAGACTCTCCCCCAATCAGGGTACACCTATTAGAATATCTACAACATTTACATAATTGGCCACAGCTGTGTCTCTATTCCAGCTGCCTCAGGCCTCATGGTTTGGGGGAAGGTTCCAGAACTCAGACACAAATGCTTGGCCTGTCTTGATTTACCACGACACTCCTCCCATTTGTCTCTGGGTTCTGAGTTTTCCTCTTTTGTTTCCATACACATTATACATGGTACAGTAAGCATACATGATACATAGTACAGGCATTTAGTTCATACCCAGCATCTGTACCCCTTTTGAAAACTTTTGCTCTGTCAGAGGCTTGGTTAAAATATCTGCTCGGTTCTCCTCTGATGGACAATATTCTAATGTGATTAGTCCTTCCTGCACTGCTTGCCTGACATTGTGATATCTTATGTCAACATGTTTGCTTCTGGCTCTCACTCTCTCAGAAGCGGCTAGTTTCAGGCATGCTAAGTTGTCCTCAAACACTTTGATTGGTTCCTTTTGTATTATGCCCAGGTCTGTTAGTATCTGCTTGATCCAAATTAAGCTTGTGCAAAGTTGTGAAAGTGATGCAAACTCTGCCTCACATGTAGACAAGGCTAAATAAGTTTGCTTCTTCACTGTCCAATCAATCAATGTATCAGCAAGAAGTATGGCATTACCTGATGTAGACTTTCTGTCTTCGGAATCATTTGCCCAGTCACTGTCTACAAAGCATGTTACAGTCAATGGACCCACTGGTTCAATATTTAGTTTGAGGTTTGATGTCCCTTTCAGGTATCTTAACACCCTTTTTAAATCTGTCCAGTTTTTGTGGTTTGGACTGTTGGTATACCTGCTTAGAATATTTACAGCATTACAGATATCTGGTCTGGTCCATAAGGCTATATGTTGTAGACTGCCTAACAGTGATTTATATTGTTCTACATGGGGCAATTGATCAGTGGCTTCTGCACTATTTTGGCTTCCTACACACATGGGTGTCCTGGATGCTTTACATTCTGACATTCTCCACTTTTCTAAGAGTTCCTTTATCTTTTGTGTTTGGTGCAGAGCAAACCCTTTTCCTGGAATTGTCTGTACTTCAACTCCTAGATACTGTTTTACAGGTCCTAGTTCTTTTAAAGTAAAGGCTTTCTCTAGACATTGTGCTGTTTGTTTTATTTGTTGTATATCAGCACTCAAAAATAATAAGTCATCTACGTAAGCCACTATCAACATTTGATCGCTGCCTGTTCCTTTTACAAATAGACAAGGATCTGCCTTTGTGGCTTTAAAACCTAGATTTTCTACCTTTGCTTTTAAATGTTCAGACCATCTCCTTGAAGCTTGACATAACCCATAAATAGAACAGTTCAATTTATAAACACTTTGTCCTATTCCTGTCCCAGGAATCTCAAAGCCAGGGGCTTGTTCCATGTACAAAGTTTCATTTAAAGTAGCATTCAGATATGCTGTTTGCACATCATAGTGATATACATGCCACTGTCTTTGTGCTGCTAGGGCAAGCACTAGACGTATTGTTTGTGCAGCCACTGTAGGGGAAAAGATCTGCTCATAATCTATATGCTGCCTTTGAGCATACCCTTTGGCTACTAACCTAGCCCGGTAAATGGGTTCTGCCCCGTCCTGAGGCTTGATTCTATAAACCCATCTGCAGCCTATTGCCTGGCTTCCTGCTGGTAAATTACAGGGAGTAAATACACCAAGCTTTTCCATGGCTTGCATTTCTTGTTGCATGGCTGTAAACCATTTCCTTCTCTCACTAGCTGGCAGCTCTAAGATGTCTTCATATGTCTGAGGCTCAGACTGAACATTGTATGCAACAGCTTCCCCTATTGTGAAACGTTGAGGTGGAACACCCCTTGTGGATCTTTCTGGCAATATTCTACGTTGCACTAGAGGACTTTGCTCCCTAGGTGGTGCTGCCTCCTGCTTAACTGTTTCTGGTGTCATGTAAGGGGTTAAAGGCTTGCATTCCTCTTCCCCTTTATCTGATTCTGTGGGCTGCTGAAGTTGCCTTGGCAACTCCTGCTCACTCTCCGGCAATCTTAAAGGCTCTGGTGAACTTGGAAGATAAACTTCAGTGTGCTGGGACAATAATTCTTGCTCACAGAAGTTAGCAGACCGGGAGATAATTATGCTATGTTTATCAGGTGCTAAAAATCTATAACCTTTGGTCAAAGGAGCAAATCCAACACATACTAATTTGCGAGCTTTGGGGTCTCCTTTCCTTCTCTGAGATTTAGGAATAAAAACCCAAGCACGTGTTCCAAAACATCTGAGATAGGACAAGTCAGGTGCTTTCCCATATAGCAAGCTATAAGGAATGTTATCTATGGCCCTACTATAAACCCTATTGACCACGTGTGTGGCTGCTTGTAATGCCTCACCCCAGAATGCCTGGCCAAGCCCTGATTGGGCTAGCAGAGCATCTTTCATTACCTGCAAAACTCCAGCTTTTCGTTCTGCAACTGAGTTTTCAGCTGGTGAGTAAGGGTTTGTGGTTCTATGCAAAATGCCTTTCTTTTCTAGCCATGACTGCATAACTTTGGCCATGAATTCTCCTCCTCTATCTGTTTGCAATTGCGCCACCTTGTGGTTGAAACGGCGCTCTACCATGTTAACCCAGCTTTTAAACTTCTGAAATGTTTCTCTCTTTTCTTTTAGCAAATAGCAAAAGCTAAATCTTGAATGATCATCAACAATCAATAACACATATTTGGCTCCTCCAGCTGTGGCTTTGAATGGGCCTATCAGGTCAGCGTGGACCAGTTCAAATGGTCTTTTTTGAGCATCTGTTACTTTTCTTGCTCACAGGTGCTTTGTGTGACTTTGCCTGTTTACAGGAGTCACAATCAACGTAGTGATCACATTTTTGTATCTTTATGCCACGTGCCAATTCAGCTGTCTTCTGTATATATTTTTCATTGAGATGATTTAGTCTATTATGCCAGAGATGTACACAGGATTTATGAATTTCTCTATTAGTACAGTGTGCTTGGACTGCCTCAGCTTTTGGAGCATTTCTTAACACAAACAGGTTGTCTTTCATTGGAACTTTCACACATTTTTCCCCCTTTTTCTATGTAACACACCTTATTTCTAAACTGCACAGAAAAACTATCTTGCAATAGACATGATACACTTAAGAGGCTTTGCTTCAGGGAAGGTACACACAACACATTTGTTATTTCTGATTTCAATCCTGGCACATACATCTTCCCAGCCCCTTTCACTAAAGCATGTGCCCCATTTGCCAAACTCACGTGCGTTCTATCAGCTGGCTGTAACTTTGTATACAGTGTTGGATCACAACATATGTGATTGCTAGCACCACTGTCAATAAGCCAATGTCCATCTTCAGGCTCCTGCGTTCTCACAACTGCCACCTTTCCACGTCCTACTGCTCTCCCACGTCTTCCTGGTCCTCTGGACGTACAGAAGCGTTGAATGTGAGCTGTAGAACCACATCGAAAACATCTTCGTGTTGCATAGACTTGAGTTGTCTCCTCCTCCTTCTTTGTAGAGGGAAGGGCTGTAGAGGGATGAACGCTGCCTCTCTTCCTCTCAGCTGCATGCTCCTGGCGTTTCTCTTGTTCTTCCAGAAGCCTTCCAGTGAGGTAGGAAAGAGTTAATGTGGTTTCTGGTATTGCCTCCAAAGTCAAGGCAAATGTATACCAGCTGCTGTCTAATGAACTTAACACAGTCAGGGCTCGCTGCAGCTCAGGAATGTTCACTCCCACGTCCTCAAGGTCTTTGAAAGTTTTCTTCATGAGACGAAGGTGTTCTCTCAAATTCCCTCCGGGCTCAAGTCTTGTTCTGTAGAGGCGTCTGGACAAACTGATTTTTGAAGCCACAGACTGACGTGTGTAAATTTCTTTCAATGCATCCCAGTACTGTTTAGCTGTGGTCAGACCACGTATATGAACTAAGAGTTCATCCTCCATACTCAGTCCTATGTGGGCTTGCGCCCTCTCGTCCATACGCAGATTTTCACCCGTCAAGGGGGTGGGGGTTGCCTCAATGAAGGACCATAACAACTCCCTCTTCAATAACAAACGCATTTTGTGCGACCATGCCACATAATTGGTATCATTGAGACGGCATACCGGATAAGGAGCAATTTGCTGCACCACTGGCACTGTGTCTGGTGCCTCTGCCCCTCCAGCCGACTCCTGCTCGTGCTCTGAGTCAGACATGCTTCAAGTGCTGCTGCTCACCATTTCAAGAGCTCAAAACGACGTCCTTTGTAGCTGCAAGCAGCTGTCTTCCATAACTTGTAACTCAGCACGGTCCTGCTGTGCCCATAACCTGTCGGGTTTTAGAATGGATTTGTGTCCATTCAGCAGAGTGTAGCCAGCAGAAACCCTGCAGCCGGACGACGTGAAGAGCAGACTGGCAAGCACAGCAGACAGAGTCTCCTTGTAGAGGCTTTATTCTTTCACACAGAATGTTACAACGATCCATAAACACACCCACACAGAGTTCTGGTGTTCCCTGCCTAAATACAGACTCTCCCCCAATCAGGGTACACCTATTAGAATATCTACAACATTTACATAATTGGCCACAGCTGTGTCTCTATTCCAGCTGCCTCAGGCCTCATGGTTTGGGGGAAGGTTCCAGAACTCAGACACAAATGCTTGGCCTGTCTTGATTTACCACGACAATCCCAGCATGCACTATTTTGTGAAGGTGCCAAGAATTCTCTAACTTATTGTTCCCCAGAATGGTTACTTGGAGGGAAGTCATGAACCAATTTGGTTTTGATATGAAGATCTGCCTAGGAAGATTGCAGGGTGGTTTGAAAGATTGCAGGGTGCCATAACAAATTTCCTGCACAATAGATGCTGCACAATAGTTTATGTAGTTTAACTTCATTGTAACTAGCAACCAAATCCTATTCCCCCACTATGTTATAGCCTTCAGCTGCCCTATCAAAGCATACACTGCAATGTGATTGTGGGATGTGTGCGATTGGATAGCTTGCAGGAGGCAAGTAATTTTTTTTATTTACCTCCCGGTAGGCTGGTCAATCATCTATGGATCTCCTCTCATATGGCCCTGCTATTTTGTTGGTGCAAGTCCAAGGAGAGGCAGATGGCAGGTCATGCATGCATTTTTCCATGGTGAAAGATGGATGGCTCCTGGGGCCATCCAAAAGCTGGCACCTCTAGCCAGGAAGCAGGGAAGGGTTAATGTTTTGCATCAAGCAGGAGGTGGGGGGGGGAGATCGAAGCAGGCTCTCTTGTCCATCTCTAAACGAACCGATATCATTGGATGAAGGATACGTGGTCTGATTTTTTTTCTTTGGATGAGTGAGGGCAGAAGGAGGAGCCAAAGGGGTTCTTGCCTTAAGATTGGCAAGTGAAGCCCAGGGAGGGCGAAAAGGAGGAGGCAAAGAAGTTAGGAGGCAGTTCCTAGTGGTCATGCAGGCACCATTGTTACTTGGAAAGAAGAAGCCCCATTCAATGAGCAGCTGCAGTGGGACTGCTTTTGAGTAGAGCTGCAAACATTTCAGTCGTATTGGTATAGTAACCCTCCCAGCTGCTGCTGCTGCTGCTGCATGACCCTGCTCTCGCTTGCCATTTGTGTCCCCTTACACTGTCCTTCATGCCCCCTCCGGCTCAGTCCCTTTTGGTCCATGGCCTACATGCCTAACCCGAGCTGCCCGCGTCATAAAAGACTCATGACTCCAATCAAAATGATTTGGGAATGTTGGGGGGCAATTTGCCATGGTCACTTGCTAGGACAATTGTATACGAGTCAAGTGACGGAGGTGGAGACTCATGATTCCACTCAAGTCCTGCTGCAGTACTAAATTCCCGTCCCTGCTACCTACTATTCCATTTTGCCTTGCAAAGACTCCTGTGTAGCTTGAAACAGGCATATGTTTTCATACCCATGAAAGTTGACCCAGCAAATATACCACTTGGTATTTTTTAAATAAAAATAAAATCTTTGGTGGCTGAAGTTTCAGTAGGTGATTATTTGTAAAGATTTAAACAAGTATTATTTTAATCTCAATATATACATGTACTCACACACACACTCTTTTCCTGCCATCATAAAGGCTTTGACAGGAGCAAGTGAACCATGCTGAAAGCATACCATGGAAGCATCTGGTCTTTGGTTTCAGATGAATGCTTTTCATTTCATTGTCTGCTTGCTTGTGTGTGATGAATTTCATGGACTGACTCAGGTTGCTCACAGTGCCTTGCAGGCAAAGGATGTTACCCTGGGCAAAACATCCAGTGTCCTTCACAACAGATTGCTTTCCCCTGAGAAACACAAATGCCATTTGTGCAGTGGTGATGCAATGGAAAGTACATTTTTCAGTTTTGTGATTAAAAAAACCCCACACACAACTATTTTAGGATAACCCTTCTGTCTAAATAAAAACTGTGACCTGACCCCAGAAAAGATGACTTTCATGCACTGGGAAGACTAATTGAAAAATGCTCTGTAAAGTTGTGGAATAATAGAATTGTGAGGGCCTCTGGGGACTTGAAGGTCACCTAATCCAGCTATGCGTTCTAAGGCAGAATATTCCAAATTGCCCTACACACAATTCCTTTAAAGAACAACACCATATAGCCAAATAATTTCATCCCATGTTTCTGCTTCAGCGGCTGTGGCCTAAGTAAGGCTTGTGTTGCACTAATACAAAAGACATCATAGAAGCAATGGTGGTATGAAACTTCCTTGCTCCCTGTCATTGTTACCTTGCCAGTGTAATGTCACACCTGTTTTAGGGAGATAAGGTCACCTTTTGGCTCCTTGGAATTTGCTCTCTCTCTCTGTGTGTGTCTGCCCTATAATTGCATTCTTCTTATAGAAGGTCATATCATTCAGATGAGCAAAGAATCTGGAGGACTTGGTACAGCAGCATTGATGATTGCAGATGCACAAGTGCTGAAGATGGTTTATCTTTTTAGATGGATCAGACACATGGATAAGATAGGTTGGGAACATCTTCTCCTGCATGATGCTCCTCACCCCTTAGTCTGTGAAAGGAGACCAGCTGGTGGACCTCCTTGTCCATCACAACTTCAAGCCAACTCTTGCTGCTGTCCTTTTTGTAATTGCTCTGTTTTTGTTACTGCTTAGTTCATTCCAAAAAGTGTGTTGCCACTTAAGCGTAAGTCGTTCCAAGGTTTGTTTTATTATGATTGCTTGTATTGCATCTCTGTTGCTGTTGTCTGTATGCCAATTTGAGCACTTTTGTGTCAGAGAGGCGGTATTATTCTAAATGGGGCAAATAAACAGTTTAATTGAAAGGTCAGGTTGATAAAATCAGCCAAGTGGCAAATCTATGCTGAGGGAAGGATGCCCTGAATCATTAGAGAGAACCTTGGGTGAAGGTCACCGAGAAAGAAAGTTTAATTATTGGTCTAAAGAAGCATCACCTTATGAGTGACTGATAAGAATCAAGTTAGGCTATGTATCCTGAATAAAAATGTGTAGTATATCTGGCCTGGTTTGGGGATTTACTAAAGCAAAGAAAAAGCTTTGCAAACCGTTTGCATGTTACAGTTCCCACATGAGCGTTTCCAAAAAACAGCTTACAAATCATGGCATTCCATGGGGAAGATACTGCATGATGTTCGTACAAGAGCTTACAGTGTGCTTGGGAATGATTACTTAAAGCATCCCACACTATCAGTGGCTATAGGTCAGCAGGGGTGGCCAAACATTAGAGCCACATAGGATGAACGTTTGAGAGATGTTTGAGAGCTGCACTACTTCAGAAGCATTTAAATTCTTAAATATGTTTACTTACCATGAGCATTAAACTTACATTTTAATCCAGTAATCTCTCAGTTTACACATGGTCAATACTAATAAAGCTTGAAAATTTCGTATTTATCTTTTATGTTAATTGTGTTGTGAAAAGGAGCTCAGCTGACATATTTCCAAGAGCCGCCCATTATGTGTCAAAGAGCCACAAGTTGGCCACCCTGCTATATGGGAATCGCTGTGCTGGCGCACAGGCAAGTGCTTCATATGATCAGCCCCACCCAACAATATGACGTGTCACACTGTGTCACAGACATGTGTACAGTGGCATTCACACGAGTGTCTTACCCACTCTGAATGGAGTGGCACTCCCCCTGCAAAAACAGGTGGGCAGTCTGGGAGTGCTCCTGGCTTCTCAGCTGTCTCTGGAGAACCAGGTAGCAGCTATGGCTAGGAGTGCATTTGCCCAGCTTCGATAGGTGCACCAACTACGACCAAACCTGAGTTAATGTGTTTTAGTTGTCGTGGTTACATTGTACTTTTATGTTCTCTGTGAGCCACCTTGGGCATTTGCTTTGGCATGGGAAAGGCAGGGTATAAATGCTTCAAATAAATAATAATAAATAAGCCTATATATGTCTCCTCAGAAGTAAGTCTCATTGCGTTTTACTGCTGCTGCTTTATTCACTGAGTTCTAATACTCATTGAGTAGATATGCATAGGATTCTGTTGTTAATGTCTGTACCAACCTTCAGTCTGTTCCTCAGTGTTGAAGGTGGGATTTATTTCTCCATGA
Source organism: Lerista edwardsae (assembly GCA_029204185.1). Taxonomy (NCBI): domain Eukaryota; kingdom Metazoa; phylum Chordata; class Lepidosauria; order Squamata; family Scincidae; genus Lerista; species Lerista edwardsae. The sequence goes on along the minus strand of JAJKFI010000018.1, from coordinate 5,921,897 downwards.
ATGTGGCAGTCATTTTCTTTGGGGGCTTGTTGCTCTTTTTCAAGCGACTTTTTGCTACTGAAATTTTTTTTTTTCATCTGTAGAATCCTTGTGGACTTTCAAAGAGCTTATTGGTGAAGCTGGTTCTTGGAGATGAAAAAGCTGTGGAGAAACAGTACCCGTCTAAGTTATGATCATGGTATAAAAACTTCATTGGCATTTTATGTGGGCATTGTAAGCTGGTTGATGTGCAAAGCAATAAGCATACTACAAACAAGCGTTAATGTGGAAATCCCCCTTCATCATCAGCAGTTCCAGCCACAAATTTTTTTCAGTGGTGTTTGGAGGAAGAAATACAAATGAGTTCATATTACAGCTTAAGATGGGGCTTTTATTGCATGTTTAAATATAATGCTGTGATCAGACAATTGCATAATAAGGATGAAGAAGGGTTTTATTTTTAAAATTGCTGTTTCATTATTCTATTCCATGACTTAACAACTGATACTTTGGAAAGTATTTTCAGCCCATAAATACTTGGGTGCACCCTGTGCCTTAAACTCTGACATTAGTACTTAACATTTTATAGGTTCATTTTTTCTCTGCTCTGAAAAGTGCTTCACAGCCCCTACTAAAAAAATTCCACATACAAAGAATTATACATGGGGGCATTTGCTGATATCAAATGTGCATTTTTTTGGACTGCAATAAAAGTTTGACTCATAGGTGAGGGGACAAAAGTAACACGGAAATTTTGTTTCCAGTCCCAGAGTTAATAGTTTTGTAATAAAACAAGAGTATTTCTAGCATTTCCTGTTACAAGATTCCATAAAGAACGTAAACTTCTTAAATAATGATTCTTTCTTTCTTGAAAAGTTTTCATATTTTGTTTTTGCAGTGTTAAAGTCATGGGAGGGTAAATGCATGCATGAAAGCCCCCAAGAACATGTTGTTACAGGACCTTGAAGTCAACTTTAGAATGTTTCATTACTGGTAGTTCTTATAGGATTCAGCACCTGGCTGGTTTAGAAAGGGGAGAGAGAAGGAGTTGCCATTTGCTATCCTCAGAGTGGCCCTGAAGACAAATGATGGCAGTACTGAACTCCTCGAAAGCTCTTGTGAGGTTCTCGTGTGCCTATTCATCATGCAGTGATTGTGATGTCAAATGACTCTTGCATGTGTAATGCAGCAATCACAGAAGAGCTGCCATCGATAGCACTTTTATGTTACTCATATAATAGTATTTTTTCAGTGGAGGCAGCTCACACATTCAGTGCAAGTTGAGTACTCAAGCAAACAGCAACGAGACATTAAGGAACTAATGTCTCTGATAGCATGAAATCCTTTATGGCGGCACAAAAGCAGGCTGTTGTCATGGGCTGCCAGGCCGCTGCTGTAAATAGTGAGAGGTGCGGTGCATGTGGCAGCAGCTCTGAGGGGCTCTGTGGATGCCGGTAAGTTGACAGTGGGGATGGGCCATGAGCAGGGAGGGGGTGTGACTGGGCATGTTGGGGGAGGAACCAGCATGTATGAGGCGGGAGGGGATGGATTCAGCAGCAGTTGCACACGTTGGATCTTGTCCCCCATTTTTCAGCCTTCCCTAATCCCTTACTTCCCTCGAGGAGAGCTTTATAGCTGACATAGGTCTGAGGGCACCCATCGATGATCAGACAACATTTTTACTTACTTCCTGCAGGCTACCTGATCACACACAACCCAACTCCATAGGTGCGACTGCATGCTATAATGGAGTGGGTATAGGAGTGGGCAGTTTGTCTTAACTCCATGTTGAGAAGAATATACTTGAATTCTTGGTGCAAGGATCACTACTGGGGAAGAACACCAACCTTCATTCCTTTTTATGAACACACACAGGCATCATTCTTGCTATTTCAGGGAACTGGAAGCTGGACTACACGGGCTGATTATTGAATGTTGTAGGTATATGTGTGAATCAGCTGTATGAAGACTCCTATACTTTAATGGAACCTTGATCTGTGCAGACAAACTCAATCAATCAATCAATCACTAGTATTTATATACCGCTTTTCAACACAAAGTTCACAAAGCAGTTTACAGGCAAATAATAACATTAAAGTTAAATGGCTCCCTGTCCCAAAAGGGCTCACAATCTAGAAGAATGGAGAACACCACCAGCAACAGCCACAAGAAAGACACTGTGCTGGGGTGAAGAGGGAACCTCTGATACATTTATTCATTTATTCATTTTAATTTGATTTGTGGGCTCTGCTTTTGTGAAAGGGTCAATGTGATGTACTGGATAAAAGGTTGATTTGGTTGTGAATGATCCAAGTTTGAATCCCTGTTTCCCAGGTATGATAGAGGATGCAGTAGCATAGCTGGGGTGGGGTGGGGATAGTGTGCTTGGTTTTGCAGGTGTCTCAATGCACTATGTTAATTTCTCCCTTCCCTTTGGAGCTATTCTGGATGGCAACAGCAATGTGGAAGCATCTCCTGTACTTGGCTATCGCCGGTTGGAATGGCTCCGATGGCAAAGCCATTTACACGGCACATTGAGGTGTCCCCGCTCCCAGCTATGTTTCTGAAAGGAAGGCTTTGATCCTTCAATTGCCTGGGAGTAGCTTCCATTAAAGAAGGTGCTTACTTCTGAATAGTCCATCTAGGGTTGATCTGAGAAGATCATCTCTAAGATTCTTCAAATAGTTGTCATGGGGATAAATAAGGTTTATCAAATCAGTGTGGTGAAGCATTCATAGCATTTAAATGCTGGGTGGAGCTTAATTCAGAATTGCTAAGACCACATTCTTTTTTGCTAAAGGACAGTCCTACTGTACAAGGATGTGGTGTACTTTAGGGGATGTGGGGGCGCAGCGGGTTAAACTGCTGCTGCTGGGCTTTCCAACTGGAAGGTTGGGAGTTCAAGACTGCGTGACGGAGTGAGCTCCTGTTGCTTGTCCTAGCTCCTGCCAACCTAGCAGTTCGAGAGCACCTAAATGCAAGTAGATAAATAGGGACCACTTCGGTGGGAAGGTAACAGTGTCCCGTGTGCTATGGCGTATAGTCATGCCGGCCACATGACCATGGAAGCTTGTCCTCGGACAAAATGCTGGCTCTACAGGCTTTGAAACGGAGATGAGCACCACCCCCTACAGTCGGTCATGACTAGACCATTCGGTTGTGGGGAAAACATTACCCTTTACTGTACAAGGAAACAAGGGCAACCTATACTATGAGTGCTTTGGATAGATTCTCCACTAGCAAGAGATTTTGAGATCTAGCAAAAGGGTTAGCATTGCCTTCATTTGTTAGTGTATTCCTCTCAGTTCCATTCTCAAGAAGCTACTTTTGGTGCAGTGGCGGAGGAAGGGTGTAGCCTGGGGTGGCGCGAGCCATGGGTGCTGGCAGCGGCGGGGCAGTGGGGCGCCATTGCGCAGAGTTCGCAGACTAACCTGCGTGCTGTCTGGCCCACCTGCCTGCCCTCATGTCCATTCCTCTCCAAACTGGAGCTATTCCAGGCGCAGGGAGGCGTGGCTGGGTGACGCATGGGGGCGGGGCGACGTGCTGGGGGCGCGGTTTCATCACCCTGCTATGGGCACACTCGGGGCTCCATTTGTCCCTGTTTTGGTGGAATGCTTAGGATGGCAATCTGGGCCAGTTCCTGTGTGTGACAGTATCCCTTCTGCATTTGCGAGGAGTATTTTTAGAAATGCCCTTTTTTTTCTGCAGAACGTCATTTTGGTGGAAAATGTTCTGCTCCACATCACTGCTTTTTAAATGCTCAGTCTTTGCTGCTGGCCTGGGAGTGAGAAGAAAAGGGTGGGGGGAGTTGTCATGAACCTGAGAGGCTTGATGAGTTACAAGGTTTGCATATGGTTGTATTTAAACCATACAAGCAACTGTTTTGTGTCTCATCACTCTTCCAATCATCTTGGAAGGAATCAGTGGTGGCACACAAGGTACTTGCTCATCATGCCCCATCTCCATATGGAACAAAAAATCTAAACTGTTCTGATGAAATAAGACAAAAAAGTCCAGCAATCAATAAAACTTGTTGTGTCACATATTTTCTAAACGCTTGAGTTGCTACTCTTTGGCTGTTTCAGCAACTCAAGTAGGAGGAATGGCATTTGGCTCAATATTGTCAGTGCATAGAGTAGATTGAATTGGTGTACCATTGGATATCATTCTTTCTTACTGCAGTGCTGCATATTTGATACATTAGACATTTTCTAAGGAAATTCCAGTACAATATGCAAACAGTGCCTAGTCTTTCAACATCATGTATAACATAGTAGACTATAAATTTAATTGGCTGTCTCTTTGAGGCTATATATTTACTCTGACAAAGTTTTCAACTTCTATATGCAACATACAATCTTTCTTTGCAATTTTTTCCCCTTCTATATAATATAATTCTTCATTGCCAAGCAATGTACTCTGAGACATGTTTTTTCAAAGACCGTATATTTAAAAAAAAAACTGCAGGTAAAAGATGTATGTATCTTGGCTTGCATTTGATCTTAGATTTAGTGTAGCCTTTAAATAATTAGAGGCAGACAGAGCTTTTTGGATTTTTTTCACCCATATGCATGAAGAACTGGGAGTCCTTCAGCAGTCAGAGATATGTTATTTGGCCATTAAACTGGGGTTTGTGTTCACCCCAAGGGGGCTGCTAGCTAGCTCAGGTTGGCTTTTATTGTATTTTATCTATTGTATATATTGTATTGTGTTGTATTGATTGTGAGCCGCCTCGGGCATCTTATTTTTTTTAAAGAGGAAAGTTTTCAATATTTTTAAAAAATAAAATGTAGAGATGAGAAAATATAGTCACAGCACAACTCTGTATTGCCTTGTAGACAGTTCTAGACTGCAGTGAATTGTGCAACAGCTGCAGACTGTACCTGCCCAAGTGAAAGTTGTATGCATGGGCTATGAACAGAGGCGTCATCCTACCGGAACGGGACGGTACCCCGTTCCGGTAGTTCCGGGGACAGCGGGAACGGAGCAGCAGTGCGCGGCAGACTCCGTGTGGTTTTTGCCCTCCCGCCCGCCCCTGCGCCTGGATCACTCTGTAAGAGAGCTCTTCCGGGCACAGGGAGGCGTTGCCGGGCGCTGCAAGGGGGCGGGGAGCTACAGCTCACCCGTCCATCCCCGCGGCGTTCCGGATCCTGGCGCTAGCAGCGTTCCGGTTGCTGGCGCCAGTGAATGACGTCACTGGCTATGAACCTGTGCCCTGCAAAACTTTATGTGTGGTGCCACTCCTGACACAAATATTCCTGTTTTACTGCTACGAGCACAATCAACAAAGCACCTCTGAGAAACTGAATTGGGGGCTCCCAGGCCGGGGCCAGGGGTTAGGATGCAACCCAAAGGCCAGAGCCTATCTCCACTCCCCATCCCAAGCCTTGCCACCTATGAGCCTGCCCGTTCCTCACGTCCCCTGACCTGGACTGCCTTCCCCCCGCCCTGTTCTGAAATCATCCCTGAGTCCCTGTACAAGGCCGGCCTTACCTTTGGGCCTCCAAGCTTGGGTTTGGGTACCCCAAGGGCAGTGCATGTCTGTGCACTGGCCTATCTCCTTTGGAAAGGAACGCAAACACACTTTATGGTGCTTCTGCGACACTCGTAAGCCGGCACAAGTCCCTTGTGCCAGCCTACAGGTGCTTTGGATTGCGCCCTTCAGGAAGCAATTTTACATCTTTCTTCAATGGTTCCAGCTTCACCCCCCAATGAATCCTTTCCTAGTCAGCTACCAGCATGTGCATCAACCATTATTCTGCTGTCATCTTTCATCAGAACAGATGCTTATTATTTCAGTTATATGCTGCATTTTTCAAACTAAGTATCCCAAAGTGGTTTACATGAAAAGAAACATTTTTAGACAGCAACGCAATACAACTTAAAAATCAAAAATCAGATCAAACACTGAAAATATACAGAAGCACAACACCATAAAGGTTTCAGGGTCAATCATAAAACACCTTCTAGAATAAAAAAGTTTTGAATGCCATATAAAAACAGGAAGGAAGGGAACCTGTATCTGAATACTTAAAAAAAAAACCCTTATGATTCTATTACTTGGTCCATCAGAAGAGACGAAGGCAGTTAATACTCAGGATCTTTCAGTGCTTATTATTTAGCTTGTCCTCCCTTTATAAGGGAGGTGATTCTTATTCCCATTTAACAGAGAGGAACTGAGACTGAAAGGGGTTAGTTTTTCACAGGGTTGAAGTGGGATGTCAACCCATAATCTTCTTTGGTCACATTCAATAATTATAGATTGCTTGAAGAGGAAATTGTTTGGCTCACGGTTGGAACTGTGGGGATATAACACTAATTCCCCTCACTTCCAATTTGTTTACTATTAATGACCCTGCCAAAGTGCACAGCACAGAGAAATGGCACCAAAGCCTTTTCAAGCCTGGTTTGAATGCACTCACTCCACCCACAAAGTGGCAAAATTGCTTCTTCCAAGAAGTTAGGCTTCTCATATGTGCACAATGCCTGGCTAACGATAGCCAGACCAATGCATGGGTGGTAGTTGACTATAAGGGCACTCTGGCTCCTGGCTGTTGAATCTTGCACATGAGCAGTATGTTTTTTATGTTCTTATGTTTTTGTCTTATCTTGTTCCTGTATGTTTGCTTTTTGAATGCTTCCAAAAGTATGTATCCCCTGCAGGGCTGCCTTTAGGAGCAGTGGGGCCCAATGTGGGGCATTCCTGCGGGGCCCCCCACCCTCCCCGCAAGTCCCCCGACTCACCAAGAAGCTTGTGGTGGCACACACAAAGTGCAGCACCTGGAAATAGTTGGTGGTGACCTGATGACATCACAGCCAACTCTTCTAGGAAGCCCATTTTGGGCCACTCGTTAGCAGGGGCAGGTGTGGGGGTCCAAGGTAAAGCTGCTCTGCTTGCCTCACTGACCTACAGCCCATAGGGATACTGGTTGCAGCAACAGGTGATATGCTGCCTATGCTGGTGCGGGGCCCCCTAACGTGCAGGGCCCAATGTGATGACATTGGTCACATTGGCTTAAGGCCGGCCCTGATCCTGCGCATCCGCTTTCTCATCTACACTTCAATTTCCAATAATGACTTTAAAAATGCATGTACAAAACTTCCATGCATGTGCAAAATGGCACTAAATTTTCCCTTGCCTTGCTCTGGGTTTGGGGAAAAATGACCAATCTTTAGTTTTCTTTTACTGAGACTGCTTGACTGCTCAAACAACGACTAAATAATTATGAGGGGGCTAGATCCAGATAGCCAGTCTCTGACAACATATGGTGAACAGGAAGGAACTAAACCAGCAGCAACTACACCCTGTGATTTTTGTCAATGTGTGATGCAGCTTCAAGACAAATTAAAACAGTGACTTGTCAGGCTCAGGGAGGGAAAAGGGATGCCCTGAGCATTTGTCCCAACATCTTCTTTTCCATTACCGAAGTGGAAACGCTCTTGATATAGATTTCTTTTTTGCTATATTTCTTTCCAGAAATATAAACTGCCTCCCATTCAGCATATAACAAATGAATGCTCTTTGGCAGCAGCCTGTGACATTCATGTAATATTTCCTAGATGCTCCATGATTGGAATCTATCACAGGTGGAACATTGTGTGCACTTTGAATAGTGGGCCTGTCACCTCCTTTTAGATTCAGTGAGAAGAGGAGCTGATATGCATCCTGTTCCGTTCAAGGCATATGCATATTAGACTAACAGCTCCTGCATATATTTGTCTCCTGTCATCTGCCTGCCACCTTGTACAAGCTGAATACAATGTATCAAACTCAGCATCACATAAGTATTTCAAGGTTCAGAGAATTTTTTTAATCCTCCTTTTCCTCCCTTCATTTGTCTTACTATTTCCACTGTTACAATCCAAGCACCATTTCTTAGAATCATCTATGCCACAAATGTTGAGCAAAATCATGGTGGTACTTTACACACGCACACACACATACACGTTTATGCCATCTTTCTTTCCATAAATGACTCATGGTTTTATTTTATTTTATTTTGTAACAGTGTCATAAAGGTAAAGGTTTCCCCACGACCGAATGGTCTAAGAACATAAGAATATAAGAAGAGCCCCGCTGGATCAGGCCAAAGGCCCATCTAGTCCAGCTTCCTGTATCTCACAGCGGCCCACCAGGTGCCCGAGGGAGGCATGAGACAACAAGGTGCTTGCATCCTGTTGCCACTCCCTTGCACCCAGTACTCTGAAGTAGCCTGCTACTAATGTAAGGAGGTCATAAGAAGTCAGTCTAGTCATGACTGACTGTACGGGGCGGTGCTCTTCTCCGTTTCTAAGCCGAAGCGCTCACATTTGTCTGAGGACACGCTTCCGTGGTCATGTGGCCAGCATGACTATACGCCATAGTGCACGGAACACCAGTAACTTCCCACCGAAGTGGTATCTATTTATTTACTCACATTTTTATGTGCTTTCGAGCTGCTAGGTTGGCAGGAGCTGGGACGAGCAACAGGAGCTCACTCCGTCATGTGGTCTCAAACTGCCAACCTTCCGGTCAACAAGCTCAGCTCAGTGCCACCATGCCCACCATGCAGTGCCACCATGCCCCCTACATGTCATACCACTGAATAAAATATACCAGTGGTATTCAAACTTTTTAGACTGGGACTCACTTTTTAGAATGGCACTCGTGTTGGGACCCACTGGAAATGATGTCATTAACCTGGAAGTGATGTTGTGGAAGTGACATCATCAAGCAGGAAGTGCTGTCATTGTAACATAATAAAATGACACTCCTGAAATGCAAATGGGCATTCTTGGACTGCAGCAATTGTACAACCATGAAACATCCCTGACAGAAAGCAAGATGAGGACAAAATATGATGTAAAAGCACTGAACTAAGAACAATTTTTTTAAAAAAAAACCCTCACTTGAAAATTCAAACTGTTAACACTCACAAAAGGAATATAACAAGAGATAGGTCTGTAGTTTCCAAGAAGGCTGCTCCCAGCTTTCCGCAACCCACCTGACATCAGATCACGACCCACCATGTGGGTCCCGACTCATAGTTTGAATAACACAGTTTGAAATACACATCACTCTACATAAGAAACACCAAAAAGAAACCAACACCCAAGCAGATGCCAGCCAAGGCTAATTAAGCCAAAAAAATCAATGGACCAAAACACCAATAATCACACTGTCCTCATCCAAAAGCAGAGTGGAAAAGAGTTTTGTGTAATACTGAACAGCGTGAAGGGTAGGAGTCAACTGGGTTTCTGTGGGGTTGGCATT
>JAJKFI010000018.1:5898927-5909725 GCA_029204185.1 Lerista edwardsae | reverse complement strand
GAGAGAGAGAGAGAGAGAGAGAGAGAGAGAGAGAGAGAGAGAGAGAGCGCTTCCTCAAATGGACCATTGGGATGGGACCTATGGACACCAATGAAGGCTATAGCCTGGTTTGGAGAGGTTCTTCAGTTCTCATTGACAGCATGGTCACAAAGTAGTACAAAAGTGGAACTTGACTAGTGATGTCATGCAGGGGGTACGCGAGGGTACGCGAGTACCGGTTTCTAGGATTACAGCTGGCCCCGCCCATTCGTCCGCCCACTCATCGACTCCGCCCTCTGCAATGTTTGAATATCCTGCATGTTTGAGTTGCCTGCATGTTCTCAGAGCCAGGCAGGCAGGCAGGCAGGGAGCGGAGCCTTTCCTTTCCTTGCCACAGAAAAATGAGTTGCTCTGGGGTTTTAACATGATGCCAGGCCTCCTTAACATGTTCTGGGGGTGCTGTGGAATACTGTTGCAACTGTTGGGTCAGTTTAAAATCATCTGAGGCCTCAAAAAGGGCTTTTTTCATGTCACTTCCTGCCACGACATCACTTCTGGCTTATGATGTCACTTCCGGTGGGCGGGTCCTGACACGTGCCAATCAAAAGTGAGTACCTGTTCTTAAATCATTTAGATGACACTACTGAACTTGACCAATTGTCATAGAGCATTGGCACTCATCTACTAGGGCAGTGATGATGAACCTATGACACGCGTGTCAAAGGTGAAACACCACAAGGTGACACCACAATACACGACAAAAACTGAGTTTGTTTTACTCATTTTTGTAATTATTTGATGTTTCTTCTATGTAATTACATAGCAAGTATTACATAGTGTAATACTATGTAATACACACTTGTTTAGACTGTATATTTTGTTTAAATAAATCAATATAAATAATTGTTTTTCTTTTGTTTGGCAGGGCGGGTTGACTCTCCAGCAGAGTAAAATTAAGCATTTTCCTAAGTTTTGACACACTTAGCTCAAAAGGTTCACCATCACTGTACTAGGGAGAAGAGCCATTTTGACTTCAGAATATAGGATAGCTCCAGAGTGTCAAATCCTATACTTTGTCAATCTGAGGAAAATGACAGAACCTCATTCACTAAAACATTCTGTTACTTGTTTATTTCATTTATAGGACTCACTGTGGTAAGTTTTTGTAAAAAAAGTTAGCTGCTTAAAAACATGGTTTTGAACTATGGGCCAGTCACTAGCTCTCAACCTAACCCACCTCGCAGAGATCCTGTGGAAATAAAATGCGGGGAGAGGGATAACCTTGTAGACTACCCTGAGCTCCTTGGGAGAAAGACAGGACAGAAATGAGAATAACCATTATGGCACAAGAAAAACACAGGCATGAGAAGAGGGGAGGGCAGGGGGGATACAGTATACGTAAACAGTATACTGTACACCAGGTGTAAAATACTGGGTTCGTTGCAGACTTAACTCACACAAGGCAGGTGCAGTTAAGCATTGTATTATACCAGCAGCAGAACAACTCTGAACACAGGCAATAGGCCTAACTGCAGGATTCATGGAGCTCAGGTCTGGAGGGGTGATTGGCTCCACCCCTCCGGCTCTCTTGCTCAGCTTAACCCTTGCTATCCTCTCAGGTACATAACACCCCTTCCCCCCCCCAAGTACAGCCAATATTCAAGGGATGTAGTCCTCCAAGCACTGAGGTCTTGCCTGCTCCCGCGTGGAACGGCGAGGCAACTGCACCATGGGCTCCGGTTCCCTTGCTGTCTCTGGACTTGGCACCTCTCTTGCAGGGGGACTCCCAGCAATTGTGCTGGCTTCCGGTGGCCCCTGTATGTCCAGAAGGGCCTCTGGATTGAGATGTGCTGGATCAGGAGCAGCCGCTCCTGCTGGCTGAGGCAAGTCCGGCTGCTGGACACTGGAGTCCAAAAACTGCCTCGCTGGCACTTGCTCTGCCACTCGATGGCGCATCTGGTCCACGTGCTTGCGGACGATCCTGCAGTCAGAGAGGGCAACCTCATAGGATACAGGACTGGTCACACGAACCACCAAAGCCGGAGTCAATGTAGGACCCCCAGCATAGTTTCTGATGAACTATCATCATCCTATCATCCGGATGGAACCCCCGAACAGCCTCTCGCACCTCGGAGGTCAGTGGCCTGTCCGAGGTTCGGTCCGGATGCAACCGGTCGAGACAGACTGTCAAACGCTGCCCCATCAGTAGCTCTGCTGGACTCCGGCCCGTGGTGGTACAAAGGGTAACTCGCTGGCCCAAAAGGAATGCTGCCAGCCGCTGATCCCAGGGGTCTCCAAACCCAAGTCAGCCCTCCAGGAGATTTTTACTCAGCCCTTGGCAGGTGTTGGGGCCATCCCACAACAACCTGCTGAAGGGGGGCGGAATAAATACAGTGCAATCTCAGTATCCGCTGGAGCCCACCATGGATCCCAAGGTCACAATTTAAATGCCCTTATATATGATGTGGCCTTCATGCTGAAAAGATTGAAGACTCCTGCTGTACACTATACAATATAAACGAATTTATTCAGGATTGCGTTTCCACTACAGATCTAATCTACTTCCAGTGCACTTCTGTTACCTCAATGCATTCTGGAGACTGTAGTTTGTTAAACTCAAAGACTGTAGTTGTTGTTGAAACTCAATATTAAAAAAGACTAAGATCATGGCAACCACTCCCATCACTTCCTGGCAAATAGAAGGGGAAGAAGTGGAAGCAGTGACAGACTTTATTTTCCTGGGCTCCAAAATCACCGCAGATGGTGATTGCAGCCATGAAATTAAAGGATGTTTACTTCTTGGGAGGAAAGCTATGGTGAACCTAGACAGTAAAAAGCTGAGACATCTCCCTGCCAACGAAGGTTCGCCTAGTCAAAGCTATGGTTTTCCCAGTAGCAATGTATGGATGTGAGAGCTGGACCATAAGGAAGGCGGAGCGCCGATGAATAGATGCTTTCGAATTATGGTGTTGGAGAAGACTCTTAAGAGTTCCCTGGACTGCAAGGAGACCCAATCAGTCAATCCTACAGGAAGTCAAGCCTGATTGCTCCCTGAAAGGACAAATTCTGAATCTGAAGCTCCAATACTTTGGCCACCTCATGAGAAGAGAGTGCTCTCTAGAAAAGACCCTCATGCTGAGAAAGATTGAAGGCAAAAGGAGAAGGGGGAGGCAGAGGATGAGATGGTTAGACAGTGTCACTGAAGTGATGAACATGAAATTGGGCAAACTCCGGAAGCTAGTGGAGGCCTGGTGTTCTGTGGTCCATGGGGTCGCAAAGAGTCGGACATGACTTAGCAACTGAACAACAACAACAGTTTGTTAAGGGTAGCTCTAATTTTTTTTTAAGTCTCATAAAACTAGGATGGCCCCATCAGAATGTCGCTCTAAGATACCTTAATAAACTACAGTCCCCTTAGAATGCATTGGGGGAATTGAAATGCATTGAAAGTGGATTAAAACTAGTGGAAATGCAGCCCAGGTCTTCACCAACCTGTACTAGTAAAATTCAGACATGGGAAAGTGAAATGTGCATCTTTAGATTAAAACTACTAAGCCCTAGCCTTTGGTCACTCAGTTCAGTTCCCAGAATTCCTAGTTCCCAGAAATAAGCTCCACCCCTTCTTCTAGTTTAGTATGTGACTACAACAATGGTTCCCAAACATTTTAGCACCGGGACCCACTTTTTAAAATGTTGGGAGTGTCCTAACTTTATGAGACTTTAAAAAAGTTTCAACTTACCAGCTGCTCAACTGCTGTTTTTAATCCTTTTTTTACTCTTGTGGGAGGGGCCATCTTCTGGAGCATTTTTTGAGCTCCATGCATTGCCCTTTGCCTGGTTTTTGACAGGAGCCAAAGCATGTTTGGCTTATGAGGAAATGCACACTTTCTGCTCCGTTTCAGTTTACGTAGGGCTCAATACATTTTCCTTAGTTTGGAGGGGCAGGGAGACTTCCTTCTTTAGAGTTGGTTGGGGGCTGTGTTCATCATTCTGGTGGAGTTGTACTCCCCTCAACTTTCCCTTCAAAGTGAACTGAGGCACGCTTGCCTACTCATAAATAAACATGCATGTGAGGCTTAGTTTCCCTTTCCATAGGGCTCAATACATTTTCCTACTTAGTAATTGGCTTGTCAGTTTCATGACCTACCAACAATCAGGTCCCAACCCACTTGTGGGTCCTGATCCACCGTTTGGGAAACATTGGCCTATAACATATGATACTGCATCCTTCGGCATTGAAACCAACAATATGGAGCACAAATACAAGCCTGGAGCACAGAAAAGAGAAAGAAAAAGGCCAGGCGCATTTATTTCATACGTGCTTTGTTTCAAAATTATCACATAGTAATCAGGGAGATAGTGGAAGCCTGCGCATTGTTAGAAGAAAAAGCAAATGAGGAGGATGTAGAAGAAAAGAAATGCAGTAGAACTACTCAAAGTAAGGAAATTATCCCATCCTGATAAATGTTTTCATTTACTATAGTTTCAGGGCACACTCCTAACCAACTTCCCAGCACTGACATAGCTGTGCCAAAGGGGCATGTGCTGCATCCTGCAGTGGAGTAGCAGTCACAGAGGCCTCCTCAAGCTATACTAAGGGAATGTTTGTTCTCTTACCTCGGAGCTGTATTGCCCTTACCCCAGTGCTGGAAAGATGGTTAGGATTGCTGATGCTTCAATCTACTCATGCTAATTGAAATTGTGGATTAAAAACTTGTTTAAAAAGATAATAACATCAGGTTTGTAGGAAAAATTTAGGAAGGGGGGGGCAATCAGGCATCTTGCCCCAGGCCCAATGCCAGCTTTCAACAGCCCTGGAAAGACATCAAGGATTGAGTCTAAGTATAAGAGATGGTTTGGTGGGAAAGCAGAGACCTTTTCAAGATGTATTTAAAAGGATTCTCCTGCTTTAAGCAAGCGGTTTGACAAGATCGCCTGAAAGGGCCCTTGTGGATCTGAATAAGGATGCTTGTCTTTGGAGCAATTTCACACACTGATTTAAAGCCTTGGTTTAAATTTGGCAGCAAATTCAACTAATCAATAGTGTTTTGCATGTTATTATTTTCAGTATTTTTGCCTTATCCTATGACTCTGTATTGCATTGTAATCATTTATGCTAAAGTATGACAACCTTTGGAAAATGCATGCAGCGCTACAAAACTTCCTAGACCAAAGAGAGGTGGCAAAATAAAATAAAAATAAACCCAAAGAGCCCATGCCTAGTACAATGGTGCCAAGTGTTGCTAATCCAACATAAGAGCATGTTGGAGCATGAAGAACTGAAGCATGACCAAACTATTCAATGGCCTTGGCCACACAGAAATCCATTAATGCTTGTGTAAGGACTAAGGAAAAAGAAGCAGTTTCAAATGTTAGAGCAAAGTAGATAGCTCTAGCAGGTCCTTATGCTAAACCATTATTTAAGAGGTACAGCAGAGATTCAAAGCCACAGAGATTTCTCCCATCTCAGTCCCAGTCATCTGGCTAATTCATAAAGTCCATTCCAGAAACAGAAGAACGATTGTACTGCTGTTGGCCAAGGAAGATTGTGTTGTTTTTTTAAACTTACCTGAGGTCGTTATGGCTTTCTGGAGTCTGGGGAGCCTGTGACCCCCTCTGCAGCCACCCTGGCTTGAAAATGTTGTGGGGAAAAAAATAACACAAACACTTCTGATTTTTAGCCTGAAACAGGAACTGGTTTGTTTGTTTTTTTGCTCTCTCCTCACCCACGCAAAGATTTACAGGGCTCTGAAAGTCTGAGTAGGAACCACTATTCTAGTAGAAAGAATCTCAGGTGGCCGTATCTCAATTATTTCTGCTATTCAACTGACAAAAATTCAAAAAATGAATTCATCTCCATCATTTACTAGTAAATGTACAACAGGATGGGCTAGGGCATGCCTAGAACCGGGGGGGGGATTGCTTTTCAGACAATGTTATGACTCCTAATGGCCAAAATCTGAGTTGAATGTGCTTCACAGTAAGTCCATCAATTTGGTTCGACTTAAGCATGCCTGAGTGAAGGATGTGCCTCCTTACCAACTGCTCAAGAAATTGCATATTACTGGAGAGACCATCTCTGGATCCCACTAACAATTATTGACCAGTTTCCAACCTGCCTTTCTTAGGGAAGGTGATTGAGCGAGTGGTAGCATCCCAGCTCCAAGGGTTCCTAGAGGAGACAGATTTTCTTGACCCCTTTCAATCTGGCTTCAGACCAGGCTTTGGGACAGAGACAGCTTTGGTCGCCCTCATAGATGATCTTCACTGTGGACTAGATAAGGGAAATGCATTCCTACTGGTCCTGCTAGACCGCTCAGCAGCTTTTGATACAATTGACCATAGTATTCTTCTGGATTGGCTAGCCAACCTGGGGTTAAAGGGCACTGCTCCGAAATGGTTCCACTCCTTCCTGGTTAACAGGTCCCAAATGGTGATGCTGGGGGACACCTGCTTGGCACTTTGGCCTTTGCAATATGGAGTGCCACAGGGTTCTATTTTATCCCCCATGCTCTTCAATATATACATAAAATATATTTCATCCATATAGGGGAGATCATCCAGGGGTCTGGAGTGGGGTGTCACCAATATGCTGATGACACTCAACTCTATCTCTCTTTACCATCCCAAACTGAAGAGGCTGTGAAGGTCCTGGGACGCTGCCTGGAGGCAGTTGGGGTCAGAGACGCATGGAGCCCCAAGCGCGCCCTGGGCAAGGTGATGTAACTGCACCCCCAGCACATCGCCCCACCCCCCATGCGTCACCCAGCCACACTTCCCTGTGCCCAGGATTGCTCCATTTCGGTGCAATATGGGCACAGGGAAGGGCGGGAGGGCCAAAAAGTGTGCAGGTTCTTCCATGCAATGGTGCCTCGCCGCTGCTGGCACCCATGGCTTCCGCCACCTGTTGCTGCCTCCGCCCCTGGTTGGGATATGGATAAAGCCAATAGGTTAAGACTGAATCCAGAAAAGACAGAAGTCCTCCTGGTCAGGAAATCCTCAGTGCAGGTGCTAAGTCTTTCACCCACTCTGAATGGAGTAACACTTCCCCTGCAAGAACAGGTGTGCAGTCTGGGGGTGCTCTTGGATTCTCAGCTGTCTCTGGAGAACCAGGGAGTGGCTGTGGCTAGGAGTGCATTTGCCCTGCTTCAATTGGTGCGCGAACTACGACCATACTTGAGCCGTTCTGACCTGGCCATGGTGGTTGATGCATTAGTGATTTCAAGGCTGGACTACTGTAATTTGCTGTATGTAGGGCTTCCCTCGAGAACAGTTTTGAAGCTACAGTTAGTACAAAATGCAGCAGCCTGAGTTGTTACAGGGGCCAGACAGTTTGACTCGGTAGGACCACTCCTTCAGCAGCTGCAGTGGCTGCCCATTCACTTTCGATCTCAACTTAAGATGACGGTACTGACTGCTTCATTGACTATTATATACCAAAGCCTTTGATTGTGTGGATCACAACAAACTGTGGCAAGTTCTTGAAGAGATGGGAATACTAGACCACCTTATCTGTCTTCTGAGAAACCTGTATGTGGGCCAGAAAGCAACAGTTAGAACTGGACATGGAACAACTGATTGGTTTAAAATTGGGAAAGGAGTACGACAAGGTTGTATACTGTCACCCTCCTTATTTAATTTATATGCAGAGTACATAATGAGAAAGCCTGGACTGGATGATTCACAAGCTGGAATCAAGATTGCTGGGAGAAATATCAACAACCTCAGATATGCAGACGACACCACTCTAATGGCAGAAAGTGAGGAAGACCTAAAGAACCTTCTGATGAGGGTGAAAGAAGAAAGTGCCAAAATTGGCTTGAAGCTCAACATTAAAAACTAAGATCATGGCAACCACTCCCATCACTTCCTGGCAAATAGAAGGGGAAGAAATGGAAGCAGTGACAGACTTTATTTTCCTGGGCTCCCAGATCACCTCAGATGGTGACTGCAGCCATGAAATTAAAAGATATTTACTTCTTGGGAGGAAAGCTATGGCAAACCTAGACAATTTAATAAAAAGCTGAGATATCACCCTGCCAACAAAGGTTCGCATAGTCAAAGTGATGGTTTTCCCAGTAGCAATGTATGCCTGTGAGAGCTGGACCATAAGGAAGGCAGAGCGCCGAAGAATAGATGCTTTTGAGTTATGGAGTTGGAGAAGACTCTTGAGAGTCCCGTGGACTGCAAGGAGGTCCAGTCGGTCAATCCTACAGGAAGTCAAGCCTGATTGCTCCCTGGAAGGACAAATCCTGAAGCTGAAGCTCCAATACTTTGGCCACCTCATAAGAAGAGAGGACTCTTTAGAAAAGACTCTCATGCTGGGAAAGATGGAAGGCAAAAGGAGAAGGGGGCAGCAGAGGATGAGATGGTTAGATAGTGTCACCAAAGCGATGAACATGAAATTGGGCGAACTCCGGAAGCTAGTGGAGGACAGGGAGGCCTGGCGTGCTATGGTCCATGGGGCTACAAAGAGTTGGACACAACTTAGCGACTAAACAGCAACAACAACTGACTTCTAAGGCCCCTCATGACTTAGGCCCAGCCTACCTAAAGGACTGCCTTCTCCCATACATACCAGTTCATACTCTTAGATCATCTAAAGGGGCTCTCCTTCAAGTTCCCGCTCTGTCCCAAGTTAAAGGGATGGCAGCTCGGGGACGAGTCTTCTCTGTAATGGCTCCACAAATATGAAATTCCCTGCCAGAAGAATTAAGAACTACACACTCCCTCATGGCCTTTCGGAGAGGGCTCAAATCATACCTTTGGATAATTGTTGGCTGTCTGCCCTCTGTCCCTCTGGTATAGTGTCACAGTTTTGTTCACTCCTCTGGTCAATTGTTTTCCCACCCTCCAAAAATGGCCTGATATGGAGAATTGGGTCTAGCTTCATTCTTGTTCACTCTCGGTGTTCCCGTTAATGTTTAATGTTGTAATTGTTTTAATGCGTCTTACTTATGTGGTTACATTGTAACCACATTTGGAACATTTGTTGTTCTCTGTAAGCCGCCTTGGGCATTTGCTTCGGCATGGGAAAGGTGGGATATAAATTCTTCAAATAAATAAATAAATAAATAAATAAATACTACTGCTTTCTGGATGATTGGTATAATCACTTCCTTATTCTGCTGGTGATTCTCTGAATCTGGCCTTTTCCTTGCATTGTTTGGCTCGCATTACCTACCCAGTGGGATGAACACTGACAATGAGAGCATTTTCAGAGCAACTTTCTCCTGAAGATTGAGCACGTTGCTTTTGTGACACTCACCCTTCACTAGCCTGCTCAGCCATCTGCTCCAAGGTTGCTTCCAAGCACAGGTGTGTGGTACCAAATTGATAGTGCGGAGCCATCCGAAATGGAGTGCCTGGCACTTTATGATCAGTCACCCCTCATTATTTATTCCCTTTCAAGCTGCGGCAACATGTCCACTTGGGATCTGCATCAGTGGGGAAGTCATTCTTCAATGCTACTTACCGTTTGAGAGTTTGAGCCTGTTCATTTGTTAGACTCCAGCCCAGGATGCCGAGCTCCTTCACACTCTTTGAACTCATCAAATTGCTCCAGGAAGGGTGGCAGAACAGAAGAGGATGATGCTCAAGCCGAATACACCATTTCTGCTGGTCCCTCAGTGCGTGATGTCTTCGAAGGATGTGTTCAATGCCTTGCCTAGGCCTAAACGTAGGTGTATTTATATCTGTAAGATGCAGACTTTTCAGTTTGTGGACCACATCATGCATTTTACAGATTTTCATAGGTTGAAAAAAAAATCAATTTTATGAATGAACAAATGAATGAAACGTAAATGAATGAATACATTTTATTTGGATTTTTTTTTTGTAATTATATGATTCAGAACATATTAGAAGAGCACTACTGGATCAGGCCAAAAGGCCCATCTAGTCCAGCTGCCTGTATCCCACAGTGGCCCACCAGATGCCTCTGGGAGCACAGAAAAGAAGGTAGTTGTATCCTGTTGCTACTCCCTTGCATCCGGCATTCAAAACCTGGCATATAGTCATCGTGGCTTGTAACCTGTGATGAACTTTAAATCTGTTCAATCCCCTTTTAAAGACATCCAGGGCAGGTGCCAACACAACGTCCTTTGGCAAAGAGTTCCACAGATTAATAATATACTGGGTAAAGAAATATTTCTATTGTCTGTTCTAATTCTCCCCCTAGTCAATATTAGTAGATTAAGTGCATGGACTTGTGGCCAGGGTCAATGGGAGCAGGCTGATAAGCCAGGCACCAGTGCAATTTGTAGCCCTGCCCCTAATCTCTGTAGTTACAGCTTCCATCTGAAGAGTCAAACCCTGTATCTGGGTAGAGAATAGTCCCATAATCTGCAATGCTGGATTGTCCATCATGTGTTCCTGTCTAAGATGTATGTAAGGGCTAAATAGAGCTTACCTCTCACTGCAAACAGATGAGTGCTACTTCAAAAATGTATTTGATGCTGTATACAATCTTAATAATCCATTCATAGAGTGCAGTGTTCTTGGGAAGCCCCCAAGCATGGCATGAAGGCAATATAGTCCTCCCCTGCCTTGCTTACCCAGCAACAAGTACCACAGATACTCAAGTATAAATATACACCCCTGCTAACTGGGCAAGAGACACTTTTTCAAGTAGTGTAACTCTTAGATTTAGCAGGGGGAGAGTAATTGTCCCTCTTCATCCCTGCACAGTGTCTTTTCTAGTGGCTGTTGTGGGTGGTGTTCTGCATTTTTTTAGATTGTGAGCCCTTTTGGGACAGAGAGCCATTTAACATTATTATTATTATTATTATTATTATTATTATTATTATTATTATTATTA
>JAJKFI010000018.1:5870794-5898917 GCA_029204185.1 Lerista edwardsae | reverse complement strand
TATTATTATTATTATTATTATTATTATTATTATTATTATTATTATTAGCCTGTAAACCATTTTGTGAACTTTGTGTAGAAAAGAGGTATATAAATGCTGCTGATTGATTGATACTCAAGTATGCAGAAGATACTCAAGTATAAGTCAATCTCACAGATAAGTCAAGGGCAGGTTTTCGAGTCCAAAATAGTGGAATTTTCCATGACCTCAGTCAGATAAGGTGGGGGATAAAATTTAGATGGGGTATCTGACTATAACTATAACTATTTTACCCTCCCTTGTTTTCCCACGCTGAGAGGTTCAGGAGACAATCACTGCAGTGAGGGGAGAGTGAGGGAAATGGTGTTTGTGAAGAGAAACATAAAACACCCTGCAAATAATGACACAAATTAGATAGCATTGAATTGATGTCAGATTGAAAAAAACAAAACAGATTCAAACTGCAGGGGGCTTTTAAACCCCACAGGCTTTTAAACTGCAGGAAAAAAAAAACAACCACACACCAAAGCATAGCAGCTTCAGAAAGGGTTGGGAGTTCAGGAGTTAATTTAAAGCTTGGAAACTCTCTGCAAACGTAAAAGCCAGTGCTGCAGAATATTGCAGGCACTTTGCAGATAATCAACAGGCAGGTGCCCTGACCCTTGACTGACCCTGAGATAAGATGAGGAGGCAATTTAGAGCTCATTTATTTGTAAAAATTCATCATCCTATAGCTGAGTATCTATAGTACCAGATTACCTCTGGAGGCGCCACATAGTCGCCATAACTAATAGCAAGGCAGTGAGATTAGTAGTTCTCACAACTGCATGAGCATAGGATGGTCTGTGTCAGTGATTCTCATTTTTCAAGAGAACCTTTTGGATTTAGGAGCCTCCTGCTGAGCTGTGCAGCAATTCTGGAGTCAATGCCTCGGAAGCTCTAAGAGATGAAGAAAAGTCTGCTGGATGATCCTGTAGCCTGCAATTTCCCAATGAACCACTGCCATTTACTAAAGGATAAGATTGCCGGGAGGGGGGGGGGGCTGAAATAGAATTTGGAATCAAAAAGAACAAAGTTCCCTAAAGTGTAATTAACTACCAAGGTTTCTATTTCTTAGACTATTTATATTAATCTTCAGAAATGAGAATAAACCTGAAGGATAATATGGGAAATAAGTAGACGAAAGTCATTTCCCACCACTTCCTGGGTACTTTTAAATTGAATTAAGGGGGAAAAAGGAAAGTAATAAGTTTGATTACATGAAGGGGCCTTAAGGGCAGTAATATAAAATTATATGGCTATTTAACTGCACCGTATTGCTGTGCTGTAATTAAGCCGAAGTACCTTGCAATTATTCCACCAACTGGGTTAATAGAGTCCACAACCAGGCAAACCCAGGGAATGTTTGTTATTTATCTGTTTAGTTTAAGGAGCTGGATGCAACAAAAAATTATAAATCAAATGGATTACCATTTTAAGTTGGTAAAAATAAACGGAACGCTACACATTGTCTCACCTGCATCCCCAGCGGCTGAAATGTAATTGCCTCTTCACTCATTGTCTAAAGCATGATAGAAACTTTTGATGAGTGATTCTCCGAAGGTGGTTCTTCACGGTGGGCTTTTGGGTGAGCCCCGAGACCACAAGAGAACTAATGGAAGGAAACACTGAAGGTCTTCAAGCAAGCACTGACAAATGCTGCATTAAAACTCCATTTCGCTGAATTCCAGGCAGTGCGTTAAACAGAGATGCACTGAAGTGGGAACGCATCGCATGCACAAACCTGCCAGCAACTCTTCCGCTTCACTCTCTGCATCTCGAGTAGCTGCACAAAACTATAGGCAGAATTAAGCTTTAACAGGGAAACCTTTTGTCTCTCTCCTGGCAGCGGTAATGTATGCAATCACAAGCACACTGTGGTCCAAGCAAACCAAATAGCTGGTCTGCCATGAAAAATGACTGGCCTCGCAGCGTTCTATGCAGCGGTTCTGGGGTGGGCTGTGCTCCATCCCGCACGGGAATTGTTAGCTGCTGTCAGTATTGTCCCTAGAGGGGGAGGCGGGGCACAAAGTTTTGCAAGGTGCCTTATCTTGCTGTGTAGACTGCTCCTCTCCCCCACCACCATGGTAGCTATTCTGGATGGCGGAAGCCACAAGGAGGAGATGCCTCTGCATTGTGTTCTAAACCTGGAATGGCTACAACAGCAAGGGACAGGAGTGGTATACATAGCAAGGTAAGGTGGCTTGCAAAACTTTGTGCCCTGCACCTCTCTAGGGATGTCAATGGCTGCTGCAGATCTCCAAACTGCAGGTCTCCAACCGCTGTGCACCCAGAAACACTTGCCCGGTGCAAACAGAGCATTCCGTTCCACAGAGGAGCCTTCTTACCTTGCTGCTAGGTGCCTCGAAACTGCACTGCAGCCAGGCACTTCTATGTTGAGTTGCCCCAGCATGCCATGCGCCCAGATTTCTGGGTGGACGCAACTGGCCACGGTGCAGTTTTGGGACATGCAACAGCAACATTGGAAGGCTCCCCTGCGGAATGGAACACTCTGTTCACAGGGGGGAGGGAGTCAGCGGTGTGCCAGAACTGGCCTGCGGGCTGTAGTTTGGCTGGTGTAAGGGGACATTTGTCCCCTTGCCCTTGCCCCTCCTCAACAGCTGCACTTTATCAACTTGGGCCCACATGCTGCTGTGCCAGTAATATTGCTGCCACAAGCCCAAGTTGATCCGTGCAGGTGGATCAGGCCCCAGAAGGGGGACAGGATACAAAGTGCACTGCCAGAGCTGATATCATCCCTTCTTGGGCCCAACTCGCCCACCCCACTCCCATTGCCATCCTCTCCCGGCCCCATTCAACCCACTCATTCCCATTCCCATTCCCTGTTCTCCCCTGCCTCTGCCCCAAACGTACCTGGTTTAGTGGGTGTCCTTTGCTTTGCCAGTGTGTGTGTGGGAAGACTCCATCCAATAATGCTGTTGCAAAGTGCTTTATGGCAGTTTTGCAACAATGCATGCCAGGGGGACACATGTTCTGCCAGTGCTATAGTGAATAGGATTGGGCCATCATTAAGCTATCGACTTTTAAGAGAACATAAGAAAAACCCCACTGGATCAGATCAAGGCCCCATGTAGTCCAATTTCCTGTATCTCACAGTGGAACACCAGGATGCCCCAGTCTGCACAGAAGACAACCAGATGCTTGTATCTTCCTGCTACTCCCCTGCATCTGGCATACTGAGGTAGCCTATTGCACCACAACCAAGGAAGACACCAGACTGCCGTAGGGGGTTAACTTTATTAAACACAAGTGACCAATTTTTAAGTCCTGAAACCTATTGAACATACCGTCCCTCCTTTGCCAGTCTGGGATAGGCAAAACACACACACACACACACACACACACACACACACACACACACACACACACACCAAAAACTGCCATCCATGGCCAATTTGAATGACAGAAAATAAATTCCTACCCAGCTCTCATGATGAGCAACCAGATATCTCAGACCGGACATACCCATCACAGCTTGTAACTTGTGATGGCGTTTTCCTCCATAAATCTGTCCAATCCCCTTTTAAAGTCAACCAGGCCAGATGCCTTCTTGTGGCAAGGAGTTCCACAAACTAATTACATGCTGGGTAAAGAAATAATTTTTTGGGTGGTGGTATTTCAACGTCTTCCAAGACAATTCAGAACCCAAGCTGAGATTAGCAGCCCAATCCACAGATTTACTATCATATCCAACATTTTTCACATTGGATATGTAAAGTACATACTGCCTGCTGTTTCTGTGCCTTATAGCACTAACAGCTAAATTAGGGTTATGTGAATTAATGACACTTTTAAACTAGAATTGGTGACAGTCAAATCCTATTAGTGCTGAAATTCCTCATTTCTAGTCCTGTTTCCTTACTGACAATGACACACAGTTCCCTATTGTCATGGAAACATTTTCTGATATACCCTGTGGTTCTGCAAATAATTTGGTGGGGATTGGTCAATGTAACAACTTCTTGGAATTAATAACCAACTAAAATAATATCTATAACTGTCAAAAATACTTGTGCCTATCAAGACCACAATGGAGCTGCTTCTTATGCATTTTTTCCCTGTAGTGTGTATTAATGGTAGTGTCAGAAAAACAGTATAGCAGAGATTTCCAGACCAGCAGGAACTAGTACAACTTGGGTGTGCTATGGAACCAGTGGTGGACCTATGAGTGCAACAGCTTTGGGGGAAGTTACTGTTGATGGTGATCTCTTATTGTTTTGGGAAAGGTCCTGCCAAGTCGCGCAACGAGGGAGAACGCAAAGACCAATATGATCCATAAGTTCTACTTTATTGTTGTACACAAGCCATATTTATACCTCAGGGTTACATCGCACATGTCATTCATCATTAACCCGGCAAGTTTCAATTAACACCTTGCAAACAAGCTTAACGAGCTTAACGATCGGTAAACCCGGCAAACAAGCTTAAACGGTCTCGCTAACAAGCTTAAGGGTTTCGCTAACAAGCTTAAGGGTTTCGCTAACAAGCTTAAGGGTTTAAGGGTTTCATTAACTTTTTTTACAATCTTCTTTCCGTCTTAGCGCTTTCTCAATCTTCCGGCCGTATCAGCGCAGGCTGCTCCGTTTCCGATCTCCTTGTTCCGTGTGTTGTCGTGTTGCGCAAGGGTCAGCCGTGTCGCGCAGGGGTTAGTTGACTGCAGCGGACTCCTACTTCGTTCTGGCCCATGTTTCCCCAATCCCATAGTCCTTAGCAAAAACCAACCTTTCAACAACATCTCCCCCTTTTCTTTTAAACATCTGCTCGGAAGTCTTAAAAGCAACATTTTGGATACATTGAAAACAGCAAGGTCCAAACAAACACATTAAGATACATATGACTGCTATCATCAGTACTGGTTGAAGCATATGTAGCAGCCAGGCTGGCAACCCTAGTGAGTGGAACCAGTCTGCCACGGGGTCGGTCTGGATCCGGATTTTTTGCAAGTTTTGCGTTAGCCTTTTGAGTTTACTGACAACGGAATCTGAGTGATCGGAAAGATTAAAACAACACAGACCCTCCAGTTCGTCACATCCGTGGTTATGAATTGCAAGTAAATAATCGATGGCGGCCCGGTTCTGCAGAACTGCCCGGTGTACCCCCCTGACATCCATGGCCATATCTGCGAGAATGCTAGCAGTGATATTCATCTGATTTCTAGCCCAGCACGCCAGCCGGCGTATCTGATCTGCGTTAATCCCCGCTTGGACTCCAGGAGCGAGCCAAGACGCAAAGACAATAGCAGTGGTGCTACTAAGTTCTACTCTGTCATTACAATCAGCAGGCAAGGCAATATCACGCTTGATTCTTGTTTTGGTGAGATTCTGCACAACAGTCATGTTTACCGTGTCTAAGTTTAAAAACACAAGCTTACCAATATAACACGGGCCCCCGACTGGCCGCCAGGGTATCCCAGTAAATGCACGGTTTTCACAAATTAAAAACACCCCAGGTGGCAATGCTCGGGGAGTGAGAATTTTTAGATTGACATATGCCGGCCGGGTATGAATGGCAGCATGCCATAGATTGCTCCCAGTAATATTGGTATATTGCTCCCAGGTGGGTCTGCCTGGGGTTATGCTTTGATAGTATGCGGCACCATCGAAGGCTATCATGCCGGTGCCATTTACAAAATCCATCAGTCTTCCAGTGGAGGAACAGCCTTCAAGCTGAGTGACATTTTGTTTTATCCCCGGGGGAATTGACCACAACAGGTCGATCTCTTCCGGGGGATCTTGTGGGATCTGATTCAGGGCTCTAACTATACTACTCAGCAGACAGGTGGCCCTATAAAACGGCCACCGCATTTCTTTGGAAATGTTGTCACAAATGCACGTGCAGTGTGTGTTTTGTGAAACTTTACATTCTGAAGACACCTGAGAAGGGTCTATATACAACCGTAGCTCAGTCCGTAATTCTTGCGGGGTCATGGGTACTCCTATCATGCAGGATCGAAACGGATCACCCGCCGCCGTCATCGCCAGGCACATGTGGGTCTGATTCAGTCGTTCTGCCAGCGTCATCCACAGGTTCTGCTTCCCCATCTGCAGATGCTGCGTCTCGATCGCTGCTCTGCTCCCCGGCAGGTTCAGAAGGCTCGCAAGGAAGAGGAGCCAGGTGTGGACGTACCCATTTCGCAGGAACCCATCGCGACCCATCTCCTGCGGAAATACAAGCATACCCTCTTCCCCACGTTATTAACTGACATGGTCCCCCCCATGCATTTCTTCGTGGGTCATAACATTCTACTAACACCTCTGCAGAAAATTCATTACTTGTTTTGTTATGGTGAAAATAAATTGGTTGCTTGTCTTGCAAAATTGGTCTTACATTTACCCAGTTTAAGACATACATGGCTTTTGCCACCACCCCAAGAATGCCCAACTCCCCCTTTTCTTTTAAAAAGAGGGAAATATATCTCTTAACATCCTGATGTGTACGTTCAATGATCGCTTGGCCAGTAGAGTTATAAGGGGTACCAAAAACATGTTTTACCCCCCATTGACTCATGACTTGGGCTACAGAATTTGCATGATACGCAGGGGCATTGTCAGTTTTAATCGTGTCGGGTTTTCCTAAGACCGCAAAGGCTTGAAGCCAATGCTGAATGGCAGCCTTTGCTGTGGTGGACGTGGCGGGGGTACACCAAACAGCATGTGAATAGGTATCGACGGAAACATGTAAGAACTTTATCCTCCCTAATGCTGGAAGTTCAGTAACATCGGTCTGCCAAAGCTGCAGGGCTTGAGTCCCTCGGGGGTTGGCTCCCTGGGACTGCAGAGGAGGAAGTCGTGCACAGTCTGGACAGGAGGCGACAATCCCTCGCGCGGTCGTCAAAGGAATTTTGAATTGTTTTGACAGTGTTTTCGCCGACTGATGAAAAAACTGGTGAGACTGACTAGGCAGCTGGCACGCGTAGACCTGGCTCACGCTGGTGTCAATCACGTTGTTCCCTGCAGCAAACGGGCCAGGTAGAGACTGGTGACTGCGCATATGAGTGGTCCAGTATGGGTGCGTTCGAAGTACGACGCAATGTTGCAAAGTTAGGAGGGTAGTGCTGATCTTGCTATCTGTGTGAAAATGCAGTAGAGCAAAGGGTAATTTCAGCAAAATGCCATGCACGTACAATGAATCCACTACCACGTTGATAGGTTCTTCAGGATGATCCTTGAATACTTTTAGCGTGGCCAGAAGCTCTAGTTGTTGTGCCGATCCGTGAGCAGTATGCACACTGGTCTTCCAGACTCCTTTTTCTTTCCATGCATAGCCGTATGTCTGTGTTTTGGCGCTAGCGTCTGCAAATAAAGTCTTTGCACCGAGTATCGGTTGATCTGATCGCAAAGGGCGCCACTGTAGCGGTAAATTCGTTGAGAAGAGGGGGTCGGCGGGCAAATGCGGATCAATGGGAATGTCAGCCACTGCCAGGGCGAAAGTGACTGATTGTTGCATGGCTTCTATGACGTTTTCTGTGGAACAGTCAGTGAGACGGAGGTGAATTGCTTGAGGCAGCTGCCCAGTCATTTGAATGGTCCTCTGCTTTGCCTTCAGTAACATTTGTCCTAAGCTGTCAAAGAATGCGGTGACTGTTTTTTGGGGTAGAGAAGCATGCACCCATTCCAGGATATTTAACTTGGTGCTTTCGTGTTGTCCAATAATTACTGCAATGGGCAGCTGGGTGCCGTAGACATACAAGTTGACAGGAAGGGTCGGGTCAAACCGCTGTGACGATGCGTGCATAATCTTGCTCTCAATTGTTCTTAAGGCTTCCTTAGCCTCAGAAGTTAACTCACAAGGGTCCGTGACTACTTTAGCTCCCTGCAGGAGGGAATACAGTGGCTGCAATTCTTGCGTAGTAATGTTTGCTCGCGGGCGAAGCCACTGAATGTCTCCCAAGACCTGTTGGAGGTTGTTTATCGTAGTCAAGCAGTCCGTTCGTATCTTTGTTTTCTGCGGGACTACCGTTTCTGGAAATATTGTCAGTCCTAAATAATTCCACGGTGCCGTTCGTTGGACTTTTTCAGGTGCGATGCGAAGTCCAAAACGAGACAGCTGTGTCTGAAGTTCTTGTAACATGCCTGACGTCACTTCCTTTGGATCACAGCACAAAATATCATCCATATAATGATAGACCAAAGTTTGGGGGTACCGCTTCCTCCAATCCGCCAATGCCTTATCCACATACCATTGACAT
Organism: Lerista edwardsae; assembly: GCA_029204185.1. Lineage (NCBI taxonomy): Eukaryota > Metazoa > Chordata > Lepidosauria > Squamata > Scincidae > Lerista > Lerista edwardsae. Next base: position 5,890,690 of record JAJKFI010000018.1, on the reverse strand, counting down.
ATGGAGGGCGAGTTCTTCATGCCTTGTGGGAGGACGACCCACTCGAACCTTTGAGTGGGTCCCCTCAGATTAACCTCAGGTACTGAGAAAGCGAAATATTGACAGTCAGCTTCGTGAAGAGGAATTGTGAAAAAACAGTCTTTAAGATCGATAATAACCAAATCCCATCCCCTTGGGAGCATGTTCGGGGACGGCATCCCTGGCTGTAGCACCCCCAGAGGTTGCATAATTCGATTGACAGCTCTCAAGTCCTGGAGTAGGCGCCATTTCCCCGATTTCTTTTTAATAACGAATACAGGAGTATTATAGGGGCTGGTGGAAGGGCGAATGTGCCCTTGATCCAATTGTTCCTGAACAAGCTCTTTTAAATGTTGAAGTTTCTCCGCCGGTAGCGGCCACTGGCTCACCCAAACAGGCTCTGATGTAGTCCAAGTTAGTTGCAATGTGGGCGCGGAGGTACTGCCAGTGACCGCTGCTGAAAAGGCGGGGTGACGATCATAGCTCCCCATTGCGAAAGAACGTCCCGTCCCAGCAGCCACAAATGTGTGTTCAAAACGTACGGAGTGACTTGCGCAACGTGTCCTTCGTTGTCTGAAATAGCAAGCCGGCAGGCTGCTTGAAATGTTCCTTGATGATTCGTTGTGCCCCCTATTCCAGTCACGGCTGCTGCTGGCTCCATTGGCCACTCTGGGGGCCAGGCTTGCAGGGGGACAACCGTCGCGTCCGCGCCAGAGTCCATCATCGCGGGCACCCTTATCCGAATTCTGCTGGGTCCCTCTATGGTGACTTCTCTGAGCGGGCGATCTTCCGTCAGGGGTGCAGCAAAGGCGATAGTTACCGCTTGCGCGCCCGTGGAGCTGAAGCCTCGTTGCTGGGGTAGATCTAGGGTCGCCGGCACAGTCTTTCGGAATGGAATCAGCTGGGCAATTTTATCACCGGCAACAATCACAACGGGAGGTGCCCATGTTCGTACCATGACGTTGATTTCTCCTTGGAAGTCCGCATCCACACATTCAGGAATGACCATCAGTGCACGCCTGCTCGTTGAAGATCGTCCTGTTAACAAAGCAGAAAGTCCTTCCCCCAAGGGGGCATACACACCGGTGGGCACGTATACCACATCAGGGGTAGTTAAGGTAATCGTGCTGGCTGCTGCCAGTTCCATGCTGGCGGGCCCACTTGTGGTGGCGCGGGGACTGTGGGGGCAGCCACGGGGCACATCTGACAGGCTGAGGTTTGGTTGGAGGAGTATTTGTTGTCCGCGCTCCCCCCGCGGCTCTGCCGGTTTCCCGTCAGCGGTGAGCCATTTTTGTGGAATGTAGATCGGCATTCTGCCGCCCGGTGACCCAACCTGCCGCATCTATTGCAGTTCCCCTGAAATTTTACTTCTCCCTGGGGGGCGGGTGTCTGGCGCACCCCTTGGTTGTTTTGGGTCGCCCGGTTGGGGCAGTTTCTTCGGATATGGCCAGACTGGCGGCACCCGAAGCACACTGGCCCTTTACTTTGATCGTTTTGCCCTGCTGGCATCATTTGTTTGAGAGCGGCAGCCAGCGCAACACTATGAATCTGTGCCTTCTGTTCCTCCCACACTAAGCGCTCCCGTGCACAGGCTTCAATCATTTCCACAAGGGTCGCCCCCACTGGTAATTGGGCCAAAAGTCGTTTGCAAGTAGGGTTCGCATTTTGCATAGCCAATTCTTTCACCATGGTGGCTCGGATTTCCGGTTGCATATTAGGCGCTTTATCGACCGCCTCTTTTATTCGGTCCACAAATTGCATAAACGGTTCCTGTTCCCCTTGCACGATCTTAGTATACGGAGGGCTTACTGTGCCCATTTGCGGCAATTGCTCGAATACCCACAAAGCACACTTCTGTGATTGTTCTCTAATACGGGGGGCTAGCCGCGCTTGACGCTGGGGATCAGTGAACAGCCCTCTTCCCGTTAACATATCCAAGGTGGCCGTGGACAGGGGATCAGCAGCGGGAAGAGCCACATTTTCCATCATTTTCATTTCCAATCGCTGCTCCCATTTTTGCAAAAACAACATATTTTGAGTAGGTGTCAACAACGTCTCCATCAACAATTTAATATCGTAAGGCACCAAGTCAGTATGAGTTAACAAAGTCCCGATCTGCTGCCTCACCAGACGATTGTCTGTGCCATAGTCCATTATGTTCTTTTGAATTTTATTAATCATGTTCCAGTCAAAGGACACCCATTCTGGTGCATTGCCCCGTCTCACCACAGGCATCATGATCGGTTGCATTGTCAAATCTCCCTCTAACGACGCATTCTGTATCACCGCTCGCCACCGCTTTCTATGATCGAACGTCTCGTCTCTCTCTGGCGGGGCCGAATCCCAGGAAGGGAGGGGGTTCCCTGTCAAACGTCTCAATCCGCGGAACCTGCCTCCACCCTCTGGGCCCTTCTGAGTATCTTTCTTGTCCCTTTCTCTTCGCTCATCCCATTCTTCCAACAATTCCTGTGTCCTTATTCTCTCCTCCTCTCCGGGCGATAGGGGCGCTCCCAACTCCCTTTTTTCCCAGGGACTCCATCGTCCTCTTTCCCCATATCGCGCCATCAACCACTCCTCCGCATCCTTCCAATTGCATTCCCGCCTCAGTACCTGCTTCTTTGCCCTCTCCCTATTTTCCAACAACTCCCGATCATCCCAATGCTCTGAGCTCATTCGCGGGGGACGCGCATCTGGTGGGACTTCATAGGCTCCTTCTCTATTCTTCTTCCATTTTGACAGATCAGGGTAAATTTTGTTTGGAATGTCCTCATCCATGGGCAAGGGGACATCGGCTGGGTCAGATGGAGCCGTGGGACCAGCAAAGGGGGCTTCCTCGGGGAGTGGGCTGGTATACGGAGGGAGGCTGTCAGTGGGACCCCCCATCGCTGTTTTTTCTGCCTCTGTCAGAGGGCACAACTCGGTGTTTGCGGACACGGGGCTCACGAAATGCCGAGAATCACAGCCCTCGCTAATTTCCTTCCCGCTGTCCATCCCCAAAGCCCTCTGCAGTGCCTTTTTTGCCTCGACCTCTCCGTGGAGCCTGGTCATAACTCTATTCATTCTCCCGTAAGTGGAGACCAATCGCTGTGCCTCCGCATTCCCACTTTGTACTGAGTCCCACAAATTCGTCCCAATGTCTGTCCAAGTTTGTTTTACAAACACATCCTTTAATCGTTTAAGGTGACCTCTTCGCCGTGCCCACTGACAGACAGCGGCGGCATCCTTCTCCTTCAAATGGCAGTCATACTTCAAAGCTAATTCACTCAACAACCGGAGCGCTGCCTGCTCCGAAACCGATACGGTCGTTCCCATCCCGTGTTCCCTGACTCACCGGTCAGTTCCCTGACCCACTGGTCAGTCGTGGCCACTTTTCCTTTTCCCGCCCCTCTGGCGTCCGCCTCTCTGGCGTCCGGGGGACCCTTTGGCTCCTGGCCGCGGCGATCCACTTCCGTCCGGGGTGCTAAGCCTCGGGCTCCTTTGGCGTTCGATCGCAGAATCACGTCGGGGTCACCAATTGCCAAGTCGCGCAACGAGGGAGAACGCAAAGACCAATATGATCCATAAGTTCTACTTTATTGTTGTACACAAGCCATATTTATACCTCAGGGTTACATCGCACATGTCATTCATCATTAACCCGGCAAGTTTCAATTAACACCTTGCAAACAAGCTTAACGAGCTTAACGATCGGTAAACCCGGCAAACAAGCTTAAACGGTCTCGCTAACAAGCTTAAGGGTTTCGCTAACAAGCTTAAGGGTTTCGCTAACAAGCTTAAGGGTTTAAGGGTTTCATTAACTTTTTTTACAATCTTCTTTCCGTCTTAGCGCTTTCTCAATCTTCCGGCCGTATCAGCGCAGGCTGCTCCGTTTCCGATCTCCTTGTTCCGTGTGTTGTCGTGTTGCGCAAGGGTCAGCCGTGTCGCGCAGGGGTTAGTTGACTGCAGCGGACTCCTACTTCGTTCTGGCCCATGTTTCCCCAATCCCATAGTCCTTAGCAAAAACCAACCTTTCAACAACAGGTCCTGACTTTTGAGTCAATGTATACTCCAAGGGTGAACATGGAATTGGGCGAACTCCGGAAGCTAGGGGAAGACAGGGAGGCCTGGTGTGCTGTGGTCCATGGGGTGGCAAAGAGTCAGACACGACTTAACAACTGAACAACAACGTACTCCAGGGGGCATACACATCTTCTCAGTGTATACAGCCAGAGTGATGCTAATCAAGCTAATCAAGCTGGGATATTATGTATGCTAGAAGGAGGCAGAAGTGAGAGGCAGAAGGAAGATCAAGTGCAAAGACTTGAGTGTGCAATGGCACATCACAGAGGAGATGTGCCCCAACATTCCCTCTGATCTGAAATCACCTTAGGAAGAAAGTGTATGTCACCTGGTAGGTTGCTAATCCTGGAAATATTCCATAATATAGAGTACAAATATACTCTATATTCATTTATTACATTTGTAACCTATTATGTAACTTCCTGCCATCAGAAAGTTCAAGGCAGTATTCATGGGCTGTGACGCTAGTTACCATTCCAGTCATTGACCAAATCTAGACTGGCCATTTAACTTTATTATTACTATTTGCCTGTAAACCACTTTGTGTTGAAAAGTGGTATATCAATACTGTTGATTGATTAGATCTGCACTGTGGTTGTATCACATACCCTCAGATGGGTATTGAGAACAAATTGCTATTGACGTGGCTCATCATTAATGATGGCACACGTGCTTTTTCTGACATACTGTAGGTCTTTTTTGGAAAAAGGGATTCTTTTTAAGGTTCCCCCCCCCACTTGCCGTTATGCCCTCCTGTTCTAGGGGTTGCTATCACTGTTATGACATTGTTCCAGTACAGCCCCCCAGGGTAGAGCTGTTTTCTACGTAAATAGTACATTCCACAGATGACCTTGTGCCTGATACAAGGAGGTGGTGCCCGAGTGACTGCCATCAGTCTGCCTGATGGATTGACTCGCATCGGTCTAGAGCCAGAAGTCATTGATTTCTCCGGCTCCTCCTTGTTGTGGTGACCTTCAGCACAAGAAAAGCAATTTTTGAATCTTTGTTTCCTCCATCTTTCATTCACCTTTTTGTTTATTTTCTGTTGTCATTTCCAGTCAGCCTCTTTAATCTCTCCTAATTGCATATTGAAGATAAGGAGGTGAGCTCTGGTAGACAATCAAAGCTCAGAAGGTGAGATTCTTACAAAAAAGACATTACGATTTCTGGCTGTCAGCAAAATGATGCTGTCAACACTGAGAGAAGAAGGGAGTTGCCAACTTTCCCTTTTGCATTGTTTAAACTTGGCATGGTCCACCTCATGACAGCTGGTTGATGTGAGTTATCCTTGCAGAAGTGAAGGGATATATGAGTCACATAGATAGGGGTTTAAGCATACGAGATCTTGATTTAAGAATCAATTTAAATTATATTCTTGATTCAAGAATGTTAAGATTTAACATAAAGAAGAGCCCCACTGGATCAGGCCAAAAGCCCATCTAGTCCAGTTTCCTGTATCTCACAGTGGCACACCAGGTGCCTAAAGGAGTTCAGTAGACCACAGGATGCTTGCATCCTGTTGCCACTCCCTTGCGCCTGGCATTCTGAAGTAGCCTACTATTAATGTAAGGAGGTTGCCCAACCCATCATAACCTATAGGCCACGATGGACTTTTCCTCCAGAAATCTGTCCAGTCCCCTTTTAAAGGCATCTAGGCCAGATGCCATCACCAGGCATCTGGGCGCAATTAGTGTTAGGGCACAATCCTAACCTGGAGTTAGGCCAGCAGTTAGGCCAGCAAAGTTTGGCCTGAACAAGCGACACTGTGAAGTATGTTTGGACCATTCTCGAAGTCAGAGAGGCCAGCACATAGACATGTGCCATTCTTCCAGACTCCGAGAGTGGTCTAAACACACTTTACGGTGGCCCTTGTTACACCAGCACAGCACTCTTGCACCGGACCAGCACTGTTGCAATTGTGCCATAAGGTGAAGATTTGGTCATGCGCTGTGCAGCCCGCCAACTTAGTTCAGCTGGCACAAGCCCATGTCAAGGATGTCCTGGAGGCAGGTGGGAAGCAATACAGGCCAGAAGGAGGATAGACCCATGGGTAGAGACAGGGGCAGAGATGGGCAACGATAGTCAGGTCGCATCCAAACCCCTCTCCCTGGGCTGGGCAGCCCTAATTCGGGCCACTCCTGGCTGCGTGGACTTGCTCCTGCCATTTTGCTGGCACAGATCCGAGCAGCCCTATTGGGCTGGATGCAGCTTACCACAAGGCAGAGCGATGTTTGTCCCCTTGCCCAATGCTAAGCTGCTGCCGCCTCCTTACTTGGTTGCCTGTTCCAGCGCAGGTTAGGTTTGCACTCCACGTCCTTTATGGCATATGATGAGGATGAGGTTACAAGCTTATTTAACTCATCTTGCTCCTGTGCCTTTAAGAGCAACATGCTACTCGGAAAAACTAACTAGTTGAACCTTTCCCCATCACTTAATCTACTTGGTGTGCCTGCTTTGTTTTGTTTTGTTTTTAATGTCAGGCTCTTGTTAAAGGGCAAGGAACAAGGCCAGTAAATAATTGGTAAATCTAAATGTGGGTTTGATACATTTGTGGAACTTATTTACAAGACAAAGATGCTCTGATATAGTTACTGGGGGAGTTCACATAAACCTAAACTGAAAAAACCTGGACATATAAAATGTCATGGGCAACAAAATTATTCAGAAAAGGATATTAAGTTCATCTAGTATTGTAGCTTGATGAATTTATTTTGGGGTTTAATTTGTTATTGCTAGCCACCTTATGCTGAAAGGCAGAATAAAAATACTTTGGAGAGAGAGAGAAAAATAAATACCATATATATTCAAGTATAAGTCGATCTCATGGATAAGTCGAAGGTGAAACAGGGGGCGGGTATGAAATTCTTTGAAAATGACATACCAGTAATTGTTCCGAGGCAGCAACAGAAAGCCAACCAAAAAAGGAGCTATTTCACATTCTTCTGAGGCAGCACAGAAATGGAGCTATTCTCCAAACAAGAAGGGAGAGCGATGAAGGTGCTTATTGGAGTTGTGGGTTTTGTGAGGAATACAGCACAGCACCTCCATAGCAGCAGCCCAATTCATTGGGAATGACTACAATTCCCAAAAACACCTTCACCTCTCTGCCTGTTTGGAGAAGAAGGAAAATGGCTACTTTTTTTGTTGTTTGCTGTCTGTTGGTGCCTGAGAACAATTACTGGTAAGTAACATTACTCAGTTTTTTTTTCTAACCCCACCACCCAGCTATCTGCTTCTTAGCACAGCTCCTATCCAAGCTGCTGTTAAAAGCTTTATTAACTGTATTGATTCATGTTTTTAGGGTCAATTTTAAGTATAAATTTTTAGACTTATACATGAGTATATACAGTAGATCTAAGCCACAAGAGCTTTTAAGCTATATTTTAGAGTGTGCTAAGAAGAATTTGCAGCATGATCCTAATAATTAGGATCCTAATTGTTCATTAGTAGCATGGTCCTGATAGTTCCTAATAGTAGCATGATCCTAATAGGACCAAATTTGGTATTAAATAGCATTTATAGAAATAAACAGGAACCTTGAAAGGCTGCAATTTCATTGGAGGGCACTTAGTCATTCCCTCTTTTCTCTTTTGGCTCACCTCAGTGGCTCTTACAGCGGTAGTTGGTTGTATCTTTCCCCCTGTACTTGATGAGGCAACCTGGGGAGCAATTTGGAGTCCAAAACAAACACACAAACCCAGAAGGAAAGTGTTAAGTAGTTATTTCCTTCTTGATGGCAACCTCCCTTTGCTATTTTTCATTAAAATTTATTGCATGTGTCTGCCACATGGTGCGTAGCTTGGGTCTAAGTCTAACTGATAGCTCAGTGGGAGTTTCTCCCTAATAATGTACTTAAACCCATTTTCTATTTTAAAGATGGCATCCGTAGCAAAAACTGCTTATGCTTTTTCAGTAGCTATGAGAATATGCTCTTGGTGGCGGAGGAGATTGTGGGCACAATCCTATGGGCGCAATGTGCTTGCTTCAGCCCAATGTCAGTGGCGCCGACACAGAAGTGCTGACTGGCGCCCCTGTGCCGGCACTAGTGCTGTTGGGCTGACGCAGTGATGTCATGCAGGGGGTACGCGGGGGTACGCGAGTACCGGTTTCTAGGATTACGGTTGGCCCCGCCCATTCACCCGCCCACTCATTGACTCCGCCCCCTGCAATGTTTGAATTTCCTGCATGTTTGAGTTGCCTGCACGTTCTCAGAGCCAGGCAGGCAGGCAGGCAGCGAGTGGAGCCTTGCTTTGCCTTGCCACTGAAAAATGAGCTGCTCTGGAGTTTTGGAACTGTTGGGTCACTTTAACATGATGCCAGGCCTCCTTAACGTGTTCTGGGGGTGCTGTGGAATACTGTTGCAACTGTTAGGTCAGTTTAAAATTGTCTGAGGCCTCAAAAAGGGCTTTTTTCATGGCTCCTCTTGCCACAACATCACTTCCGGCTTATGACGTCACTTCCGGTGGGCGGGTCCCGACATGTGCCAATCAAAAGTGAGTACCTGTTGTTAAATCATTTAGATGACACCACTGGGCTGACGCTAGCAGCAGCATCAGGCCCAAGGGTGCCGGGATGAGGCACTGCAGTGCTGCTCCTGCACCAGCTAAACTCGGCTGGCACAAGAGCAGTTCTGGCCGTGGGGAGGGAGGAACTGGGTGTGGAGTGGGAGTTGCCAGTAGGTGTGCCTGCCCCGGGAGGGGAGAGGACCGGGAGGCAGCCAAACCTCCGTCCCCAAGCTGCATGGCCCCGATTCAGGCCGCGCTGCCTCTTCAGCTATACAACAGGCGCAGACCCGAGGAAACCAATGCAGAGGCTGGAGCCTCCCCTGGGCAAGGGTGCAAACGTGTCCTTGCCCTAGTAAGGCTCCCCAGCACATGGAAGCTGTGCTGGATTTGGTGCAGGCCCGCCAGCCTCGCTGTTCCAGCACAGTTTAGGATTGTGCTCTGAGAGAGAAGGGGGTTTAATGCCCCATAATTCCCAGTAAAATGGTGGAGTCTGTTTCTGAGGCTTTGTTCTGTGCTTAGGGGCAACACCGCATGGTTTCTTGCCCTCTTGATAAAACCTGCCCAAACCATCCGGCAAAATCAGTCCATGCTAGTTAATACTATGGATACCATTTAGAGCTATTGAAATCTGCGGGAGTTTTACCAAGCATGTCAATGGGCTATTGGGAAACGCAAAAAGGGGAGTAAACCTGCAGCCACTGGAATGCAGTGGGTGCTATTGCAGAAATCACAGCCACAAGGACCACAGCGGTCCTTGCCCCTATGAAGCAATGTCTTCATCCTCTGAAAAGCCACTGAGGTAGGAGCATCGGATTGTCCAGGTTCCCTTCCTTCCCCTGTGCCTGAACTGACAAGGCATTTCCAGAGCCAATAGATTTTCTCCATGTGATCCGCGCTTGGAAGCCAAGCATCAACTTTCTATTTGTCTTGAGTACACAACTTGGCTCAGAGCGACTGACCAGGGAAGTTATAACACAGCGTGAGCAAAATGACTGGGTAGTATTTGCTGAATTTCCTAAAGAAGTGGAGTAGAAAGAGCTGAAGCTATTTGGGAGCTGACCTGGAAATACATTAAATCCAGAAGGCGGAGATGAGAGAGGGAGAAAGTGAGAGAGAAACTGAATACCACACTAGGGAAAAGCATTCTAATTACCCAGGCTGTGTCAGTGGAAAGTTTATTCCTCACAAAAATGAAGGACCAGGGGTTCAAACACTGTGTATCTGACAGTGCAGGCTGACTTGTCATAAAAATTATTTCCATGAGTTAAAGGAAATTAAGGATTCCGAGCATCAGGTCCTTGGGGATGAGAAGCAACACTAAGTGCACCATTCCCAGCCTTTGAAAGTCAATCAGAGCACAACTTTTCCTCCAGCATCAGCAGTCTGTGCATTTAGATCTAAGGGACATTTTTGCTCTGTAACATGGCGATGTGTCCTATTTAATTCCGTGGAGACAGCATCTGTGTAAATTACAGCCGATGATTTCTTTCTCTGTGGGAGTACACAGGGAAAGGTAAGGGGGGGTCTGTCGTAAAATGAAGCCATCTCCCCGCACATCCTGTGTTTCAGCATCATCAGCACCCACAGTGGGGTTGTTTGCACATCTTCAGGAAGCGCTCACAATGTCAGTTGTGCTCCAGAAAAGAACTGTGTGGACAAGCAGGTGCCATGGGGTTTGCACAGACAATAAGCTTCAAGGTTGCCTTGGGTAGCAGGGTTGACATCTGTTCCAGAGAAGAAGCAAGTACAGCTGCTAAAAGCTGTCCCAGCAGCTACCCCTGGAGGGATCTGTTGGCCTCCATCAGTATAATGCCTCCAGCCAGATCATCACATCCTCTTCTCTTCCATCTAGCGCAAGAATGAAAGCCAGACTTTTAAGCAAGGGAAGGAGCTTTTGCATCTGCCAGATATAATGCGTAGTAGCGGCTGATTTAAGGAAATGAGGGACGATTTTTTTTCCTCTCTGCACAAGGTACACATTAAAGATTATGCAAACTATAACACTGAGTACAAATGGTAAGGTCTGATTCTGGGTTTCCATTCAAGCCCATTATTAGTGTTTATTTAAAATGTATACCACCCTTCAACAAAAAAAGTTTTTAAAGTGGTTTGCATAATAAAAGGAATAAGAAAACCTTCTCACCCCCACCCAAATGTCTTAGCATGCCCTATTTCCCTCCCCCAGGAATTGTGGAAAATCTTGTTTTGAAACTGTGTGTTTTCTGACAACAGCATTGACATAGAGGAGAAAATCATAGCAAAAGAGGTAGTGATGGTTCTAAATACACACACACACACACACACACACACACACACACACACACAGAGAGAGAGAGAGAGAGAGAGAGAGAGAGAGAGAGAGAGAGAGAGATTTGGCACCACTTGGGTCTGTATTCATCAGACTATATGTCTAAAGTCAATGACTGCTGTTGTTCAGTATGTTCAAGCTGATTATTATAATCTCTTACACTTGAAGGAAATTGTCCTTGATTGTCAACATTGACTTGAAAGTTTAAAATTGGAATGTCTATAGAAAATTGCCATGGGCTCCTGGGCTATTACAGTCAATCTTCATTATCCACTAGGGTTAGGTTACTGGAAAACCTAGCAAATACTGAGTTAGTGGATACTGAGGGCGCAGTATACTGAGGAGCAGGTAGGAGGTAGGAGCAAAGTAGGAGCAGGCTGTACCCTCCCCATACTAGCCTCCCCTATGGGCTCCTCAGATCTGCGACGGCTAAACAGCAGGTGCAGATCCAAGGAGACTGCGCAAATGGAGGAGCAGCTGCAGACCGAGGAGTCCAAATTGGGGCTGCACGGCCTCAGGATGAGGCCTTGGATTTGGCCTTATGGCTGATTCCAAGGCTCGCCTCCCTCCCAGGCCAGCACACCTTCCGGCCTGCCCACATCCCGCCCTTGTCCCTCCCAGAACTGCCCTCCCCTGCCCACTCCCTCCCCCATCCAAACATGGTGCCTCCCTTGTGCCAGCCGGCTTTGGCCGACGCAGGGGAGGTGTGGCGTGGGCGCAGCAGGACTGGTGCTTTAGCACCAACACAGGGATGCTGCTCAGCGCTGCCACGTCAGCGTTAGGTGCACAGTGCCAATATAACGTGTCGACACTGTGCACCTTTTAGGATTGCGCTGCCCATCATTGAGCCTAGGGGAAATACGGGGTTAGGTGCAAGAGGACCCTCTTCACCATACTCTCTATGGACATTGTGAACCTAAATCTATCGTAATACAGTACTGTATTACTGTAAACTGTACTATATATTAGTACTGTATATTATTGTTGTATTGCATATATTGTGCAATATTCTATTTTATTCTATTCTATATTTTATTTTTTTAAAAACCCACAGAAAATGAGCAGATGAAGGTGCAGTACCGCACAGATAAAATGAATTTAGAGAAAGCATTACTTGGTTTTCCAAGCAGATTTTTTTTTAATTACAGCGCATTGCAGGCACCCTACTTGCCATTATAGAACAACACAACATTGTTTGGACTAATTGTTGTTGCTGCTTGGTATACTTTTGCAACATTTGTCCTTGGCTGGTCCAGAGGTGATCAGACTCTGACCTTTCCCTAGCCAAGGGGCTTATTGAGAGGGACTTAGCCATCAATCCAGAATGAGATTCCTGGGACTAGCAGGCTGACATTACACTTCATTCAATTACAAAAGCAATTGCATCAGTTTCCCAAGCTACTGTATGGCCATTTAAAGCCTATTGTGCACTCATAGTCACTTGACCAAAGTCACCAGCTCTGGTATAGCTCAGGCTATGAAGTGGGTGTCTACGTGACTTGAGAGTCAGTGGTGTATTGCTCTGATGAAAAGGGATCCGATGAAAAAGGAAAGAAGCTAAAAAGGAAGGTGGAAAGGAAAAGAAGAAAGGAAAGAAGAAAAGAGACAGCTGTCTTTGGGCTCTCCTCCTCGACTTTTCAACTCCTTTCACCGGCTTCTTGCTCCTTGGCTGTTGGCATCATCCCTACCTCTTTATCAGCCACTACAAAATGTTATCTCTTCCTACTTCCTTGGAGAGCTCAATAACCTTCCAACTTAATCAGTTGCCTCTTATCGCTTTTTCCTTTCTTATCTTTGGTCAACCATGATGTACAGATGGTCATGGAGCAATTGATGTTATGGGATAGGTCCAAAAACCATGCAAGGTTACCTTGCATTCCAAGAGCCTTGAAGGTGGAAAAATTATCCTCAGGCCCATCATAACTCCCAAGCAGTCACAGCCATGTTCTTCATACATAAATAGCCTAATACAGGCACGCCCTGGTACTTGCTGGGGTTCCGTTCTGGACCCCTGCTCCCCCCGTGAATATTTGAAACCGTGGCTACTGGGGATGCCTTTTTAAAGATAGGGAACATCCATAGTTTTGCTGCAACAAGGTAAAAAGAGAGAGAGAGATCTGTTTAATGTTCCACTATCTTTTTAATAGGCACCCCAGTATCCATGGTATCTGTGGATCACTGAAAATGTGAATACCGAATCAGTGGATACCAGGTCATGCCTGTATCTATAGTAATCAAAAACCTAATAAAAAAATCAGAAATCCAAAAACAACATATAACAAATGAACTCTCTTAATGAGAAGGAAGGAATCTACTCTTTCTGTGCATAAGTGCTTTGTCAACAAGGAAGAACCTATCTTTGAGTGTCATTCAGTCTGTTATTGGCTAATTAATGACACCTTCAAGTTGTGGTGAAACCTCTAAAGCAGTTATAATCAAATGATAACTCAATGACAGTGTGTCCTTCATAGAAATACTAGCATCTACTGTGATAGAAGACAGACCAACAGAATGACCATCATTATGACAGTGAGAGCGCAATCCTAACCTGGAGTTAGGCTGGCGCAGTTAGGCCAGCAAAGTTTGGCCAACTCAAGGGTCACTGCAAAAGATGTTTGGACCACTCTTGGAGTCAGGGAGGATGGCGCAGATCTGTGTGCTGGCCTCTCTGACTCTGAGAGTGGTCAAAAAATACTTTACAGCGGCCCTTGTCTAACTCCAGGTTAGGACTGCACTCTGATGCTTGTAACAAGACAGGACTTGTATTCTAGGAGCCTGGGGGATGGGCAAGTCTGAAAAATATACATCATACAGCTATTACAGTCCTCCTGTCTGTTGAGGTAGATATCAGATTTTCTTTTTCTGCAGCAGTGTTCCCACCCAGTGGTGTTCCTAGGGTTTGGGTGCCCTGAAGCCCCCTCCATCTGCTTCCCCCACCCCAGAAGTAATTGCAGTGACATCACCACAATTGCTACTTTCCTGGGGAGGGGTTCTGGATGGCCTCCTCCTTTCTCTCCCTCTTTAAAAAAGCGCTGCTGCAATTGGTGCCCACCCCCTTTGAACATCAGAGGATGCCTTTAAGAGGGGATTGGACAGATTTCTGGAGGAAAGGTCCATTGTGGGCTATAGGCAATGATGGATTGTGCAACCTCCTTACAAAGGTGGAGGGCTACTGGTATCGGGTGCAAGGGAGTGGCAACAGGATGCAAGCATCTTGTGGTCTCGTGCCTCCCTGGGGCACCTGGTGGGCCACTGTGAGATACAGGAAGCTGGACTAGATGGGCCTTTGGCCTGATCCAGCAGGGCTCTTCTTATGTTCTTATGTTCTTATGAACTGGGCGCTGCTATAACTGGTGCCCATACTTGATACTGGAGGAGCCTCATGCTGGTGCAAGCTTGCTGTGGGGTGAGATTCCTCCTAGTATAAGAGGGGATGGGTGCTGTGGGATGGAGGCAGGCACCGGTTATAGCAGGGTAAAGCAGTTCCCTGGGAATGGCTTTGCACTGTGCACAGGGCCAGCTGCAGGGCCAAAGGTAGGGCATGCCCATGGCCCCCCACCCTCCCCATGGGGCTCCCCACTCATCAAGAAGAGCACTTGTGGTGCTGTGCACAAAGTGCGGAATCTGGAAATGGTTGGTGATGACATGATAACATCACTGCCAACTCCATTTGGAAGCAGGGGTAGGTGGGAGGGCCCAAGATAAAGCTGCTCTGCTCACCCCATTGACTTACAGTACAGCCCATAGGGATCACGTCTGCAACAGCAGGCGATATGCTTACTGTGCTGGTGTGCTGCCCCCCAAAGTGCAGGGCCCAATGTGATGACATTGGTCACATTGGCTTAAGGCCGGCCCTGGCTGTGCAAGTGGTACCCACCCTCTCCAAAACTGGCTAGAAGAGGCAGCTGGCTAGTTCCCTGCCAACATGAGGTCTGCCTTCTTCTCTTCACCTTTGCTGAAAGTTCCGGGTGGCAGCAGGGGGAGTGGGCCTTGGTGCTGCATTCTGCTGGGTGGCACCTCAGGACATTTGCCCCCCTTCACTCCCACAGGTATGCCACTGCTTTTACCCTAGAAGTATATAGCAACAATTCATCTATGTGGAACGAAGTAATAGGGCCTATTTGGAAACATCATTTGGGTGAAAGCTTGTGCCTTTCTTGGTAGTCCACCTCTTCATTGGTGTAGCCTCATACCAGATTCTTTTCCTTGGTTACAATATAATGTAGTGGAACAGAGGGAACTGGTTTTTATAAGGTGGTTTATGAACACAATGTTACCTTCAGTATTTTGGCAAAGCAGAAAAGCTGTCTGTGCTTGAACCCAGTTACAAGGTTTTCATACATTTTCCCAATAATTTGCTTTGCCATGCAAAAAAAATAAAAAAAACATAATCAGTGCAAGATTTTATGTGCCACTGTTTAAGAAAATGGCTTTATTCAACTCCACATGATTCTATGTAAGTGCACTTTATAAAGCTGGGAAATGATTTTTGGGTAAGATGCTATCTAAAAAATCGGTGGGGGGTCTGTAATAAGTGCAAGGGGCAGATGATGCGATTCTCTACGGCGCTATTAGAGACAAGAGCAGATAAGGCATAACGTGAGTTGCGAGCGACTGAAGAGTCAGAAAAGAAATTGCATTAGGAAAAGGATAGTCTGTTTTTAAAGACATTCGCTTTTATGTTTCAATTCTTTAAAAGAAAACGACCACCACCAGCAGCAGCCATGGATTCTATCACAACCAGTTTCACTTATCGTGAAGAAATAATAAGGAGCCAGTGCTAATGGCAGGAATAAAATCATGGGGTCCGCATCCTGAAGAAAATCCTGGCTTTATCATTGCTCGTTTGTATTTCATTTTGTGTGCATATGTTCCCGTATACCCTGCTATTTGCTCAACTGTTCTAAAGCTTTATGGTGGCTCACATGGGACACATGTCATTATCTAGAACTCTAAAGATCTTTCACTCATGAGTATTCCATCAGGGAAGTTGGGAGTGACTGTCCCACCACTCATCTTGCCCTGTCTTTTAAGGAAAGAGAAAAGCCCAGGCGGGTGGAAGAAGGAAGACTGCAGATCGCATTTGCCCATTATGCTATAATCCAGCTCTTTGCATGAGGGAAGGAGCCGCAGTGGTATTCCTGGGAGGGGCAAAGCACTCAGTTTTTCAGGTGCCTGAGTGCACTGTGTAAAGCACTCTCAGAATGCATCGCCCTCGCTATCAGAGCCATTCAGGGCTGTGAGCAAAGCAAAGGAGATTGGGCAGGGAGGGGGCAAAACAGGAAAGGGGAAGGGGCAGTGGTGGGAGTCAAATAAATTAACATCCGGTTCTATGTCCTTCAGGGCAGCCTTCAGGGTCATCCGCTGCCTTTCTTCCCTCTCCCAACCTAAAATTAGCAACCGGTTCTGCAGAACTGGTGAGAACTGGCTGAATTTCACCACTGGGAAGGGGCAGAGTACAGGCAGATTGGGTCCCAGGAAGGGATGGGATTGGCATAGATAGTGCTGCCAATATCCTAACCCCAGAGCTGTAATTGACTCACAGTGCACCAGGGGCAGGGCAACATCACCGCACCAGTTGCGGACACAGCCAGGGGGCCACCCAGGGACAGAGGAGGAAGAGGTCCGCCACTTCCACTGTTTCCTGCTCCCACATCATGCCAGGCTCTATTTTGCAGGGGCAGATGGGAGGGCCAAAAAACGCTCTCCTCTCCGAGCGGCAAGTCACCTCATTGCCACTCTCCTCCCGCCCAGGACTGCTGTGCTAAGGGCCTTTGCCTCCCCACAACGGTAGGTTCATGACTGCACCCCTTGCACCATTGCACTGACCCCTGCACCGCCTGGCCACACACATCCCTATGCCTGGAATGACTCCATTTAGGAGACTTCCGAGTGCAAGGAAGGGTGGGCAGGCCAAAAACTGAGCCCCCTTTTCCCCCCACCCACTGCACACTGCTGCAAACAGCGCCTACTGCGCCTGCCTCCACTCACAGCACCCTTTCTACACTGCTGCCTAACTCCTATCCCAAGCCTGATCTTGCAATGTGGGTCAACATGGACTTGTGGCAGGAAAATAGCTATTGCAGGTCCAGGTAGACCTATCTGCACCACAGAGTTCTTTGAAAAGTGCCACTACTGCTATGATCACACTAATACAACTCATGGGCTCAGAGCAGCTGGAGCCCAAGGGTTGTAAGTGTTTGCAGGATCACAGCCAGTGCAGCAGCAGCAATGGTGGCACTTTTCAAAAACATTTGGTGGAGTGGTTCTGCCCCACCGCACATCGCTGGTGTGTGGAAAGGCTACAACTGGGCCCTAAATCAGATGAATAATTTAAAGCTGCAAATTTTGTGCATGCTTTTTTGAGAGTAAGCCCCATTGAACACAATGAGATTTACTTCTGAGTAGACACGTCTAGGATTGCACTGTAAGTGAACTGTAAGTACAGTTGCTTTTTTAATGTGCAGGGTTTATTTAAAAAAACATGTTATTAAATTTAGGGTTTATTTGCATTGCAACTTTGCCAGTATTTGTCCTTATTTTGATACGTATATGCGGCAACATAACTGACACTGAGAGCCAACATGCCTTCTTTTGAGGTGGAGGTTGTGTTTCAGAGCATGCTGAAGCTTGGAAAGTTCTTGCAAAACAACAGATGTTGGTCTCATTTCAAATATTTGATGGCCTGCTTGGTTTCTCTCTGCAATGTGCTGTTTTAAAAATGCATAAATTGGATGCTAAGGATAAACTCAACACGGATAAGCCTAAGATTTCATCGGGTGTAAATGTGGTATGGCAAAGAGATTGCAACTCGGTGTGCTTTGTTTGTGGCTTATTTTTGAATTAGCGATATTTGTGTGTGTGAGTGCACGCGCGCGCGCGCATGCAAAAAAAAAAAGCAAATAAAAGCATACAAATGATTACCTTCTATACTGGGCAAGAATTTTCATTGCATTTTCATCTGTCACTTACAAATTGCTGCACTGATTCTACCAAGTCAGCACTTCCTTATACACTAACAGAAATGTGAATCGGATGGAAGGAAATGCATTCAGTGATGTCAAGGTGCATTAGTCACTGCCCACTGATTGACTTGAGCTGTAAATGCAATCCAGAAAAGAAAGACTAATATTTAGGCGTGGGGTCCGAAGTGATCAAAGGCCAATCTTTGAGAGTGTTGCCTGCGGATCACTTTGTTGTTGCACTGCCTCAGTGCAGAGAAAGAAAAGGACTGCCACATTAATAGAATGGACAAGTTAACATGTGATTTCCAGCATACACAGTTCCAGGGTGCTGTGCAGTCCTGACAATTTACCCCAAAGTAAGTTTGAAAGCAACAGAGAGAAATATTGTGGTTGCTTGAATGCTTTCTGGGCACACTGATCACAGATTTCACACTCCTTGCATTCCATCAATATGGCAAAGTCACCTACTGAAGGTAACGTAGCACAAAATAAAAGTACAGTATAACGGTGTAGCACTACCACATTTCAGATCATGTTGAAAACCTAAATACACTTTCAAAAGAATAGCTTTTCCAGTTCTGTCACACAAGGTCATACAAATGTACTTTGCAGGATATGTGTGAAATGTAACAGAACCAAATAGAACAAATTTGGTTCTATACGTCAACATATACATACATATCTATACATTAAATACATCAACTAAGAGCAGTGTGCAACTTGATCACCTACAAGGCTATCTTGCTGGCCCTCTTTTGAAGGAGCCAAATTTGGTTGACTGTCCGAGGCTCCCTTTAGAATCAGCTTTTAAGCAGCTTAAATAATTGCTCTTCAAGTGCTTGCTCTTTCATTTGCACACTGCATTATAGATTCTTCTACAGCCCTGGTCTCCCAAGTTCTCTGTAGGAGGAGAAGACCAACTAAGTGTTTGCAGGGACGGGGCTACTGCTGCGACACAATCCCCAGGATCTGCCGCTGCCTGCACAGAAGGCGCCTTTTTTTACATTACCTGGAGATAGTGTTGGGCTCCATGGGATGCGGGGAGCCCAAGGAAGTTTCCGCAGGGCTCCCCAAGGCTCCAGTGTATTTAAAAATGCTATCAGGAGCCACTTCTGGTTTGCGCTTGCGAAACCAGAAGTGGTTTCCGATCTCATTTTAAAGTACATCGGAGCCTTGGGGAGCTCTGCGGAGGCTTCCAGGGGGTTCCCCGTACACCCCCGGAGCCCAGCACTATCTTCAGGTAATTTTTTTTGTGCCTTCCCCCCTCCCTGCCCAGGGCAGTGCTCTGCAGGCTGGTGGGTCGCGGCCCACCAGTTTGAGAAGCACAGATCTATAGCATTGTGTTATGTTGGTAGTCTTCACGTGCACTGGAAAAAAGAACCCATCCCTTCTTCTAGTGCAGAGGCAAACTCTGATTTTCACTATCTGCAACAAGTGATGACAATGATTGTGGACAAGAATATCCTTTCGACAGTATGCCAGACTATTATCAAGCAGAACTGTGAGGTTCGTTAGCATTGCATCTCACAGGGCCTATTATATACAGAGGTTCCTAGCAGAAGCCAAAACTAGGAAGGCTGATAGCAGACAAGGCAGTATCACTGGAGCCTGCTTTTAGCACGAAGGAGTCACTGACACTGCTGCAGACTGTAATTCTTCTGTGAGTGGCAGTGATTTCAATGAAGAATCTTGTGATATTATCTTGCCAATCAGGTTCCTCACTGAAAATGGTATCAGAATGGACTCCATTCAATGGAGTTTCTTCCTAAACCGCTCCAAATCCGTTTCAGCACCATCATTGCTTAGGAGTGAACTTCTTGGCTCGCTAATAAATCTGACAGCAAAATCCTATGCACATCTACTTGGAAGTAAGGCTTCAGTAGGAATTACTTCCAGGAAGGTGTGCATAGGATTGCAGCCTGAGAAATCTGGTCTTATTCTGCTGTAAAATGAATAATCCAACTGGTAATGTCCGTTATTAGGAATTATTGACTTGTGTGTGTGTGTGTGTGTGTGTGTGTGTGTGTGTGTGTGTGTGTGT
>JAJKFI010000018.1:5841316-5870784 GCA_029204185.1 Lerista edwardsae | reverse complement strand
TGTGTGTGTGTGTGTGTGTGTGTGTGTGTGTGTGTGTGTGTGTGTGTTTCTTGCTCACTGCCTGCAGTATATCTTTCTAACTGGATTTGTATTGGATTTATTTTTTATTGTATTGTATCCAGCCCAGTCATATACCAACCTCTAAATGAAAGAAAGTGAAAATGAAAATAACAGTCCCTTGTAGATATAATATCTGTGATTCGGTATAGGAATGGGAGGATTTCCACCATCCTGTTACTATAGTATTCCTCTTTGGCTCACTATGTTCTGCATTCAGTTTCTCCTGAATTCTGATGGGCAGCCCAATCCTGAGCCAAACTGGCTACCACTGCATCCTGCAGGATCCATGCCAGCCATGGGAGTCTCCTTGGAGAAGGGGACGTTCATCCCCTTCATCCCAAACAAGCTCCAGCCCCCGCAATAGGGCTGATGGTTTTTTTCCCAGAAGACACTGGAGCTGTCAAGCCTGATGCAGGGGTTTAGGATCTTGCGGTGGAAGCCACCCTTCTCCCTGACCAGTTCTGTCCCCTCCCCAACCTTCCCCCTGCTCCAAATCCACTTATCGGTCGCCAGCACTGCTGGAGTGTTGGAGGCCCTTTACTTCTGCTCAGCACTCAGGCTGGGCACTAACTAGCATCAGCTAAGTGCTGGCGAGCATGCTTTATGGCACGTTTGCGACACTTTTAGCCAGTACCACCACGTACCACCGGTGTTATGGCCCTCAGAATTTGATCCTTAGCATTTTCTAGAATTCATTCCAAACTGAGGGCACAATCCTACCGCGCGCTGGAGTAGGAGCGCCGGCCAGCAAGCACCCTATCCGGTGATGGGTAGGTGGGTAGGTGGAGGCTAGAGCCTCCCTGCGGCAAGGGAGCATGTGCTCCCTTAGGATGCGGCCCAAATTGGGGCTGCACGGCCTCCCTGATGGGCTTAGGATGTGGCCAAATGGCCACCTCCCAAGCCTGCCCTTATCACGCCCAAGTCCCGCCCCGCCACCCTCCCTCCTTCTCTCCAATCCCCGTGCCGCCTCGGCACGGAGCCTCCCTTGCACCAACCAGCTTCGGTCGGCATAAGAGTGCGGGTGCAGCAGCGCTGGTCCTTAGCACTGACACGGGGGTGCCAATCAGCGCAACCTCTGGGCTGATGCTGCGTGGGGTTTAGGATTGCGCTGTTAGAGCATGTGTCAATTTTTGCCTGCACAGAAGGGGTCTTTTTTATATTACCTGAAGATAGTGCTGGGCTCCAGGGGGTGCTTTCAGTTAATCTGCACCCTCTCCCTATTACTGTTAGACAAATGTACATCGATAAAACACTGCAAAAAGTGAATTTGATCAAATTCTGATTGTACATACAATTGTATCACAATTGTTGTTGTATAGTATTTTACCAATGTTTGCACAACCATTAACATACTACAAAGAGAATATTGATGCAATTATACAGATATGTGTATGGTTGTGGCATATTTTGATTTCTGTTTTAGTTTTGTTTGGAATATGCCATGGTCCCCTCTCAACATTGTTGGTATTTGTACTTGTGTTTTTCATTGTGTGAAACATAAATTGTTTAGATTCTGTGTGTTTAGCTGTGCAGATTTTTTTTTTCTTCAGTTAAAATTTGTGTGCATCTAAAAACAATCCTCCAATGAAGAACTAAGGAATTTGCTTGAAATTCATGGGGTGTTATAGAATTTATCTGTGTATGCATTCGATTTATAAGCCGCCTTTCTCCCTGGAGGACACTCAAGGCGGCTAACAGAACTTTAAATTGCATTAAAACAATTAAAAAATTAACCATAAAAATAGAAAATATACAATAAAATATACAACAGGAGAAAGCAGCGCTAAGAGCATTAAAAATAGTAAATGAATTATTAAAAAATGGCCGTCATCTCCTCATAGGGCATTAAAATCTTTCTGAAATAAAGAAGTCTTGAGACCTCACTGGAAAGTTTGCAGTGAAAGAGCATTAATACATTTGTCTCCTTCATCTGTTGATTTCTTTTTCCTGAAATATAAAACATAATTCAAAAATTAAGACTGCAATCCTGTACACACTTTCCTGGGAGTCAACTTTGTTGAATGCACTGGGACTCCTGAAGAGGCATGCATAGGCTTGTGCTGCTATTATTTTAACATAAGTTGCACACTGTCTCTGAGGCAGCCCTTTGGAAAGACGATGGTTTAGACCAGGGGTTATCAAACTACTTACCTTCGTTGTCTGTGGTGGATCTGGAGCCTGGCAATTTCAGGAAACTTCAGAGTCAAATGGCACACCACCCATTTCATTGGCTGCAGTGTGCTGTGGTTCTCAAACTGTGCATTGAGACCCACTGTGAGTTGTGACCTGTTTTTTGGACTAGGAAGCAGCATAACATGGCCAATGAAGTGGGCTGTGCGCTGGTGCAACTCAATAGTGATTTATGAGTTGTGAGCCATTTGTAGCTTCCTGGTCATGTGGCCCACAACCCAACAAAAATTAGATTGCGACCCATCGGTTAGTCAAGATCCATAGTTTGAGAAATGCTAGTTTAGACACTATCATATTATATGTCCATAGGCAATTAGCACAGATTGCATTCTTCTAGCTGAAGCTTCTTGTTGGCTAAACTCCTTTGAAAGATGTTTGAAAGGCAGTGTCTGAGCACATCTGCTGATGACATCGGCACTCCTGTAGAACTCATGCTATACCCTTGGTTTTAAGAGTTCTTGTTTGACAATGCATTTTTAACGTCTTGGGGGGGGGGAATTGTAATGAATTGTAATAGCTGCAGCACATGACATTAGGAGGTGGAACTAGTGAATGAAATTGAACCAAATGGTCCATTTTCACTTGGTGTTGTCTGCGTCATTTAAGCATCTTTGCACCTTGTCTGGTTTCGGTGCCCCATCTTTTAAAGTAGTGATTTCTACTTTCACTAGATGGACTCTCTAACTAGATGGACTCTCTCACTTAAGTACAGTGGAACAAGTGTGAGCCAACTGATAAAGCTGTAGAAATATGCTTGCTTGCCACGGTAAATTCCTATAAATGGCATTTCTGTGATGTACATGTTCAATCTCCAATGCCCTATCTTTACTTGTTAATCTCTCCTAATGCTGATTACATAATTAATGATGCTTCTTTCACACCGGCCTTATTACTAGAATGTACCTCTGAGGGCAGTTAGGATTAAAATTTACTGTACCTTGAGAACTTTTTGGATAACAGTTGCAATTAAATGTAAGAGAGGCACTTTCTTTCTCAGGTCAATTTTGTCCATCTCCTCCTGCCTGAATATTTGCTTTAATGCAGCTCTGCTCGCATAATTCTGCTGCAAATGCCCTGCACTCCTACGCAAATTTCAATCCATAATAAATTTCCTGAGTAAAGCCGGACTACGAAGGACTTAATGTGAGCCAGGGGCCTACACCGGTGTCTGCTTCTAGTGCTGGCATGCTGCTGCCCAATACCATAAGGGAAGTAAAGTAGAAAAGTTGTCTTTGGGCCTTTTGAATAACCACAGGCAAGAATGGCTCAGTTGGGTTAAGGTGTAAGGCAGTGGTCCTCAAACATTTTAGACCGGAACCCACTTTTTAGAATGGCACTCATGCTGGGACCCACAGGAAGTAATGCCATTAACTTAGAAGTGACATCATGGTGCAGGAAGTGCCATCATTGTGACGTAATCAAATGACACTGCTGGAATGCAAACTGGCATTCGTGGGCTGCAGCAATTGCACAAGCATGAAACATCCCAGACAGAAAGCAGTTAGGACAAACTGTAATGAACTAAAAAAAACAACCACCCTCATGTGAAAATTCAAACTGTTAAAACTCACAAAATGAATATAGCAAGCGTAAGGTCTGCAGCTCCCAAGATTCCCACAAACCACCTGATGTCAGGGAGTGACCCACCAAGTGGGTCCCACCCCACAGTTTAAATAACACTGACAAGGGCTCGCAAGGCCAAGGGACAGCCTTCCAGGTAGCCTTGAACCCTGGAGCTCTCCTTCCACACGCTGAAGCAATATGGGCTCTGCTTTTCTGCCACCTGGAGTGGGAGATCAGACTGACACGTCTCACTTTCAAGATGTGAATTATTTCTCACCAGAAAATATTGCGCTGTCGGAAAGCCGCCTGATTTTTTCCCCTTTAATTTTCACCCATTACTTCTCATCTCGTCCCTTGTACCAAGATAAATAATTCATTGCCTTCCTTGGTGTTTATACCCTTAAAATATTTATGGATACTTATGTCTCCCCTTAGTCAGAGCTTGGATGAATTATATATATTTATGCCTTTTAATCTCTCCTTATAAGTGAATCCTCCTAAGTACCTAAGGGACACATTTTTTTTCGGGAGGAATGTAAACTCCGTTTCAAAAATGATTCAGGAATTAAGGGAAAGGGCTGTTTTCACACCTGACACTCAAAGTGCCTCTGAGCCTCTCTCGTGCCATTTTTGTGCACATGTAAATGTTCATGCAGGACAGAAAGTGGAAGGCAGCCATCTTTAAATTAAGAGCGCAATCCTAACGGAGTTAGGCTGGCACAATTAGGTCAGCAAAGTTTGGCCGGCACAAGGGACACTGTAAAGCATTTTTAGACCACTCTCTATTCATCATCGAGTCAGGGAGGATGGTGCATGTCTGTGCGCTGGCCTCTCTGACTCTGAGAATGGTCCAAACATACTTTACAGTGTCCCTTGTGCTGGCCAAACTTTGCAGGCCTAATGGTTCCAGCCTAACTCCAGGTTAGATTGTGTTCTAAGTGTGTGATCTAGAGAACGTACGTATAACATTTGAGTTAGAGCTGTGGGAAGTACAAAATGGACAGGGAGGTTTACAGGAGTGCTTTCAACTCCCTCAGTAAATGGTACTAACCTGCAGCCAGCCAACCTCAGTCTTTTAATACTCGAAAAGAAAGTTGAACTTCAACTCTGTGGAGGGAAGTGGGTGCTTCTGAAGCAGTGGCAGCCCATGCATCTCCCCATATACTCAGAGTCAACCTCAGAGTAAAAATCAGCCACAAACACTGTAGGATGAACAGCACCTGCATTTTGGACTCAAACCTCACTGATTCCAATGTGCTGCCGAAACAGAAAAATGTTACTGGGGGGTTGGGATCACACAAATCTCATTCAACAGCTCATTCTGCAGGATAGGCAGGGCCAGACTGTCCGTGCAAACACTAGAAGCTGCTTCAGGGGAAGATTTCAAGAGATGCATTTACTCAAATCTCCCTCTGCCTCCCTCCAACCACCACCACCTCCCTCAATCCAAGAATTATCTGCTTCGCACCGGAAAGAGAGTGAAGCAGATTCTTCCCCTACTTACATTGTACCTCACACGCTGCCTTGAAACCCAAAACTGAGGGACTTTTGTGTTTCAAGGCAGTGTGTGAGGAGAACTGTGTGTTGTTTTTCTTTTGCCCAGGGACAGCAGACCCAAACCAGAATCAGGTGGCAATTCCAGGTTGTGCCACCCCCAAGGACAGGGGTCATTACTACGAAGGCCCTGCTCAAAGTAATTGATTCTGGAGGTTATCAGAGCCTGGGCAATGGTCGCTGACTCTTCAGAGCTCTACAGAAGGTCACAGATGACAACACTCCACCCATCAGAGCAACATTCCACAAGCTCTTGCAGACAATGCACTTCTTTTAGCAGATGCAGGGGTGTAACCACCAGCCATGGGCAACTCTTCGCCCTTCAGTCCATGGTTCCATCACTCCTCTCATGTCCGTTTTGCCCGCACAGAGCACAATACTAAACTGGAGTTAGGCTGGCATAAGCTAAACCAGCACAGTTTGGCCAGCACAAGGGCCACCATAAAGTGTGTTTGGACAACTCTCAGAGTCAGGGAGGATGACTCACATCTGTGTGCTGGCCTCTCTGACTGTGAGAGTGGTCCAAACATACTTTACGGTGTCCCTTGCGCTGGCCAAACTTTGCTGGCTTAGCTTATGCCGGCCTAACTCAAGTTTAGGATTGCGCCCTCAGTTGGAGCATGTAATGCTGGGTATTAGCCACAGGCGCTACATGCTGGCCACAGAATGAGTGAAAGGGCTGTGTGCCAGGTACAGTAAAGCCTTTCCTCATCCTGAGTCTGGCAATCCAAACTCCTAACTAGATGATTCTCAAACCTCTCAGTTTCCACACAGCAGAGATCCTCATGGAGGATGCTTCTGTGCTGGTTGGCCATGGCCACTTCCAGTCCAACGTTCTTTCCTCTGGATCAGCTGAAGCTGGTCTCCTGTAATTGGCTTCTCCACTCTTTGTGTGTGGGAAAGAATCTCATTTTGTGGTGTCATTACACCTCAGAAGCACAGCACTTCTGCTTTTAAGTCCTGCATTTCATCCTCCAGCGTTCCATTTATGCTACCCACTCTACAGCATTTCACAAAAGGCTTATTTAGCTCTGCATTCATTCAGATTTTTCTATGGCTACACTCTACTGTGAATTGCAAAGGACTCAATTTCCCACCTTTTCTTGCAACAAGGAATCTGTTGCTTGGCAAGCAATTCCACTGGGTTTGATGAAACCACTGCTCAGTATGTATGGCATTATCCCAGAACAAAGGCAAAGGAGGCTGTTGGCCGTCCTTCTGACAAGCTGCTTTGGTGGTACCTTGTTAAAATGGGCAGCTACCAACGAAACTCCTCTTCAGGTGCCAGATTTGCTCTTGCACAGCAGTGGTGACTGAGAACAGAGCAGAGAAGCAGCAATGGTTACTTTGCAGCACTAATGAGGCACATTGCGGTAATTGCAGGAAAGTGTCCTTTCGCTTTGGTGCTTCTGCCCAGGGAAGTCCTTCCGTTCTTGCAACTTTTCTGTACTTTTCTATAGTGCCTTTCCAAATTTCACTTCAAAGCAAACTCATTCATTTTTACAACAATCCTGTAAGGCAGGCTGGCAGCATTTATTGACTCCAGCATTACCTGTCTTAAAGATAACCTTTTCCACTGAATCTTTGGTACCACATCTAACAGCCTAACCCTATCCGACCCCCTGCCCATAGCAGGCAGGGCCACCAGTGGAACGTTCAGTGGACACTCTGCAAATGTTCCCTTACCCCATGTGTCTCTCTCTGGAGGCCAAAACTCCCCCTCAGGATACAGCGGGCACCACACTAGTGCCACTGTATCACCGTGAAGGGAGTTAGTAAGGATTGGGTCGTCAGTATGTTTTATTAAAACAATCACATGCATGCCCCCTATTTCCTCCTCCGCCTGTTGTCTTCTTTGTGTCTGGGGGTGGATAGCTGCCTGCTAGGGGAACGTAGGGCCTGAACCAGATATTGGGCAAAGGCACCTGTAGGCTGCTCTGCTTGGCTTCAGCTAGTCAGTGGTGGAGCGCAGGGGCTTAAGTCACCAAGTTCCTGCTCCCCCTTGTCGGCTTGCTCCTTACATGCAGTCTAGCAGGCTCTCCAGCCAGCAGCCTAGACTGACTGACCCTCACAATCAACCTCAGTGCAGGTGTCAAAGCAGGTCCTCTGCCCCAATCAGGTTTGCTCTACCCTTACTTACTCTAGAGAAAACCTTTTCCTTCCTGCTTATTCTATAATAATCAATAATAATAATCAATAAAACCTTTATTGGCATAAAAGCAGTTACAGATAGAGTACATCGTTACAAATGACCGGTCAGAAGTGAACTTCAGAACTCTCTGCAGAATCTCTAATCAGATCCAAATTTGTGTTAGATGCCGCATTCAAAAAAACAGCAAGAGGTTTAATAAAATTCAGGTCAGACCAGCTAAGAATAGTTCCTAGTTCGGGTGTCTCTGAGATAGAAGAGTAAAAAGGAGAAATGGCCGCCCACATTCTTTTCCTAGCCACAGAGTGGCGTGGACAGTGGAAAAGAATGTGATCTAAGGATTCAATAGCGTCCAATCCACAGCTACATCGTCTTTCCTCATAAGGAAGCCTGCTTATTCTAGAGTTGGCCCCAGCAGAGGCAGATCTACAGGGAGGGCAAAGCTCTAAGTGTTGCAAGAAGCCTTACCCCATCATGTAAATCCCTCCTCTCCCTTGCTGCTGTAGCCAGTAAGCAACGCCAAGATGTTGCTGTTCTCTGTGAGGATTGGCTAAAACGGTGCAGGGGAGGAGTGATTTCCACTGCAAGGTAAGGCTTCTTGCAAAACTTAGAGCTTTGCCCTCCCTGTAGAAACGCCACTGGGCCCCAGCTCCAACCTCCCTCTCCTGAGCTCTTCTCTCTTTCTGTCAGGGACTGTTGAGAACAGGGGCTTCTTCACCAGGGCTGGCTCAGTCTCCTCCCCCTTTCTGCCCCTGGCTCGCAACCCCCCCTCCCAGCTGTAGGGGTCAGCACTGAAGGCATGCTTGGCCTCCCCGCTGAGGGTGATGCCCTGTCAGCATCCACTTCCTTGGTGGGGCTTGCTGAGTCAGGTGGCAGAGGCCAGATCATACAGCGGACACCTGCTGGGTCTCACGCTGAGCCACTTTCTCAAGGATCAGGCGGGAGTGGGGGGTCGGCTGATGAATCGGCCATCAGAGGACTGCTGCCGTGTTTGGCAGCTCGGGCAGCGGAGGCTCATTCACACACACCCCCACCAATAAACTGGGTTTTCCATTGAGGAATCTCCCACAGTGTCACTATCCCAATTGTAAGCTCTTCAAAGCAAGGACCTGACTTTTCCCTCAGTGTAAAAGGCCATGCATGTTGATGGCACTATAACAATAAATAATAATGACAAGTATTGATTTGAGAGATTTCTCCTCTGTTGTCCACTTCCAGACTTGCCTCACTCTCTTGGGGACTCCAGTTTCCCTGTTATAACCCTGGTGGCCACAGGCACCATAGGGCCAATGTACATCTGGTCTGTCCACCACCCCCTGGATCATTGCAGGATGGGGGCCTCCCCACTCGGGCAATGCTGGCCCTTTAGCCAAGGGCTGGACCAGGTAAAGCAGAGGTTGGAGATGGGGGAGAGACAACCCAGGAAGGGGAGGGACCAGGGCTTCATAAGGCACTGAGGGCCAGTGATGAGAGGTCTCTGGTCAGGTGACCTGAGGACTGCTTGGTGGCTGGGCCCCTGGGGCTGGGGTAAGCCCAGCTAACCCTCTCCTCACTGCTGAACCTGAGGTGTGCCTGGACGTTCCAGTTGCTAGACCAGCAACCTCCTCTTTTTAGTCCTCTGTCCCTGGGGCCAAAAAGGACTCAGACACCAATGCAGTGCATCTCTCTCCGGGCAACTCTGCCTGGGATGAAGAAACTTGCACCTGTTTTTCTATGTAAGGTATTTGAAGCAGCATACAAGGTTACATTCAAACAATATAAAAATGGATTAAAAATATAATGCATTAAAGCAATATGTTGAAACAATCTGAAAAACAGCAATATAAAAGCAGCAACTTCAGACGTATCCAGCGACGGGATCTACAAACGACCTGGGGGAACGCTGGGCGGGACTTATACGGAGCTTCCGCGTGATTGGCTGCCCGTCCTCAGCGTTCTGCAGCTGTCCTGGCCTGGAGGGCTGCCCCCAGTTAGCGCGCTCCGCCGCTGCTCGCCCAGGCACCCGGCGCGACCCTCACCCGTCCTCCGCAGTGAGCAGGAGCCCCCCCCGAGGCCAGGGCAGCTGCAGATCGCTGCGGACGGGCTACCAGTCACCCGGATGTCCTGCCTATGTCCCGCCCATTGTTCCCCCAGGTCGTTTGTAGATCCCGTCGCTGGACGTATCTGTGCGTCACGGTCAAATTGGCAGCAAAATGCCTCGTTGAAAGAAATGCCTTTTGAAAGAGGAAGAGAGGGGTGCTGCAAACTATGATGGAGTGTTGGGGGCATTAACACCATGCCCTTGATCTTGGTTCCATCCCCATACAGTGTACTTGGATTTAAAATTGCCTTCTATTGAAAGCTCATGGGGGAAAAATATTAATTGCTAAATAGCTTGCAGGTTAGGGTGCAGTTGGGATTAAAAGCATGGTGGGGGCAATGTAGTGATGGCTCTGTGCCCCCAGCAAGAGTTTTTGCCAAGCTTCATAACCCTCCATTTTCCATGTCAAAAGAAATCTAAACAACTCGCCCCCATTCAGTGGTGTTGTAGAACAGACATACATCTCGTTGGGGGCCTAACTTTTCCGCAGAAAGCAGACAACAGTGGAGTTGCCTGGCTCTCCCTGGGAAGGGGTTCTGTAGTGTATGGGTACAAAATGTTGCCTGTCTCTTTGCCCACCCCCTGAGCATCTGAATGCAGGACACAGAACAAGGTCTCAGATATTGATCTAGGAAGAGCTGTCCCAGACTACTGAGGGCTCTAAAGACCTAAACTGGCCCTTTGAAATGAGCCTAGAAATAACTTGGTAACCAATAATGTGATTTTGGGTGATGTGATCCTATCAATGGTGGCTGGTTAGAGTGATTGCCTTTTGAATCAATATAATTTTCTAGACTACCATTAGAGGTTGTTCCTTGTAGATCTTGTTGTGTAGAACAACACACACAAACAGAGAGATCTGTCCTGGGAACTGTACTTACAAATTTCTTTTGTAAGAAGGAAAGGGCAATTTTTACCAATCTCCTTCCTATTCACTGCTCTCCCCTATGCTCCCTGAAAATCTGTTCTCAAGTGTTCCCCAACCCCCAGGTACATATTTTCAGGGGACATAGGGGGCTGCAAAGGACAAGAGAACTGACAAAAAAATCCCCTTTCCCTTTGTTTCAACACAACATCTGTTCCCGGAAGATGCCCTTAAAATCCAATCCAATATATTGGGTCTATGAATAAAATATTTATTTACCTTCTGTGTAGACTGGAATTTGTTATTACTTTTTATTGTTTTAAGTTTTATTAATCTAAGAAAATGGTTTTAGACAGAAATCCAATACAATTTTGGATTGTCTTTATTAGAATAATAGAATTATTGTCGATAGTTTTACAATGAATTGCAACATCTTAGAAACTGATTAAGAGGAATAGCTCAATCATTCATGGCCATTCAAGTGACCTTTCACATATTTGACCTTTTACCTTTTCTGGCAAAGAAAAGAAAATTGCTGGGAGAATGCTGGAGTGAATTGACTGTCAAATCTCTTGGCATGGTCGAGATGATAATTATTGTTAATATATGGCGATCTGTCAAACCACTTATTTCATATAGACCTGCAAAACAGATGGGAAGATGGTGGCAGAGCTCAGCTAGGATGTGCTCAGCAATACATTGGAAGATTTTTATATTCCTTCTGTACAAATAAATACAGCCTTTTATTTCAGCATTTCACAGCTGGCACAGGTCTTTAGGCAACACACATTTTGGGATACCTCGGGCTTCTGTGAAGGAAATGCTATAAATTGCCAGCATACAGCTAAGGGGAGATGTGAAGCCAGGAGCAGAAGGTGATTGAGAAGAGCAGGGGGGAGGATAAAAATAGGCGCCTTGTGAAATAGCTAAAGGATGGCTTGGGCAAGCCTTAGTCCACATTGCAAAGACAAACCAAGTCCTGGGAGGTATCTTAAGGGCAATTGACTCAGTGATGTGCATCACCTGTCGAATAGACCAGGTTACTGAACACCTAGAGGTCTTTGAAAATGGGGTTGTTTATTTTATTCAGAAATAAGCCCATTGTGTTCAGTAAGACTTAGGCTGTAATCCTGTCTAACCAGAAACAAACACCTCTATGATATGCAATTCAGTTTGTGAATGGACTCCACTGAAACTATGTAGTGCCCACAATTAGTGCCCACCAGTGACTCCACTCTTTAGTGCCCAGTCCTAACTAAATGCTGCCCACAAAGCACAATGGCACCAGCACAGGCTCTTCTGCATCCTTTGGGCAGGTGGAGACCATGTGGTAGCAGAGAGGCACAAATATATACCTTTTTTACCCCACTCCTTGCCTGCATGGCATTGAGGGTGCAATCTAAAGTGTGCCCTACAGCCAATGCAAGCTGCTTGTGTGAAGATGCCATCCAGCCCCCCCCCCCATGCCAGGCTGACGCTGGCAGCAGTGTTGGCCCCACGGCGCTGGCAGAAGCTGGCACTGTGCCACTCCATGCTGGACTAAGTTCAGCTGAAGGAGAAGCAGTTCTGGCGGTGCAAGGGGGTGGGAGGGCATTTCTGGGTGGGGGGGGGGCAGGCCGGGAGTGGAGTGGAGCTGGGATGTGGCCATTAGATTGAGATTGAAAGCTGAAGGCTTGGAGGCACAAGGCATATTTCTGGGGTTCTGACGTGGGGTACCAAATCAGCTACCTGGTAGGAATGTGCCCTGTTTGTTTCTATCTATATCCTATTTGAATATTTGAAAATAAAACAATTACAGGGCACAATCCTAAATTTAGTTAGGCCGGCATAAACTAAGCCAGCAAAGTTTGGCCAGCACAAGGGCCACCGTAAAGTATGTTTGGACCACCCTTGAAGTCAGAGAGGCCAGCACACAGACGTGAGCAGTGATGTCATCCGAGCGCGCCAACTACCGGAACGCTCGGATGATTGACAGCCCTCCGCCCCTATGGCGGAGGGCTGCCACGCCCCCCCAAGCCTCACTGTGCTGGAATCGCTCCATTTTAGAGCGATTCTGGACGCAAGGGAGGGAGGGAGGGCCCAGCAGCAGCTCGCCCGTCCTCCGAAGCAGCGGCGCGGCCTGGGAGCTCCGCGGAACCAGGGGAACGGAATACCAGGCCGTTCTGCCTGAATGACGCCTCTGGACGTGAGCCATCCTCCCTGACTCAGAGAGTGGTCCAAACAGGCTTCATGGTGGCCCTTGTGGGGGGTCAAACGTTGCTGGCTTAGCTTATGCTGGCCTAACTCCAGTTTAGGTTTGCGCTCACTGTTGGACCTCAGAATCCATGGGTGGGTGTGTGCTCCCTGACCCACCCTGGATACCAAAACCTGCAGATAATGGAGTCTGTAGGTGGGGTCCAATAGACCTCCAAATGTTGGTCAGACCTCCAAATGCGACAGACCAGCCCCAGTCCGGAGGTGCTCTGAGACCTCCCAGCTGCAACCAGAAGGTGCTTCCCATTGCATCTGGGAGGTCAGGTGATGGCCTCCAGTGTGGGTCCAGCACCTATATCAGTGGGTGCCAAACCCATGGATAAAGGGGCTCCATCTGTAACTTATTACAAAAACGTCAAAAGTCCCCAGCACACTCTTTTTCAAAGGAAACCAAACTCCAACTTTCTCATCATATGAGAAAGTGGGGAGCATTCAATATTGTGCCGGTGACTACAAAACATTTCTACTTAGGCAGATGTTGGTGGCTCTGGATAAACAGGGAGTCGTTCAGGCAGCATTGATTTTCCCTTTCAGCTATTTTATGAAACACCCCCCCCCCCTCCATTTTGAATGCCACAGTCTATCCTGTTGATCCGGCGGCTGACTTTTGTAGCATAATACATCTGCACCTAATGTAATCTGTAAACTACTCTGAACTTTTGTAACAGGGCAGGAAACATATTTTAAGTAAGCAAATAAAACCTGGAGAATGGAACAAAAAGAGGCAGGGGATCTGGGATTGTCTTTGTGTGAATGGCTTTGATTTGACTGAGGTTTCTGTTGTTCCCCAACCCCTCCCCCACTCCATTTGCAGGTTCAGTTACTTGTCTTTCAACGAACAAACCTCTGAGAGGAAAAAAACCAGCAGAAACCAGCGGGTTTTTGAACAGCTTCTACACAGTTCTGGCTCATTTGAAACTTTGCTCAGGGCCTCCCTGCTAGACTGCTAGAAAAATGTCAGGACTGCACACAGAGAGTAAAAGAACCAAGACCAGAGACACCACACCTTTTTGGGAGGATGAAGGAGCTGACGTATGGGAGATGCGGCTTCCTCTGATCCGCGGCCGAGCGCCTCTTCTCCTCAGGTGACAAGCGCTGATCCGCGAGGAACCCTCCTTCAGTGCTGCTGCCGCCTGACATACTGTCATGCTTGCTGCTTTGATGCTCCCCTGCATATTGTTTTGATCTGTCCTCCTTTTCAACATCAGCCAGGAACGATTCCACTGAACCTTGCAGTAAACAGGCCTTTAAAGCTCTTTTCTGGGGGGTTGCCTGTTCTCTTTTGAGAGGGACAGATGAGGTTCAACTTCACGTTTTGTTTTGGCTTTCTTTTAAGCCCTTTGCTTCCTTTGTCCCAAATTGTATTTTCAGAGCATTTTAAATCCAATGACTCTCTTTGGAACACTTCCACGAATTGTTTGGGGAAATGCCTATTAAGGACCTTGGAGACGTTCTTTTATAGCTCCAATGTTGGAACCATTCACTCCCAGGCCTACCTCCAGGTACTCTTAGGGTAGGGCTCTTCAGCAGCTAATTAGAGGACTCGCATAGGCCTCAGTCCTGAAGGACAGTGTTCATCACATTAGCCATGCCATGATGACTATGGAAGGAAGCTGCTGGGGGATGAAATGAACTTGGAAGCACTTGGCCAAGTGTCCTGGCCCAAGGTCTCACGAGTCAATCCTACACACTCCTGGCTCACTGCCTTAACATTCCCAGTGAGTGTGAAATGCATGTTCCCAGTTTGTTCTTATGTATGCTAGTGCGTCAAGGTTCTGAACACTACAGAAGAGAGCAAGGTACCATTCCCAGGCAAAGAAGCCAAACATTGAGTACAAGTTCTTGCGCATGTTCACTGGACTGGTCAAACAGGTGGGAATACAAGTCCTCAGGGCAAACTGCCCTCTGGTAGATGCCACCACCCCTTCCAATAACCAGTCCTCCTGGCAAGGGATAGCTGATGTCCTATGAGCTAACTCCCCAGGCTTTGCAAGCTCTGAGCTCCCCAACCTCAAGGACTGAAGCCTCAAGACTCTGGTTTGTTCCAGTAGCAGATTGACAGCGCAATCTGAACTTGTGCTGGTACCATCAGGCAGCATGGCCTGCCCTGTATCCAATGCGGGATAGGACACTGCTGAAGGTCACCTCGGAGTAAGGGGGTATTTTTCCCCTTACACTGTATAACATCCCAGTCTGCCCTATGGGGCCATGTATGTCTGCCCAGCCTGGGAGGAGGGGATAAGATACGGCGTGCCCTTCTGCCCCTGGTCCCACCTCCTCCCAGGCCCGATCTATCGCTGTTTTGACGTGCCCAGAAACGCCTTCTTCTCACCACAGAATGCCCCCCTGCCATCCTCACCCAACCCCTGCACCGCCAGGCACAGTCCTAACGGTGTTGGCCAATACAGCTGTGGAATCCAGCACTGGCAGGCTGGCAAACGGCCTCGTGCCAGTGCTGCCGGCTCTTGAGTCAGCGCAAACCTGTTTTACAGCACATTTGTGACATTCACAAGCCGGCATAGGGGGCCTGTGCCGGTACAACACACTTTGAGGATTGGGATCGCTGCTGCTGTTGTTTTGTAGTGGTCTTGAAAAGCGATATATCTCAATTTCCGTTTGCAATTGATTGTATTCGTATTGTGCTCTTAAATATTTTTTTTCTCTCACAATAATGAATTAAATTTTTTTTAAAGATGTCCTTATCCTACCAAAATATGACTTTGCATGACTCAGTATCAGAATATTTTTCCAGTACACCAGCAGAAAATCAAACCGCATTTCACCCTGGAAATATTCTGATGCATTCAGGGGAGTAAGCAGAGTTTTGAAAGACTATTTCTGTGCCGCTTTGGGGTGTTTTTTGGTTTACTTTTTTTTTTCCAAGCCAGCTGTCCTCTAGCCCTGAGCCTAATGATTCTACAGTGCATTGAAACACTATTCGAGTCTTTGCCTCAATGATCCAACTCATAAAATGTGTTTTGAATGTATTTTTCATTTATGCTGACAAAGTAAAAAATGAAACCAAATATTAAGAACATTTTTTAAAAAATAAACTTAATTGAGTTCATGCCCTTGCACCAGGGGAGGCGCCAGCTTCCCCCATGTGCTCCTTGGATCTGTGCCTGCGAAATTGCAGGTGCAGAACCGAGGAATCCGTGCAGCCCAAATTGGGGCCGCAAGGCCTGGGGATGCGGCCCAGTTCCTCCCCCCCCCAGTTCTGCCCTCCCAGAACTGCCCCTGCATCGGCGAGTTTGGCTAGCGCACAGGTGGCTCTCTGCCTACACTTCCAGGCCGGCGCTATAGCTAGCACCAGTCTGGGAGCGTTAGCTCTGGCATAAGGGTGTCGCATCGGCATTAATGATGTAGAGCTCTTTATTATATAAACATTGTACTTTATACTTTTGTGACTTTCAGTGCAATTCTATGCATTGCCTACTCAGGGGTAGGCAGCTGTTCCCAGGTAAATGTTGGCCCAGTCCTATGGCTGCAATCCACTGCTGGAACAAGCATTCTGGTGGTGGAATGCGCTTCCAAGCAGTTGTAAATGGCAATCTGGAAGTGCACATAGCCATATGCTTCCAGATCAGTGCTGGAGAGGCCACTGTGGCCTTTCATGTGGCAGTGGGACAAGGGAGGCTCAATGAAACATCTTTCAGTGGAGTTGGCAGGTTGGGTGGAACTGGGCAGGGTGGTGGTGGACAGAGCAGGGCAGAAACCAGGGAGGGGATAAGGCATGTTGGGGCAGGGTGTGTGTGTTCTGGCATATGTGACGTGCGCCAGTATGCTATCCCCTCTCCTTGCCTCCTGACACACACCCTTTCTTTCCTCAAACATGTACTAGCCAGTCTGAGGCAACCCATTGGTGATTGGGAGGTAAGGGAAAACAGGGAGGTAGGGGAAAATATTTTCCCTTTCCTCACCCAAGCCTTCTGATCTGCCCCCACCACCGCAGCTTGCAGTGCAGCCCATTTTGGCACTGCGACCTGCTATGGCAGGGACAAGGATAGGACTGGGCTGAGTATATTGTACTGCAGACACTGGCCATTCATTGGGCATTTTGTAAACATGAAACCAGGGATGAATGGAGGCCCGAGTGCAGAGGCCCATGGCAAGGTGACAAAACTGCACCCCCAGCAGGTCGCCCCGCCCCCGTGTGTCGTCCAGCCACGCCTCCCTGTGCCCGGAATAGCTCCATGTTGGAGCGAAATGGAGGCAAGGGAAGGCGGGCGGGCCAAACAGCGCGAGGGTTCATCTGCAAACTCCGTGCAATGGCGCCCTGCTGCTGCCCAGCGCCCATGACTTGTGCCACCCCGGGCTACACCCTTCCTCCGCCTCTGCATGAAACAAGGCAGCTTTAGTAAAGGAATTTTTCTGTGGCGTACCGTGACCCAATAAAAACATTACAGAGAAATGCAGGAAAACCAGCTACTGCATATATATTATTGATAAAAGCCCTGTATTTATACTACAGGGTGATGTCTGGTTTTGCTAATGCACCTATGAGAGTCACAATAATACAAAGAGTATGATGCAAAGCAACAGACTGGTGATTAGAAAAGCCTGCATTTGTTTGCAAGGTCAGTACCACAGTCTGAGACCTCAGTGATATACTGTAGGATTCCCGGGTTACATTTTGTGCTTTTATGGTCCATTTTGTTTGCTGTGTATTTGTCTTTTGAGTCCTCTCTTTTTGTGCCCTCAAATCTCAGGGTGGGGTGAGTTGTGTTTTCCTTTTACTTAGTTCACATGCACTGACATCTCAGGGTAGATGTGCTTTCTGTAGGAATGCATGCATGGAATTTGTGCTTCTCTGTCTCCTGTTTGAATACTGACTGTGTAGCCATGTCAATTATTCAAGAAATCAAGGGTACTTGGAGCCTTCCAATAGTGCCATCTTAGCACCTCAGAGCTGAATTAGGATTACAAAACTACTGCTGAGTGTTTTGCCTAATACTCCCCATAGAATTGTTCCACCCTGGCGTTTCTTAGCTGCTCTTGTGAACCAATAGCCACTTTTGTGAAACCAATATTGTGAACCAATAGCTGCTCTTGTGAACCAATTGTGAACCAGGCAGCCACTCCTAGATCTGGACCTGATGTGTGTGCTCTCCATTTTATGGTTCCTGTTAGATTTGCACGAAACAATTGGGCTGCCTGAGGCATCATGTAGCTCCATCACCTTCCCCAACAGCTCCACCATCCCCCCCTTACCTGGCTCCTTCCTCTGTGCAATTCTTGAATCAAAGCAGGAAGTGTGAAGGATGCAGGGATTGTTCCCAGAGTGCTCGCCACTTCCTCCGTTGTTTAAAAATCCTACACAGAGGAAGGGGCTGGTAAGGAGAAGGGCTCAATCTGTGGTAGCAGAGTGCGGGTGGTAGCTAGAATTTGTTTGCCACCCTTCTGCTTAGGCGCCAATCCACAACCGGAGGCAAATGGGGCCCTTTGCCTTGTGGATGAGCTGGCCATGGTTCCTGAGATCACATGCTGAGGCCAGAGGTAGGGCTTGAGCTGGGGCGGGAACTAGGGCGAGAACGTGCACTGGAACCTGCCCTAAAGCAGGCAAATGGACAAAATATGCAGCAGGCACTTGTGCTGATGGAAACTTAGGCATGCTGCCCCCAACCTCGAATCAGATTGGTACTGTGGCAGGGGTAAAAGTCAAAGCTCCCTCTTACCGGCCTCAGTCCCAGTCCAGATTCTGGCTCTCCTAGTTTGTTATTTTTGAAAGAAAGGTTAAATTAATGAAGGCTAATGAAAACATTTATTTATTCACTAAGGGCCCAGTCCAAAACTGCCTGACTGCCCAGGAACGCAGAGGCGGATCTACAGAGAGGGCAAAGCTCTAAGTGTTGCAAGAAGCCTTACCCTGTCATGTAAATCCCTCCTCTCCCTTGCTGCTGTAGCCAGTAAGCAGCGCCAAGATGTTGCTTTTCCCTTTGAGGATTGGCTAAAACGGTGCAGGAGAGGAGTGATTTCCACTGCAAGGTAAGGCTTCTTGCAAAACGTAGAGCTTTGCCCTCCCTTAGATCTGCCTCTGCAGGAATGCAATGGTAGCCAGGCAGCCCCGGGAGGCTCATCAGGGAAAAAGGGACATTCGTCAGGCACGGGGCAGGGTGCCTTACGCAGGGCAAGCGACAGGTCTTTGTAGTGGGAGCAGAAGCAAGGCCTTACTTGGAGTCAGGGACTGGTGAGAGTCCAGCCCCCTCTCCACCCCTCCCCCACCCCAGAACACCCTCCCTGTCCTGCCCAGAAATGATGGTCTTGGAGGTACTTTACGGAGTCTTGCGCGACATTTGCCCCGGCATTACAAGTGTACATCAGCACTCAGGGAATTAGGATTGGGCTCTGAGGCTGCAATCCTACCTATGCTTACGTGGGAGTAAGTATTGACTATCCATTGACGATCGTGGTACTTACTTTTGAGCAGGCATACATAGTGTCAGGGAAATTGTTTTGATTAACCCTTCCCTACGGTTCTGAGTTGGAAGCAACAAGCTGCACAACTTCCAGAGTGAGATTCCTTTTATTCTTGTTGATTCAAGACAACAGCCTTGGAAGCACGTGGCTAGACTTTAGATGTTCAAAGTGCTCCACTCCTTTCAAAGGCTTCACACTTTTTATATCTTACACTTGTTACATATTCATAAGGCAAGCTTGGCTTAATGCCCATATCTAGTGAAACCTTCCCTCCCTACATTTGTGACACTCCCAGAGATCCGCAGTTCTTGTTTTGCTAAGAAGCAACCACATTCCTTAGCATAGATAAGTACACATCTTTTAACATTCCTGAGACTCTGGGAAGGGGCCTTGTGGCTGCTTTGGCCTATTTTAAACAATGACAGAAGCTGCAGGGCCAGGCCCCACCTGAATCTAAGAATTTCAATGCAAATCACAGCACCATCAGATAAACCCAATTACATAAAAATGATTATGTAAAATTGAGAAGAACAGGATCATACAAATTGCACCCAAGGGTCCAGTTCTTCCAACAGTAGGATTGGGCTCTGAGTCTATAACACAAGGAGCCTGTTACAACCCAATGATGTCAAACTACAGTTTGAACCTCCAGCTTCACCAGACAGGTAACTGAAAACCCCGTTGTGTTTGCAGTTTGAGGTAGGTAGAAAAAGTCACTGTGCCCCTGGAGAACCAACTATTCATACCTGGTGGGTCACAAATAATAGAAGCTTGAGCCTGCCAAGAGTGATTTTTGATGCGATTTCATGAGTCTCCAAATGTAGTGGCACGACTTTATGGTTCTTTAACTGATTGTAGTTGCAACACCACCTATTGCTTGCATCAGCTGTGATTTTTATGCTATCCATGGTTAGCCTGCTATCAATAAATGAAGCCACACACTGCGTGGGTCTAGCTGGAGCTGCTTTGTCAGCTGCATGAGGGACCAAGCATTAAAGTGCTGAAATTGGTTTGCACCGCAGAGGTAACAAATTAAAAATGGCACACTGTTACACCAAGTGGCGTACGCACATGCCGGCTGATTTATGAGGTCAGGAGTCTAAGAATTAATCACCTGGCATTATCTCTGCCCATACTTAATGCCTCTTCTGTCACTGACGCATGAAAAAATGATAGTAGCAGAGAAAGGTCTTCTCCAAAGACCAGAATGGACTACATTCTCCAAGATACCTATATACACTCATAGCTTCAGTGGCAGAAACCTTCCGTGACATGATAAGTGTCTTCTTTATGGTCATCTAATGATCCAACCTTCAAATTTCATTCCTTTTTCTGATTTTAACATCCTTGTTCTAAAACAGAAGTTTAAATCTTTAAAATATACATGCTTCTAATACAACAGTTCCCAAAATCTGACTTGGACTTTGGGACCTTAGTACCACCTTGGGGGTCACAGGGACTGGGGCAGAGCCCACCAGAAGTGGGCTCCAAGAGCTGATTGATCAGGTAAGGTTAACAGCCCCCAGATAGCTATAGCTTCTTGTATAGCTATAGGTTAAAAGCCCTCAGGTAAGGTTAAAAGCCCCTGGGGCCCTGCGGTACCACAATTGCTGCCCATGAGGGGGAATGCCCTCTTCTGTTTCCTGTGGTGGGTCGTGACCCAACTGTTTGGGAACCGATGTTCTTATATACAGGAATTGATTGTTAGCACATTTCTCCTTACCGTGGAGAAAGGAGTCCCCTGAATCCCCTTTAAAAAGGTAAAGGTTTCCCCGCGATTGATCGGTCTAGTCATGACTGATTCTAGTGGCCATTGCTCATCTCCATTTCTAAGCCAAAGAGCCACCATTTGTCCGAGGACAGTTTCTGTGGTCATGTGGCCAGCATGACTATACGCCGTACCTTCCCACCGAAGTGGTACCTATTTATCTACTCTCATTTTTACGTGCTTTTGAAATGCTAGGTTGGCAGGAATTGCCTTTACTCGCTCACAAAATACAATGAAGGGAGTCCATGCTCCTAAATTATGTGTTGGCCTTTGGTCCTCCCTCAGTATCTGTCAAATTATTGATTAATTAAGCTAGGCTGCAATCTTAAACACATTTACTAAGGAATAAGGAATAAGTAAACATTTACAATTGTGCTGTTTTAACATCCACTCAGTTGTCTCATGTTACATTTGTTTTCAGATGACAAAAAATTTGCCATATCATGTTTAAACATAACGAGTATATATGATAAGCATAAGGAATATATATTAAGTGTGACTCTGATATCTCCTTTTCCTGTGTCTTCTCAACCCACAGAAGGAGACATACTTATCATCACGCTACCCAACTGGTTTCAGTGTTCATGAAAAACAACATTTAGGAGTCCTTAATATTGTATATAACTTTTATATTTAAAAAAAAACACCATGTGTGTCTGAGGCTGCAATCCTTTACATTTTTCTGGGAGGAAGCCCTCTTGACTTACTTTTGAGTAAACATGCATTGGATTGTGCTGATAGTTGATTTGGGTGTGCATTAAAGAAGAGGCCTAGCTTCCACAAAATTTAAGTGATGGGGCTAGAGTTCCTAATTTGCCCCAAATAACCTTGTTTTTTCCTATTCTCCCCTTTTTTTCCCAAAGGTGGATAACCACTAGTGGTTAATTTCAGGTCATTTTTGAGCCAGCACACATTATGTTGCACTGTACCAGGTACCAGGAGGTCTTAGCAATACCTTGTCCCATTGCCCCGAACTAAAACAGGGTACCCAGAGAATGTTATCATTCAATTTCTGCTGGAGGGTGATAATAAGCACTTAACTCCTCCAGTGGCACAGTTGATAAATCCGACCATTCTGAAACGCTCCAAGTTGTTGCTACCTAGTATTGAGGAGTCGTGAATATAATGAGTTTACGTAATGAGATTGGCTGTCTGTTTCGTTTTGCCTTGTTTTTTCTTTTCTATACTGAAGGATGTTTTAGGTTACTGTTTGTATGATACTGCTGTGTATTCACTATGCTGTGTATGCCAATAAAGGTCTATATTGCAAGGTCTACACAGGCCCTGGTTTGTAACATCACCAGGACCCTCCTTGGAGATCTTGTTATTGTATGCATCCAACCTGGCAACCCTAGACAGAGCCCACCGAGACCCTCACTCCATTCTTGCCTGTGACAGTGTTTTGGATGAAGTGAGTGACCACTAGCAATCTGCAGCCATGGAATTCTATTGGCTTCGAGATTACCTTGAGATCCAGTTGGCTCACTTCTGTATTGCTGCTCAGGAGGCCAATCTGTTCTCCTGAAAGTAGTCTGGTGAAAGGACCTCACCAACACAAATTACAGGTATGTGGATGGAATGAGTTCATTTTGGGGGCAGGGGGAGCTGGAATGAACGCAACCTCTGAAGGACCCCTGCAAAAACAGATCAGCATTGGGCTTTTGCCCACCCAGAACGTGTGCAAGAGAATAATACAATGACCATTATATAAAATATCTTTTGATTACCTTACTGGTGAAACTAAAACAAGGGGGAAAGGAGGGGGGAAAAAACCAAATTGACTGAACTTTTAAAGGGCCACCAGGGGAGTTAGGAATATTTCAGGGACCAAATTCAACCCTGTGCTAAATCATTTCTCAACCCTATTTTTCAGTTATAGATTTACAACTTAACTCCAAAGTCAGTCCCACTTAGTTCAATGAGACATCCTTTCTAGTAAGTGGAATTACAGCCTTAGGGATCACCTGAAAGGACCCCCCCATCCCAGTCCTTACATGATTCACGCATTCCTAAGGCAGGTCCCAGAAAGCAGACGTTTTCAGCACTTACAGCAGTGATGGGATCTGGTAATGAGGAAGCGGAACGCTGGGCGGGACTTACGCGTGATTGGCAGCCTGTCTGTTCCGTTCCACCACTTGCCCTGGCCTCGGGAGGGGCTGCCCCTGGTTGGCGCGCCCCAGCGCTGATCGCCCAGGCACCTGGTGCACCCCCCACCCGTGCCCCCTGGCAAGCAGGCACCCCGCCGAGGCCAGGGCAGCCGCGGAACGGAACAGACAGGCAGCCAATCACACGTAAGTCCCGCCCAGCGTTCCACTTCCTCATTCCCAGATCCCATCATTGACATACAGGCATTCAACAGTACAATAACAAGGCGGCGTTTGTGCTACAAACCATTACT
Organism: Lerista edwardsae; assembly: GCA_029204185.1. Taxonomy (NCBI): domain Eukaryota; kingdom Metazoa; phylum Chordata; class Lepidosauria; order Squamata; family Scincidae; genus Lerista; species Lerista edwardsae. The sequence goes on along the minus strand of JAJKFI010000018.1, from coordinate 5,847,487 downwards.
CACGCCAAGCATAAACTTGCTCTTTTTCAGCCTTTTTCACATTTCATTTATATTAATTTCATAGTAATACAAGCGCAATGAAAAGAGAAAGGTGATGTTCAGCATTCATCCAGATTCTCCAGGTGACCTAAGTGGCATTTGAACATCCATACCGGTGCATGTGGTTTGCTGTTGTGAGAAAACCCTTTTTTGTTATCTATCCTTTCTGAACATCTTTGGTGAAGCAGAAAAGGGCATTGGCATGTGGCTGCAGTTTCTGTCGGACATAGCGCATGCTACCATGAGTAGCCTCAACAGCTACAGTGGGACTCTTAATGACAGCAAGCCTCATGATCATGACTGTAGCAGTTAAGTCCTGAATTTGTTTAATTATCTCAACTTCCTCCAAGCAAGGCTAGAGCATGGTTGGACTCCCACTACCGTATCAATGAGGCAATTAATTCCCAGGGCAGATACCAGAGACTCCAATCATTAGCCGCTCCCAAAGGGGCACGCTTTTTAATTATTCAGCATAATAAAGCTTCTGTTTGTGGGCTGTAATTCTCCTTCTGAACTCCCACAGGGCTTTTCCAGGTGAGTCATTCTGAAGGAAGATGCCTTGCCCTTTATATATATAAATTATATATATATATAATTTTTGGCAACTGGCTTCACCTACAGGTTAATAACTTGGTGTTTAATCTTCCCTATAAATATATGTCCTTACACTAAAGGCGCAATCCTGCCCTGTATGTAATGTTGACGCTACGCAGTTAGTACTGACACAGAGGCACCAAGTAGCACCCCCACATTGGTGCTAATGCACCGAGACCAGCGCTGGCAGCATCAGCCTCAGTGCACCATGCTGGGTACCCTCTGCGCCAGCCGAAGCCAGCTGGCACAGAGGAGGAACAAGGTGGGAGGGAGGGAGGGAGGGAGGGAGGGCACTTCTGGATGGGTAGTGGCAGGCCTGCAGCTGTGCCAGGCCACGAGGGGGCAGACCCATTGAAGGGGAGGCACCAGCCCCATTGAAAGCTGTGCTGGATACAGCTCAGGCCCGCAGGTCTGCCTGATCCAGCACTGCTTAGGATTGCGTTGTGTCAGACCATTGGTCCACCTAGCTCAGTATTGTCAATGCCGCATCCTACTAGCTGCAATTCTCTAAAACCTTGGGAGAAGCCTATCCCACCTCTGCCTCCTGAGAGCCTATTCCCTGAAGATGCCGGGGCTCACGGCCAGCGCAAGACCTCACAGTACCTGAGAAAATGTACCAAATGCTGTCCCCTGTTACCAGGTGGGGTACATGTCTTCTGTACTTCCTGCTCCTTAGATTGGAAGAGAGGGCCATATTGGAAGTGGTGCCATCAGAACACCCATAACTGGACCACTCCCCTTAAGGGGGAATGCCCCAGTTTTGCTTCCCGATGGTGGGTCGTGACGCACAGATTGGGAAGCACTGACCTAAATCATATCAATCCAGACTTTGGCAATATATGTAGGCTGACAAGAGAAAGGAAACCATGAAGTGTTTCCAAAATCTCTTGAAATACATTGTTCTGGGTCAAGAAGTTTAAGGATGAGGAAGAATTGCTAAAACATGATCTCCTCCCAATAGTATGGAATATAGTGTCGAAAAAGTAACTATGATGACAAAAAAAGCAGTTTAAACATATTTTTGTGTGTGAAAATGGAGAATTTAGGGCAAAAATATTCATTAAGATCTCCTCATGATCCTTGTTCACCCTTCTGTCAGGGAATAAAACTGTTTCCCCTTGTGGTTTTGGTCCTGAGGGAACTCACACAATAAAGACAGAAAACCATTAAGTCTGGAGACCTCTTTCTTGCTTTATTCTTTTCAAAATTTCTCCTTTAAGGGGACCTCTCTACCTCTGACCAGCAGCCAGTCAGCAATACAGATGTGTGCACTGTTACAAAAATGTCCAGAGTACATATAGATTCACAAGGAACACCCCATTATATAGCCCTTTTTACAGCTTTGGTTACCATGCAAATGACGTGGTGGTGAAGCGGGTTAAACTGCTGCTGCTGGGCTTTCTGACCGGAAGGTTGGGAGTTCAAGACTGTGCAATGGAGTGAGCTCCTGTCGCTTGTCCCAGCTCCTGCCAAACTAGCAGTTTGAAAGCACCTAAATGCAAGGAGATAAATAGGGATCACTTCGGTGGGAAGGTAACGGCGTTCTCTGCTCTACGGCATAGAGTCATGCCGGCCACATGACCACGGAAGCTTGTCCTCAGACAAAACGCCGGCTCTATAGGTTTTGAAACGGAGATGAGCACTGCCCCCTACAGTCGGTCACGACTAGACCATTTGGTCCTGGGGAAACATGCAAACACATACTTTCTCAAATTCCTAAATAAAGACCCCTAAGGCACCACACCGGGAGAGTTAACTAGCTGACTAGACAGTTTTTTGTTTGTTTGTTTTTAAATCTTCCTTCTGCACAGAGAATGTGCCATTTCAGATTCACAAAAGTACAATGACTCCCATTTCTCTGTCACTCCCTTTACTACCTGTTTGTGGCTGCTTTGTTTCTCTGATCCAAGCCATGCCACTGTAAGGTAAAGGTAAAGGTTTCCCCACGACCGAATGGTCTAGTCGTGACCAACTGTAGGGGGCGGTGCTCATCTCCGTTTCAAAGCCTGTAGAGCCAGCGTTTTTGTCCGATCATGTGGCCAGCATGACTCTACGCTGTAGCGCACGGAACGCCGTTACCTTCCCACCGAAGTGATCCCTATTTATCTACTTGCCTTTTTAGGTGCTTTCGAACTGCTAGGTTGGCAGGAGCTGGGACAAGCAACGGGAGCTCACTCCGTCACGCAGTCTCGAACTCCCAACCTTGCGGTTGAAAGCCCAGCAACAGCGGATTAACTCACTGCGCCACCACGTACCACGTACAGCACCATATATTTTCTTTGTGTGTTTATGGTATGACCTCAGAATGAGGACAGGAAGAATTTGTCATGTAACTGAGGGCACAATCCTAACCTGGAGTTAGGCTGGCATAGTAAAGCCAGCAAAGTTTAGCAGGTACAAGGGCCACCATGTTTGGACTGCTCTTAGAGTCAGAGAGGCCAGCACGCAGACGTGTGCCATCCTCCCTGACTCCAAAAGTGATTCAAACGCGTGCTTTATGGTGGCCCTTGTCAGAGGCAGATCTAAGGGAGGGCAAAGCTCTAAGATTTGCAGGACGCCTTACCTTGCAGTGGAAATCACTCCTCTCCTGCACCGTTTTAGCCAATCCTCACAGGGAAAAGCAACATCTTGGTGTTGCTTACTGGCTACAGCAGCAAGGGAGAGGAGGGATTTACATGACACAGGGTAAGGCTTCTTGCAGCACTTAGAGCTTTGCCCTCCCTGTAGATCTGCCTCTGGCCCTTGTGGAGGCCAAACTTTGCTGGCCTAACTGTGCCAGCCTATCTCCTGAGGCTGCTAAAACCCTGAGGCTGCAATCCTGTGCACACTTACCTAAAAGTAAATGTCATTGAATGCAATGTAACTTACTTTTGAGTAGATATGCATAGGATTGTGCTGTGGGCCTGATTGAATTTGCACCATCATAAAGTCATATCAGAGTGAGGGAAGTGCTTCCTGATCATGCTCTGCAGTACGAATCTATATATTTTTTAAAACAGGACTGAATAGCAGAATTTGCTTTTTCTGTCGGTTCTCTCAGATTTTCCTAGATCATTTATTCTTCTAAGGCCAGACTTGGTTGACATACTTATTCAAGCCACAGGATACATACCATATATATTACTGTCCCGTGCCCTTTGGAGACATGATAAAATATCAGGATAATCTATAAATGGAAAAAAAAATGTTCCAAAAAGTTACATATATCTTCTTAACCTGTCTCAGCATTAGAAAAGAATTCCTTTAGGGATCCTCAGAATAGTGCTTACTTCATAAAAAGTTTTTGTCTGACTACTATATTTAAAGAAGATAAGCAATTCACAGTTATAGGTGAAAAGATCCAGGAGCAAAACCACAGAAATGTCTACAGAAATCCTACCCAGTCCTATTTCACAATATATTTTTAAATGAATTTCCACCAAGTATCATGGTGGAATTTCCACCTCCTAGATGCTCTAGGAGGATTTCTTGCTATAGACAGGGGGTTGGACTACATGACCTTGTAGGTCCTGTCCAACTCTATGATTCTATCACTTTAGTAAATATGCATTTTGGAAACATTACTGAATTTTCCAAAGAATAGTTTACAATTTTAGCATATTTTACCACTAGTCAAGAAGGGAGATCTTAAATAAATGGAAATATAAAAGGGTAGGAGGGCAGGAGATCTAGTCGAGAGGGTAAAAGCTGCTGTTTGCCCGAAGATAAGATCCAAAGGTCGCCAGTTTGAGAACCCCAGAAGTTTCCGTGAGCGGCAGACCTTGAAGAATGTGGCTGATAAGATCTGAGCTGAGCTGTCTCCGGCTGCCTGGGAGAGAGGAGTTGTGCTGGGCCAGCTGTTTCTTTGGTGAGAGCAAAGAATATCAGCCGGCAGGAAGGCGATCATGTGGCCAGAAAGAAAGACTGGACTATGAAAGTTTCATTGAATGTAGTAGTTCTTGAAAGATAGAACCTGTTTGTGATTTGTAAAACCCCTCGGGGTTAGAAAAGCCTGCCTATGTAAACCGCCTTGAATTAAAGTCAAAGGAGCAATCTAATGACCAAGAAAGGCAGTATATAAATACCAGTATTATTGTTATTGTTATTGTTAAAATTATTTTTCTATAACATGTGGAATATTTCTTCCATAACTTCCTCCTCCAAACCAGAACTCAGGTCCAATCCAATAGGAGAAATCAACTGAGAATGAAAGGAGCATGTTTAAGAAATGGAAGAAGAGTCAGTTAATAACAGAGAAGTACACAAGCAGTACACAAGAATAGTCTGCCTGTAGAGGGAAAGAATGTGTTGATACTGCTGAGGGATATGGTTATGTCTGAAAGGAAGGTTAAGGAAGTAGATCCCAAATTTACTGTGGTCAAGGTGCCCTGAAGTCATGGTGCTTTGTCATGGGGGGCACCACTGCCTTGCTATCCCAGGTGCCACCATCTTCCATCACACGAAATCTGTTGTGAGATCTCATCCAAGATGGCGGCACTCAGGAGAGCCAGGAAGAAGAGGCCACCAGAGACATCCTGCAGCACCCCTGTGAGTTCACTGCAGTGTCCTTGTGTGCTTCCATGCACAGTTTGGGAACCATTGGTAAGGAATCAGTTGGCCTGTTGCATGGAAAAGATGAGGAAGCAGTAACAGAAAATGAAAAGAGAGAGAGAGAAGGCAGAGTTGCTCGATTCTTATTTTGCACCCGGCTTCTTCCTATAAGGGGAAGATGGCCCAACCCAACCGTTGCAGTCGTGAAGAACTGTTGCACTAATGAAGCACCATAACTCAGGATAGGATAAGAGATGCTAAAGGAACACTGAATTACTTTAAATGAATTTAAGTCCCCAGGACCAGGTAAGCTACATCCCAAGGAGCTAGTGGATGTGATCTCGGAGCCCCTGTCATCTTTGAGAACTTGTGAGGAATGGGTGAAGTGCCTAAAGACTGGAAGCAAGCAAGTGTATCAACTTTTTAAAAAGGGACAGAGAAACATCTGGGAAAGTATAGAGCAGTCAGCCTGACATCAATTCCAGGAGATATCCTGGAACGGATTATTAAGCAGAATGTCTGTGAGCACTTAGAAAATAATGGGAGCCAGAGTGGGTTTGTCAAGAACAGGTTGTGCCAGCCTAATCTCCTGCTCTTTAGAGTGACATAGACTGAGGGAATGCTGTGGACATAGCGTGCGTACATTTCAGCAGAGCATCTGACTAACTCTCTCATGATATTCTTGTGGATAAAACGGTAAAATGTTGATAGATCATACTACTGTTAGGTGGATTCACAGCTGGTTGAACCACCATTTCCAGTGCTATTAAACGGTGCCATGTCAATCTGGACGGGGGTATCAGGTGGGGTGCCACAGGGCTGTTTTGGACCCTGAGCTGCTAAACATTTTTATAAATGACAATGCAGGAGGAAATAGAGGGAATGCTTATCAAATTTGCAGATGACTCAAAGCCTGGGGGTGGGGTGGGGGCAGTGGTGTCATCTACTCTCTCGCAAGCCGGAACGCTGGGCGGGACTTGAGTGATTGACAGCCCGTCGACTCACTTC
>JAJKFI010000018.1:5824401-5837103 GCA_029204185.1 Lerista edwardsae | reverse complement strand
AGCATTGTGCCCTTGGTTGCAGTACAAGCAGCATATTATGCCTATTGATACCTCATGAGGAAAAAAAAAGGGAGTTTAAATAGATAACTAGGAGCCTTTTTTCTCAATGAGCTTACTCCTGAGTAGGTATGCAGAGGCTCACACAGCTAGCTTTTTTCCCCTGAGATACAGGGATACAGATGCAGACCAACATCATCCTTATTATTAATCAGAAGATTCTTCCTTTTAAGAAAGTGCCATCCCTAGCAAAACAAGAAGGCGAGGCATGGACAGGGGCAGCATTCAGCAACCACAGCCCTACTCCAATCACAAACCTCAGATTTCCTCCTCCTCCTGCCACCTGCACCGCCACCCTCCTCCACTTCCTGGCTCCTCTGCTGTGAGGAGTTGCAAGGGAGGGGGTGTTCTCTGCCATGCTGCAGCAGCCCACAGTTGAGAAATATGGCTAGGCTGGGCCAGCTCTCTCCTGGAGGCAGGTGAATTTCACGCCACTGTTGCTGCTGCTTGCTGCCCACTGCTCCTTTCCTCTTTGTGCAATTCATCATGTACTGCAGTCCTTGCAGGCACACAACTGCAGGCCACAGCTCCCTCTTGTTTCCTTCCCACAAATGGTTCTTCCCAACTGTTCCTCCTCTCTGTGCATTCACTGGAAAAGAGCTCCCCTCCTCGAGCCCTCCAAACAAATGCGGTTCTTTGGGCCCCCTCTCAGCCTGAACACCTGGGTCAGGTGACAGATCAGGCTAATCCCAGACACATTGGGTTGGGATTGGCCTTGGCAGCAGCAGCAGCAGCAGCAAAGCCACAGACTTGCCCTCGCCACAATAAGCTCTTTTTTTTCCCCACTGACTGCTAGCTTTTTGGGGGAGGGCCACACACAATGATAATGTCACTGGACTCAATGGGCTAGTCGTAATGGTAGGCTGGGTGTGTCCCACCGACATTGGGGACAAATTAAATGCTTACCACATTAAACTGTGAGCCCCTAGCACTGTGGTCCAAAAACAAACCATGGTTATACCGAATTTAGTAAATGTTCACCAAATTTAGTACATGTTCACCAAATGTATAACATGACATTTACGCGACAATAGTATTATTTAGCTAGCAGAATTATACGCCCCAAACACAGGGTTAGGGTTAGGGTGTGGGTTATATTATAAAAAATTACTGTTTTGGGGAGACAAACACATTTTTTAACTGTCAAATACTTTATGAAAATGACGAGAACTTAATACATGGTTATCACTTTTATTTAGGATTATTAGGTGGTCCAAAATTTGGTGAACATTTACTATTTTTGGGAAATAAAAGTGTTTTTTTTTAGGAATGTTTTTATTAAATTTGGTGATCACTTAAACATGAGCCACAGACATTACTTAGGGAACCCCTGACCTAAGATTACATTGGAGATCCAAAATCCTATGGACTGCAAGATTTTGGAAGCCTTCTCTTTTGGTAAACCTCTCTTTGTAAACATCTTACACAGGTTGAATATCCCTTATCTGAACTGCATGAGACAGGCATGTCTGGATTTTACATTTGTCTGGATTTTGGAATCATTGCATACACATATCTGTGTCTGCTGGCCTCTTTGACATTTCTGTGTCTGCTGGCCTCTTTGACATTTTTCAACAATGTCCATACAGGTACATGCCACAGAGCAGAGAACAGAACTTACAGTCTGTACCTGTACTGTCCTGTAGGAGGGAATGAGCCCCAAACCTGCTAGCTTTCACACTTCGGATAGTTTTTAAAAGTTGGACAAAAATGTCTGATTTTCTGAATAGTCTGGATTTTGGATGTCCGGATAAGGGGTAATTTATGGGCTTCATAGCTGTGGTGGGATCGGGGTTGCTGTCACCCTTCAGGCAGAATGGGATGCTTCTCTGGACGAGGGCTACCTGAGCCCTCTTTCCCATTCCTCAGTCACATTCTCTCTACTTCTGGGGAGACTTTGACCCTGTCTCTACAGGGGCCTAGACTTTATTTCCTTCCAGGGCCTCATTAGGCACTATAAGCTCTCCCACTCTCCTCTCATCCTTGTCCTTCTGAAGCTGCCCCTTGGTTGCCTGCTATTTCCTGCGGCCTCTGAAGGTGTGAGGGTTCTCTGTTATTGCTGCTGGGCCCACAGAAGCCAACTACCTGTCAGACTGAGGTGGCACAGGTGTTCACCAAATGCCGTCCTGAGGCACTGAGCTTGGGGAGGGAGCTGCATTGCAGATGGCAGGCAGCTTGGGGCTGTATTATTTAAAGCACTGCAAATAAACATCAGTAAGTAATAAAAGCAATAATAAGTGCCTAGACAGTTCCATCAGTCTTCTCATCTTGAACAGTTTTCATAGGCAATAATGACACCCACAGAGCTGGTTCTGAAAACTGATGATATGCAGATAATCACAAATTTTCATTTTGAATGTATTCTATTTATGCCTTATAATCTCTTTCTAGTTATATTATTATTAGATCAGTAGAGCTGAAATAGAGGACAGTTGGGTTTTTTTTTAAAAAGCCTTCACACCGGCTTCAAGATATTTCTTATCACAACATTCTACTAAAAACTTGCGAATTCAGAGAATCATGGAAAATTAACTCGCTCCATGTCATTAGTAATCTCATTCACACAATCTTCCATTTCCAGACATTCAAATACAAAATGCACTCTGTAATTTCAGCACGCCTGTGATAAATTTCATCCATGCTGACCCATATCTATTTCCCAATTAAAATATTAAGTTATATCTGATTGTTGCCAAATGTATTTTCCTTGGGAGACATTAGGACTCCTTCCAACATCTCTGAGCTCGAAAGATTCCCATTGACAGCAATTACATTTAGGAACATGTCCTATTTCCATATGTCAAGGAAAGATTAAATTTTTTCTCAAGATGTTTAGGGAGTGAAGGTCTTGACACAGAACAGCTTTGGATGCTCCAGACAAATACTCAAATGAGCTCAGTTTTAGTCTGGTGGCATTTTTAGGGAGCATCCAAAGGGGAACTTGCGCTGGGGCAATATGCAGTTCACAGTCTGTACATTCCACTTTAAACACACCAGCCAAATACAGAAATCACTTGCACTGTACTTCAGTAGCATTGAAAGTTATTCTTCTGCTCCATTCGTACGTGGAAACTGCTGTATAAGCAGCTTCTTGAAACTCAGATGGGCCATAAAGCCAATAAATGGGTCATTTGAGAATAGTTCACTCTGTACTCAAGGGACAGGTTGCTCAGATTAATAAGTCTTACCAGAGTCAGGAACTTTCAAAGACCAAGTGAAATCTTGTTGTCCCCTGTTGCACTGTGGGATGCATGTCCACTGCCATCTGCAGTGATGGGGCTGAATTGCAGTAGAGAAGTTATGAGCATCCTACAGGTGAGACTGAGGTGCTGAACACCACTGCTTAAATGTTGGGGAGCAGAATCATGGCAAGCACAAATATTTGAATCTCTGTGAACGAATTGACTGTTCAAAAGGGTTATTTTTTCTTTGAACCTTTGCAGCGGTCTTGCGTGTGATGGAGGGTAGCAAACCTTTGATATGTTGTGGAGTATTCAAGCCTCTCAGAGTCATCAAACTGATAGTTCACAAGTCTGTGTTTCTAGCCAACATTCATCAGGAACATGCGCAAAAACCTGACTTGGTTTTGGATGAAATGCTGCTAGTGCATCGGTGCAGCATGACAGTGAGGTGCTGCTCTGGCAAGTGACCATGGGGTGCAGATTGAAAGACAAGCAAGTGCTGTTGCCAGAGTTTCTAGCCTGAGAGCCTGGTGGCTTTGCCCCACAAACACTTGCAAGAATTGAAATCGTAGCTGCTTTGCATTATTGCTGATCATGTGTTCAGCAGAACCTACTGTATGCTGGCCTCATTTCTCACTTGCCTTCTCTAGCATCTATTATCTATTATCTAGATGTGTAATGCCCCTGAATAGGGAGGTTCTACTTACTTCTCATTACTGGTCCTTTCAAGCCAGTGGCCATCGCCCCATCTCAGCAGTGAATTCTATAAGTTCATAGTTCATGCTGCGTTGCATTGCGTTGTGGCAAACAGGACTTTATGCTGTCCTGAATCTAGAACCAGTCTGTTTTGGATGACTGCTTGAGTCTTCTAGTGTTATACTAGAAGGTAAGCACACACACACACACACACACCTCTCTATTCCCTTTCCCCACACTAGGCCCAATGTAATGAACCTCTACCATGTTCCCTTCCCTCCCCATTTATCTGGGTTGAGAGGGCTCAATCCAAAGGGCCTTATCACGGGCTAGCGAGCACCTGGCCTAAGCACTGAAAGGATGGGCTTCTGGTGACCAGTAAGTGTTTTCAGGGCAGGGGAATAGGCAGGGGGTGGAACTGGGTGGGGGAGGGGAGGATCAGGCCTATGCAGGGAGGAATAGCCTGGGGGCAGCTTGATTCTCTGCTGGCAAAATAGCTGGCAGACACTCGAGGGGTCTCATTGCAGGAGCCAAGGCTTTCCCCGAAGAAACCCTGGCAGCTGCTGCGGAACCCGTGGGATGCAGTGGTCAGAGGCAGATCTAAGGGAGGGCAAAGCTCTAAGTTTTGCAAGACGCCTTACCTTGCAGTGGACATCACTCCTCTCCTGCACCGTTTTAGGCAATCCTCACAGGGAACAGCAACATCTTGGCGCTGCTTACTGGTTACAGCAGCAAGGGAGAGGAGGGATTTACATGACAGGGTAAGGCTCCTTGCAACACTTAGAGCTTTGCCCTCCCTGTAGATCCGCCTCTGGCAGTGGTAGCCATTTTGCTACCGTTGCTCTACAGGAGGTGGCTAGCTCAGGATTCAGCTGCTTCACAGGCTCAGCTCAGGACCTATATAGCTACAGATCATCCCATATCTTTCAAGACGATCCCTGCAGATGAGTCTAGAGACCACATCCTGTAAGCCCCTACTACCACGTTGGGGCCTTGGTTCCTTTAAAACTCAGTTTCCTGTAGACCATGTTGTGGTTCCAGCCACAGAAATAACCCTCTTCATTGCAGGATTAGGCTTGAAACGTTGACAGCCCCATTCCTTTCTTATGCGAATGGTAGAAGCAGGTTGTCTGCCAATGATAAATCCTATAGCACGCAATTGTCAGCTGGAGCGTGTGCTTTGAAATGATTAATTTTTATAAGTTTTAAGATACAGATATTGGTGCACTTAAACAGATCAGAGAAAATAAAAAAGTGCACAGCAGTATCAAAAGCTATTTAAAGTCTTTAATATATCACTAATATTTTGCCCCAGGCACCACAGAAAGCATTGATCCGTTCCCAATGGAATCATGTTCGCAGTTCTCATAAAAGTGATGCAAAAATGCTCTCACTGTCTTCATTTTTTTCTCCTTCTAAAAATTCACTTAGAGGTTTTATGTTCTTTTTCCCCGTCTCTACCTCTCTGCGCTTTTATACCGTTTCAGGAGCTCTGAGCTCTATGCCTTGCATATCATGAGACCCAAGGACACTCTCCCAGAATCTGAACTGAGGTGGAGGGCATTGTCCCTATATACTAACCCCATCCCTAGTTCATAGTAAAAAAAAAAAAAAAGATATGGTCCTAACAGGCACCTGCTAATAACAGGCAGCAACAAGAGTGGATTCCTTTGTACCCTTGGCAAGAGCCTCCTACTCACAGACCTGAGGATAAATTACTTGGGTTAGTTTGAGTGCCTTGGAAGGGGACCCTTCCTCACTTGAAATGCAGTTCATCAGGACTGGACAGCCAATGGGGTCAGGCGACTGGAATACAGGTTTTAAACTGGGAAACCCACATTCAAATTCCTGGTCAGACATTCTGTTTCTCTGCCTTGGGGGATAATTGTAAGAATGAAAATGGGACAACCCTGCACACCACTCTGAGCTCCTTGGGGAAAAGGGGGGAATTAAAAATAATAAATAGTTGCAGTTCCAATTTCACAATACTGAGGACACAATCCTAACCTGGAGTTACGCCAGCAGAAATTAGGCCAGCAAACTTTGGCCAGCCCAAGGGACACTGTAAGCTATGTTTGAACCACTCTCAGAGTCAGAGAGGCCAGCACATATGTGTGTGCCATCCTCCTTAACTCCAAGAGTGGTTGAAACATGCTTTACGGGCTGGCCTAACCCCGGGTTAGGATTGTGCTTTGAAGTAAGTATGTGTGAGCATGCCAACTTGAAGCACAGCGCAGTTAAAGAATCAGGAGAGAGGAGGTGACTGAATCTGGCTTCAATCATTACAAAAGCTTGAGGGAAACTTCTTGCAGGGGACCTTGAGGGAGAAAACATTCTGCACAGTCAGTTCAGCTCCACAACACAAGTGATATAAGGAGCAGGAAGTAGGGATAGAAAGGGGATAGAAGCTCAGCTGGTGAGAAGAAGATGCCTGAGGTGTGGACAAGTGGTGGGCAGTGAAGCAGTTTGCTGGTGGGAAGTAGCATCCATCCACCACTGTGGCTCAGTTGAAAGCGGGGAGGAATTCCTGTCCTAATCAGTAACCACTGGCAGGCAGCAGGTGGAATTGGGGAAATCCTCCACACTGCCCAAGTACGTAGTTGCTGATTGACTGGCCACTCCTGATAACATTGCTGACATTAATAAGGAAGGGGCAGATTAGCCAGTCAGCAATCACATGCTTGCATGCTGCTGCCTGCGGCACTGCTGGACACTATGGTTGCCTCTCAATCCATCATTTTCCTTATTAATCCATCATCCATTGATGGAAGCACACTAAATAGAAGCATCTCATGCTAAATCATAAAAATACTCAAAAGAATGGAACTTCTTCCCCATCCTTTTATTTGTCAGCTTGCTTTCTGGGGAATTCCCTGTGTGACAGGCTTCATTCTCTCTCTCTCTCTCTCTCTCTCTCTCTCTCTCTCTCTCTCTCTCTGGCCTGTTGCTGTCACTGACCAAGACAGTGCCTCAAAATCTTTGAGTAAATAGCCACAGAGATGGGAATCATGGCATTAAAGTGCAAGAAAGCTTACATACTCCAATCTGAGGAGTGAAATATAGCGTATGTCTTGAGCCCACTGCAGATGCTGCTGTTGAAGCTCCTCATTTTCCCATCTTTCCATTGCAGACTAGGAAAAGAGAACCATCAAACTTTGATTCATTGTAATTGATTATACTAGATAGACTGGACTGTAAGTAACAGACCAATAGAATGAAAGTAACTGACCTTATTGCACTGAACTTTCACTGAGGTAGTTTCTGAATCGTGAATCACATGTCACACTAGGCAAGGCAATGATTCTTTCCTGCCCTGTGCAAGAAACTTGCCCATTAATGTCCCAAACAAGCAACATATCAGAGACTCTGCTGCAAGTGTTGGCAATGGTGAGCCTGAGAACATTTATGGAGGTTTTCCGTTTACTGGATGGAGCTGAAGTTCACTCATCAAGCAATGAAGCTGTCTTCAGAGATTCAGTCATTACAAATCATGGAGGGGAAGACCCTTAAAAGTCATGCAGCAAGAGAAATCCAAGCTGAACATGTGGTTGACAAAAAAGCAAAGCAAATAAGTTATTTTATCCCAGCAACAAGAAGAGTGAGAATATTAATGACTGAGAATTAACACACATGCTGTCTGTTGAGGTTTTCTAACCTATTGATTTTCCTGATCTACAAGCAAGTTTTATGCATCACAAAATCAGTCTCTGGTTAGTCCACTTTGGGTGCAATCCAAACCTCCCTATAGGCCGGCACAGTGGCATAGCTGGAAGGTGTACCACTCAGGGGCACATCTTCTAGGGCCTTTCCCCTGCCCCCTCCAAATGCAACAGCTGTAGCGGTCTGGTTGCCTCCAAAGAGTGATCTAAGGCCCGAGGAGGTTGACTGTAGCCTCCCTGGGACCTTCTAAGGTCTCCAGGAACCTTTAAAGGGCCTTCTAAAGCCCAGGGGAAGCCTCCCTGGGACTCAGAAGGCCTTCTAAGGCCTTAAAACTTCCTGTTCTGCCCCCCAAAAGCTACATCTGTACCATCTACATCTGATTAATTCTAGGACAGAAACATCATCTTTAGTCTTGCACTCAAGTAGAAAAAAGCCCTTGCTGTGTTTTTATTTGGGATGTGATACTAACCTGGAGTTAGGCCAGCAAAGTTTGGCCAGCAACAAGGGCCACTTACCACTGTAAAGCACATTTGGACCACTTTCGGAATCAGGGAAGAAGGCACACGTCTGTGTGCTGGCCTCAGACTCCGAGAGTGGTCCAAACGTACTTTATGTTGTCCCTTGTGCCAACCAAACTTAGCTGGCCTAACTGAGCCGGCCTAACACTATGACTCAATGTATTTTGATTTATGACCTGTACTGTCCCTGAAGATACAGGTTGGGCAACAACCTTTAGGCAATGAAATCAATAAAACTGGATTATAAAATATGTAATGGCCGTTGGTGCCTTCACGCACTAACGGTCCCCTTGGCCCCGCCTCCCAGGGGACCAGCAGACCGTGGCAAGCAGCCATTGGCTGGAAGGGGCCACCGGGAGGGTGGTAAGTGTGCAGCATGAGCGTCTCTCACGCTGCCTTGCCAGAGTGATCCCGGACGGCGAAGGATTCAGATGCTGCAGAAAGGAGCTCCCTTGAAATTGCTGCGCGTCTGGCCTTCCCCTCCAACACTCACTGACTTTGACCCCCACCCCCCATCGCTTCAGGAATGCAGGACGGGTCAAGCGACATTGCTGGCAGCACGTTTTTTGAAATGCCTACCCTCCGTCAGGCTTGTATCACTGGGGGATTTGCGGGGAATTGCGGGAGGATCGGTGGGCTTGTGGGGATGCCCTGTGTATGGCATAGAGGCATTGCTATTGTGCTTGGCTGTCAGCTAACAGCCAGGGTTTCCCTCCTCCCATTTATTCATTGCAAGTTTCGGGTTGCTAGCCCGTGTCTTCCCTCTTTCCACTCACTCAATTTGCAGGCTGGGGCTTGCTTGCCTGTGCCTTTCCCTTACCCCTCTCACTCATTTTGCAGGCTTGGGCTGCTAGTCTGTGGTTTTTCCCGCCTTCCACTTACTTTGCAAGCTTAAGTTGCTACGGAGACCTAGCAGAGTGCAGGAGAGCTGCTAACATAGTTGCACTCGCTGGCCTGAAAGGAGGATTATACTTAACAAGACCACCAGAGGACAGCATTTTGCAAAATGGTTGAAAAAAAAAAAAGCAGCAGAAAAAGGGCGGGAAACCCCAGAACCAGTGTTATTTTGTTTCAATTTCCCCCCCCCCGCCCTCCACACACTCATTTTGCAAGTTTGGGTTGCTACTAAGACCTAGCAGAGGGCAGCACAGCTGCTAACATTGTTGCACTCGTTTGCCTGAAAGGAGGATTATGCTTAACAAGACTTGCAGAGGGCAGCATTTTGCAAAATGGTTGGAAAAAAGCAGCAGAAAAAGGGCAAGAAACCCCAGAACCGGAATTCTCCCAGGCCTGAAATCACCTCATCATCCTCTGGGGGGGGGGAGAGGATGCAGGGGCATTATGGGCCGTGCTTGACCGCTTGGAATCCAGGCGCAAAGCTAAAGCCTTGAGAAGGGCTGGTCGAAATAAGGGGGGGAAACCCTTCTCATGAGCAACAAATTGGGCAGAGGGCATCGCGACCAGGTAAAGGGGCGTGTTTAATGGAATATCTTTCATCCAAAAGGACTGCTCCGACCAGAAGCGCTGGCAACACGCCTGCTCTCTTTCTTCACCTGCTTCATAGGATGCACGCCAGGACCAGGCTGAGCCCCTGACGCCACTTGAGAGCACGAGCAGCTGACTCACCATGGAATCAGGCGCAGTATTTACTGCATCACATGACACACCCAATACAGTGTGGGGGACAAACACTGAGGACAGGGGAGACATTGAAAACCCACAGGAACAATAATCATGTGGCAGTGCCAACCCTAAAAGTGGCAGTGCCGTTCGAGGCATGCCACAACTGATTGGTTGAGGGGGATGGAACCTCCCGATACATAGCATGTCCCCCTTCGTGGGTGGTATTGGGGGAATTCAAATGCCCCAGCAATCGGTGGGAGCATATGTTCCCCCCCCCATTGGGTTTCTTCTTGGGTCCAACACAAAATGCACAGCCAACCAGGGGTTGGGTTACTGAGTCCAATAAGTACCCCAGACTAGCTTATGGGGACATAGCTCTTCCATTGGGGGGGCCACTTGGCCCTCTCAGTGAAAGAAAAAATTTGGAGGGGCAAATTTATCAACATATTTGGCCTCCTCCAAATGGAACCAGAACCAACCCCAAAGTGCGGTCAAGCAGTCCGGGAGAGTGGCAACAGGATGCAAGCATCTTGTTGTCTCATGCCTCCCTGGGGCACATGGTGGGCCGCTGTGAGATACATGAAGCTGGACTAGATGGGCCTTTGGCCTGATCCAGCAGGGCTCTTCTTATGTTCTCATGTTCTTAAAGAAACAATTAGGAAGCGTAAAATTGACATGGGCCAATTGGTTAATGCATCTATGATGCACCTATGCATCTGTCATCATTCAGATGTACCCCACAAAGGCCACGGCACTATTTAAATATTTGGACATTGACCATATTTAAATATTTGGACATTTAGAGATTACGCTGGCACGGCTTAGGAAGCCTATGACCAGCATTTCAGATTGTGGGCTTCCCTCCTTGGATTGGAGGACCCTACAGTGGGAACTTTTGTTTCAGCTGGCCGTGCCAGCAAGGTAGTCTTCGGCAACTGCTCTGACAGTGGGCATTTGATTGCCCGTGTCAGGGCGGAGCAGAACAAGGCACCGGCTGGTGCTCAGTGGGTCCAATTCCTGCGTACCTGCTTTGAATTTAATTCAGCAGGAAAATGCTCAAGAACCCGCTGTTCATTGGCCCATCTCTGTGGTCTCCGTGGGGGTAGACATGCAGTCTGTCTGCCCCAAAGTTGGTAACAAACAAGGAGCCCGGCCCCCAGGTCAAGGCGGCAAGAGGGGAGGAGGACAACAGCAGCCTCCCGCCCCACTGCAGTAAGGGGCCAACACCGGTAAGGATCGGTGCTTTGGCTCGCGCACTCAGGCACTACCCGGACAAAGAAGCAGCCAGGCAGCTAGTGCAAGGTATTGCGGGGGCTTAGGGTCCCGGCACCCCCCGTCATCCCCCTCATCCGCAGAGAACCTCACAACTGGGATGACTTCCTGTTTGCTGGCCCTCCGGGTAGTGGCATCTGTGAGTGCCTCCTGCAAAACTTTACCGAGCTTTGCATGGAGCTGGGAGTTCCACTGGCCCATGGAAAAAACAAGGCCTAGCCACGTGTCTGACCTTCCTAGGGGTAGAGCTTGATTCCCAGGCTCAGCAAAGCTATCTCCCCGCGGAAAAAATCAACAAGGCAATGGCTTTGATAAAAGCTGCAGGCTCAGCGCGTAAGATCTCACTGCATGACCTGCAATCCCTGGTGGGGCACCTCAACTTCGCCTGCCGGGTGATAGCACTGGGTAGGGTCAGCCGGCCCTCCCACAGGATCAGGATTTCCGCAGACATGCACAAGGACCTGGATATGTGGCTCCGGTTCCTTGAGCATTTTAACGGGATTTCTTTTTGGAGGGACCTGCAACTAATTGAAGCAGAAATGCAGGTCAGCTCTGACACAGCTGGGGGCTTAGGGTTCAGTTTGTATTTTAGGGGAAAATGGTGTGCTGCTCTGTGGCCGAGCAGTTGGCATGAAGCTGACATGACCAGGGACCTTACCTTCCTGGAACCTTTCCCTATTGTGCTGGCTGTCTTCATCTGGGCTCGGGATTTCCGCGACGCCTCCGTTCGATTCTGGTGTGACAACTTAGCAATTGTTCACATCGTGAATCATCAAACATCAAAGTCTCCCAGGGTCATGTCTCTCGTGAGAGCCTTTGTTTCTCCTATGCCTGTGTAACAACACACAGTTTGTGGCAAGACATGACCCTGGGATACAGAACAACATCGCCGACGCTCTTTCTCGCCTGCAGGAAGAGCGTTTCTGGCAATTGGCTCCAGAGGCGTCGGTGGATCCAGAGCCCCTGCCACCATGGGTTTGGAACCTTGGCTCCTCAGAGCCCGAGGGGCCATGCGGGCGTCCCTAGCACCATCTTCAAGGGCCAGCTATACTAGTAAGCTTATAACATTTCACTCCTTTCACGAAAAAACAGGGCTAGGTGACATCTGGCCCATCCTGGTGGATCATATAATGAGATTCTTCTTGGATATTAGGGACAGGCAGCTAGCTGCGAAATCAGTGGCTGTCTTCCTGGCTGCGCTATCTTTTCAATCCAAATGCCTTGGGTTAAAGGACACGGCATTTGACTTCAGGGTCCACCGTATGTTAGAGGGGTTTCGGAGGGAGTCACCTGTTTCACGTGACACACGACGCCCTATTACAATGCCCATGTTGGTTGCCCTAGTTGGGGAGTTTCAATCCCTTTCCTCCTCCCAGTTTGAATTTTGCTTATTCAGGGCAGTTTGTGTAGTGTTCCTTTTTGGAGCCTTCTGACCTTCTCAGATACTGGCCAAGTCTAAAAATGTCGGGGACAGGGCCCTGCAACAGGGTGACCACAGACTTTGCCCTGATGCCATTAGCCTTCTTATATATAAGTCTAAGATGGATCAGAAGGGTGCTGGACAATGGGTGAGATTGCACAGAGCCCAGGATACCACCTTGTGCCCGGTCCTGGCCATGGAACAGTTTTTAAGCGAAGCCCCATCAGAAGTTGGGCCGCTGTTTAGGCACTTGGACGCAACTCCCCCCCCCCCC
>JAJKFI010000018.1:5790753-5819674 GCA_029204185.1 Lerista edwardsae | reverse complement strand
GCCCAGCGAACCAGTAGGCTGACACCACTGTCTGTCATGCTGTTCATTACGGCCGAGCCTAACTTCCCTTCTGAGCTGGCTTTGCCCCAGTTTTTTCCTGTGGCTTCTGCTTCCTTCCTCTCTCCATTTTTGGGACTGTTCCATTCTGTCCCATTATCACTCACTTGCATTTTCAGAGTGTAACTGACATTCATGTTCATTCATTCTTGACTATTTGCTGCCGGACTTGTTAAATACAACAGGCTTTGTCCTTTTGCTTAGTGTAAGGTGTATTGGTTGCTACTCAAGCAAATAAATCTGAGATTAGGATGAGTATTGGCCGCTGCTATCACTGATGGCCTAATCCTTTTTCAGGGTTTAAGACAGTGGATCATGATTTTGGGCTGGCGTCATAAAAACCATGCCACTGTGGGAATACGAGCACTAATGGGTTGTAATCTTTGTTTATATTTCGGCGGGGGCTGAAGACCTTTTTATTCCAAAAAGCTTTTAATTGTTGACAGGCTGGCTGGTTATTATAACCCACGGGGCTTGTTGTTTTTATATTGTTTTTAAATTTGTTTTTAATTGTGTTCTTAATTTTTGATTGTATTGTTTAATTCTGTTTTAATTGTTTTTAATTGTGAATTGTTATATTGTTTTTATATCTATATTGTAATGCCGCCTTGGGTGCCTTCGGGCACAATAAGGCGGGGTACAAATCTAATAATAAAATAAATAATAAATAATGGGGCAGGAGGAGGGTAGAAAAGGGGATAGATGGATTAGGCTGGAAGGGGGCAGGATCAGCAGCAGTGGCATGCGATGCATCCTATCCCCCTACCAAGGTCTGATCTGACAACAAAGGGCAATGCAGACTTGGGTCGGCTATTATTTATTTATTTATTTATCTATCTGTTTATTTATTCATTTATACCGTGCCTTTCCCTTGCAAAAGTAAATGCTCAGGCCCATGCAAATCTGGGTTGCCCCATTGCGGATGCTGGAGCTTAGGGCATGGGGAACCAAGGGCATGGGGACAAATGTCCCATTGCTCCATGGAGACTTTCAGCATGCAAAATTCCCATGCAGGATGCAGTGTACCCTGCATCAGCACCATTGCATTTCAGCACAAAGATTTGCGCTGGATTGGGCTGCCCCTCGCATATCTGCAAAGTATCTCCAAAACTAAATGTGAGAGGACAAAACTGATGCCATTTTTGGAATCAGTACCCCTAGTGCCAGTCCTACTGCTGTCATTGGGGGGGGTAAATGCCCCAAGCGCTGCACCAGTGGAGTAGGGGGTTGGCGGTGGTGTGGCATCTTGCGTCTCACACAGGTGAGCCATGGAAACGGAGTTTGGTCCTCCAGCCTGCCTGTGCGCTAGAATAGCTCCAGAAATGGAGCCTAGCGTGGCATGGGGGCTGGCGGGGGCGGCACAGGGGGCAGGGAGCCAATGCAGGGGATGGAGCCTCGGCAGGGTCCACAAATATACCCAGAAATAGGTTTAATATAGCAAAAAGGGTGTTGGCCAGTGTTATTAGAATGCCACTCCCAAAGGTTGATCCACAAGGGCTTGATGGAACTAAAGTCACAAAGGATGGAGGATGAACTCCCCCAGGAGAAACAGGAAGCTGAGGAACCCAAAAGGTTCAAGTCCACAGGACTGGCAGAATGCCTCAGTAGGCTTTGCGAAGACACTGGCTGGTTTTGAGTCTCAGGACTCCAAGATTCAAAGGGTTTAGCAAAGTTTCAGCAGCTGTACAGGAGGCCACTTCATGCTATAAAGTGTTTTCTGATGAGAAGAAGAAAGCAACTTTGCAAACATCTCGTGATCACTTTTTTAAAAGAGTGGAGAAGAAAACAGGTGAACATAAAGAGCCAGAGAGTACTGCACTGTACATATATTGTAAATTTTTTTCATATTTTACATGTCTGCTACTAATAATGATGTTTTTATTATTATTATTATTATTATTATTATTATTATTGATATTTATCTACTGCTTCTCAACTACTACAGAAAATTGTCCACAATTTTGTATACATAGCATAAATAATGTTTCAAGTTCAAGTATGTTTTGTCTTAAGTACATCCCCCTGGAACCTAATCTGTAGTTTAGGCCCAATCCTGAGGCCTTTATCACTAGCTAAAAGCATCGCAACCACACCACACCACTCACACTAGGGAGGCTCTAAGTCAGTTCCTGGCTCCAGTGCAGGCGGACAGACTGGCCAGTGTTCCAGCAGATGCCAGCTGCCAGCAAGCCCATTTGGGGTGGGGGAGAGGTAAGAAGAGGGAGGAACTGGGCAGGGGGGAGGAGCCAGCCTGCAAGGGAGTGGGAGCCGGTGGTGGCTTCCACTGCCAGATCCAATGCCCTGCCTCAAAGCGGGCCCAGGGCTGCTTGAGTGACTGCTGACAAAAAAGCCAGTGGTGAGTAAAGGAGCCCCATTGCAGGTGGCAAGTATTTCTCCCAAGAGAAATACTGCTCCTGGCTTCCTGTTCCTATTCCTAGTGTAATA
The DNA here is from genome assembly GCA_029204185.1 of Lerista edwardsae. Classification (NCBI taxonomy): domain Eukaryota; kingdom Metazoa; phylum Chordata; class Lepidosauria; order Squamata; family Scincidae; genus Lerista; species Lerista edwardsae. The sequence continues at coordinate 5,817,172 of JAJKFI010000018.1, read as the reverse complement.
AGTCAACGTTAACAGTGTAATCCTAAGCATATCTACTCAGAAGTACATCTGGTTGTGTCCAGTGGACTTACTCTTAGAAAAGTGTGTTTGGACCGTAGCCTTAGGCTGCAATCCTATGCACACTTTCCTGAGAGTAAGCCCCATTGAACACAATGGAACTTACTCCTGAGTAGACATGCCTAGGCTTGCCCTGTTAGTGTAACACCATTCACTTGAAGAAGTGAGGAAGCAAATTTTTAATTGGGATAGTTGTGTAGCGAAATTAGTGCCGTGAAATCAAACAAGAAGGAAACCAGGGAATCAGAGGAAATCATGCCACATTTAAGATGTACCTCATGGATAAAATGATGTTACTTGCACTGAAATATTATGCAGCTGTGAACACAGGTTTACAATCAAGCATACATTCAACAAGGAGTTGCAGCCAATTATGGCTCCCTGACTAGTATGCCTGTATGAATATAATTTTTTTGCAAAAAAAAAAATGCTTTTCATTTACACTTTACGCTTTACACTTAGCACATCTCAGGTGTACATCTAAATGCGAAAATATAAGGTGGTTCATGGAGGTTGCCAGTTTGATTGTGAGCAGAAAATAACTGCTGTTTTTAAGAGATGTGAGAAATTAATTTTCTGACTGCTAGTACTACTGACTGCTGACTCCTTTCTCCCCCATCTTAAAAATGCCTGACCATTATTCCTTTCTTAAAATTGCCTCTCCATTTCCTTATATTTATAAAGAAATATCCCATTTCTCTCCCCTTTTCTGATATTTTGTAAGGAACTCCTAAATACCAGCATACAGGACAGATGCCAGTTTCATCTAATAAGCAAAAGGTCCTCTGCTGGAAAACATTTCTTCTTACTGTCATTCAGCTCAGCTGGAAGTTTCCACTATTCTCATCCATCTGAGAAAGAAGACACGGCAGGCAGATTTCACTGTGCACCACATCAAACTCCTCAACGCCGGCAACAAGACAGCAGCCCTGAAAGAAGTTGTCTTCCCAGTGACCTCACAAAAGAAAGTGTGACACAGTTCGGCTTTTGCAGGTTGGAGAAATGGGGTTTGGTCTTTTGGCTCTGCTTTGCTTACTACCAAAAATGTACCAAAAGCAGGAGGCATGGGAATAATAGGCAAAAGATAGTCAACCAAGAGAATGACAAAGCAAAAGAAAGGAAGCATCAGCTTGTCATCTGACCGGAAAGCCTTCCTTTATAATGTTTGGGAGAAGGTCTTTATCACCCCCAAAATGGATGGCATTTTAGAGAAAAACTCAGTGAATGAAGGCCCTGTCTCCCTGTCCACACGTCCTTCGCATGAAGTAGTACTGACTCCCCAAATATTTGCAGAACAGATATTTGGTTAATTTTGGGGTGGTGGGGGTGGAGGTTGGCAAGATTATCTGGGGCAACCTTGTATGGAGTCCATGGCATTTGCCACCCCATGCCATACCAATAAGCAACTCCTACCCTTAATGTTTTCCAAAAATCTTATAAATCAGCTATGCAGTTACCAAACTGTCCTGTACATTTTTGCCATTTGTGAATGGGACAAGACAAACTGAGGTTCATAACAGTACTAGTGCAAAAGGAAATTTGTCCCATACCTAGTTGTGGCTAGTCAAATTTATAGTGTAATCCTAGACGTGTCTACTCAGACGTAAATCCTATTGAATTCAACCACACTTAGAGCTCAATCCTAACCTGGAGTTAGGTTGGCACAGTTAGGCCAGCAAAGTCTGGCTGACACAAGGGCCACCATAAAGTATGTTTTGGACCACTCTCTGAGTCAGAGAAGCCAAAACACAGATGTGTGCCATCCTCCTTGACTCCGAGTAGTCCAAATGTGCTTTATAGTGGCCCATCTGTCAGCCAAACTTTGCTAGCCTAATTGTGAGGCAAGACTTACCCTTACAGAAGCCATGCTGACTTTCCTTCAACAACACTTGTTCAACAACACATGTTTTAGGATTTTATCTTTGATGATAGATTTTATCTATCAATTTCTACCATCTTACCCAGAACAGATGTTAGGCTGACTGGCCTGTAGTTTCCAGGGTCCCCCCTCCTCCCTTTTTTAAAGATTGGCATGACATTGGCTATCTTCCAATCCTCTGGTACCGTGGCTGTTTTAAGGGACAAGTTACTCTAGTTAAGAGGTCGGTAACTTCATTCTTTAGTTCCTTGATAACTCTTGGGTGGATGCCATCTGGGCCTGGTGACTTATTTATATTTAATTTATCCATTTGATCTAAAACATCTTCTTTAGTAACCATTATCTGACTTAATTCCTTAGTTAGGAGAGGCTGTTCGCGCAGCGGTATCTGCCCAAGGTCTTCTGCCGTGAAGACGGATGCAAAGGATTCATTTAATTTCTGTGCAATCCATTGCTTGTATGGACATGTTCACTGCATTTATTTTCTGGCCATTATTATTAATTTTGTGACTTTTACCATATCTTAGACTCACCTCCCTTACAGGGTAGTTGTGAGGACAAAAGAAGTGGGTTGCACACCATCTTGAGCAATTCAGAAGGGTGGTATAAAATGTGATTAATTAATTAATTAATTTTGCTGTGGGGGGTGTAAAAAATTTATGGGCCCTGGGTGCAAAATGACCTAGTTACGCCACTGCTCATAGGCACCGACTTCGTGGACGAATCTCAGAGTCAGATAGGCCAGTACATAGACGTGTGTCATCCTCCGAGAGTGGTCCAAACATGCTTTACCATGGCCCTTGTGGCCAAACTTTGCTGGCCTAACTGTGACAGCCTAACTCCAGGTTAGGCAGGGAAGCCGACTTGAGTTCAACATTGGGGTGCCCGTAGCCATGCCTCCTGATGTACGAGAAATAAAAACCAATCCAAGGTGTCCCTTGTGCCAGCCAAACCTTGCTGGCCTAACTCCAGGTTAGGACTATGCTCTTAGAGTGGTCCAAACACACTTTACAGTGGCCCTTGTGCTGACCAAACCCTGCTGGCCTAACTCCAGGTTAGGATTATGCTTTTAGAGACCGCAGACTTGGGGGTGTTTCCATCATGCCCACTTTTGTCTTCTCCCCTTTATTTTGCTTGGCACCTGTTCTGACGAAGAGTGCTGGAGAAGTCAAAAGCTAGCTTACTACTTTGTGGCATTTTAGTTGATCATCATAAAGGTATTGTACTTTGCCTTTGGGGGTTTCTGTTTTACAGTCTTCTGTCATGTTACCAGGTAGTCAGTATTTCAGACATTCAGCTCTTTCTTAGGAAGCACAGTTCAGGTGACAACCAATCACGTTCTTTGGTTACTGTCTAGTTTGAGTTTCAAAGCAAAGTGAGGGAAGGCCTTGCTAATCCTGTTTAACATGTCATAGGATTATGCGTACACTTTTGAAGTACAGTATGCTACCATTTGGAAAAGCCTTAGGATAGGCTTACTTTTCATTTTCCAAACACATGCTTTCATTCCTGGACTTTAAAAACACCATCCCACCTTCTCTTTTCCTTCCCTTCACTGTGCCTTCTAGGCCTTTGGCTTCCTATGCATCCCCATCATTTTAAAAGTTAGGAAATTGAAGCGCAAGAATTTCAAATACATATTGAAAGTTTGAAGAAAAGCCTGTCTATTTTCTCAAGCACATTTTTGTTCAGATGCATTCTCACCATGATCCTGAATGTTATAACATGGTCTCTGTACTGAAGAGCATAGCTCTGGTTAAAAGATACTTTTTTGCCATCACTACCCAGAATTGGCTCTGATGGTTAGTGGGAAGGGCCATTTACATGGAACATTGCAGTGTTGGCATCACTTAGCACTCTGCCCCCTATAGCTGTGCTATGACAGCACCACAGTGCCCAACAACTAGAGCACACCTTGTCATGCTCTGCTGTGAGCAGAAGTTCTAGTGTCGGTTGAGAGGCTTGGAAGGCAAACCAATGTGAAATGTGTTCCCAGAAGTGAAAAAGCATTTAAAATCACTGTCCTATATTATGATGAGTAAGCTAAGAATATACTGTCAAACACTAATGTGATTGCAAGTCAACTGCCAAGAACAGTCCAATCTCAGTTATCAGATATTTGGAAAATAGTCAGCATATATTCAGCAATTTTGAAAGGTATGTTTGCATCCATTTCTCCTTTCCCAGTTCAAACAGAGCCCTCCCCAAACAGCAAAATGAACCTGGATCCATCTAGAGTCAAAAAAGAAAACAGTGCGTTAAACTCTTTGATTGGAATAAACCATGTTTGAGGGTGTTGCCGAATTTATTCTTGAGTTCATCACTCCAATTCCTAAACTGGGATTCACCGCTATATCCAATATGTCACAATATGTTTAATATTTCCCCAAATTCCATAACTTAAAAGTGTGTTCTAACTCCTGGCTGCCTTTTCTACTGAGGAAAGGCATCCAAGACAGATCATAAAATTGCCATGAGTTATAAATCAATGAAATTAGTACTGCAAAGCACTTAATCCATATGGAGCTGACAGTATTGGTGATGCACAGAGCTGTATCCTATATGCAACAATATAGTATATGCAGGGATATTAGTGTGATTCACTTGTAGCTTCCAAGCTTGTCTAAGGCAACAATTCAGTTTTGTTTTTGTTTTTAAAAAAGACCCAATTTCACCTGAGTTCTTTTAAGAATAGAATCAATAGCTCCTTTGGAATCTAAATTAGAATGTAAAGCAAATATAGAACTAGAGGTACCTAAATTTGTCAGCTGCAGCCTAGCCAGGTACACAGACTATATATTTTAGATAGATACGGCTGCCATGGTTTTGATATTGATTCCAGCAATGCTGTTTTATCGTTTTTAGTGGCTTAGTTGCCATTCCCTATGAATGAAACCTGCATCCAAAGGAGAGGAAGAGCACATGCTCGCTTCAGCTTTACCGCTCATTCCCTTTGAAAACTGGAATCAGGTTCAGTTTGGTGCAAATAATAGTGCCTTGAATACCAAACAGATATTTGTTTAGGGCAGGTCTGTACTCCCCATGACCCACTGGTGGCAGGTCTTGGAACCAGAAAAGACTGAAGAAGAATTTCTTCCAGGCTTCTTGTTTTGTTCCAGGATCATTCGTCATGTTAGAGAAACTTTGCTCAAAGTCTCCAAGGCCCCAACCCTATTCCTGCCACCAGTACCAATGCAGCCACACCAAAAAGACCCAAAGGCAAGCAGGAGCTTACTTACCACTGTGTAAGCTCTAGGGCTGCCTATGGGTCTCCTCAGATATACACCACCTATTTTGGTGACATAAGTCCAAAAAAGGAAAATAAAAGGAGAAGGCAGCGTTTTGAAAGTGGGGATAAGATCCAGTATGTGCCATTCCCTCCAAATCCACCCCCTCCCTGCCCATGATCTGCCCCCCTTGCCGGCTTTACCTACCCCAGAGCGGGTTGCTGACTGTGGTTTGTGGCAATGGCTCCAAAATGGCAGGAGGTGCTGCACTGCATGCGGGGCTGTAAAGAGGTGAAAAGTGAAGAGGTGAAAAGCGGAGTGCCCGAAGGATCTGTCTTGGGGCCAGGGCTTTGCAACTTGTTCATAAATGACATGGAGACAGGCATAAGCAGCGAGGTGGCCAAGTTTGTGGATGACACTAAATTTTCCGGGTGGTGAAAACCAGAAGGGATTGTGAAGAGTTCCAGAAGGATCTCTACAAACTAGGGGAATGGGCAGCAAAATGGCAGGTGTGTTTCCATGCAGTGTAAACTGATGCACATTGCAGCAAAAAACAAAAACAAAAAACTTCAACTATAGGCTAATGGGTTCTGAGTTGTCAGTGACAGATCAGGAGAGAGATCTTGGGGTGCTGGTGGACAACTCGGTGAAGATGTTGACCTAATGTGCAGCAGGCGGGAGGAAGGCCAATTCCATGCTTAGGATAATTTAAAAAGGGATTGAGAATAAAACGGCCAATATTTTGTACATAATTATATTGTACATCATTATAATTACAAATTGTACATAATTATATTGTATTATGTAGATTGTATTATGTACAAATCGATGGTAAGGCCACATCTGGAGTACTGCATACAGTTCTGTTCACCGCATCTCAAAAAGGACATAGTGAAACTGGAAAAATGCATAAGGGATAGAAGAAAATGATTACTTGGCTGGGGCACCTCCCTTATGAGGAAAGGCTGCAGCGTTTGGAAAAAACAGGCTGCAGCATTTTCAGTATAGAGAAAAGGTGCCCAAGGGAGGGACATGATTGAGACGTACAAAATTATGCAGGGGGTGGATAGAGTGATGCTCTTTTCCCTCTTACACAACACTAGAATCAGGGGACATTCCCTAAAAGAGAGTGTTGGGAGAGTTAAAATAAGTTATTTTACTTGTTTACAGCAGGTTATTAGTTTGTAGAACTCCTTGCCACAGGACGTGGTAATGATGTCTGGCCTAGATGCCTTTAAAAGGGGATTGGACAGATTTCTGGAGAAAAAGTCCATCATCTTTGGGCAGAAGATTTGGTCAAGAGGGTTAATGCCTCCGTTTGCCTGAAGATAAGAGCTGAAGATCTGAAGGTCGCCAGTTTGGGACTACCGGAAGTCTCTGTGAGCGGCAGACCTTGTAAATTGCGACTGATCAACAGCTGAGCTGTCTCCGGCTGCCTTGTGTGAGGGGGAGTATGCCGGGTCAGCTGCTTCCCTGGTGGCAGTATATAAATACAAGTATTATCATTATCATTATTATCACTATCATCATCATCATCATCATCATCATCATCATCATAGGTTAGAGTCCATGATGAGTAGTGCAACCTCCTGACATTAAAAGTAGGGTACTTCGGAATGCCAGATGCAAGGGAGTGGCAACAGGACGCAGGCATCTTGTTGTCTCGTGTGCTCCCTGAGGCATCTCCTCCAATGGTTTTATTTACGTAGCTGTGATTTTATTTATTGTTTTGATGTACTGTATATTTTTTAATTGTGAGCCGCCTTGTCTCGCAGAGGAAAGGTGGGATAAAAATCTCTTAAATATCTGAGGGAAACAACCAAAGTGGAAACTCTAGAAGAGACTTTGCTTGGTTTGTTTACTGTGAATATTTTGTTGCATTGTTGGCCCTCATCAAGTTCTGAAAACACTCTTTGATGTGTTTGTTATAGGATGGGGAAAGATGAATTTCACAGGAACTCTCCTCCATGTTTGGTGCTGGTCACCACAATCCCAAAGGAAGTGGGGGTAGCACAATAACCCATCTGTGTGAATGGACACATCTTTGTGAATGTGCCAGACTTATGGGCTGGGAGAAAAACTCTTGGCAAATAGATGAGTTTTTCCAAAGGACCACTTAGAAAACATAATTGCCGAGGCAATTCTAAATCAAGCTAAAGAAGAGTTAGCCCATCACTAGTTTCAAAATATCATAACTTGTAATTATCTCATTCTGTCTGAGACTCTTTCCAGCCTTTCTCCCACAGTGCTTTTGGGATTCTCTACTTAGAAACATTTTTCTCCCAAATTGTGCCAAGCTTGATATTGGTATGGTCAAACTATGCATGGGGGACTGTCACTGACAAGGACTGGGGAGAATATTACATATCTGTGTGTTCAGAAATAGACACTTTTATTATTCCATGAAATATTCTTTTTGGCTCGGCTTTTAATTAGTGCCTGCAATGCAATTACTGAAATAATAAATCTCAGCATAGTTTTCCAGTTAACAGCATTCACCTCCATAAAAACATATGAAAGGAATAACCTTGAAAATTGCTGCATTATCCAGACAAATGCATGAATTTTTTTTAATACTTCATGTGGTATGTACATTATTAACTTTCCTGATGAGTTTTTCAAGGATGCTTTTAATAAGTGACTAAGATATTAACCTTTTGGATTACACAAAGTTACAATGATACCCTTTTCAAATTAAACCTTTCAAACACCTTTGCTCTTAACTAGTTATCTTTATCTCTTCATTACAGAGTGCAGGTGTATTTCAGTCCCAAAACCTGGGAATTTTCAAAGAATGGATTCAGATCTTGAAACTGGAGGTATGGTTGAGATTCTGAGCTCCTCCCAGGAGCATCGTTAAGGCCCTTCTCTTCTATCATTAAGGGCCATGCTCATCAATGGCGCAATGGTTGTGATCACCTCATTGGTACCTCCCACACAGTTGGAGTCAAAGTAAGGCCTCCACCATGTGGGTGTGAGCATAGCATACCATGCAACTGTTCCCCTAGCTCCTTGGGAATTTCGTCACTTGCATGGAATCCTAAACACACCATTAGAAGACCCATATATATGGAGATTTTTGCTCAGGGAAGGAATGTAAAGCATGTTTTTGGCCAGGGAAGAGTGTAAAGCATGTTGTTTGGGCTTTGTATCAAAGGATCTAGATCAGTGATTTCCAAACTCCTACGAGAGAGTTGGGAGCTACTCAAGTCTTCATGGGGGCGGGGCAAAGGCAGTGAAGGGGCTTATTTTAGACTCACCCTTCACAGTGCTGCAGTCTGGGGGGTGTAGGGAGCCCTGGGGAGCCCCCTGCAAGGCTCCCAAAGCTGCAGAATAATTTTAAAACGCAATCACATCCACTTCTGGTTTCATGATTAAGTCCAAGTTGCAAAAACACGACTTTTTTCTGACTTGTGTGGACTTGAGGCATATGTGTCCAGGAACTGGGCTCCTAACTCAAGTATGAATCTGAAAAACCTGAGGTTGCAATCCAGCGCCCTCTGTTGGGCTGACGCAACTTGCTTGCGTTGGCCTAACATCACTAGCGCCTATGTGAGGGCACCGACCGGCACCCCTGATGCGAGGGTGCGCCAAGTCGCCCTAGCACCAGCCAAACTTGGCTGGCTCAAGGGTGGTTCTGGGATGAGGGAGAGAGTGTGGTTTTGAGTGGGGGTGGGTGGGTTGGCCAGTAGGCATGCCAGCCCAGGGAGGGGAGCAAGGCTGGGATGCTGCTAGTAGGCCACATCCAAGGCTCCGTCCTGAGGCAGTGCTGCCCCAATTTGGGCTGCGCAGCTTCCTTGGCTCTGTGCCTGCTATTTAGTGACATCACTAGGCCCTGTAACATCAATAGTGACATCACTAGACCCTGTAACATCAATATTAACATCACCAGGCCCTGCCTCAGAAATCACAATTTTGGAGATGCATTTGTTCTGGTAGTTTTACCGGTGATCTTCATCTTATTCACACTCCATCCTTCATTACGTGTCAAAAGAAAAAAATTTATCCTGTCCATTTGCACCTCATGTAACAGACCCAAAGAAGTCCCATTTGGGGGCAATTCAGGAGACATTTATGACCTCTGAAAATATGGTAAAAAAAATAATAAGCAGTGTGATGAAAGCCTTTTTGAATAAACAAACAATGATTTCATGGAGTTAACACCTCTTACAACAGAAGATGAATTGTGTCCGAGAGAAGTGAGAGCTTGAGAAATGTTGATTGATCTTTAAACTGTACAAAAAGAAGTTGAGAAATTATGTGTGAATAATCATCATGCTGGCTAAAACAAACAGTGTATATAAATTAAGAAACTCAATATATAGTCATGTTAATGTATATAAATGAAGAAACTGTGTTTTTAGAAGGCGAAGTTTGAGTTCTGTTTTAAAGACCTGCAGAAGAAAACAACTTTAAAAAATAAATATAAAGTCTACTTCTCATTCATCTCTAAAATAAGAAGCCAGAGGGCTTCCCCAGGCCTTGGAATGACTTATGTGGGCATAAAAACGTCACTTCTGGTTTTTGCCAAAAACCAGAAGTTGCATTTTTTTTCGCATGTAACAGGCATTCTGTGGCCTGCAGAAGCCATGGCAGTTGTGCACTGCCTCTGCAGGCTTCAGAAAAGCCTCCAGATCTGACCAGAACGCAGCTCTGGTAGAGTTCAGAAGTTGAGGGAATACCCGCAGATTTCATATCCTTGAGGGTTCACGGATATCTAGGGCCAACTGTAAAATATTATTTTATGCTCTAGTTTGATCTAGTGTCTGAGGTACTCATGTGGCTTCCCTCAGCTGACTGGATTCAGCAGTTTCTACCAAGGACAAGGTAGAGGTAACTTCTTCAGTTACTTCAGACCCAATCCTATACTACTTTCCAGGGCTGGTGCAGCCACGCCAATGGGCCATGTGGTGGGGGAGGGGCAGTCATGGAGGCCTCCTCAAGGTATGGGAACACTTGTTTCATTACCAAGGGGCTGTGCTCTAGCTGCATTGGTGTTGGAAAGTTAGTCAGGATTGAGCACTTTCTCCTCCCCCCTCCCCCCATAAATGGTAATCCCACATAACTCTATGGAATGCCTAGCCTAGTGGAGAGCCTTTAGTCTCCAGTCCATTTCAAGATTGTCTATGGGTGACATGTACTTTCTTCCAAAGTTATCGACATGTTTTCATGCATTTTGGCAATGCTGTGCAGGGCCCAGCGGAAAGGAAGTTTCCAGATCACTTAGTGTGACAAAGAAGTTAGTGACATGGAAAGCGTCTGAGGAACAAGGAGTTAAGAAAGAATACATTGGAGCAAAACAGGATGAGAAGTTAAAGTAATAGAAGAGAAATTGTCTGAAATGATTTGTCCATTAATCCCGGGCTGTCATGGGAGCCCAGATAAATAATGTGTTTAGTTTCAGCTATTTCCCTAGGTCAGTTATCTTGTAATCCTTCTTGTTCAAGGGCTTGTAGTGAGGAGCCAGGAAGGTCACGGAAGCCATGATTATGTGAAATGAAGTGGAAAACCAGACATCTTTTTGGAGGGTTTCTGATTCTGCTTCCAAGGCACCTGCCAATTTCTCCTGTGTAATACACAGTTACAGGAAAGAAACCAGAAGAACAATCGATGAAGAGGGTGGAAGGGGATGCAGAGGCAAGAAGATCCACAGGCCAGCAGACAAAAACAAGAATAAATAATATGTAGAAGCTAGGTGCATAGCTATTGTGCTCCAATTAATCAGGTGATGCTGCTCCATTAACAACTAACTGAAGGGAATTAAAAATAAACAGAATTTAAACATAAATAAACAACATATAATTGCTTTTTTTCAGAAGGAACAAGTTCTGTAATATTCCCTCAGATGTCTGTGTGAGCATTGATTGATTGATTGATTGATTGATTGATTGATTGATTTTACATGCAAACTGCTTTGGGAACTACTCTTGTTGCAAAATTGGTATTATAAGCATTAATATAAGTATTAATAATAATACTGACTCTGCTCTCAGGCAGGCAGCTGGGTACAAGCATCTTGTTGTCTCATGCGCTCCCTGGGGCACCTGGTGGGCTGCTGTGAGATACAGGAATCTGGACTAGATGGGCCTTTGCCCTGATCCAGCAGGGCTCGTTCTTATATCCTTATGAAATATAAAATTCATTATTTTTAATCCTAACCTGGAATCCTAACCCAGGAGTGTTGCAAAAACACCATAAAGTGCGTTTGGACCACTCTCATAGTCAGGGAGGTCAGCACATGACCATGTGCTGGCCTCCCTGATATATATATGTTGTATATATATTGACTCCTATATATTGTAATCATCTACAATAACTTTCTTCTAAATCTACATCTATCAATCACCATACTAAAACCTCATAGATTCTTTATAATCTACAATTCAATTACAGTATAATTTCAATGGCATATGTACATAATCTCTTATATTCAATTGCTTACTCTTTGCTAAATAACAAAACAGTTTCTCCTCTTAAAGCATATACATACACCAGAAAACAATAATTGCAAGAGAAAAAAAAGAATAAATGAGGAAAAACTATGGCCTAAAGTATAATAATCTACAATGTTCTACAAATTTCTATAACTATTTAACATCCTTATACATTTCTATATTCTAATAGTTCAGTTAAAATATAATCTCAATAGGGTGTATACATCATCTCCTTAAATTTGATTACATTCTTGTTATCTCTTATATCTTACCATTTCATCAAATGATTTTTTTAAAAAGCCAGTTTGGTCCAGTCATAAAATAATTCCTAATATCTTCATATCTTATTTTAAAATGAATTACTGTTTAAAAATACATTTATTCCTTTCCCCCTCTGGCTTATTGTCTATACCTTTACTGTTAAAACGTACACTCCTCCATTGGGCTAACATTTAACTATAACATTAATCTATCAATATTTATCTTATAATAAATTCAAAAATCTACCAAAACTGTAATCTAAGTAGAATTATATAATTTAAAGCTATTTTTTACTGTCTGATCAAATCATCTATATTAATTTTCATACATTCTCATCCAAAAACCACCACTTTTAATTATTAATCAAATATTTTACCAATTTCATTATCATCAAAGTTATCAATATTTCTTAAAAACCCTTCTAAAGTTCAATATTGTATTAATGTAAACTAATTTAAGTTCTTCCAAAACTTCTTTCCCTCTGACCTTCTGGGTTGCTTCCAAGTTGTCTGCGTTTCAACCAAGGAAGAGAAAGAAACAACACCTTTCGGTTCGGCACCATCTTCTTAAATTATTTATATCCAAACAGGTTAATCCCCTAGTTGTTTCTCAATATATCTTCATTTGTCATGTCTTCACTAAGATGAAATCTTCATTTAAAAACAAGCTTAACATTTACTTAAGATTTACTACAATGCTTATCTCCCGACCATCAACCAAGCAATTTCATAAATAATCAAGCTTCAAGTGCCAGTTCCTTCTTCTTCTATCTTGTAGTCAGAGTATCCTCCATTTTGAAAAGAAATAATCATTTTTTAATCATATTTTTTTCCTCCCTTATTTCCAGCAGTCAAATTTAAATCCTCAGGTGGTTTGGTAAATTTTCCCAAATATTCTCTTGTCATACGATGTTGCATTCCAGATAGGGTCCCAGCTCTTACGAAAACACTCATCTGAGCCCTTCTGGTTCTCTTGTAGCCGCCTATTAAATTGTAAAAATACGCTTCTCCATTTCTCTTACAATCAATTAATTCTTAGTTGACACTGATGATTAATTTTCCATTATATATTTTTTTTTCTGTCGACATTCCTCCTGCACAGCATTCTTATCTCTGTAGTGAGGGTCTGCAACAGAGGTTGACTTAAAGTTGTTAATCATTTTCAATGCTTCTTGTGATGTTCTCTCTCTCCAAGGCTGTCACATGATGGCACTCCAGTTATGGCACCGTCTTCTTCGCCGTCTCCCCGCGTCCAGACTGCCAGGCTCCCCTCTGGATTCTAGATTCTAGACCCCTCTGGATTCTCCTAGAGGGGTCTGGCATAGCGTCTGATGCTCCAAAAACATTCTCCTAGGAATTTGGGAGGGGGTTTCCCATCTGGGAGTCCCAAAAAAGAGATAAAAGTTGGCAACAGGCCTAGAGCTTAGGAAACTGCTGCCATTTCATAGCCGACAAGCCACACCCCCAAACAGCCAGTTTTCTTAAGCATGAGGAGCGACAGTGCATCCAAATCCCCTCCCTTTTCATTTGCTCCTCATCTTAGTGCAAGATTCAGATAAATGGTCCTGAATTTCCCAGGAAGGGAGAAGAGGTGCCAGGATAAGTACATGGTGTCAGTGCAGCTGTGTCATTGGGGATGCCATTGGCAACCCAGAACTTTGGCGGTGGCATGATGACTTCATCATGTCACTTCCAAGTTGCCAAGTCTCTGGGTTGCTAGAGGGAGGAGGATGCACATGTGGAGGGAAGTAGATGCTGGACATTCTGCCATAGGGAAGGAGGATGCATGTGCAAAGGAGGATAGCCAGGGGTTAAGCCTGAGCAAGAGGGCTGGAGGGGTTGAGCTAATCACCCCTCTAATCAGGAGCCCTGAGCTATACGAATCCTGAAGAGTGGAAAATCAGGGGGTGGAGTTAATATAATATACAGTATATTATAATTATACAGAGCTGATGCCCTTCAGTTCAGTTCTAACTGTTGCCTGTTGCAATAAATGTTCAAGCTGCACCTGCCTTGTCTGAGTTTCTATAGCATGGAATCCAATATATATAAGAAGGGCTGATGGGCAGGCTGCCAGAGAGAAGATGTAAGTGTGTGTGTGTGGGGGGGGGGGAGTTGGCTGCCAGATGGGCTGCCATAGGATGTACACGTGGGTGAGAGTTGACTCTGGTCATGGCAAGCACTGCTGGCTCTCTTGCCTAGCTTGTGCGGCAGGGCGAGAGAGGTGCTGACACCCCCCCTTGCACCCTTTTTTGTCTGGTACCAGGGTAGGGGCGCCAAGTCGAGTTCATCATTGGGGGGCCGTAGCCACGCCCCTTGATGCACCCAACATCGTGACATCATAACGTCGTGAAATAATGACATTGGGGGTATGGCCGCGTGCTTTGCCGGCTCTCAGAAGGTGTGCGTGTTCCCCCCTGCCACCGCTCTGGCAGTTTCCTTAAGTGCAGACATAATACGAAGGGACTAGCCAGAGTCACCGATCTGTGAGTTGCCAGATGACAGGACACTGCTACACTCTGCCCTCTCTTCTCCTGCCTTGCTCTCTATCCTTTTCTTTCTCTCTCCCCTTTTTACCTCCTTCCAGCATCCTTTTCCTCTCCCTCCTGCCACTACCAACACCTCCCTTTGGCTCTTCTGGGCCACCCTCCCCCTTTCGCAAAGGATAAACACTCTCCTCTCCCCTCCCTCCGCACTCAAAACAGGAGCCCTAGGATAGATGTACGATCTTAGCTTTACCTTACTGCAGCTCAGTCTGGCTATGTCCTCCTACACCACTCCTGGAAGTTAGCAAAGGGCGAGAGGGAGGGGAATGGGGCGGCGGGGGAGAGGGGGAAGGCAGGTTTCCATGCAAACTAGTCAGTCAGACAGGCACTTGTGGTGTTTTGGCGGCATTTCTTCTCCTCCTCCCCTCAGCGGTGCATCCTTGTGGAGGGCTCTCTCTCTCCCTCAGCCCCTTTCTGAGGCGGTGGCAAGTGACGACAGCCCCCCTCCTCTCACCCCGGCCCCTTGCTCTTGCGTGTGCATCCACAAGCAGCCTTCCCCCGTGCCCTCAGTTGGAACTGCCTCAGCTGCCCAGCAGGACGCAAGAGAAACACATGGGCGGAGAAGCTAGGCACCGGCAGAGCTGTAGCTGGAGGCAGCTACCGAGTCAAGCCTGAGTAGTTGCTCCAGGTGTTGTGTAGAGCGCTAGTCCCGGTGTGTGTGTGTGTGTGTGTGTGTGTGTGTGCGCGTGTGTCCACGCACGCGCACGCATGTGAGCCTGCATCCGTCCATCCCTAGTGGAGCTTTTCAACAAGCTGAGGGCAGCCATGGTATTTCCACTCTTCTCCAGCTCCCTCGGCTTCTCAGCTCCTGGAAAGTGCCAAAAGAGTGCAGCGCAGCAACTGCCCAAGCAGCAGCGGTGGCGGGGGGGGGGGAACCACACGCCTTCCTGGCTCCAGGAGCTGGTGAAGCGCACAGTTTTTCCCCGCCCTGCTGCATGCTTGTGCTCTGTTCTTTGGGGGGGGCGCGGGGGGCAGATATTGGGGTGGCACAGCCACACCTAGAAAATATTGGGGGGCGCTGGCCAACGTACCACACCCAAGTCAGCGCTACTGCACCAGGGGAAGATAGCCCCTCCTGCCCCTCCATTGCTATGCCACTGTGTAAGAAGAGGCGTTCATACAGAGGGGGGCAAAATGCTAAGTTTTGCAGGAGCCTGAGCTCCTCTGTAATGTGGCCCCCTCATCTCCAGAGCCATTTGTGGCTCAGAGGATTCACTCTCTGAGCTGTGAATGGCTCTGAAGGCCAGGGGGAGGGGACATATTATGCAATAGCTCAGGCTCTTGCACTATGTAGCATTTTGCCCCCCTGAAGGAACACCACTGTGTGAGTGTACAATTATTTTAATACAATGCATCTCATTTAGGGGATAAATGTTAAACAGAAATGTTCTAGTTAAACAGAAATTCAGGATGTGGAATGCAGGACAAAGGAATAATATGAAATAATTATAAAAAAGAAGGGATAAAAGATTATTATATTGGTTCTAAACGTGACAATTACCTGGGGGTAATCCTTAGTTTGTGTAGCAGCAGTATACCTTTTAGGGTATCATTTGCTTGAACTCAAGGGAAGTACACTGCATAGAGTGTTTCAAACACTGCAGGAAAGCAAAAAACAAAAACTTATTTCTGAAGAAGTGACTTTTGTTTCTTGCTAATCACCTGCTGCCTGAAGCAGAAATAGAGGCATTCCATCATGACAGTAAATGTCTCTGTCTATAATTTATATTCTTGAATTATTTATTCTCAATTACAACTTTCTTTCTGTTTAAATACAGCCAATATATTAAAAAACATTAATTAAACCAAATTCTCATGTTCATGCTTTTGACTAACATTCCAAAAAGATGGGTAGATTTTCAAGCTGCCTTGACAGCCTTCTTGTAGCCATCGCCAGCAGCTGTGATGTCATGGTTCCAATTTAAAATACATGTTGTTGTGGTGTTGGTGTTGGTGGTGGTTATAACAACCACATCAACACAACAAAACACAGAGGGGCTGGACACAGGAAGCCTCTCAGTCCTGCTTGGTCTCCATTTGCAGAGGAAAAAGGTCTCCCTAAATGGAGACCAGAGTTGTAGAGCAGGTAGATTTGAAGTTCTTGAGAACCATCTCAGGGTCTCCAGGTATGCTGCAAGACCCCTGTATTCAACCCCAAACTTGGGTTTTGGAGGGCCGGAGATGTAGCTAGAGGGGGGGGGAAACGGTAAGTACTGCAATGCGCCACCCTTCTCACTTACCACTGGAGCCATTCCAGGTAGCGACAGCAATGCACAAATGCTCACCGAACCAGATGGCATCTCCTGCTCATTCAATGGTGAGTAGAAGAGGCCACTTACATGGTATGTTGCAGCACCAATAGTAGTTATCACGCCACCCCACCCTCTGGGTTTGTTTCTGCGCTAGAGGGAGGTGGCAGCAGTGAAAGGCCTCAGTCCTGATCTGCCACTGATGCTGGATGCTTACTGAGCACTTAGTTTGCTTAGCAAACAGCACAGTGTGATGTCATCCCCGTGACATCACACTGTGCTGTTTGCTAAGCAAACTAAGCGCTCAAACCTATCCAGGTCTGATGCAGCTGTGCCAATAGGGTAGGCACTGCATTCTGCAGTGGGGGTGCAGTCGCAGTGGCCTCCTCAAGGTAAGGGAACATATATTCTGTTACCTTGGGGGCTGCATTGTAGCTGCATTGGTGCCAGAAAGTTGGATAGAATTGGTCCCCTAGTTGTACAGGGTGTTTTGCCATTGCCTTCCCCAATCATCTTTACCCCTAGCAACCTGGGTATTCATTTTACCGACCTCGGAAGGATAAAAGGCTGAATCAACCTTGAGCCGGCTACCTGGAGAGAACCCAACCCCGCCAGGATCAAACTCAGGTTGTGGGGAGAGCTTTTGACTACAGTACTGCAGCCCACCACTCTGTGCCGCATGAGGCTCATGTATTAAACAATTATCCCTCTATTAAATGTTTTTGTATGCAAATTGATATCTGTGTCTCTTGTTTTTTTGGGAACACCAAGATCCAGCGGGTATTCCATGAGCTCACAACACAAAAAGCTGAATTGCATACATGTTGGAGTGCATGACATTAGTTATGTGTTATCTCTGGTACCTAGTGCTTGAGGGGCCCTTAAACCTAAAGACTAAAATGCTCTCCATTTCTAGCCAAATCATGCCTCCTTGTAGTCTTCTCATAAGACTAGGCATGTCTACTCTAAGGTAAGTGGTATTCAATTCAGAGTACAATCCTAACCAGGAGTTAGGTCGGCACGTTTGGCCATCACAAGAGCCACCATGAAGTGCCTTTGGTCCACTTTTGGAGTCAGGGAGGATGGCGCACGTCTGTGTGCTGGCCAATCTGACTCCGAGAATGGTCCAAACATACTTCACGGTGTCCTTTGTGCCAGCCAAATTTGGCTGGCCTATCTCCAGATTAGGATTGTGCCCTCAGTGGGACTTACTATCGCATAAGAGTTATGGCCTAAGAACAGTAGCTAAGAGGCCATCGCAGACATGAAGGGGATGAAGCCCCTCCTAGTCCTCCACCCCTAATTTGAGCTGTTAATAGAGAAAGATGTGGATTGGTAGAATCCATGTGTCTCCCCATAATGTATATTTTGAGCCAGATTGTATTGAATTTGTGATTGGTATCTTGAAGATTTTTTCCAAAAATGGTTTTGTTGCTAATTTTCTAATAAGGTTAACCACCATTGTGGCTTGGTGTTCCTTCAGGTTTATTTACATTTCTTTTGTAGTCTTTTTTCATTCCTTGGGTTTCATTATGTCCTTTTTTCTCCACTGCGTCAGTAAGTATATACATTGCTTTGTTTCATTTCATTGTATATACGATGGATATCAGCTTGCATTGCCCTCCACTTAATTTGATCACGGGTTATTTAGGTCGTCCATTTAATTTGATCAAACCCTTTCTGGAGCCAAATCATTTGTATGAAAAGGGCCAGTACAAGTTGTTCCTTTTACTTTGATCAATCTTGATCACTTTAAGCACTTGCTTGTAGAGAATTCAATCACTGGCTCGGGGCATTTTCCATTTAATTAATAAGAAAAGGACAACATTCTGAAAGAGAAAGGAAGGCAAGAGCTCAGGAGATGCTCATGGAAATGTGTTGCTTTGGGGGCATTATTGTTGCAGATATATCTGTCTTGCTCTACTAAAGAAGAAAATGGAAATTTTGCTGCTTGAGGCAGGATCCATTTCTATTTGTATTATTTGTAAGTTGTGGCATGTTGCCTGGTGGTGGGGTTACAGGGATAATATAATCAGCTGTTGCTTTCAGTCAATGTGACGAATAATACAATCAAATTTGAGAAAGTACAGAATCTTATACATACTATATATAAAGATACCTTGGTAATCACAAGAGAAAACTGACGTTCAGGGATCATCTAATCAAACCTAAGTATTGGGGGGGGGGTTCCCACTATTACAGCCCAGTCCTATTAGGCTGCCAGCAGAATTCGTGTTCCATTGAGGGCGACTGCCGAAAAATGGCTGTAAAGCACGCTGTGGCAATGTGCTACAGCTCAAGCAGGAAGGCCAGAGCTTTCCCATGCATCTCAACAGAACCCCAGCTGCCTCAGCCGCGAAGGTGGCGGGGAGGTAAGGAGAGATGGGGAGGGTGGAATGGGAGGTGTGAGGCCTGCTGGGGAGGGGAGACCTTGGTGGGGAGGGGGCAGATCAGGGCATGGAGGCTGCGGGAGGGTGTGGATCTGGGGGAAATGGTGCACACCGGATCCTCTTCCCTCCAGCAGTAGCCTCCCCACCCCCTTTCTCTCAGACTTGCACCAGTGAAATCACCGGTGTGGGTCTGAGGAGACCCATTGTGGGGCTAGAAGCTTATGGGGAGGGAAAGAGATTTAAATTCCCTTTCCCTTCTGAAGCCTCCTGCTCCTCACCCCTCCTTGCTAGAAAAAGCACTTCACTTTTTGGCACAGCTGCACTAGAGGGGAAGGACAAGATTGGGCTGTTAGTGGAAGAGATAAGCATGTGTTTTGGGTGGCAATTCTATGCAGTTGTCAGAGCCATGAAACCAGTAATTGACTTTGCCTTGCTATTTTCTTGTGCTTCCAAAAGATTCTAGAATTCTTTGCTAATTTTTTTCCCAATTTTTACAATCAGAAATCTGCAATTTCTTGCCTGGAAGAAATGCTTAAAAATGTATGCACAGATGCATTTGCATGTTTTAACAGCACCATTTATTTTTTCTTTGCAAAATTGGGAACATGTTCAAATTTCAGGCTCAGCCCTCAGGCAAGTCATTCCTTCTTAGCCTCATTCCTTCCCCTGCCCCTTCTGAAATAGAGATAATTATACAGCTCCATCTTATAGGGATGTTGGAAGATTTATGAAGGTCTTGAGTGTGATGATCCGACCAAATTTAAGTCCTTCAGCTCTCATTGATTTTCACATAACAATTAAGCATATGTGTAACTCTTTCTCATTGAATCAATAGAACAGAAAACATTTTCTTTGGCTGAATCTTGTCCAATGAATATGTGTAGAAATCTTTGACAACTCTTCTGATGATGATATGTCCTTGGTCTCAGAAAACATATATGGAAAGGAAATACCCAAGGAAAATTTCAGTTAATTACCAAAGTGAAATCTTCATAATGGGATTATATCAAACAGAGGTGTGTGGATTGATGGTTGCTGCTGGTATTGCCTGAAGCTAAGCAGGAGAAACTTTGGTCTTGTTTTTGGATGGGAGACAGAATGCCAGACTGTGACAAGCTGCAGTACCTGTTGTGGCAGAACAGAGTCATTAGTCAGAGTGGGAATGTGGGAGAAGACCTGCTGGCAAAAGAATGGAGTACGACTTTGAGGACCTTCCAAATCACCCCAAAACTTCTAGGGCCAATCAAAGGTCCGCAAAGCCACAAGTGCA
Organism: Lerista edwardsae; assembly: GCA_029204185.1. Classification (NCBI taxonomy): domain Eukaryota; kingdom Metazoa; phylum Chordata; class Lepidosauria; order Squamata; family Scincidae; genus Lerista; species Lerista edwardsae. The sequence goes on along the minus strand of JAJKFI010000018.1, from coordinate 5,796,860 downwards.
CCAATAATCAAGCTTGCAATGAACAAATGTACATGATTGGTTGTTTATTTTTCTCCTCTTTTACATGCATGAAGGTATAAATGCAGTGATGTCATGCAGGGGGAATGCGGGGGAACTCAGTTCCACTAGTTAAAATTAGGGCTGACTCCGCCCACTTCCCTCTTCCCTCCTCCCCCCTCCCAATTCCTCTGCAAAGAGCTTTTCTTCTTGGTTGGCCGGCGCTCAGAGGCTTAAAGGGAGCGACTCCAGATTCCTAGGGTGGCGAATGTATGCGTATCCGTCCATTTGGCACGCAATTAGGGTGCCTGTTCGCACACACAGTTTGCGACCTGTTGCATCCTTTGTTGCAATAAAGTGTATTTCTTTTTGAACACTGAAGTCCAGCTGGCATTCTTTTACATCAACTCTTTTGGTAAGCTATAAAAAGAGACCCCGGGACGGCCGGGATCAAAGGGGGGGGTATTGGAAGGTATTGCTCGCTTTAACAGGAGTGGAGAACGTACACTGGGGAAATGAAAACCTCAAAATTTGGCAACTCCGGTCTCGGTGCTTAAAGAGACAGGGGCTCTGGGGAAATCTCTCTCCTTTGGGTGATTTCATCCCACTTCAGGGGAATCATGGTCCATAGCAAGCATTCCTTATATGAGAAGGATGGTGTGCATTCATATATGTTCCTCTAGAGTTACAAAGATTTTTCTGTCTATAACCAGGTGGTCTTATTTTTCAAGATTTATTTTCATGGATTTTTTTTTCTCCCAAAGAACCATCTGGAGATTGATTTTGCTTCATTCAGAAGGAGAATGAAAGTTGCTTCAGCTTCTGAAAAATGGGGAAGTCTCTCTGTATACCTCAAGTTTGTTTCTCTCCATGTGTTGAGTTCTCCAAACATTTGAGAAAAGCAGTTATGTCAATATACCCTTATATAGGTAGGACTTAGGAGAGTAAGAGGATTTTCAACACTGGACTTCAAAAATGGGAGTTGCATAAAAAGAAATAGGGTTGGGGTGGCCATCTGGTGAGACAGGCAGCCCAATCCTACTTATACAATGTTGTATAACACTGTAAAGTGTGTTTGGACCACTTGGAGTCAGAGAGGCCAGCACACAGACAGGCACCATCCTTCCTGACTCAGAGTGGTCCAAACATGCTTTACAGTGGCCCTTGAGCCAGCCAAACTTTGCTGGCCTAACTGTGCCGGCCTAACTCCAGGTTAGGATTGTGCTCTCAAAGTGGTTGGTTGGTTCCAGTATTCCCTTCTTACAATACAATATGCTTCTCTTGGAGTATTTATTCGAGAGGGTTAAAGCCTCCGTTTACCTGAAGATAAGATCCGAAGGTCGCCAGTTCGAGATCACTGGAAGCTTCCATGAGCGGCAGACCTTGAGAATTGCGACTGATAAGAGCTGAGCTGTCTCCAGCTGCCTGTGGGAGAGGAGTTGTGCTGGGCCAGCTGTTTCTTTGGTGGGAGCAGAGAAACTATCTATCAGCCAGCAGGAAGGCAATCATGCGGCCAGAAAGAAAGACCAGACTATGAAAGTTCCATCTGTATGTTGTAGTTCTTGAAAGACAGAACTTCTTTGTAATTTGTAAAAACCCTTGGGGGTTTAGAGAAATAAAGCCTGCCTATGCAAACCGCCTTGAATTAAAGTCAGAGGAGCAATCTAATGACTAAGAAAGGTGGTATTAATACTAGCATCATCATCATCATCATCATCATCATCATCATCATCATCATCATCATCATCATCATTATTATTATTATTATTATTATTATTATTATTATTATTATTATTATTATTATTATTATTATTATATCTTTTCTTCCCACCCACCCCCTCAACTGCTGGCTCGATCCCTTAAAATAATTTATATGTACTTTACTTCAAACATTTTTCTCTTTTTGGTGACCTTTTAAAAAATATTTTGTGTCCATTTGTTCCAGGTCTCGGCAAACATGCATGTTCTGGTACATGTCTGAAGTGTCCCATATATATCCTGAAGCACTCGTGCCAGCAACAGCTCAGCCTACATTTTGCAAACTCAGGCATCTTTCCTGGCAGCATTGTCAGAAGTTTATCGTGAATTTCCGGTTTCTATTGGAACACCGTAAGACATTTATAAATCTTTCACTTTTCGCCAATACAGTCTATTTTAGGTCGCAAAGGAGACACACACACTGCACTCTTGTCCTGGCTGTTTGGTTTGGTTTCCTCACAACTGAAGCATTTGGGAAATGATGGCTTGCAGAATAAGTGAACAGTCTGACAACTTAAAGTAATGGACGTTCAACTTTGTAAACAATCAATTGCACTTTTGATTGAATAAGCCCTTAATTTGTCTTAGAAGATTTTTTAAAGTTAATATAATGCCTCTAAGTAGATGTTTTTTCACAGTTTTAGCCCCACATTACAAGTGCTAATTAAATTACTTTCCAACCAGCTCCACAGAAGTCTACTTAAGGATCCCCATTGACGGAATGGATTATTCCCTAAGGCACCCAACACACTGTGAAATGCCACAGTAATTATGAAGGAAAGGGCCCCCCTTCACATAACTGAGAGAAAAAGAGTCTAAACAGACTTTTCAGTTGAGACTGACTCGGTGGTCACTGAAGTGAAGCTGAATCCCTTTGGGAACAGGGACTCGATTTCCTAGTTAAAAATCACATAAACCATCTGGGGGACAAATATTGTATTGCCTTGGCCAGAGTCCCATACTTTAAAGCAGTGGGAGACCACTGCCACCAGCAAAGATTTCCCAGGTGCAAACAGCACTTAACATTCTGCCCAGAGACTGCTGCAAAGCCCCTCTAGGAGCCCCTGATAGGTGGAAATTTGGGTGCATGGCCTGCTGGGTCGGCAGAACCTGGAAGCAGCTGGCTAGCATGACTATCAAGGACTGATGGAGGGGTTTTGCAGAAGCTCCCAAGCAGAACGGTAAGTACCATTCACCCAGAGAAAGGGTAGGATGGGCGCTCAATCCAGCTCATTGGGCAGAGTCTTTAAAAGTTGGGCTTTAAAAGTTGGCTCTTTTTCTTTTTTCTTTTTCTAAGAATGGCTGAAATTCTATACACACCTGGGAGTAAGCCCCATTGAACTGAACGGGACATGGCATAGTTGGTCCCAGAGTTCACAAAGCCTCAAAGGAGTCCGCATATAGGCTGGAGTCCCCAAGCAACACCAACCAAGACCCCATCTTCATGATGGCTCCTTCCATCTCTGTACAATGGGGCAGTGGTGTTCCTAGAGGGAGGCAAAATGCTAAGTTTTGCAGAGCAAAACACAAGAGCTCAGGCTCCTGCAAAATTTTGTCCCCCTCCAGGAACACCACTGCAATGGGGTGCTCAGGTGGAGCAAGCAGGATTTCAGAACTGTAAGAAGTCATGAAAGGCCGACAAGCACGGGAGGCCAGAACAGCTACTAGCCGTCAGGAACAGCAAGAAGGCACAACTTGTGTGTAAACATGAGAAAGGGCTGTATGGCCAAAAGCAGGATTCCAGAGCCTGGAAGGAGAAGAATCAGATGCTGACACAGCAAGTCTTCACTCAGGGAAAGGCAGACACCAGACATCAAGATGAGAAATGGGCTAACCTTTTGGCTTCTGTTGAAGATCTGATAATATGAAAGAGATCAGGATTGTAATGATATTATGCACTCCCTGAATGAAGAAATGGAAATAAAAGAACTTGCTACTACTTGGGCATCCGAATTGAAAAGAAGAGGATGGAAAATCTGCTCAGCCAATGGTAAAATGCTTTAGACCTAGTGGAGTTTCTAGGACTCAAAGATGACAAACCAGGAGCACAGCAATAGAAAGTGGCTTTCTTAAACAAAAGTTAATCATTGCCAAACAATGAGCAGCATTGCCCTCCAATAGAAAAGAAAAGCTGCTCTATTTGAGTACCATACCCAGTCCAGCCATTGGCACTGCTGTAGGGATCTTAGGCAGAAAATCCAGTTTGCCAACAGAGAGAGACTGGATTTCAATTAAGAGAGTAGAGAGATACTTAACAGGTACTTTAGACTTTAAATTGAAGCTGCCAGTCAGCAACAACTCAAGACCAGTGGGTTACACGGAGGCAGATTGGGCCAGAGACAGTTCTCACTGCAAATCAACCAGTAGGCATGTGTTTTTATATGGCAATAGAACAATTGGTTGGACTAGTTGAGAACAGACTATTTCCTCTCCTCAACCCGAAGCAGAGCATGTCTTTGAAGCAGAAGTATGCAGAGAGGTGTTACAGCTTTGTCAGTAAAGGAAGGACACAGATATAGATGAAGCAAAGCCAATTCAGTATGGAGAAGAGAACCAAAGCTATATGAGATTGGCACAATCAGAGAAGGGAAGCAGACACACAAAACACTTTTACGTGAAATGCCACTTTGTGCGTGGCTGGCATATGAGCATGGGCTTATCCAGTTGGACTGATGTCCAACAGAAGACATGACAGAGGACATCCTGACCAAGCCTTTAGCTAGAGAGCATTCTGAGGGTGCAATTCTAACCTGGAGTTAGGCCGGCACAGTTAGGCCAGCAAAGGGTGGCTGGCACAAGGGCCACCGTAAAGCGCATTTGGACCACTCTCGGAGTCAGGGAAGACGGTGCACATCTGGGTGCTGGCCTCTCTGAGAGTGGTCCAAACATACTTTACAGTGTCCCTTGTGCTGGCCAAACTCTGCTGGCCCAACTGTGCTGGCCTAACTCCACATTAGGATTGTGCCCTGAGAGTCTGCAAGGCAGAATGGGGTTCCTAGGCTCCTGCATGCCAGAATAAAGGTGCAATGCCACCTGTAGGAAACTGGAGGGCAGTATATTTGAGACCCTGAGACCCTTCACTTGCTGTGGACCCTTCACTTGCTGTGGTACCTGTAGGAGGTGGGTCCTTTATGCAACTTCCTCCCTTCTCCCATTGGTCTCTTCCTCTCTTCCTGACTTTCAAAGGGATAGCAGCCTTTGAAAGGGGTCCCTGAATGGCAGGCAGCTACTGCTGAAGAGCATCCCCTTCCTTCCACACAGAGGTAACACCATTCAGTGTTCCCTATTCTCTGAGCTGTAGAAACCTCTAATACCTCAGAAGATGCATACAGTTGTAAACTATATGTGAAACAACTGCCTCTGCTCCTATGTATTTATCAATAGCAGCAAACTAGCTAGGGAAGGGAACTCACCATAGGGGGAAAAAAATCTCTTCTGTTGATTACTCTGCTGATTCGAATCCCTTTTTCCAATACTTGTCATCTATTTGCACAGAACATTTGTTGAGTCTTTTCAAGCATTGAAATGAGCTATTCTACCAGTTTCCCACATTCTCAGTATGGGGCTTGCATGGCTAACTGCACAATCCTAGACATGGCTACAAAAAAGTAAGGTTCATTGAAATCAGGGCGCAATCCTAATATAACCTGGAGTTAGGTTGGCACAGATAGGCTAGCAAAGTTTGGCCAGCACAAGGGACACCATAAAGTATGTCTGGAGTCAGAGTCAGAGGGGCCAGACACAGGCATGAACCATCCTCCATGACGCCGAGAGTGGTACAAACACACTTTACGGTGGCTTTTGTGCTGGCCAAACTTTGCTGGCCTAACTGTGCTGGCCTAACTCCAAATTAGGATTGCGCTCTCAGTGGGCCTTTCTTCTGCATAGACTTGTTTATGATTGTGCTATAAGCTATGCGAGTATAGTAACAAAGGAAATTTGCTAGCCCACTGTTGTGCAGAGAGTGGGTTTTTGCTAAGGACTATGGGATTGGGGGAACATGGGCAAGAACGAAGCAAAAGACTGCTGCAATCAGCTGGCCCTTGCGCAACACGATAGCGAATGGAACGAGGAGATCGGATCGGAAGCGGAGCATCCTGCGCTAAGAAGGAAGAAAGATTGCAAAAGCCGCGAGACCATCTTAAGCTTGTTTACCCTTGTTAATCTTGTCAGTCATTGTTAAGCTTGTTTGCCGATGCTTCCTGAGCTAATCAATGCAGCCTTCTGATGAGTTAATTAATGAACGAATGCCTTGGGAAACTGAACCATAAATATGAGTCTGTATTCATCAATAAACCAGAACTTTATTATTGATCATATTGGTCTGTGTGAGTTCTCCCTCGCTTCGGCAC
>JAJKFI010000018.1:5775575-5790743 GCA_029204185.1 Lerista edwardsae | reverse complement strand
TATTATTGATCATATTGGTCTGTGTGAGTTCTCCCTCGCTTCGGCACAGCACCCACAGAACTGCATGTCTTGTTAACAACTGCCATAAAGACTGCATGTGATGACCCTGCGGAGTGATTGCTGACAGTGCGGCAGATTGCAGCAAGTGCGGGCCCAATTCTATAGGGTCTTGTGGGGCTCCACACATTTGTTTGGCAGGGGGCCCTGCTGCGCGGTCCCCCACTCACTGCAACAAGCAGTGGTGGTCCGGGCCAGTCACAGCACCTGGAAATAGATTGGCGGTGATGTGTTCCAACTGCTTCTGGGGTGGTATGAATTTGGACCAATAAGAAGCAAGGGTGGGTAGGCCTTGTAAGAGCTCTGTCTGCTGCACTGGCCTCTGCATGGAGGCCTATCAGCGCCGGCCCTCTTGCCTTAGCACCAATGTAGGGGTGCCAATTGGCGCCTCCGTGTCAGTGCTAAGCACGCAGCGTCAGCGCAACCCCATTGTGCCAACAATGCACAAACTTTTGGATTGCGCTGCCCACAATCATATATAATACAGCTCTCTGTTAATTAATGTAACCGTTCTGATAATCTAGGAAAGACTTGGGAATCTGGGCTTGATTCTTCATATGGTGAAGCATGCACAGAACCAAGGCAGACATTGTCCAGACAGAAGCAGATGGAAATCAACATAGGGTAAATGTTTGCATGTATCATGTGCCAAGGTGGTGATGCAGCCATTCTGCCATTACAGAAGGTGGCTCTCTTTGCTCAGACCTGCTCTGCAAGATGCAAGATGAAGAAGAGCAGCATTTGATGTCTGGGCACCCTGGTGAATCTCCCTCTGTGTTTCCCCTCCTGTGTGGTTCATGACCACACCATTCCGAGCTCAGGAGAGGCTATATCCCATCCCACCCGCTGTAGGGATAGCCTCAGGTTAGCTGGTTGACTTGGAGCTAGTGTTAGCTTACCCAAGTCTGTCACTTCTAACAGGTATAGTGCAGGACTGAGAGCAGGAGTAGGGATCTGCTGTACACCTAAAGATATGCATGCCCCTCGGGGATGCTGGCTGGTGACCCCTTTTGGCCTGAATTGCAAAGTCCATCTTAAAGGCTGCCTGGCTTGGGATGAGCTGAGCTATTTGGCTACCTTGACCCTCTTGCCAAGATTGGGATCTGGGGAAAACCAAAGGTTGGCATGAGTTGATACCTGGTTGGAGCCCAGGTGCTAGCCCCCAAAGGGTTAATGAACAGTTGCATCTGCCTCCTTCAGGGTAGGTGTCTGCAAACTCCTCCTCCTTTCACAGCCAGGACCCACTGCCAGACTTACATTAAATGGATTTCTGTAATTCTGTAAAAGTGGCCCGATTCATACCAACCACTTTTGTCTCATGTCATTTGGGGGCGGCAGAGGAGCAATGTGACTTAGGGCCCAATCCTATCCAACTTTCTAGCACTGATGCAGCTGTGCCAATGGGGTGTGCACCAGGGGCGGAGCTACTGAAAGTGTACCAAAATGTTGCCCCGGAAGTGATATCACAACAGGAAGTGACGGCATAGTTGTATTTTTGTTTTCTCTGGTTTTTTGACCATAACTTTTGATAAAGATATTACACTCTGGTTTGTTTTATTGTATTCTGCATTAAATTACCTTTTCAATGATATATGTTATGTAATGGTATTATTCATACATACCAAGGTTTTCATGATTTTGATCACTAGTGCCAAGCTCAGCTTGTTGCCTCCCTAAAGCTTGTTGCCCGATGCAATTGCACCCACCCTGCACTTCTTTAGCTATGCTCCTGGCGTGCACTGTCTCCTGTGGAGTGGGGGCAGTCATGGAAGCCTCCTCAAGGTAAGGGAACCCTTACTTCCTTACCTTGGGGCCACATTTGGCTGCTTTGTCACTGGAATGTTGGATAGGATTGGCTCCTCAGCCTTTCTTTCTCAGCCTTTCTTTCTCAGCTCCACTGAATGCCAAAGAGAAGTCTAAATAACTCTTAAGTTCCTTGCCTTTAAAATGTAAATCTTATGTTGAAATAGTGATCATCTTACCTCTGCATTGAACAATAGTAGGAGAAACTTGACTATCTGGTTTTCAGACAATAAAACATTCCAAGGTCTCAGATGTTACCCTACATGGGACAAAACCAGCCAGGAGCATCTCCTGCACAATCCCCTTTGACCAATGCAGAGGCGCCACACAAGAATACAGCTATAGCCTTGCACAACTCCCATTCATTTCAATGGGACTTACGAAACAAATTAGCCCAGTAGATTGTGCCGATAGTTTTTTTTAACACACCTGTTCCACACACATTGGTTTGAACACAGCAGGATAGCTGCAGTTTGTGCTGGGGAAATAGATGAATACAAATTCACCGCTCAACACATTTATTCAGCGCAATAAACCAATTTCTCTGCGTTCACTCAAAGACCTGGCAACTTAAGCTGATTATGGGAGCTCACATGGATAGGCCCTGAGTTTGCAAGAAAGTACAAAATTGGCAATTTTATGAGGTAGTACTTTCAATCTCCAGAGTACCACCCAGAATGCATTTACATATTGTGCAAGTTGGAATAGGTTTTGAACAAAAAAAGAAGATATCTGCATATTATTTAGCTGATACATATATTCAGCAGATTACTTTCTGCAATGAATAATTCAATCAGTTGCTGTAAACTAGCCCCCATGTTCTGTCTCCAGATAAGCCAATAGGACTATCAGTTACTACTCAACTTAACAATTTCTAACAATATCACTGCCAGCCCAACCGTGAGGCAAGAGGAATCAGATTGCATCCGCAGCAGATTGCGAGGGGGACCAAGGGAGGGACAGACTAGAGGGCGCTTCTGAGTTTGTGGCTGCCTCCCTCTAGCACACTGCCCACATGAGCTGCAGTGATTGGCTTCCTACTCACTCTCCTTGCCTTACTTCCTGTGCAGTTTCCTTAAGGCCGGAGTTCAGGACTTCCAGCTTTATTTATAAGGACAGCTCACATCGTCCCTTTCGATATAACTGAGGGTGCAATCCTAACCCAGAGTTAGGCCGGCACAGTTAGGCCAGCAAAGTTTGGCTGGCACAAGGGCCACCGTAAAGTGCACTTGGACCCTTCTTGGAGTCAGGGAGGATGACGTTCGTCTGTGTGCTGGCCTCTCTGACACCAAAAGTGGTCCACACATACTTTACAGTGTCCCTTGTGCTGGCCAAACTTTGCTAGCCTAACTGTGCTGACCTAACTCCAGGTTAGGATTGCACCCTGAAAGTCTCACACTTCCAGCTTTATTTTTTTCTTTTCTACAGTGCTGTGGCAGAGGCAGTGGCCATAGTGTTGGCATGCCGCCGCCCCCCTTCCAGGTCATATCAATCCTGAACAAAATAATGCTGTGATTTATATATTGCCCTTTTTCTCTGCCCACCATTGTGCCACAAATAAACCTGTCAGCTCTTTATAGAGGTTTCTACATTATAGGGACAAACAACTTTTTAGTACTTCTTTAGGGCACATCTACACTACATAAAACTATAGTTCTATGCTTATCATTCTAACTTAGGCATTGGGGGAATTGTAGTTTGATCTCTCAAAATGTTCACAAAACAACACTTCCCATAATTGTTTGGTGAACCCATTACAATTAAATTAGTTTCAGACTAATTTGTAATGAAAATATTTCCTAAAGTCCAACCAGTGGAGTCAGCTGAAGTCTTCAGTTTTATTTCTGAAGAGAATGTTTCTAGACCTCATGATCACAGTCAAAATTGTACCTCCATATTTATAGTGTTCTAAAAAACAAGAATAAATTATGACAATTTTTAATGTAGCTTATATAGTCATATAAAATAGGAATTGCCTTACATTATTTTTTAGACAGTGGAAACATTTTTAGCATTATTCAATTCGTTTAAAACAGGGGTGCCAATCTTTCAACTTTAGGGCCCCCAGGCCTTTAACAATTGAGTAGAGGAGGGAATTTCAGCTGTGAGATGACAAGCTGCACCTGCTGAAATTCCCTCCACTACAAAATTGTTAACTGTCCAGGAGCTCTAAAGTTGAAAGATTGGCCCCCTTATCTAACATGCACAAATCTACAGCAATATGAAGACCTTTTTACTCAAACCAACTTTTAACTTATGACATGCTGGCTGGCATTTTAAACTAACTATGGGATTCACGGGACCTGCCCATTTTAAATTGTTTTTAAATACAGTTATAATATGGTTTTGTCTCATGTTGTATTGTCTTTATTTTAATATTATTGGGGTTTTCGTTGTTGTTGTTTTGATGTTGTAAGCCGCCTTGAGTGCCCATGGGGCAGAAAGGCAGGGTATAAATCCTATAAATAAATAAATAAATAAATAAATAAATAAATAAATAAATAAAACATCACAAACTCTCCATAGTCAATAACTGCCTACCTAACGGAAAGTGATTCTTATTTGTGAAAAGTTTGGAGTTCTGTTCACCAAATCCATGATGATTCCTTGGAAGTGATGGCTGAAAATGTCATGCCTTGCTTTGTGCATTTCTGAAAATTAAGATAGGCACTCTTTATAAGATCATGCTGGGCAAGATGGTTCATATGGGAAGAACCACCCTCTGAGACATGCAGATTGCCAAGTATTTGTGGATTTATTGGTTAAAACCAACACCTTCATTTGTGTCCATTCGAACACATGCCCTGGGCAACAGCTTTCAGAGGTAGTGGTGGAGTGTCATAAACTCCTAGGGGCCTTGCCTTATTAAGAGGCACGTTGCAACATTCCAGATTAGCCAAAGCTCTGCTTTTCCTTAGCAGGGATCTTGATCCATAGAAACTTCTGCCTCGCTGTTCTACTGTTGCTTTATCTTCAGGGGGTTGTATAAACAGGACACAGACCTAGACTGGCACACTGTTCCTTTCAATTTGGTCTCCTTCTCAGGCTCATCACAACTATTTAGACTATGATCAAAACAACCGGATAAGATTTTCCTGGAGGAGAAACCTGGAAGCACTGTTTGTTTTGTCATTCAGATATTGGCTCTGAATCCAATAAAAATAAAGGATGCATGTAAATACTCAGAATTTAACTAAGTACCACTGTCAGTACCACTGTTTTTAATGGTTGAGGAAACCTTTTCATTATAAACATCTCTTTTCGGATGCACATGACTTTCTTAAGGAGTGCAGCAGAGAGCATGCTATGCATGTGGTAAGTTCAGGGAAGGGTATGGGGGCAACTCTCCCATCCATACCTACAGAGGTTTTGTCTTCCCCAGAGACAAGAAGGGGGTGAGCAAGGGGAGAGCAGGAAAGGGAGTAGGGTTCTCTGCACTCACTCCCCTGCTCTCCCCTGCTTGCTTGCATGTTCTGATTGGTTACCTGAGTGGGAAGCCACTGGGAAGAGACTAGACACATATTTCAGAAAGCTCTGGACTCTAGTAAGTCCTCAGAATTTCCCACACAGCCCAACCCTATACTTCCCCTTCGCCAGTGCAGCATGGGATTCAGCATGGTCAGCCACCCCCAATCCCACACCCTCCTGGGCCTAATCCATCCTCGCCCCTGTCTCCTGCCCGCTGGCCCCTCCTGTCCCCCGCAAACCTTTCCATACCCTATTTTGTCCTGTCGCGTCAGGGTTACCTGCCCTGGCAGGCCTCTGTTGCTCTGCTAGTGTGTGTGGGAAGGCTTCAGGTACCTGTGCCACCGCAAAGCATTTTATGGCACTTTTGTGGTAGCCAGCTCTAGCAGAATACATGTTGGATTGGGCTGTAAGCGATGTTTTTACACATATCGTCACCAATTTTATATTATGCTAGAGGCAAAAAATAGGACACAAAGTTGGCCATAAGCCATTACACGTTTTTTTTTATTCACTCATATATAACTCACATCTATCCATCTGATTTCCTTTTGTCACTGAGTATTCATTTTGCTTACTGTAGCATAGCACCACATCATGTAATGTTTTGATTTCATCTGAGATCTTCAAAAGAATATAATAATCTCAGTCCCCATGTAAGCTCCCTGTATACTCAGGCATATTTGTGTGTTGGTCTTTTTATTAGTCTGTCATCAGAATTTCAGAGTCTGTTGCACTGAAATTCATGAACATTTCACAAAATGTACCTTACGAAGTAAGGTTGCTAGCAATTAGCTGAGCGAGGTAACTACAGAGGTGAGCCGCCAGCCAATGGCATCTCCTCCCCTCTTAGAATGACATCAAGGCAATCCTCACTGGCTTCGACGGTTGAAAATTGAAAGGGAGCCTTTGAAAGTGTGAACAGACAAGAGGAAAGTCGCTTGTCACAAGGTGTGTGGAACATGTAACCAAATTCAAAAGGCAGGCAGCACCGGCCCTGCTGCGCCCGCACTTTCTTGCGCCAACCGAAGCCGGTCGGCACAAGGGAGGCTCTGCGTGGACGCAGCGCGGGATTGGTGGGAGGGAGGGAGGGAGGGGCGGGACTTGGGCAGGATGTGGGTGGGCTTGGGAGGTGGCCGCATGGCCACTTCCTAAGCCTGTCCACTCGGCGCTGGCTGACCGGCCATGCTATTCCAGCACTGGGTAGGATTGCGCCCTCAGAGTCAGGGAGGATGGTGCACATCTGTGTGCTGGCTTCTCTGACTCTGAAAGTGGTCCAAACGTACTTTATGGCGTCCCTTGTGCAGGCCAAAGTTTGCTGGCCTAACCATGCCAGCCTAACTTCAGGTTAGAATTGCGCCCTTAGTAATACAGCTTCTCCAAAGCGGTTCAATCCAATTATTCATTTTTTTTTCATAATATACTTAGAGCCCAATCCTGAGGCCCTCATTGCTGGTAGTATGCTTGCACAGCTGGCCGAAAGTGTTCTGAATGTACTGTGAAGCACGTTCACTACATCGTGGGAGGAGGGAGCCCGGGCACGTGGCCTCAGCACCGAGAGCAAGGGCTGCTGGTGCTCCAGGGGCACTGGCGACGGGTAAGTGGAGTTGGGGTGGGGGGGTTGGGGTGGACTGGGTGGGGGAGGGGATGATCAGGCCTGCACAGGGGGCAGGAGACTCAAGTAGTCCCATTGCAGGGGCTGCAGCTTTCCCTAGGGAAGAGCGGAAGTCCCCTTCCCCTGAGAAGCCTCCAGCAGCTGCTGTGGATCCTGCAGATTGCAGCGGTAGCCATTTTGTACTGCTGCTCCTATGGGGCCCAGGCAGCTCAGATTGGGTTGTTAATGTTCTGTGCCAAGTAAAAATGAACGTTCAGGAGGAAGGATGCCAATTCTTTGCATTAGTAATTATGGTTTAAATAAAGTGATTGGCTTTTTAGAAAAAAAAATACCCACCATATACTCAGATCCCTTTGGGGGCTGCCTTTCTGGCAGTGAAAACTCTATTTTCAACTACTGTTTTAATCTTTCATTTGTCAAGAATTATTAGGTATTAAGGACTTGTGTTTAATTTAAAGTTTCATTGATTGCCTTGTGGCAGGAATGACTTGTGCCATTTGGCAGCGCTAACTTCATGTTCTATTAACCGCAAAGGGTGTAACGGGAAACTGGCATGCAGACACTGTCTACATTTGACCAGCTAAATCTTATGGTCCAATTTAAAATGGGTGCTGCTGAATCCTAGCAGGGCCTTATACGGCTCTCATGATCTGTCAGCGTCAAGCCAGGCCTGCTGTCACATGAGCTGCTCTGGCAGCGGATGGCTCTCCTGCAATGGTGCAGCAAGTCTCATGCCAGGCTGCCAAACGACCACTGGAGCACATAGGTTAGCAGCAGGGGCTCTTTGGGGGAGGATCATGGGCAGTTCAGAGTAAGGAGCCGTCTAGGCCAGGAGTGGTTCAGGGGCGGGAAGAGGTTGTTGAAACACATACTGAAATCCTTTCCTCCCTTCCTAGCCCAGACCCACTTCCAAGAGTCTCCTCGGGCTTATGCAGCAAAAGAGCCGCATAGGTTTGAGGAGACCCACTAGAGGACAGGTGGCCTTTGGGGAGTTAAGTAAAAAAGATGTTTACTTACCTCTCCTGGGCCCATTGACATAGCTAATGAAAGTGTAGCCCAGTGCAGAGGGCAAAATGATGCCCAGGAAGTGACATCACAACACAAAATGACATCACAGTTGTATTTCCATTTTCTGCTCTTTTTGGCCATAACTTGTCAACTGCTTTCTCCACAGCTATCACCTGCCTTACAACTGTGTGAAAGGCAAGGGGCTCAATCAAAAGGAACTGGACAGCCCAGAATGACATATCCCTGCTGAAGCTACTTCCTCCTGCCCAAGACGTAGATGTGTGATCTGGTCAAATCCCCTGCTTACAGCCACCCCAGATATAAGCCAGTCCTGACAGATGTTCATCCAATTGTGTCAGTCCTTAGATTAAAAAAAGGAAGTCCATTGATGGTTTGTGACAGGGAAATAACAATAGGAAAGCACATAGAAGATGACAGATTTAACTTAAGTATTTCTAATGTGTATCTTTTAGTTAGCCTAGGGTTTGGTATATGTGGATCAGAGTTTTTGCCCCCAGCTAGGTAAACTCACAACCTCATCCTGCACCGACTTTGCTTCAGCTGTCAATATGTCAGTATGTATGCTGAGACCTCAAGTGATGGGCATGGAAAGAAAGCTTCCCTCTGGCCACAGGATCAGGGCTGTAGACTTGGAGTTAGCAAATGTTCTCCTGCCCCCCCCAAACAACTTGCATCTATTCAAATCCATTTATCTTTCCACCCATTTGTCACAGCAACTCTAGTCAATCATAGCAATTTGTTTTTAACAAAGGCTTTCTCCGATTCAACCCATCTTCTCCTCCTTATTACTGCATCCCCTACAGCACAGCTGATACAGTGTAATCTTTTTCTTTTTTTTAATTGCAAAAGTCATTAAGGGGTGTAGCAGGCAATTTGAAATTGGTAAATATTCTGACAAGTCAATTGCCCCCTGCTCAGTTTCGACTCCTTATCTGCCAAAGGAAGACCTGACACTGCAGGCAACATTATTGCTTGAGCAGCCAGAGAGACATGTCTGTACTAGTGTGCTGAAGAAAGGCCCACAAAGAGTAAACAAGAAAAAGAAAGGGGTTGTCAAAAGAAGCCAACTACTTGACCAGTCCAGTAAAAAGTGTTGCTCTGTAGAAATTAAAGCTTGCATACCGGAGTGATCACAGCAGATGTCCAAATACACCGAGGGATATCATTGCAATCATAAGATTACGACCTTATGGTTGATGAGGTGGAACTCACGTTGCAAAAATCAGACAAATTCATCTGGGTGCCCATTATGGTATTTTCATGAGCTTTATCTTTTCATTTGTGTCACTGATTGCCCACCATTCTTTCAGTATGGAGTTCAAGGTGGTGCTGATGGGCTGCCCAGGCAGTCCCCCTTCCAGACATTACAAAGCAGTATGTGCAGTGTCTGAACCGAATGTCACTGAGGTCCAGTGATCCAAAAGTGATGTTATACTTCTGGGTCACTGGGCCTCCAGAGGTAACTGGAACCTTGTTCCAGCTGCCTATAGAGCCCTTCTGAAGCCCGCAGAGGCCATGTAATGAGAAGATCTCCAGTCACATCCTGGAGCTCAGGGCTAGGTGGTCCAGGAGGTCAGGGGAGGCTCAGCCTCCCCTGCCTCTCCTGCCTGCACATCCCTGTTGTGAAGATATGGACATATTTAACATCCTAGACTTGTTGTAAGGTGGCCATCCACAGCCTGAAAAACCTCTTTGCTGCCTGCCAGTAGATGTTGCTGTCTGCGTATAGATGTCCTGTAGTTTGATCAGGTCACAATATATGACTGAAGGTTCGCATTCAGCTTGGTGAGTCGTGGATTCTGCAAGCCTAGATCCTCTTCTGAGAGAAGGTGAAGGTTAATGAGGTGGCATTTATTACACAGTGCATGGACTTCACTACTGTAAGGCTGGTCTTACAGGAGGATAAGACAAAGTTTATCGTTGACTACTAGTCCTGATGGCTATATGCAGTGATGTCATGCAGGGGGAACGCGGGGGAACTCAGTTCCACTTGTTAAAATTAGGGCTGACTCTGCCCACTTCACTCTCCCCCCTCCCCCCTCCTGATTTCTCTGCAAAGAGCTTTTCTTCTTGGTTGGCTGGCACTCAGAGTGTTAAAGGGAGTGACTCCGGATTCCTAGGGGGGCGAAGGGGGAAGGGCTGCAGTGGGGAAGTCCCGTCCTGCACAGCCCCCTTCCTCGCTCCCTCCAGTGAGTTCCTGTTCTTAAATCATTTAGATGCCACCACTGGCTATATGTGAGCCTCAGGTTTGGGGTGGTATGCCTCTAGGAGTGCAATCTAAACTTGCTGGCCTACCAGTATTGCATTTGTGATGACTCAGGAGCAGGGCAGGCCTGCACACAGACTTATTCTCATGTTAGGATAGTTAGAAATCACTGCAGTTTGTGTTCAATGCTTGATAAAGTTGTAGTCCATTTATAGTCCCAAATCCTTGTCTCATGTCATATTGGTGTGTGACAGCAAAAACCACATTTCATGGTTCTGCATTTCCATGGTGCTTTCAGCACAGATAAAGGCAAGCAGATGTTGTTTGATGTAATCAAAACAAATTTGCAGTCTTAAAAGATCATAAACATACACTCCATCTTTTTATTATTTGATAATGCAATTGTTGGGAAAGCATGCTTTTCAAACAAGATTATCATAACTAATTCACCTTAAAGGGTATCTTAATTAACTCTCTGCATTGCTTTGGGCACCAACTCCTGTTAACCAGATTATGTTGCATTTTTATCCAGGAGTCTGAAAGTGTTTTAATTACACTTTATAAACACCTCTAGCAGATTGTGACAACAACCCATTGTTTCCTCTTTTTCTGATGAGTACCTAGGGCGCCTATCTTTTCAGTGAATGAAAACGAGAATGAAATGATGCCCTCAAACTGGCTGTCAAATGCCACCCTTCTGCCAAAAGTTCTCACTTTTCTAATGCCATTCGGAGACCTAGCTACCAGGTGGTTTTCAGTAGGGCTGCATGAAATGTTCTTCCATTTCAATTTCTGACCTGGGGGTGGGGTGGGGGGAATAGATGCACTTTCCCAAAAGAAAATGTTCACCGTTCTGTCAATCCTCTTAGCTGCCATTGTTTCTCCTAACCTTCCCTGCTTCAACACTATACTTTTCTAATTTTTGCTTCTTGTTCTTCCCAGATTTGCCAGGTTGTAATCCCAGCCAATCATGAATCACAACATGATCACTTGATCAGAATGTTGTCACAATGCTATGTAGCCAATCAGATTAGAGCTACAATAATGTAATTAAGGACAAACAAACTGAAGTCAGTGAGGACAATCAGAGTCAGCCCATTCATAAAGCTGACTGAGGTGGTAGCCTCAGGCAGCAGACTGGTAGGGGATGCCCACCTTCCTCTGCCCACTTCTTTCCACTTCTCCTCCTCTTCCTCATAAGAAGAGCCCCTCTACCTCTTATCCCCACTCTCTGGTTTGGAAAAGGAAGAAGGGCATGGAGTGGTAGCTCTAGCCTGACATTCTCTTTTCCTCCAATTCTGTCCTCCCTCTTCCTTTTCCAATCCAGAGAGTGCGAAGACCAGTCTGCTGATTTGGTACCAACTAGGTTTCCCAGGAGCCTAACTCTGGCAGATAACAAGAACTGACTATCTGTAATTCCTGGTAGTTTTTGTTGTTGCTCATGTAGAAGTGTCAGCCACTCTTCCAGGACATACGCTGCCTGGAGTGTACAGGTCCCAGAACTAGGCCCAATGGGTACAAACTACAAGAGTGGAGATTCCAGGCGGGCATCAGGAGGAATTTCTTGACGATAAGGGCAGTTTGACAGTGGAACAGATTGTCGAGGGAGGTGGTGGATTCTCCCTCACTGGAGACCTTCAAGCAGAGGCTTGATAGGCACCTGCTGGAGATGCTCTAGGAGAATTTCTTGCTACAGGCAGGGGATTGGACTAGATGACCGTGTAGGTCACTTCCAACTCTATGATTCTTTCCTTCTTGAAGTTATGTGGTAGGTTCTTGTACCATGTAATGTACAAAAGAAAGGCCTTGACTTGGCCCACTCAATAATTATGTCACTGGCAAATGACTATGTTTAATCCTGTTTGTAAGTTGGACGCCGTTCTTAAACGAAACAGGATGCAACAGGATGATCATTATCGTTGCAATTGTCTTGCTTAGATTGTGTCGAGGCAGCTGGCTGAAGAACCTGGATTGATTTCTGAAAGCCAGGAAAGAAGAAAAAGTCATGCCATGACACTCACGGATACAAATAGATCGTCTTCACCATAAGGTTTCTAATTAGCGCAACCAAATTTAAACAGATGTGACATTTATATTTGGTTTGCAGTCCAACACCATAGGTGCTTCAGCTCACGGAGCCACGGCCGTGTCGATCACTCAGTGGGCTTCTTATGAAATGATGCATCTGACATGCAGGAGGTCCTCAACCATCCCCCTTTTTTTATGGAAACGGCAACAGAAGGGAGGTGACAAATACATCTATTATTAAACACACAGCATAACATTTCTCGGTTCATTAGTCGATACATTTTAACAAACATGCTTCCAGCAGCAAATAGCGATAGATGATGAGGTTCATTATCTCTGCTGAACAATAGAGTTGAACTTGTTAGAACTTATTGGCGTCTTTCCAAAATCATATGTTCTTTGTCTGTACTTTGGTCTTCTTTATTAACCCACAACCAGAATCGTCTGCAGCAGTGGTTCCCAAACTGTAGGTCACAAGCCAATTTGAGGTGGGTAGCAAAGCAGCTGGAGCAGCCATATGGACAATATGGGAAGATGAGGTGCTGGATAGGGGGAGGTTGTTCTGGTTGTGTCAATGTTGTAAATAGACTTTTTTTTCTTTCTAATTCATTTTGCTATTGGAAAATGGCTAAGAAATAACCCAACTTATTGCTGCATTCTCAGGAAAACAGCAGGTTCTGGTGTCATAATGATGGCACTTCCAGCCACGACATCACTTCTGGTGGGTCCCAGACAAATTATCATTCTAAAATGTGGGTCCTGATGCTATAAAGTTTGAGAACCACTGTTCTGCAGCAATACAATACCTTTTTGGAGCTAATTTTCCCAACTGCAATTGTCCTGCTGAGCTCCACAAAGCCCTCCACACTGTCCACAAGCTCTCACTTGTGTCACTCTTTTCAGCCTATTGTCAGCCTATGACACTTACCTTTGCAACACCCATCATTCCAAAATGGCAATAGCTAACCTAAAGAAGAAGGGAACCTCTTCTTTGGGGAGCCTTGAGCAAGGCACTCTTGGCCAGCCTCTTGAAACTGAACAACCTGGAACTTATTAGAAACCAAGAACTTCCATGCTGCTCATTATCATGAGAATGGCTGTAATCCTTTAAGACCGTAAGGGCAATGCAAGTTCATGCTGGAGCACTCTGTTCTGGCTGGGTGCAAATCATTGCAGCTCATTAAACTTAGTGAGAAGAACTTTGCTTGGAAATACTGGTAAATGGCCATTCCAGGCTTTCTAAGATAACAGACTTCTCTCATAGTTGTTTAAAAGGCCAAGGTCACCATGATTACTAGATGCACCGCAGCTGTGTGTTCAGATAGGGCAGGGCAGGGCAGGGACAGACGACTATGATGGACAATCCACCATAAGCTACTTGCTGGCTATCATGTAACCTGCTGAAAGTTCCGCTGGTCTGATTTTTGCTGGGTCGCTGAGAGGTAGCAAGGTATAATGAGGCAACCGTTTTATGGATCTGGGGGTCATTGGACTTGTCATCACCATTGACCATTTGTCTTCAACGTGGACACCTGCTGAGTCAGGCATGAAGAGAGAGGAGAAAGAACCATCAAGAACACATAAACTATGTCTTTACGTGAGAGTTAGATTCTAGGGGTTAGCTTTTATTGTTTTATACTGCAATGTCTCTGTCTATATTTTGCTATGCTTTCCTTGTTAATTATCACAGTGGCTGTCTTTATCCTGTTTAAGTCCTAAAATAAAATACCTATTCTTACAGGTGTGCTTTACTGAGTACAGGAGGGATTTGTGGATGTAAGCTAAATTCAGATTTGGCTGCTTGGCATTCTGCTACTGTTTGCTACCCAAACACCTGGTTTAAGATGACCCTAGGGCTTTTGACCGGCGTCAAGCCTCATGTCTGCTTGGCATTAATTTGTACTTTTGCTATCATAGTGCCCTGTTTAGGCCAGCTACTTATCCTGGATGTTTGCCAGTGCAGAGCCTGTTGAGGGTAAAAGCTGTGCTTGCCATTTCTTTACTTCTTACCAAAGTGCCTTGTTTAGGCCAGCTACTTATTCTGGGCTTTTGCCTGAGCAGAGCCCCTGTTAAGAGCAAGAGCGGTTTTTTTTTTTTTTTTTTTTGGCATTTCAGTACAGTTGTGCCCTGTTTAAGTCAACTTGCTGCACCTGGGCTTTCATTAGAGTGGGGCCCCACTTAAGGTCAGGAGTTGGGCTTGGCACTAGTAATTTCTATCTCTAAAAGAAACCTGTAAAGGTAAAGGTTTCCCCACAACCGCATGGTCTAGTCGTGACTGACTGTAGGGGGCGGTGCTCATCTCCGTTTCAAAGCCTGTAGAGCCAGTGTTTTGTCCAAGCTTCCCTGGTCATGTGGCCGGCATGACTCTACGCCGTAGCGCACGGAACACCGTTACCTTCCCACCAAAGTGGTCCCTATTTATCTACTTGCATTTTTACATGCTTTTGAACTGCTAGGTTGGCAGGAGCTGGGACAAGCAACGGGAGCTCATTCCATCGCGCAGTCTTGAACTCACAACCTTCCGGACAGAAAGCCCAGCAGCAGCGGATTAACCCACTGCTCCACCACGTCCCTAAAGAAACCTGTACCTGCCTGTAATTGTAAAGTGGCCCAGCTTGGTTCGCTGAAGTGTTGCATGATAAATCAGGCTGACGCCAATAAATTCATCAGTAGCCAGCTGGTGGGGGGTAATTCGGTTTATTGCCCTAGCTGTCTGCTGGGTCCCCTGGTCAACTTTCACATAGTTTGCTGTGTGGGATGAATTAGTTTCACACTCATGATCTTCTTTGATGGCTCCATGTCAGTGATGGACCCACTGATAGCAAATGTCCAATCATTTCATCCTTTGAAACTGGCACTACTGGAGACAGTAAGGAGGGGGCTTCAAGTGTTGTCTTTGCAAATTCATGCCCAGAGACAGAGAGAGAGAGAGAGAGAGAGAGAGAGAGAGAGAGAGAGAGAGAGA
>JAJKFI010000018.1:5730274-5775565 GCA_029204185.1 Lerista edwardsae | reverse complement strand
AGAGAGAGAGAGAGAGAGAGAGAGAGAGAGAGAGAGAGAGAGAGAGAAGGAGCTAGTAGTTTCTAGAAGAAGCATCTCTTTGAAATGGAGCATCTTCACCATACACTTGCTCTACAATTTTCTTTGGGAAAAGCAAGGCTGGAAATAGGACAAAATAGAAAGGTTAAGGATTTGGCATGTAATGGCCCAACTCTATCTTTACTTTGTCCTGGAGACCATGTGCTCTGCTGGCATGCACTGTCACCAAAGTGCTGTAAAGCGCTTTGCAACAGCACATTTTCTAGCAGCACTGGTGGGAAGACCAAACCTTCCCGATGGCCCTCGCATGCACATGGACACCTCCCAGAGCAGGTAATTCTGGTGCAGGGGCGGGGGAGGGGAGGGCAAGGAGGGGTGGAATAGGAGGGGGCAGGGTGGCAACAAGTGGTGGGTGGTTTGAGCCCAGGAGGGGTGTGAGATCAGCAGCATTGGCACGCACCATATCTTAGACCCCTTCCAGGGCCTTATCTGGCTGACCCACCAACAAAGATCAACGTGAACCTGTGCCCGTTATATAGCTGGCACAGGTCCACAGTACCATTATGTTCAAGGAAGAGTTCGTTTTTTAGGGAGGTTCAGTGATAATCTCACAGATGATTGCCTTGCCCCACTGACTCTCCAGCCAAAACTCACACTGTCCCATCAAGTTCACTCGCTCATGGCTGTCACCTCTGTTGATCCTCAAAATATAAAAAATAGGGTCTTTCTGGTGGCATTGTCAATCTGATCCCGAGAAGCAAGGGTAACTTGAAGTAACAACTGGGAGACCAAACATTTTGAAATTATTTTGCAGTTCTTGCTGGGAGACAGTAAGATAGCTACATGAGATAGCTATAGCTCTGACTACTTGAGCTGTAGAAATTCTCTACTAAACTTTATGGCACCAGTAGAAATGATCAACACATGAATAATCTCTCATGACTTCTGACTTGCACCAAGACCTTGAGCTTATGTATTTAATTGGCAATGATTCTTCAGTCTTTTATGGTGCTGCTACCTGTGATATGTTTAACTGGCGATTGAACCTGAGATTTTATATTTCTAAAGAATTTGCTTTATCATTGACCTATTTGACCTCTCCCCCTCTACTTGTAGCCATATAGCCCTCCTTTGCCAGAAGTTCCTGTCGACTGGTTTGTCTTTTACCATTCTGAAAAAAAAACCAGAATTGTCTGTCCATGTTTGTAGATACTTAAAGAGTTATATTAATTTTCATAGTCATTTTTAATAGACATTTTTACCACCAAAGAGGAGGGGAAAATATGCTTCTAGTTATTTTATTTCATTTGCTGTGGATTTACAGGAGCTTTAACTGCTCTGAATTCCTTGATAGATTAAGTAATAATAAAGCAAGCATGAGAGTAATATATTTTATTTCAGAGAGCAGGAACATAAAAATCTTTGAGGGGAAAACACATGAGATAGAATCTTTTGCGGCGGTTCATTTAGTGGTGGCTATAAATACTTCTCTAATGGTGCAAAATGTTCCAAGGTGGTAAAAATGTATGAGCACGATATTCCACAGGCAGGATTTCCCTTATTAAATAAGACAAACAGGTATAGTAAGAGCTTTCTTTTTTTAGCCAATAAATCAAAAGAAGGATTTTCATTCCCAAAGAGAAGGGTATGAATTAGATTTCTACTATCATAGTGCTAAACAAATGTCTGTTTTTGATTCCAGGAGGCTAGTTAAAAAGGCAGAGCAATGTGTTTGTGAAAGAGTCATGCTGGTAGAGTCTACATGAGACTTCTTCCTAGGATTCTTCATAAGAAGATGAAGTCTTCATTCTAAATTCCTTGACTGCTTGCCATGGCCCCTAAGGGAAAAGGTCTTTAATGGTGCAGCTCACCAGAAGCCATGACTCACATAGCACAATCCTATCCTTGCATTGGAACAGGCAAGCTGAGTGGTCTGCACTGTATCCATTGCAGGTTAGGAGACAGCTGGAGATAAACCTGGGTAAGCCACAGTCACCTCTATGGAGCAATTTGGATCTGTTGCCGCAAATCCGAGCAGCCTGGATCAGGGCTGACTGGGCTGGGGGTTAGGATCTGGTATAAGTGCCGGATCTTGGCTCCACCTCCCCCCTGGGCTGGTCCGCCCACAGGCCCATCCTCCCTCCACTTCCCTATTCCGACTTCCTTATGCCCTCCCAAACCTGCCACAACAGCCTACCTAAGCCATGGCAAACTTACTGGCCTAGGCTGGTGTGCTGACACAGGTAGGATGGTGCAACATCCGTGCAACATCCTCCCTGAGTCCAGAAGTGGTGCAAATGCAATTCACGATGCATTTGCAACACTCCAGGGTCATCGTAAGGGGCTTACACTGGCTCAGTGCAATCGTTGGATTGAACCCACAGTGACCTTCTGATCAGGTTAAGTATGTGATGGTCCCACTGAGGAAAATACTTTATTTTATCACTTTAGTGATAGAGGGAATCACTTTAGTTTAGAGGATGATGTGACTAGCCAGAAAACTACCCCCCCCCCAAAAAAAAAACCCCTGCAAACAAAAACAATGAGATTGCAAATGCTATTTTTGCCTTGGCTATAGCAAAATGGGGACCACATTATTATTACCCTTTTATGTAGAAGCCAAATTACTACCTTGATTTCTGGAGGGGGGGTTGCTATCTGTATTATTGTGCTTTTATTTGCATTCTCAATGTTTTGGAACTCTGTTACTACTAAATATTCTTCAAAATATTTATTATTTTATGAGAACGTTTTTTCTGTCTCCAAAAAAGTTTACACAGTGCTTTCCAGCGCAAAGGAAATGCAAAAAGGGTTTGCTGTCTTGAATAGGCTCATAGCCTTTGGGAAAACAAACAAAAGAGATACAGACAAATAGCTATGCTGAGATGAAAAGGGACAGTTTCTCTTCTTCCCCGAAAGGTAAGACAGAGCCTCCTCCTAAAAGGTGTCTCCTTGCTCATTTAGAAGAGGATTATTTTCATGCAAAACCATTGAGTTGCTTTTGAAGATGGAAGGAAATATAAATGCACGGCAGCGTTTAATTTGAATGCAAAACCAGGCTTGTCTTAGTCTCTTGCAAATTTCATTTCTTGGTTTCTTACCACTGTAAAAGGGAAAAGAAAGTATTTTGGATTAGACCCAGATTTCATGCTTCAGTCTGCAGGGGTTGGGCAAGGAAATTAACTCCCTAGTTCAGTCCCACAGACAGGAACAGCAGGTTCCTTCACTTTTGGCTGCATAACAGGAAGGGAAATTATCACTATGGCAACATTTACAAATGATTTTGTTTTGGCCATTTCGGGGGGGGGGGGGGGCGGGGCTGAAGCTACTCCATAAAGTGCCTCCCTTTTTCAACGCGCCCAGAGCAATTTCCACCTAGTCATTGGCACTGCCTTGATCTGCTTTCAACTCTCCACTGCCCTCACCTGCTACCACAGGATCACTGTGATTGGCTATGCAGCATTGTGATGACATCTTTTTCACAACATGGTCACTAAGATCACCCATGTGACTGATCCAGGAAACAAGCAGCAGCCTGAGGAGTCATCTTGTGGTTTCAGAGAGAAGCCTGAAATGTGATCGACAATAGGAGATAGTAGTGTGGGGGTCGGGGGGAAGCAAATTTGATTTATGTATTTTATACTGTACTAGCTGTTTGTTACCCGGCGTTGCCCGGGTGTTTATATCTCCCATCCCTGAGCCATCCCTGACCCATCTCCCAATTTTGGCCATTTTCGACCATTTTCACCTGGGGGCCCCTGCGCACCCCCACCCCCGGGGGCGGTAGGGAGGCCTGACCCCCAGAGTGTCTGTTGCCAGGCTGGAAGGCACGCGCATGGTGAGTTTGGTGCACATCGCTCCAGGCGTTCCAGGAGGGTTGGCAGATATTGTGTCTTGCACCCCTTCCCGCACCCCATGCTGAGGGGGGGTGAACCCGGACTCCGACGGTGTCAGGAGCATCGCCGCTCGCTCCGGCAACCCCGGAAACTATGGATTCGACGCCGATTTTGGCCGTTTTCGACCATGTTCACTTGGGCCCCCCCACGTACCCCCACCCCCGGGGGCGCTACGGGGGTCTAACCCCCGCAGTGTTTGTCGTCAGGCCACAAGGTGTATGCGTGCCGAGTTTCGTGTCGCTCGGTCCAGGTGTTCCAGCAAGGCATGGCGGATGTTGTCTCTCGCACCCCTTCCTGCCCCCACGCCGAGGGGGGTGAACCTGAACTCGCACAGCATCGGGACCATCGCCACTCTTCCCGGCCACCCCAGAAACCATGGATTCGACACCGATTTTCGCCATTTTTGACCATTTTCACTTGGGCCCCCCCACGTACCCCCACCCCCGGGGGCGCTACGGGGGTCTAACCCCCGCAGTGTTTGTCGTCAGGCCACAAGGTGTATGCGTGCCAAGTCTTGTGTCGCTCAGTCCAGGCGTTCCAGCAGGGAACGGCGGCTGTTGTGTCTCGCATCCCTTCCTGCTCCCCACGCCAAGGGGGGGTGAACCGGAACTCGCACAGCATCGGGAGCGTCGCCACTCGTCCTGGCGACCCCGGAAACTATGGAGTGGACACCGATATTGGCCATTTTCGACCGTTTTCAAGTGGGGACCCCCATGTACCCCCACCCCCGGGGGCGCTAGGGGGGCCCCAACCCCGCAGTGTTTGTGGCCAGGGTGCTAGGCTTCCACATGCCGGGTTTGGTGCCAATCGGTCCAGGCGTTCTGGCAGGGCATGGCGGACGCTGTGTTTTGCCCCCCCTCTTGCCCCCCACAGGGGGGGGCAAACCCAGACGTCAACTGCGCCGGGAGCTTCACCACTCATCTCGGCGACCCCGAAAACTGTGGATTTGACTCCACGTTTGGCCGGTTTTGACCGTTCTCACGTCGGCCCCCCCCGCGTACCCCCACCCCCGGGGGCAGTTGGGGGGCCCAACCCCCGCAGTATTTGCGGCCAGGCTGCTAGGCTTCCGCATGCCGGGTTGGTGCCAATCGGTTCAGGCGTTCCAGCAGGGCATGGCGGACGCTGTGTCTTGCACCCCTTTTTGCCCCCCACGTCGGGGGGGGGCTGAACCCGGACTCCAACGGCATCGGGAGGGTCGCCACTCATCTCAGCGACCCCGAAAACTACAGATTCGACGCCAATTTTGGACGTTTCCGACAATGTTCACGCGAAGACCCCCGCGTACCCCCACCCCCGGGGGCGCTAGGGGGGTCTGACCCCCGCAGTGATTCCTTCCAGGCTGCAAGGTACGTGTGTGCCAAGTTTCGTGGCTGTGGGTCAAGGCACGGAGACGCCTATAAATAACATACATGCCCACATACACACATACATACGTCCGTTTTTATATATATAGATGAAGGGTTTGGGTGTGTGGGCTGCATAATATCATAATTGATCTGGGGCTATCCATATATGGTAGTTATGGGTCACAAATACCGGACATCCATAACAAAGAGGGAGAGGCTACAGCTTCTTTATCATTTGAACAGATTATCAGAAGATGAGGTGCCCCACATTTTCAATCCTGAGCGCTCACATGGTGCTGAACTTAATCAGAATGGACTTTCCTCCTATTCATTATCAAGCTGTCACAAAGTATGAGAGCAATAAGACATGCTGTAAAATTAGAGGGCAATAAATTTAGACTCACTAAAACAAAATACTTTTTTTTGTATTGTAGAAGCAGAGAGTCCCATGTGGAATTTTTTTTGTGTGTGCCTCAGGAGGTCACAAAGAAAAATATTATAACTGCTTTTCAGAAGCTCGTGGTAATGTTAGGATCATTAATAACGTTTGCAGCTATGCAAGCTAAGATAATGTCTCAGACTTCAAGCTTCAGTGCATAAGGCCTAGAGAGAGAGTGAGAAGGAATTTTCTTTCCCATGTGCAGCATTTCCCAACTGCTGAGGCTTATTATGGGCTGTTTGTCTTCCTCTGAAGCATCACGTATTGTGAGTCCCCCAGGCCTGATAAACTAATGGTCTGATCAAGTATGGCAACTTCTTCATCTCCGTCGAATGATTATCCACTTTTCTATAACTACATCTGCAAAAATGGGGCCGGAGAGCATGATTCTCAAGGAATAGTAGGGGGGGTTATGATAAATCGCTCTCCCTGTTGTGCATGTGATGCTGCACCAATGGCATTTTCCAAGCCACTCAATGTCATCTCAATGTTGAATTGTGCTATTGCACACCAAATCACAGAAAAGGGGGCTCTGATGTGCACCAAACTCCATGCATCATTTGAAATGAAAAATTTGACATATTCTCTTACAGTGTGATGCCAAGCATATTGGCTTTGCAGTAAGTATTCAATGGGCCTCATTCTCAGGTAGGTATGTGTAGCAAGTGGATTGCTATCTTCAAACACAAGACTAGGTCCATTTATTACATTTATATCCAATCCATCCTCCAAGGAGCTTTAGGTTCATGTATTTTATCTTTAAAACAACCCAGAGATAGTGACATATGGAACATCACTCAGGGTGCAATCCTAACCAACTTTCCAGAACTGGCATAGCTGTGCCAATGGAGCATGTGCTGCATCCTGCAGTGGAGTAGTAGTCACGGAGGCCTCCTCATGGTAAGGGAATATTTGTTCCCTTATCTCGGAGTTGCATTGCTTTTACCCCGGTGCTGGAAAGTTGGTTAGGGTTCTACCCCCAATAAGGCACTAAATCCAGACCCCCTACAAAATATCCACTCTTACCACACAGCCCCCTTGCAAAACATTTTATGTATTTATTTTTATTTTATTTATTCAAGCATTTTTACCTTACCTTACACGGAACACAAGCCAACTTGCAATCAATTAAAATGCAACCCATAACCATGCAAAATAAAACAGTAAGCAAGTAGTTGTTGTTGTTAGTCACGAAGTCATGTCCAACTCTTCACAACCCCATGGACCACAGCACGCCAGGCCTCCCTGTCCTCCACTAGCTTCCGGAGTTCGCCCAATTTCATGTTCATCGCTTCGGTGACACTAACTATCTCATCCTCTGCCTCCCCCTTCTCCTTTTGCCTTCCATCTTTCCCAGCATGAGAGTCTTTTCTAAAGAGTCCTCTCTTCTCATGAGGTGGCCAAAGTTTTGGAGCTTCAGCTTCAGGATTTGTCCTTCCAGGGAGCAATCAGGCTTGACTTCCTGTAGGATTGACCGATTGGATCTCCTTGTAGTCCAGGGGACTCTCAAGAGTCTTCTCCAACACCATAACTCAAAAGCATCTATTCTTCAGCGCTCTGCCTTTCTTAAGGTCCAGCTCTCACAGCCATACATTGCTACTGGGAAAACCATCGCTTTGACTATGCAAACCTTTGTTGGCAGGGTGATGTCTCGGCTTTTTATTAAGTTGTCTAGGTTCACCATAGCTTTCCTCCCAAGAAATAAACGTCTTTTAATTTCATGGCTGCAGTCATCATCTGCGGTGATCTTGGAGCCCAGGAAAATAAAGTCTGTCACTGCTTCCATTTCTTCCCCTTCTATTTGCCAGGAAGTGATGGGAGTGGTTGCCATGATCTTAGTTTTTTTAATGTTGAGCTTCAAGCCAATTTTGGCACTTTCCTCTTTCACCCTCATCGGACGGTTCTTGAGGTCTTCCTCACTTTCTGCCATTAGAGTAGTATCGTCTGCATATCTGAGGTTGTTGATATTTCTCCCAGCAATCTTGATTCCGGCTTGTAAATCATCCAGCCCTGCCTTCCTCATGATGTACTCTGCATATAAGTTAAATAAGCAGGGTGACAGTATACAGCCTTGTCGTACTCCTTTCCCAATTTGAAACCAGTTGGTTGTTCCATGTCCAGTTCTAACGGTTGCTTCCTGACCCTCATACAGGTTTCTCAGAAGGCAGATAAGGTGCTCTGGTACTCCCATCTCTTCAAGAACTTGCCACAGTTTGTTGTGATCCACACAATCAAAAGCTTTGGCATAGTCAATGAAGCAGAAATAGATGTTTTTCAGGAACTCTCTTGCTTTCTCCATGATCCAGTGAATGTTGGTAATTTGATCTCTAGTTCCTCTGCCTCTTCGGAAACCAGCTTGTACATCTGGTAGTTCTCGATTCACATATTGCTGAAGCCTAGCTTGTAGGATTTTGAGCATCACCTTGCTAGCATGTGAAATGAGTGCAATGGTGCGGTAGTTAGTAGTAGTAGTAGTAGTAGTAGTAGTAGTAGTAGTAAAATCACTGGAGATCCAAAAATAAATATGGAAGTATAAACTTACAGGAGGAATGGATTCCATCATCAAGCCAGTGTTGGGGGCAGATTCATAAGTACAAAAACCATGCACAGCAGATTATAGGATTGAGCTGTTAAATCTGTACCACCAAATAAAAATTCTTCCTTTTTTTACATGTATCCTTTCTGCCCTGAACTTTTTACATGTATTCTTTCCACCCTGTGTAAAGCTTGCCACTTTCCAACATGCAATCAACAAAGATTATGGGGCAGGGCTTCTAATCTCCACTTTTGCCAGGGCTGAAGCTTATTTTTGCCATCTGCACCACTTGTAAACTAGGAACATGTGAAGGTTCCGTGGAGCTCTATTCAATTTGTAAGGAAACAGACACTTTTCCGAAGAGCCAGGATGATTTTGCTAGAGGTTGCAAATAGAAAATTTGGGGTGGGATAGTTTGTTTTGATAGTGGCATAGCTGTCTGCAATTTTTATCACACCGTTCAAAAACTCAGATTCTGCATTCATTGTTCCTCTGCATTTTATTCCGACGACACCCAACAACATTTTATTCCGACGAGGTAGGCTAGACTGAGAAATGGTGATTGACTGAAGGTCACCCAATGCAGATCACTGCAAAATGGTTAGTCCATTCTGAGTTCAGCGTGCAATGCCTTGATACGTGCATTTTCTCTCTGTTCCTCTTCAAGTCCCAATCAATCAAATCAGATTGGCAGGTTCCACACTACACTGAACCAAGGAACATTATTTCCTTCTTTCCAGAAAGGTAGCTGATTTAATCATTCTTTACTCAAGTGGTGAGCAAGGGCCTGGGGTATCACTAGAGTCACTCTATCTCCTCTGTCCTGAAGCCGGCTTACAAGAAATTTTAGAACTTCGTTGAAAGAAAGGAGCTGAGGGAAAATAAAGACCATTCACCCCCATTTCAGCTCTTGTAATTTTTGGTTATAACAGACACATTATGATAATGATGTGATGAGAAATGAGGAAAAAAACCCGACTATGTCCCATCAGACTCCGGTTTGAGGGATCCCTTCATGAACAGAAGACACAACAACTCTATCCGTTACAGTTAAGGCTGATCCCGTCACCCATTGTGCCAGCTGGTTAGTCTCAGCAGTCAAGAATCAATGTGTTGCTTCTATTCAGTGGTATCGTGCCAGCTGCTCCAGAGGGTGAATGGCATGATATATTATCCCAGAAATGATGTGTGAACGGAAAAACAGGAGCACTCATAGAAAAAAAAGAGGTTGCAAAAATCATTTTCCTGCAGTCACTCTCCCTTCGAAAGAGCAGGCCATAACTTAGGGTGCAATCCTCTGCATGTCTACTGTGAGGTGACTGGCTTGGCTGCTTCTCTCTGGACCAAATTGTTACACCACCACCCCACAAACGCCTCTCTCTCTCTCTCTCTCTCTCTCTCTCTCTCTCTCTGTGTGTGCGTGTGTGTGCGTGTGGGCATGATCTTAATTATTTCCCTTATTGAGGTATACATGCAGAGGCAGATCTAAGGGAGGGCAAAGCTCTAAGTTTTGCAAGAAACCTTACCTTGCAGTGGAAATCACTCCTCTCCTGCACTGTTTTAGCCAATCCTCACAGGGAAAAGCAACATCTTGGCATTGCTTACTGGTTACAGCAGCAAGGGAGAGGAGGGATTTACATGACAGGGTAAGGCTTCTTGCAACACTTAGAGCTTTGCCCTCCCTGTAGATCCGCCTCTGTATACATGATTATACATTTATCATAGAACTCTGTAAGCCATCTTGGGCAGTTGCTTTGGCATGGGAAAAGCAAGATACAAATTTTAACAACAGTGTTCAGTGGGGTAAATGTTTGCAGCTCATGCAATCCAAAAGCGCCCTTGGGCCCAGCGTGGTAGCAAACGGCACAACCAGCAGCCTCAGCCCAGGGATGACAATGTGGAGCCTGGGTAAACTGCTCCTGCACTAGCTGAGTTTGGCCAGCATGGAGGCTTGAAGAGGGCAGGGGAAGGTGGGAAGGGGGTGGAACAGGAGGGCGGAGAGCAGCTGGGCCCATGGGCGGGCTGGCCTGGAGAGGTGGGTTAAGCATGGATCTGGCCATTAGGCTGGATCCTAACCCCTGTCTCTGGATTGGGCGGGCCACATCCGGCCGCTCGGTTTTGCACCAGTGATTTACCTGGTGTGAATCCATGCAGCCCCATAAGGCCAACTGGGGCTTACTCCCTGGGGTAAGGGGAAAATATCCCCTTATCACTGCTTAGCCTGCATAAGATGCAGCACAGGTCAGTAGGCCTGCCTGCTCCAATGCAGGTTAGGATTGGGCTGTAGTCTTTGTACTAACAGGGATGATTTTTTTTGGGGGGGGGGACTGCCTATAAAATACAGCAAGCACTGAAAATTACCACTATTTTTTTCTGTGCCTAGGACTGCAACTAGGGCTGTAGCCACAGGGATGCCCAGTGGGGAGGTTGGTCCCTTATGGATATTCCAAAACTCCTCTATGAATGCTCTTTGATTTTCAAAAGGAACACTCTACCCTTTTGGCTTGCAAAGGTAAAAAGAAAAGCAGGTAGGCAGTATCTTATTCTACTCAATTCCTCCCTCCAAAGTCATGCAATTAAATAATTAAATAACAGAGGAAGGGTGCAAGTCTGACGTGTGCTGGTACAGCCAGGCACAGCCTGCTCTTGAGTCAGCGCAAAAGTGATTGACGGCCCATTTGCGATACTCAGGAGCTGGCGCAGGGGGCCTGCACTAGCTCAAGTTGCCCTTTGGGTCAGGCTTCCGGTGAAGTGTGTGTTTGTCCTGGCACTTCTGTCACTCTTCCTGCTCTCCAGCACCAACAAATTCTTCTTCGCCACAAACCTTCTAGTGAAAGGCCTGGCTGCGTCCCTCAGTACACTAAGCAGAAAAATGTGTCGCATTTAACACCACGGAACTTGTGTTAAATCTAAGCATCTAAGAACATGCTGAGGACTAGATCTTTATTAAAACTTTTTGCATATTTGTGGTGATTTGGGGAGCATCCCTGCTGCTGGTCCCTCCCCCCTTTCCCAAAACTGCCCCTACATCAGGGCCAGAATAAGCTGTATTTGTGGCCACTATGATAAAGTCAGGCAGAGAAAAACTGCCCTCGGCAACTCCCATTCTGAGTTATGTGGAGAATTCCCTCAAACCTTCGCATTGCTTAAAGAGGACTCAGGCAAGGTTTTGACCAGTGGCATAGCTAAGGAGATGCAGGGGGGTGCAATTGCACCAGGCAACAAGCTTTAGGGGGGCAACAAGCTGAGTTTGACACTAGTAGCCAAAATTGTGAAAATGTTGATATTTACGAATAATACCATCATGTTATACCTCATTCCTGTTGTGCCTAAAGGATAACTTCATCTTTCAGAAAGTAGAGAAAGGAACAAGGGGAGGGGCCATCCTTGATCTGATCTTAACTAATAAGGAGGAATTGGTTGATGAGGTCAAAGTACTAGGAACATTAGGAGAAAGTGATCATGAACTCCTGGAGTTTTCAATCTTATTGGAAACACAGGTAATACACAGCGAAACCCGTACTTTAGACTTAAGAAGGGCTGATTTTAATAAGCTCAGATAAATTATAGGCAGGATCCCATGGGTCGATGAACTTAGGGGAAAGGGGGCCCAAGATGGGTGGGACCTCCTAAAGAGGCAGCTGCTTCAGGCACAGTCGAAAACAATTCCTATGAAAAAGAAAAGGGAAAGATACCTCAAAAAGCCAGGATGGCTGAACAAGCATCTCAGTGGTGAGTTGAAGATTTAAAAAAATATGTACAGAAAATGGAAAATGGGACTGATCACCAGTGGGGAGAACAGACAGGTAGCCCGGACCTGTAGAGCAAGGGTCAGAAATGCTAAAGCTCAGTATGAGCTGAGGCTGGCTAGGGAGGTAAAAAATAACAAAAAAAGGCTTTCTTAGCTATGCCCAAAGGAAGAGAAAGAGAAAGGAAAGGGTAGGATTGCTGCTCGATAACGATGGCCAATTAGTGTCTGGTGAAAAAGAGAAGGC
Organism: Lerista edwardsae; assembly: GCA_029204185.1. Classification (NCBI taxonomy): domain Eukaryota; kingdom Metazoa; phylum Chordata; class Lepidosauria; order Squamata; family Scincidae; genus Lerista; species Lerista edwardsae. The sequence continues at coordinate 5,763,335 of JAJKFI010000018.1, read as the reverse complement.
GGAGCTGCTCAACTCCTACTTTGCGTCAGTCTTCTCTCAGAAGGAGGACTGTGCAAATGAGGATGCTGGATCCTTGGCCAACAAGGGGAAAGCTGTACATCCCCACAGAGGTAATGAACACCTGGGCAGCACAGATATGCAGATTAAGGTTGACAGGGAGCTTGTCAGAAACCACCTAACTGGCCTGAATGAATTTCAGTTATTTGGACCAGATGAGTTCCATCCTAGAGTCCTAAAGGAACTTGCAGATGTACTTGCTGAGCTCTGTCAATCATCTGAGAAATCCTGGGAGACAGGGGAGGTGCCTCCAGACTGGAAGTGGGCTAATGTGGTCCCAATCTTCAAAAAGGGGAAGAAGGAAGACCCGGGAAATTGCAGGCCTGTCAGTCTAACTTCAATACCAGGGAAGTTATTAGAACAAATGATAAAACATACAATCTGTGCACACCTAGACAACAACTTCATGATTAATAGAACTCAACATCGATTTGTCAAAAACAAATCTTGCCAAACCAATCTCATCTTTTTTGATCAGGTGACAAGCTTATTGGATGGTGGGAATGCTGTGGATGTGATTTATCTTGACTTCAGTAAAGCATTTGACAAGGTTCCACATGACATCTTAATCAGCAAGCTGGAAAAATATGGACTGAACGAAATCATTGTTAGGTGGATCCGCAGTTGGTTGGATAACGTACACAAAGAGTGATTGTCAATGGCTGTGCTTCGACCTGGAAGACAGTTTCAAGTGGCGTGTCCCAGGGCTCTGTCTTGGGCCCGGTTCTCTTTAGCATCTTCATCAATGACTTGGATGAAGGGATACAAGGGGACCTCATCAAATTTGCAGATGACACAAAACTGGGAGGAGTAGCAAACACTATAAGAGACAGTAAAAGCCATCAGGAAGACCTTGACAAGATGGAATACTGGGCTGTAAAGAATAAGATGAAGTTCAAAGGGAAAAATACAAGGTTCTACACTTGGGTAAAAATAACCCAAGGCACAGCTATAGAATGGGGGAAACCTGGCTTGGCAGCACAACATGTGAGAGGGATCTTGGAGTTGCAGTGGATCACAAGATGAACATGAGTCAGCAGTGTGATACAGCTGCAAAGAAGGCTAATGCAATTTTAGTCTACATTAATAGAACCATAGTGTCCAAATCACAAGAAGTTGTTGTTCCGCTTTACTCCACATTGGTGCGACCTCACCTGGAGTACTGTGTTCAATTCTGGGCACCTCAGTTCAAGAAAGATGCAGCCAAATTGAAGCAGGTTCAGAGAAGAGCAATGAAGATGATCAGGGGGCGGAAAACCAGTCCTATGAGGAAAGGTTGAGGGAACTTGGTATGTTTAGCTTGGAGAAGAGAAGACTGAGAGGGGAAATGATAGCACTCTTCAAATATCTGAAGGGCTGTCATAAGGGACAAATCTGTTCTCATCTGCCTTTGACAGTAGAACTAGGTCCAATGGGTACAAACTGCAAGAAAGGAGAATCCGGCTGGACATCAGGAAGAATTTATTGACGATAAGCACAACTCGACAGTGGAATAGTCTGCCAAGGGAGGTGGTGGATTCTCCCTCACTGGAGACCTTCAAGCAGAGGCTTGACAGGCACCTGCTGGGGATGCTCTAGGAGGATTTCCTGCTACAGGCAAGGGGTTGGACTAGATGACCTTGTAGGTCCCTTCCAACTCTATGATTCTATGATATTGAAAATTCACTTGAAAATTCAAACTGTTTCTACTCACAAAGAAATATAACATGAATAATTGTCCACAGTTTCCAAGACGGCTGCTTCCAGCTTTCCGTGACCCACCTGACATCAGGTCATGACCCATGAGGTGGGTCCAGTTTGAACAACACTGGGTTAGATTATAGGTCAAGGAGAGCAATAAACAAACAAGCAGGCTTAAGAACTGCTTTGGGCATTGACAGTGTGCAAGTGTGGATCTTAGGTAAAATGATGGAATGATGAGATGCAAGTATTTCTAATAAATGAGCATTTTTAAAACTTTTCTTATCTATAGATTCACTAATCACCATATAGATCCTTGGTCGCTTTCTTGTTCGAAGGAGATAATCAAGCAATGCGAATACCTTTTCAAATAAGGAGCTGCATGCTCCAGGAGCGGATGGACTGGACCCCAAAGGCTTGACAGCCCTGATGGTGTTCCCTGAGCTGCCTTTTCCATTTCCGCTTTCCTGCTATGGCTGGCGAGCCTCTGAGCTGCCCTTCTCCCTCCCGTATGAGTGTTCAGCCTGGGAGCACACGAAGCCCAGTTATGCCTTGGGTCCCCCTTCCGTTGTGATGCAGTTGGGCCCACCCCGCGAGGGTGAGTAAGCCTGACTGCTTGTATTGCAAACGCATAGCAAAAATCAGCAGCTGCAAAAAATTGAATAAATAAGGCCAAAAAAAAAAAAATGGTCCCAGGTTTTTTCTCCCCCGCATCAGTTGACTCTTTTTTCCCCCCTCTGCCTTTTGTTCTTCCGTGTAAAAATAGAATTTTATACATTGTATAAAAATGTCAGCGCTTTGTGCGCTTTTCTCATTCTCCTGCTCACACTGGGTACACATCCAATTTACTGCCACTCAAGTCAGAGCACCCAAATGGCAAATAAGCAAACTTCCTTTGTGAAGTGGCACCGGTGTCATATAAGCATTTTACAGCTAGCTTGCGCTAAGACAAAGACATGACTGGCAGGGCTGCTATGGTAAACAATGGACACTGAGAAGGCTCTCCTTTCTGACTTAATCGTCTAGTCAAAATAGGGAATGTTCTTTTTAGATGATTGACAGCAAGAGACGGGTATTCTGCTCCTGGGAGAGCACCCAGCAAAAACCCAGACTGGAATAAAGCATTGTAGCATCAGGCATGATATCCTAGTGTGTGTAAAACTGCCCTGCAGTGATCAGATAATGAATGACTCAAAGCCTCTGACTCAGGCACATTTCCTGCAATTGTGAACGCCTCAGACCCTTTAAGATGCATAGAAAGCAGTTGTATGGATTTGGTGCAGCTCTAAATCCATAATCCTATGCTACTTTCCTGGGAGTAAGTGCCTTCAAAACAGTGGAACCTAATTCCAAGACATCATGCATTGGATTGCTCTATAAGTCAGTTTCAGGGTTGTAGCTATTTTCCATAAGGCAACAGTTTAAGTGCTGAGAAACCTACCGGTTTGCAAAACAAACAACATAAACGCTCTTGGAGTCTGGTGAGCGCACACAACTTAAGTGCATGTCTGGAAGGGTAGACCATGTGGGTTTGATGGCAATGGCAGCTGCCGAATCCTAACCCTCTTCCCAGACCTGATCCTGTGGGGCAGGTCCACATAGACCAGCAATTTTGCTAGCATGGGTCTGAGTAGACCCCCACCCAGTGGTGTTATGCTGCCAGAACGCTGGGTGGGACATCCAGGTGATCGACAGCCCGCCCGTCGCGTTCTGCAGCGTTACACCGTTTGCGTAACGTATGCAAGCGGCGTAATTGGTTACGCAAACGGCGTAACGCTCCAGAACGCGACGAGCGGGCTGTAGATCACCCGGATGTCCCGCCCAGCATCCCGGCAGCATAACACCGCTGCCCCCACCCCCAGTGCCACAGTGGCTTATCCCAGGGAAAGGAACGATTGCTCCCTTATCCAGAGGAGACCTTCCCAGCAGCCCCACCCTCAACAGGAAAGCAGCAGTAGCCATTTTGGCTTCACTGCAGAGTTTGGGTGGAGGAGAATAGCATTGGACTGTTAAATCTCAGTATTCAATATCTGGCGTGACATTTTGCAGTGTTGGGTTGCTGGCTTAAAGTTGCATTGTTTGGTGAATTGGATGACACTACTCCATCATAGATGATCACACGTTCTATCTTTGGGGAACATTTGCTGCATCAGCACCTGTCAAGGAACCTATGTACATTTGCTACAGAACTCCAGCATAAAGCAGCAGATTGTAGGGCATGATTTGTGTACACTAAGATGGATGTGGAACAATGTTGGGCTTCATAGCCACCTTTAGCGATCTGAGAATGGATTGGTTTGGTGGTAGCCTGAACATACCTTGGCTGCATGGAGCTGTAGAGTGAATGAATGTCCTCCCCCCCACCCCATCTTCCAAACATGCCATATCACTGTTGCTTGAAACACCCCTTAGCATTAAATATAAATGCAGTACTACTTTCAGTAGGAATTGAGTCAGGTCAATGGCTTATCTAGCTCAATATTGTCAACAGTGAACACTGTGTAGGGGTTCTGGTAGACATTTTTGTTGGAGATGTTAGGGACTGATGGCGAGTGCAAGACATCTGGTTTACCATTTTATGCACCTTTTAGCTAGTATTTAAATTGTGCAAAGGGGACAATTTGGATGACTTACACACACATGGCTAAGCAGTTTGTGGGACAGTGTGCCAGACACGGGGGAGACGCCTGTCCCAGTTTTACAACTTTGTTTCCCTTTTATACTGGAAATGATATGAATTTGTGACTGTCTACACACTAAACATGGACCTTCCTACAGAATCTTGCAGCCTTCTTCCCAAATAAAAGTGTAGACCACTGAATGACCCCTGGATCAGCCGTAGGCACAGTCCTGAGTGCACGTTCAACCAGGGCATGTAGTTGCGCGGGCCGAAGAGTATCACAAACGTGCCGTAAGGCACATCTGCACCACTCCAGGTGGGAGAAGGGCTGATGTGGGCAGTCTTGCTGGCCCGTGGAGGCAAAGATGGCCTCCTCGCTGCCCAGGTAAGTTGGGCAAGCCAGGCCCAGTTAAGCTACCCAGTTAAGCCACCCAGGTAAGACAGGCCCAGGTAAGTCAGAGAAGGTGGGAGGGAGGCAGAATGAGACAGAGGGAGGGAGGGCCTGTGGGTGGATTGGCCTGGGGAGGGGGTGGAGCATGGATCCAGTACTTACGTTGGGTCCTAACCCCCATCCCCAGCCTGATAGGCCTCTCGGATTTGTACCAGCAATTTTGCTGTCATAGAGATCTGAGAAGCCCTATTGGGGCTGCTGGGGCATACCCCAAGGTGGCCCCCAGCTACCTCCTACACTCAGCTGGATACAGCACAGGCTTGTGGACCTGCCTGTTCTGACAGTCTCTCAGCTAACCTATTTCACAGGGGGGTTGGGAGGATAAAGTGGTTGAGGGAGAACCATCTGTGCAACTCTGAGTAATCTTGAGAACAGTAGAGAAACAAGAAATGAATGCAACAATATTCAGTCCTCCACAAAACCTGAATGTAAAGCCACAGGACACTAGTTCACTTTGGCAATTGTTCCTGATTGTATAGCTTTCTTTTCTCCTTTTCTGCCTAACATTAAATAGCATTTTTATTCAAGTGAAATGAGCTCCTTGACAGTTTGTTCTCAGTTTTCACCCTTTCCAAAAGTGTATGTTAACAGCTGAAAGAATTAATGTGTTAAATAAAGCATGCTCATTCAGATTGATGAATTGAAATGAGTTGCATGCGCCAGTCAAATTAAATGAACAAACTTCTCTGCTATTGATTCTTGTCAGAATTGTCTATGAATATGATGAAGCATGTCAGAAATTAATTAAGTCCCGGTTCCTGAAATGATTAGTGAGGCCACGGTGTATAGGTTTGTCTGGGTAAAGCAAGAAGGGCCGATGTGCTCAACGGTATCACATGTGCGTATTGGCATGCGCACGTCAATCTACCTGCTGTGTGTGTGGGCTTAGTCTCATTTCTCAGTCTTTTACTTTTATAGTATTTATTTATTTTAAAGATTTGTATCCCACCTTTCCATCTGCAGGAGCAAATGCTCAAGGCGGCTAACAATGTAGACTCAAAAATGAACAATATATAAAACAATTTTACAAAAGCAAAAGCAAAAAAGTGGCAATAACATTTTTGAGGAGGGAAAACTGAAAAAAAAACTCAAGTTGTAGAGACACAGGGGACAGATGACAGACAGACAACGACAGAAAACGGCACATCACACAAACACAAGACGGAACAAAAATGTTTTGAGACCCTACTGAAAGGCCATGAAGGAGAAGGAGGTTCCCCTGGAAGAAATTCCATAGTTTTGGCACCACCACAGAGAAGGCTCAACCCCATGCCACTACCTCTACCTTGGGATAAAGGGGGCACCTGAAGGAGATCCCCCTCAGATGACCTAAGTGTGTGGGCGGAATGAATGGGAGAAGGTGGTCCTTTAGATAACCTGGGCCCAGACATGTCTTGAATATTACCAGTACTAGTTTCTAAGTCCCTAAGGTGATGCTTGTGGGCAGACATGTTCCTGCACAGGTGCCTGGTCATGTCTGCCTCGCCACTTGCTGCTCTCATTGCTGTGTAGCTTCCATCCCACCCAGCCCCTGGGCTTGTATTATGAAGGAAGTAGTGAAGAGAGCAGAGGAGGAGGGTAGAAGACAGAGTATTCCCTTGCCATGAAACTCAAGCATGTGCTGAGCCATGTGCTAAGGCCATTGTGCTAAGCAGAATAGGTGTAGGCAACAGTGGTGGCCAAAGAGTTAGAGTCATGGAGGATGGCAGAATAATGGAAATAAGCTGTGTCATATGCCTGGGTAGGTAGGTGAGTGTCTGCTAGTACATGGGTGGGTGGTAAAACTTGCATGCATTCATGTCTGTGGGTGGATGAGTGGCTCAAAGGTATATATGTGTGGCTGGTTGGCTAGAAGGTGTATGTATGTGACTCCTGCCTAGTCTTGCCTTCTTTTTGAAGGCCATGTTGTGGTCCTTCTGCCATCTCAGAATTCTTCTGGTGCCCACAGATTCTACAAGGTCGCTCAGGGTGCAATCCTAAACTGAGTTAGGCCAGCATAAACTAAGCCAGCAACGTTTGGCCAGCACAAGGGACATCGTAAAGTATGTTTGGACTACTGTCAGAGAGGCCAGCACACAGTCATGAGCCATTCTCCCTGACTCTGAGAGTAGTCCAAAAACGCTTTATGGTGACCCTTGAGCTAGGCAAATTTTGCTTGCTTAGTTTATGCTGGCCTAACTCCAGTTCAGGATTGCACTCTCCGTGGTGGAGCTTCTACCTGACATCTCAAGAGAAGGCAGAGGAAAATTCCTGGAGATTTGCTGCCAGTTGGTGTTGACAATGCTCAGCGAAATCAACGCAGAGTGCAGTCCTAAACTGGAGTGAGACAAGCATAAACTAAGCCAGCAACGTTTAGTCAGCATGCTGTAAAATATGTTTGGACCACTGTCGTAGTCAGAGAGGCCAGCACATAGACGTGAGCCATCCTCCCTGACTCTGAGAGTAATCCAAACATGCTTTACGGTGGCCCTTGTGCTGGCCAAACTTTGCTGGCCTAGCTTATGCCAGCCTAATATAACTCCAGTTCAGGATTGCGCTCTCAGTATATGGCAGTTTCCCATGGCCTCTGATCTACGCTTTCACCATAATATCTCCTGAAATTAGGATCACTAAATGGCCTTTTTCCCTCAAAGTAGCCAAGGTAATGCAACAATTAAATCATTTTCTTTATATCCCAAAGATCGGAGAATCAGATTGCATATTGTATTATCAGTGTGTAAGAAGCATAAATTAACGTGTATTGGATCTAATTTTCCAGACCAGCATGGTGAAAGTGACAGTAATTGATGCACGTGAATCTTCTAACATACTTTAAACTGCAACACGGTCAGGAAAAAAAACATGAATTAACCCTTTTCAATATGATGTTTAAAAGGGCAATTTTTAAATCCTCCAGTGATACTGCTAAATGATCCTTTTTTTAACCTCAATTATGTTTTTCCAAGTTCAAATAAAATTCCTAACGATATACATCTGCTCTGTCTGCGGATTTCAGGGCTGGAGTTAAAATAGAATTATCACAGCGATGTGCTTTTCAGGTGAATCAAGTTACTTGATTCCTTGTGAAACCTTGTGGGTTTCAGACAAGGGAAAATGTGGTTGAGATGTCGATGCTATTGCTCCATTTTAAATGAAATGGGCAGCCCGGTCATACGCTGGCTGCTGGCGCCATGGCACTGGGCCAATGAGCCAGCTGGAGGTCTCTCGGGGTAAGGGAACATCGGTTCTCTTACCCCATGTTGGGACCAGGTAGCTTCAATGGGACTACTCAGATCTGCACCAGCTCAATTGCTGATACACAACTGAGTAGCCGGTGTAGGGCTTTCAGGTGAGGGAGGTTAAGTAGTTAAAGAGACATTACATTGCTGTTTACCCCTCTTCCCTGCATTTGTAAATTATCTCCACAATAAAGGTTTGTGCATTACTTCTTAACCTTTCCTCCTTCGCTTTTTTCCCTAGCCAACCATTGAGCTGAGCTGTGCCACTACACAAGGGCTCAGTCCACAAAATGGATTTTCCCTGTGATGTGGGAAAAGCAGATCCAGCAACAAGTTAGAGCACAATCCTAATCTAGAGTTAGGCCGTCATTGTTAAGCCAGCAAAGTTTGGTTGGTACAAGGGACACCATAAAGTGCTTTTGGACCATGTTTGGAGTCAGGGAGGATGGGGCACATCTGTGTGCCTGCCTCTCTGATTCCAAGAGTGGTCCAAACATGCTTTACGGTGGCTCTTGTGGCGGCCAAACGTTGCTGGCCTAACTGTGCCGGCCTAACTCCAGGTTAGGACTGCGCCCTTAGACACATTTACTCACATTGTGATGTCATGCTATGAGTGACAGGCGATCTCCCAATTCCCAACTCCTACTTAATGAAGGGCTGGCAGGAAGCTCCTGTAGGCCCAGGATTTTTCCAGGATTTTTTTTAAATTGTTGGCAAAAGTCCATGTAGGTTTTTTGTTTGGGGGTAGGAGCAGTGGTGTCATCTACTCCCGCGGAGACGGAACACTGGGTGGGACTTACGTTTGATTGACAGCCTGTCCATGGCGTTCTGCCGCCTGCCCGCCCGCCGCGCGGGGAGCCCCTGGTTGGCGTGCCCCACTGCTGCTCTCCCAGGCACCCGGCACACGCCCCTACGGCCCCTGCGGCGAGCCGGCGCCCCCTCGAAGGCCAGGGCAGCGGCAGAATGCTACGGACAGGCAGCCAATCAGAGCGTAAGTCCCGCCCAGCGTTCCGGCAGCTTGTTTGTGAATGACACCACTGGGTAGGAGGTACCGCAATGAGTTGTGTTCAGCTGGTGAGTTGTTGCATTGCTTTCCAATGAACAATACAGGCTTGGGAATATAAGCCCCACTCAGGTAGGTTAACAAAAGTATGTATATTTCTTAAATCGTTGCTGCAGCAGTGGTTGTAGACTAACAGCCCATTCCTCTTGGGCCAACCTGGTGGCAGAACATCTGTGCACACCAGCAAATCTGCAGAGATCCACCGGAGCAGGTAAACCAATGTAGAGGGTTGGCAGAAGGTGGGGAAGGAATTGAACAGAGCCAGGGGAGGGCAGAATGGGGCAGCAACGGGGTAGGGAGGAAAGTGGATCAGGCCTGGGATGGTGGTGGGATTGGCAGTGGTGGTGCATGCCTAATCTAGAGAACCTTTCTGTGTCTGATCCACCTTCACGAAGCAATGTGGACTTGCACCAGCTGTTGTAGGTTCAGGTTGCCCTATAGCAGTTGTGGGGCTTACTTACCCCAGGGCAAGGGGACAAATGTCCCCTTACCCCAAGGCTTCCAGCTGCCAAGGCTTCCAGCTGCATATGATGCAGGATGCATAGGATACACTGGTGCAGCTGCATTACTGTGCAGGTATTTGGATGAGGCTGTTTTCTTCTCCCATTTCCATAAATTAGGAAGTCAGTACTCTGTAAGAGCTGGTAGATGTTGAGAGGCTGAGCTAGACTGGGCTCCCCAAAACAACGGGAAAACATTTCAGCTGGGAAATTGTTCCCATAGAGCTGCGCTTTGACAATCTACAAGATGAACCAATGCCAACCCCTGGCACTGTGGCTCTTCCCAAAATTAGTCTTTCTAAGCATGAAATTCAAAGCTACTCTCTTGCACACAGTCACATTGGCAACACCTTTCAATGGCAGCCTTAACAAAAAATGGATTTTTCCTCCTCCTGTACACTGAGCTGGAATAGCAGTGGCGGCTGATACATTTTGCACTTGACTGAGAGAGATTTTTAATGCATCTTGGAGCAGTGGGGTGCAAAAGTTTGATGGTTTCTTTCCACTGAGCACACAGGAGAGCATAACAGCCCATCTTTATTTGCTGAGTCTATCTGGGAGAGCGCTAGGAGTGAGGGATTCCGCCAAGCCTTTGTTCATGTCAGAGGCACTATCTATTTCAGTTCCAAACCACTTAACAGCAAGATCCCTGTATTTAAAAACAAGTACTGGCACTATATTCCTGATTTTTTCTTTTTCTTATATACAGTGCAACCTACCTCCGTTAACAATCAAAGGCACGTTTTACCTCTGACTTCAGAGCTTTGCCATCTCAGGCCATTCATGGTCTTGATTATGAATAAGAATCCGTTTCATGCATTGGACTGAGGTCCAAATGTTCTTGTGGCATCTAATTGCCCCACAGAGAATAAAGTAAGAGTATGATGGATTGTATAGTGCAGTGGGGCCACCATATACACGAGGAGACTCCTGCGGCTGCTACAGCTCCCACAGGATGCAGCGGTAACCATTTTTGTACAGTTGCTCCTCCGGGAGCCTGGTAAGTCAGGACTGGGCTGTGAATCAGTTGATCAGTTCATAGGAATCCGCTACCTTCTGATGCAAATGCAGCTGCTACTTGGAGCCCTAAAAGACTTGTGTTATGCTCAGCAAAATTCATCAAGCTTGGAAGAACATGCGTCTATATATCTCCATTGCTTATGTTTGAGGATGTTCCACCAGATGAACCAAAGCCCTAAACCAAAAGAGGCCCATACAGTTATTCCTTGCAACTATGTCGTGCTACTTGAGTAACAATATTTCAATGGCTCGAACAATATTTTCAGTGTTCTCAAAAAACTATGGAAAACACTTTGGCTTTATACAGTCTGATCTCTATTGCACCATTGTGCAATACAGGTTTATGGGGGCATACATTTTATTTATTTACTAGCTTTTTGTTAGCTGGTGTTGCCCGGGTAACAAATTATCCCAAGCTCTTAGGCGACCCCGGAAACTATGGATTTGAAACTAATGACGGCCGTTTTCAAGTATTTTTACATGTCACCCCCTTCGCACCCCCACCCCTAGGGGTGTTGTACCCCTGCAGTGTTTGTCGCCAGACCGCAAGGCATATGCATACCAAGTTTGGTGTCAATCGCTCCAGGCATTCCAGCAGGGCATGGCGGACGTTTTGTTTCGCACCACTTCTTGCCCCCCACGCCGAGGGGGGGCGGACCCGGACTCCAACGGCGTCGGGAGCATCGCCGCTTGTCCCAGCGACCCCGGAAACTATGGATTTGATGTGGATTTTGGCTGTTTTTGACCGTTTTCATGCAGGGGCCCCTGTGTAACCCAACCCCCAGGGGTGCTAGGGGGCCTGACCCCCGCAGTGTTTGTCGCCAGGCTGCAAAGCATGCGCGTGCCGCGTTTGCTGCGCGTTGCTCCAGGCATTCCAGCAGGGCATGGCAGATGTTTTGTTTCACGCCCCTTCTTGCCCCCCATGCCGAGGTGGGGCCAACAGCATCGGGAGCATTGCTGCTCGTTCCAGCGACCCCAGAAACTACGGATTAGAAGCGGATTTTGGCAGTTTTCGACCGTTTTCATACGGGGGGCCCTGCGTACCCCCACCCCTGGGGGCTCTAGGGGGGCCTGACCCCCGCAGTGTTTGTCGCCAGGCCGCTAGGCATGCGCGTGCCGAGTCTGGTGCCAATCGCTCCAGGCATTCCAGCAGGGTATGGCGGACATTTTGTTTCGCACCCCACGCCAAGGGGGGCCGAACCCAGACTCCAATGGCATCGGTAGTGTCACTGCTTGTCCCGGCAACCCCGGAAACTATGGATTTGACGCCAATTTTGGCCATTTTCAACCATTTTCATGCAGGGGCCCCTGCGTACTCCCACCCCCAGGGGCGCCAGCGGGGCCTGCCCCCCTCAGTGTTTGTTGCCAGGCCGCAAGGCATGCACATGCTGAGTTTGGTGCGTGTCTCTCCAGGCGTTGCGGAGCCTATGCGGCACACACACCCACACTCTTTTATTTATATAGATTTGAAGAATTTATATCTCGCCTTTCCCATGCCGAAGAAAATGCTCAAGGCGGCTTACATGGGCAGGCTAGTCTAAATCACCATTGTTTAATGGGTTTTTTACACATATACGGTATTCTGTGATTCAGCAAATCCACGGTCCCAGATGTGGTCTTCACAGAGTGGTTCTCTCCTCTGGCTATGTGCCATTGAGCTTAAGCACTTGCACGCATGTGCACTCACTCACTCACTCACTCACTCACTCACTCACTCACTCACTCACTCAAAGAATACTACCTAAGAGCAACTCTGTAATTGTAATTGATCTGTTTGGGGGAATATACATTGGGGGCTTTAACCAAAAGAAGGATTAACCTACTATACTACGCACACTCTGGATGTCCTGAGTTCCCTATGGAAATACAATAGTGAGGTAGGGTTTTTTTCTGGATGTCAATACCCTTCTAGTCAAAATACAGGTCAGTCGATTTCAAGCATCTCCTTCTCCATCCATCAAGAAAAAATGAAATAGAAAATTATAGTAGTGCAATGTCCTTCAGGTACATTGCAATACATCATTGTCCAAACGTATCACTGAAAGAGGTGCTTAGATATTTTAATGGTTTGTTTTTTAAATAGGCTAGAGAGAAAATTCAAGCAAGTTCATTTTTATTCCATCAACAGCACTGGAATGGCAACTTCTAAATAGTGGGATCTGTTTTTCGTTTTTCTTTTGTGAGCATGGCAAAAAAAGGACATCACCCTTTATCAACACATGACTGCAAACATTCAACATGCAAGGGCAGAACCAAAGAACGGAATTCTGTTCTCTCACCCTTGCTCTTTAACTGAAATGCAAGGTTGATAGTAGGATTGTATGAGTATCAGTGTTAACTCTCTGCTGCAGACTCTGGCAGGCAGCTCTAAATCACTAAGGGGTGTCGGAAAGCAGCAGGACAATCTGAGAACCACAGGAGATTCGGGGGGGGAATAAAAGAAGCAACTGGACACTGCATCCTGGTGGTGTGTGATTGGAGACATCAAAAGCCTCCTGCAGAGCACAAGTTGGAGGACAGCATCAGAATGCAGCAGCATCTATTAAAGGAATCCCAAACAGGGATGCAGGAACAAGGAAAGGGAAGGGCCCCTTTTTAAAAGGAGTGAATGAGCTACCTGTAGCCAGTTGGCAAGTAGGAATATTGCTGTATCTGCTTGGACTCGTGTTGCCTGACATAGAGTTGCTACGTTCAGACCTTCCTCCATGGATGTGTCCCTGCCCAACTAGCCCATGGCAGACGGATTAGAGCGGATGGTCTCAAATGTGGTCAGTATGAGGCTCAATTCATACATTATTGCTGTGGCATCATGGCATCACTGTGAAGTGGCTCCCCTCTGGCTGACCTTTTTGCTGCAGTGGAAACATAGGCTGGGCTCAGAAACTATGCCTCACATGCACTCCTGTATGCATGAGGGTTTCCTGGTAGTGCACCTGGCATAGCCTTGTTCTGGCTACTTTGCAGGTTTAGAGGCAAGGGCCTGCGTGTTGGGCCATGTAGCCTGACATGGAGGCAAGATCCAGTGGTGAAGGACACTGCTGGTCCAACTCCCACTCCACCCTTCCTGCCCTCCCCAGAAAGTGTGCAACGCCAGCAACTGGCGTCTTCCACCTACAGGTGGTACCACCACCTCTGGTTACTATGGGGCTGTGGTTGGCCTAGCACCAGTGGTAAGGCCTTCCCAAAGCTTTCCCACTGGTGGTGAAGGTGCTTTACGGCACCTTCACCACAGAGATGTGGGCGGTATGCTCATACTACTCACTATAAGCCTGATAGGATTGGGCTGTCAGACTGCAATGAGTTCAACCTCCCAGCAGTGAGTCATTATCCTATTAGCAAGGTTGCCCAGGCAAATGTCCCACCTCTCCCAGGACTCACCCTGTATCAGAACCAGAACCTGACTCTGCCAGGTCACTGGTCATCCCCAACAATCCTCCAGTGGGGTTGGGGAAGCACCGAAATGGCATTACCTCTCCTCTCAAGCTGAGCAGCTTTTAACAGAGTAACCTAGTCAGAAGCTCAAGAGAAGATTCCTCCCTCTCCTCATGCTGAATGACCATGAAGGGTTGGAGGACCTACCCTTCCCCAATTAAGTCCCTCAGACTGTACTGGTATGTCTGCTAGTTGTCACCAATATTGTGACCAAGTACTGTTTGAAGGCAAGCAAAAATCCTGCCCAGAGGTTAATCAGTCAAGAGGGTTTTAAAAAAACTATTAGCCCCCAAATGGCTACCAGATGACACATACTCTTGAAAGGGTGGCAGAATAGGGTTTGTTACTTCAAACCAAATTGAGATGTTTGAAAATGGACTTCACCCCTCCATAGTCTCCCAATTGAGACCCCCACCAACCAAGTATCTTTTTTGAAAGCAGGTGTGTGATCAAATTGCCCCTCCCCTCCCTCCCCTCCCTCCAATGCAAGTGCAGGGCTTGGTTACATTTCCATCATGATGTAAACAAATTCCCTCCAGACATTCGTGAGCAAAGATGATGCATCTTGGACAATAAAATTGAAGGCGCCATCATTTGTTCATGAGAGTGTTCAAAGAGTTTCCGTCCTGAGTTTTCCTTAGGAATAATCCTTTCTAAGTAACCTGGTACCTCGAGCAGTATTATTATCCCCATATTGCAGATGAGGATTGAGGCTGAATGAAAGTTGATTGACAATTCAAGGTTATTGACCGCACAATCCTATGCAAGTCTATTCAGAAGCGAGTCCCATTGTGCTGAGTGAGACTTACTCCCAAGGAAGTGTGTATAAGATTGCAGGCCTAGTGAGCTGTTGCTTGAGGTTGAGTTGGAACCAGGTATTTCAGTTCATAGCTCACAGTGGCGTAGCTACCTCTGGGGCGGGGGGCACAGTGGCTCAGGTGCCATCTTCAGGGCACCACTGAACCCCAAATTCTCAAAATCATGGGTTTACGGAATAATATGGTCATACCGTATACCATTTAGATGTAGAATTCCAGCCGGAATTCAATGAAAAAAGCCAGAGTGTGATGTCTCTATTCTATCAAAAGTTATGGCCAAAAAAGTAAAAACAGAAAAGAAAACTTCTTTTGAACAAATGGCGATTTTCAAAATTGCGGTTTTAAGAAATAATATCATCATGCTGTAAACTGTTGGATGTGGAACTCTACCCGGAATTCAATGAAAAAACCGGAGTGTAATATCTCTAGTCTGTCAAAAGTTATGTCCAAAAACGTAAAAACCGAAAAGGAAAACAGATTGCGATTTTAAGGAATGTGGAATTTCACCAGGAACTCAGTGGAAAAAATGGAGTGTAATATCTCTATTCTAGCAAAAATTATGGCCAAAAACATAAAAACCAAAAATAAAACTTCTTTTGCAAAAATTGCAGTTTTTAAAATCGTGGTTTTAAGGTTAGGGTTAAGGTTAGGTGAATACCGTTGGTTGCGGAATTACCCAGAATTAAATGAAAATTCCCAGAGTGTAATAACTTAATGCTAGCAAAAGGTATGGCCAAAAAAAAAAAAATTGCCATGGGGTGTATGTGTAAATAAATTAAGTAGCCCCAGGTGCAAAATGCCCTAGGTATGCCACTGATAGCTCACATCCCTCTGCCTGGGAATGGAAGCAAAATAGGATTTCCAAGCAACCTGTTGCCATTGTAAATGCTCAAATTCAATGTATGAGGGCACACTCCTAACCAGCTTTCCAGCACTGACATAGCTGTGCCAATGGAGCATGTGTTGCATCCTGCAGTGGAGTGGTAGTCACGGAGGCCTCCTGCATTGCTCTTACTCTGGTGCTGGAAAGTTGGTTAGGATTGCACCCTGAGTTATGTTTTGAACTTGCAAAGCAGCCAAGGAATTTCAGCAGAGGCAAATAAATGTCAGGAAGACTAGAAAAAAAATAGTATTCTGCACTGTCATGAACAAAAGGGGGGTTGGAACCTATGACACACACACCCCAGTCGCCCACTCGGTTTGAACCTGCAGCTCAGTGGGGAACTGCCTTGGTAGTTCCAATCCGCTGCCACCAGCCCAGGCACCAGGTTGCCAGAGGAGTTTCCTGGGCTAAACTCCTCTCCCAGCTGAGGTTATTATTTCAAGAGTCTCTCTACTCACTCTTGCCGAGCGAGGAGGCTAATGAATCACGGTGAGCCGGAACAAGGCAAGAAGGGTTTTTATTAACAGATTTTATTAACAGTTTGCTAACAATAAAAGGGGGTGTAAAACACGACCTGGGAAGATACGGAACAAAATAAGTATAAACCTGACGGGGTCTTGCTCCCACTCAGATCCTGTCTCAATCTCCTCACAGCTTGGCTTCTCCCAGCAGCAACCCCTCTGCCTCCTCACAGAGCGCCTTTCCCCGCACTACACATTTTGTAGTGCAGCCAGCAAGAAAGAGGGAGAGAGAGAGAGAGACTCCACCCACTCCATGATCACCAGCTGGAGACTCATCCGATTGGCCAGCAGCCACTCCTCCTCCCCCCAGCTAGGATATCCTTTTTAGACCAGGCCCCTGGAAATGCATCATAACCTTGGAGGAAAGAAAAAAACAGGAGATGGCATCTTGGAAAATTTTTGAAGCTTCCGGACGGTCCAATATGGCCACCGGAAGTCAAGAGAAATCGGAGGAAAAGTGCGCGCGGCGCGTGTGATAGCCATTTTAATCTTTTAATCATTTTAATCATTTTAATCATTTTTTCTTTCCTCCGAGTTTTAATCATGCCTTCGTGTTCTGCATATGGGTGCACAAATCGCTGGACGAAAAATGGGATCACTTTCCACAGGTCCGTAAAATCATTGTGATTCGTTGCTACAGAAAAAAATATTACTTCACAAATAATAATAATATTGTGAGGTAGATATGAAGGAAAAAAATAAAAATAAAATATTATTACTTCATAAAGTATGCAGCCCCTCACAAACTGAAGTAGATATGAGGAAAAAAAATAAAAATATGAGGGGGGAAAAGGAACTTAATCCACACACAACCTTCAGCCGTTATTTTTCGGATACAAAACGTTTAGTTTGGTTTGAATTTTACACCAAATGTTACGTGCATTGTAGTCAATAAGACTACGGTATGTAATATGTAGGTATATTATTCCGATGCACATCCGAATACTCACTGTCCACAACCTTCTAAGCAGCGCATTTCCCTAGTCTTTGTAGGATTTAGAAGGTAAGAAGGAAATGCTGGAAAGTCAGTTGGCTCAGGTGAACAGCAAGTAGTCATGAGAGGTGCATTATTCAGATGCACATTGATGAAGTGAACTGCTCACCATTCATGAGGGGTGTATTATTCCGATGCGCATCTTATTAATCACTGCCCACAACTCCCTACTGATGTTCCTCTACGATCCCACGTTGTTATTTTGGTAAGTTTTTACTTCTGGAGTAAATAAATAAGTCCTAAACATCATGCGAAATCCCATTGAAAATCATTGGAATGAGCAATGTTTTGCACATTGCAAGATGGCGGCTAATCCCGCCCACCGGCTTCAGAAATCAGATAACAGAAGTCTATGGGATGGCCTCCCCTTGATCATAACGGAGCAGGCAAAGCCTATAAAACAACAATAGGTCAATGAAACACAGCTGTACATTCATCACATGTACATTCCTAATACTGCCACCAAATTAGCCCTGCTTGGGCAACATATCTGAGGCATGTCTAGGGCTGCTTAGGAATGTTGCCTAGATCAAAACGTCAACCAAGCTTGCACTGTTTAACCATAGACCATAGCAATAGCCATACTTCTGAACGCCTCATTTTTGGCTACAGATTCAGTGATGTCATGCACCCACTACGCACCACTACGCGAGTACCGGTTTCTAGCAGTTGAGCTGGCCTAAATCATTATTTGTTTGGCATTTGGACAAGTGCCAATCAAAAGTGAGTACCGGTTTCTAAATCATTTGGATGACACCACTGTACAGATTATATGCTCTGATCCAGTAACCAGCAACCTATGCAGTGCTTTTAGAAATCGGGCTTATTGCCTGAATGGAAAAAGTCCACTGAGAGATAGAAAAGCCAAGCTAGGATTCTGGCAGGAGTTCTGGAAAGGGTGGCTTGAGAACTACGACGACAATCTGACAAGAAGACTGAAATGGCCAGAGGGCAGAGGAATAAATGGAAGAGGCAGTTCAGTGCTGGCTCGTCCAGGTAGTTTATTCCAGCATGCTTGATCTGCTGATTTTAATTTGCTTCTGTGTCGTGAAGGGAATGGACCCATTCCAACTATTATCATTCCACCATCCAGAATCGACACATTCATCCAATAGTGGACAGAAAGGACAAGTTGTTCACCATCTGTTTCTGACAGCGATATGAACAGGTATTCAAGATCATCTAAATCTCATTTGCACGCCAGGATGTTTTCGACCATACGCTCCTCTGCTTTCTTCCTTATGAATCATCCGTGCCCTACAGGCTGCAGCTCAGTTCCCCCAGATGGAAGAACAGAGCACAGAACTAGAGAAAGCAAACCGGCCATTGAATGGATCCCTTCCCCCCCCCTCTTGCTTGTGAACCAGCCTATATGGCACTCAGCGTCACTCTGTGGCTTTTTCATGCTGTCACGTTCTTCCTCCACCAAAGATCTGCAATATATTAGGTCAAAAGCCATCTCGGCAGGAAACTTAATTAACGCCCTCTAACATCATTATCAGCACTCCACAGCACTGCACGCCCAGCCAGTGCGTGGGGTCCTCCATCCCCAAGCGATACTGATGAAAAAAATCTCCCTTTCCTTATGAAAACCCTGTTAGCATGCAATGCATTCAGTAAAAAACGCTGCATAAAAGCTTCAGCGGGTGCCCCTGTGGCTCGCTCCCCAAGGGAACAGTGGGGACAAAGAAAGACGGAATCATAGAGGACTCTTGAGTAACTGGCAATTAAGGTTGAAATGAGAAAAATTGGAACAGCCAAAGGAGCTCAAGTGGAAAGGTGTTTACTTCCATTAAGGAATTCCAGTGGTCCGTGTCCCACCTTCCACTTATCTAGTAGGAGCATGAAAATGTTCTTCCCAGCGAATGAAGAGCACATGCCCAGTAGCTATTGCTTTCTTTCCTCCCCAGCTAAATGTGTGTTGTCTCATCCCTGCAATTGTTAGCTTTATGATGGATCATCAAGGAAAAAACTAATGATGCTTTTAGTATCCTGTTTTGAAGTCACCCAGCATAGACGATAATTATGATAATGTACACAACAGCTTTTGCTTCAGTCAAAGCCTTGTCCCCATCCATCTTTTTTTTCCCCCCGTGGTTGTGCTGTTGTTGTTGCTGTTGTTGTTGTTGCTGTTGCTGTTGTTTTCCTGGCAATACCATGGGTAGCTATAACAGTTGCTGAACCAAAATTGCTGAACCCAAAGTTGCTGAACCACAGTTAATTAAAAGAATGTATATTGACATGCATAAAAAATATCAGGTCAGGGAATAGATGCAACATTGATTGAGTGGAGCTCTTTCACACTTATTTCACTTTATGAATGTTCAGATGCAGATGGATAGTGAGAAGGTTTAATTTCCGTATGTGTTGTTTTGTACTGCCTGGGATAATGTAAGCCTTAATTGAACATGCTCGCTGTTTGCGTGGAGCAATCAAGCATGGCCATTTTTTCATAGGCAGAGGTCACAGGTCAACCCCAAGCAAGTCCTAGCAATCTAGTTAGGGAATCATATTTACAATTGATCTAGCTAATATATGAAAGGGTATGGATCTGGAAAATTAGCATGCAGTGAAGGGAGCAAAACACCTACTGGAATTACAACACTTGCATTCAATCAGCTGGCTTTTTGCTTGTCTACAAAGAAAGTAGACAAGAGAAAGTTTATCTTCCATTCATTTTGTTTGGTTGAGCCTGGCAAAGGCCATCTAGAAATGCTTCTGCATTTTGAGATGCAACTTAAAATTGTATTCATATTATTCCTGACATCAACCATGTCCTAGTCATTTTGGTCTGACATTCATGAGTGGCACTGCTTTTCCTGTATGTAACATGCAGAATTCTCCATCTGCTGGGTAATATTAAGCTGCAACAGTATGGAGGGCTCTTTTAGAAATACTTATTTTGCTACCGAAAGAGCAGTTTATCCACTTGACAATCTCATTATATTTTATCAGCAAACGGATTTTTTTGCATCATCTAAAACATATCTCTTCTGTATGCACGACGTCCATATAACAATTATGCAAATGTTTGTGGACTGATGTATAACAGCCCAGTCCTATCCCTCCAACCTCCGCTAGTGCAAACATACCAAAAAGGGACATACTACAGCCGGTGGAGTAGGGGAGGGCAGAGCGGGAGGCTTTGGAAGGGATTAAAATCCTCTTTCCGCTCCATAAACCTCCTGCCATGCACTGGATCTCCTTGGACCTGTGCCAGCAAAATCGTTGGTGCAAGTCCAAGGAGAGAATGGTGGCAGGGAGGCTGCTGCTGCAGGGGATAGGATCCAGCACACTACCATCACTGGATCCAACCTTTTTCAAAGCCTCCCTGCCCTGTCCCTTCCTTCTGCCTCCCCCACCATCGTACCTGCCTTGCTGGATTCTTTTGGCTCCATTGACACATTCAGGAAGGCTACAGTCTTCCCACTGGTGCTCTGGCAGTTTGCTATTTGGTGCATTTTATGGCCATTTTTCAGCAGTCGCTGCTAGTGGACTGGTGGTTAAGTCTGCGCCTACTGGAGAAAGCTAAGCAGGTTCAACTTGCAGTCTGGAGTTGGGTGGGACACAATGGATGGAATGAGAAATCTGCTGACAAACCTCATGAACACACATTGTGAGTGTGGAATGTGTGGAATGTGGAGGAGTCAGCTACAATGGGATAACTTCTTGAGTACCAATCATGGCTACTCTGGAAGCTAGAAAGTGCAGAACATAGCTTGGACAATGACTGCACTGGGATGGACAACATCTGGTGGGTTGAGGGTTCTGGGAGTTACTCTTACAGAACAATTATTGTAAAACCATTATTGAAAAATAGAGGTTGAGATTCGCTTGTCTAAGCAAACCTTGGGCATTTGCATGGGAAAGGCGAGATACAAATTCTTCAGATAAATAAATACAATAGTGTAACACACATTCCACTAGCAGTGAGACTCAATAGGCCTCAGGAATTTTTCCATCTGTCCCACACACCTACGGCCTGCTGAAGTTATACATTTTGAAGTGCAGGAGCTTGTTATGAAGACCCTCCCATAGCCATGCCCCATTAAAGACGAAATTCTAATTGCGCCTTTGGGCCAACGCTAATGCTTGCGTCAGCCCAACATCATTAGCACTGACACGGGAGTGCTGACCCACACCCCAATGCCAGCTCTAGTGTTGTCAAGATGTATTGGAAAAGGCAGGAGCCACTCCGAGGATAGGGAGTGGTATCAGCAAAGGCCCCTTGTCCCAGATAAACCAGGGATTATAGGGTTAATCCCAGAAGGTATTTGCAAGCCTTGCACAGGTGCAGATGGGTGTGGCTGATGAATTAAAGCCTGCCCACTGATTGGCCTCAGTATATTGGCCTAGGTATAAAGCTAGGATGAGAGATGGAGAAGGAACTGAAGGAAGCTGGGATAGGACCTGGGAAGGTCCTGGAGGAGGACACCAGGTAGATGCTGGACTGCAGGCTGTGTAGGTACTGGAGGATGGTACCTTGGTAAGGAGCTTGGTAGGTACTGGAGGATGGTACCTGGGATACAGTGCTGGATGGATTGCTGACTGACTGAGGAACTGGCTGAAAGACTGGAGAAGGTAAGCTGACTGTGGGAAACAGTTGTTTGGCTGCCACGCTCCTGGAGCCACCAAAGGAAGGAGGCAGTTGTAGCTGGGACAAGCTGACTGCCTATTGTTTGGTGGTGGGGTATTTTGAGCAAAGCCAGTGATGAGGGCAGTCTGGAGGAGGCTGACCAGCCAGTGATCCCAAACAAAAGCTGCTGAAAGAGAGGAGGCCCAGTGGGTGACTGACCCCCTCCCTCTTGCCTATCTCTGAGGCTGCTCTGTGTGGAAACTAGTTAGCCTAATGTGGGCATTGAGGACCTTGGGGAGGCCCAGCAGGGAATTTGGCGGAATCTAACTTTAAGTTCTCTGTTGCAGGATGGGATTTGACGGAACACAAAATGACACAAGCAGCAACATTGTCCCATCAACCCCTGCTAACTGGGCAAGAGGCACTTTTTCAAGTGGTGCCCTCTTATATTTAGCAGGGGGAGAGCAATGGTCCCTCTTCACCCCAGCACAGTGTCTTTCTCGTGGCTGTTGCTGGGGGTGTTCTCCATTCTTTTAGATTGTGAGCCCTTTTGGGACAGGGAGCCATTTAACTTTAATGTTATTATTTGCCTGTAAACCGCTTTGTGAACTTTGTGTTGAAAAGCGGTATATAAATACTAGTGATTGATTGATCAGCGCTGGCCCACAGCCATGCTACACCTCCTGTGTGCCAGCTGAACTTGGCTGGTGCAAGAGCAGTTCTGGGCAGGGGAGGGAGGGAAGAAGTGGGCGGGGTGTGCGGGCTGGGAGGTGTGCTGATCCAGGGAGGGGGCGGGGCTGGGATGTGGTCATTAGGCTGATCCAAACCTCCGTCCCCAGGCTACGTGGCCCCAATTAACCCATAGGGGAGGCAAACATGCCCTTGTCCCAGGGAGGCTCCAGAGCTCTCCAAAGCTGTGCTGGATACAGCACAGGCCCACCAGCCTCACTGTTCCACCTCAGCTTAGGATTGCGCTCTAAGACTATCAACGCTCTAAGACTAACAATCAACGGTATATTTCTTCATTAGAATGTTTTCTTCTCCTGCCACATATTTCTACTTAGAAACTTATTGAACTTCCTTGAACAATCTAGCCCAGCAGTTCTGTGGGTTGCGACCCACAGTGTCATTTGGTGCATTGTGAAACTGATAGGCTGACAAGAAAAAGGCATTGAGCGCTATGGAAACTGAAACAGAGCAGCATGTGCACATTGACTCACAAGTAGGAGCCTGTGCCTCAGTCCACTTTGAAGGGCAGGCCAAGGGGAACACAATGCCACCAGAATGCCCCTATCTGATGAACGCAGCCCCCAACAAACTCTCGAGAAGGAAGTGCCCCCCACAAGCTGACCAGGAAAATGTATCAAGCCCTTATGGAAAGCAAAACTGAGTCATAAGTCACTTTTACTCATGAGTAGGTGACCATGCCTTAGCTCTTATTGAAGGCCAGAGAAAGGGGCTACTAAAATGTTCCCAAAATGACAACTGTGGAGTCCAACAAACACTCCAGAAGGCACCCCCCACTATAAAAAAGAATAAAAAAAGCTTGAACAGCTTGCAAAGTGACTCCCCCAGCCAACTCCATTATTAGTGAGCTTGTATTTATTTGTGTTCATTTGCATTCTGTTTGCTTTAATGCAATGTAGCACTGACAAATGGCACTCTAAATCAGCGGTCTCCAAACGGGAGACCACTGCATCCATAAAAAGTGTCCCCGGTGTGAACGTCTTCTGCTATTCCACCCAGGATGCACATCAAGATCCCAACCAGAGCTTCCAGGGATCTTCACGCCAAGCCATCTCTGGGGTCTGCCACCCTAGCATGCCCCATGCGTGGGGTTCCCCACAGACAACGGCTCGGCGCAATGACCCCTGTGGGCTGCAGTCGGGGTCTTTGTGCTCTTCACTCAGGAGAAGGATTCAGGGGGGACTGGATCTTGCCCATTGGCTGGAGTTTGAAACCCCCTGTTTAAAATGATTGATATGTACTATGCAATAGTTGGAAACCTCAAACAATATTTTGTTATAATTTTTAAAAAGCTGCTTATTATTAAAAGCCCATCCAAATCACAGTTCTATTGATGGATATTTCTCATCATTTTTGCAGAGAAAACTGAGAAACTGAAATGCTCTTAAACTCGGGACGCCTTAAAAAAAGTACATTTGTCTTCAGTATCTTAGTTTTGAATCTGCTTTTTAAAGATTTAAGAGCATGGTGCAAAAGGTACAATTCATTCATCAAACAAAAAAGATTAAGAAGTTAATTAACTCAATCCAGGGGGAGAGAACCCTTGGAAACCATTTTTCAGTGTGTTTCTATGAGCCATTGTTCTATGTTCAAGGAGAATTCACATAAAAAGTAAAATAAAAACAGTGAGATCTAATGACTGCGATAAGAAATGTTGGGGGCATTTGATTTTTCCCTATATAGCCATATACATCAGAATGAAATTCTACAGAGGCATTTTGTATTTTTTTAAAAAGAAATCTTTGATATGAGAATGCAGTTGGCAGAATTTTATCAAACCTACCCGGCTGCTCTTATCCAATTTTACAGCTGAACTGGCCAAGGCTGAAGGAAGTCACTGAATGAGTAAATTTCTCAGCTCATATTGGAATTCATGACTTTGCTTGTTCTAAAACTTTTACTTATGAATGTATGATGTTGCCTTATACTGAATCAGACCAGTGAGCCATCTAGCTTGCTATTATCTATTCTGACTGACTTACTGTAACTCTGCAAGAACTCAGGTATTGAGCAGGTGAAGAACCAAGGAGATCCGTGTAGGGCTCCATGGCCAGGGAGAGTTAGGATTCAGACTCTGCCACTGTCCCCATCTGTCTATTGGGCCTGATCCCTCAGGCCATCTCCCCTGCCCAGTTCTGCCTCACCTCCCCCAACCCCAAAAAGCTTCTCCGCCAACTGGAAGTGATACCCCAGCCGCTCCAGCACTGGGCCGCCTTGTTACCGAGGCCCAGCTCCGGTGGTATGGTCATTGCACTGGCGGGAAAATGCTTTACTGCACTTTTGCAACACTTAGTGCCTGTGGTACAAGTGTGCCACTGGTGCAGAGGTCCATAGGATTGAGCCCTGAATGAATCTGGGTATTTGGGGGGAAAAAAAGATGAGCCCCACCATGAAGCCCAAATGAACACAATGGAACTTACATCTGAGTAGTCGCATAGGCGTGTGCTATGAATCTATGAAACTTCCCCTATATGGGTATTCATTGTGTCTTTTTCTCTCCTAAGAACAGCCAGTCCATGGGGAAAGAAGGACCCCATGTGTTCATCAAACAAAAAATATTAAGAAGTTAATTAACTCAATCCATGTGAATGGGCTCAATCATGAGAATGGGCTGGTTCAGACGTCATCTGCATTCTTCTTGTAGAGAAATGAATAGTTTGAAGTGAAGATTTCAACAGGGGATGTGACGTTAAATCCCCACAAGTTGTTGGTTCACTCCTTTTCATGCTCAGTGCCATGATATCAGAGTAAAATAAGAGCATCCCTATGCCAACTTTGTATTCTCTTTGAAGGACGAATCCTCCATACATTTGTGTAATCCTGCTCTAAAGTCATCCAAGTACAGAGGCCTTTTTACAGGGAGGGCAGAGCTCTAAGTTTTGCAAGAAGCCTTACCTTGCAGTGGAAATCACTCCTCTCCTGTTCCGTTTTAGCCAATCTTCACAGGGAAAAGCAACATCTTGGCATTGCTTACTGGCTACAGCAGCAAGGGAGAGGAGGGATTTACATGACAGGGTAAGGCTTCTTGCAACACTTAGAGCTTTGCCCTCCCTGTAGAAATGCCACTGTCTAAGTAGCACTCATCCCCAAATCAACAGATTACAGCGCAGTCCTACCTGTTCCGTTGCGTCGATGCTACGTCATAGCGTCGACGTGATGGATGTAGCACCAACACGGGGCACCGAGCGGCACCCCCATGTTGGTGCTACATCTCTCAAGCCAACACTATAAGTAGCATCGGCTTGAGAGCACCAACGGGTAGCCTCCCTTGTGCCAAAGCCGGTCAGCGCGAGGGAGGCGCCGTCCCATTTCGGGATAGGAATTGGTGGGGGGAGGGGGGTTGGGGCCGGACATGGGTGGATCCAGGATGCAGCCATATGGCCAAATCCTATTGCCACTCGGGAGGCCGTGTGGCCCTGATTCAGGCCGCACAGTCTCCTCGGCTCTGTGCCTGCTGTTTAGCAGGCGCAGAACCGAGGAGCACATTGGGGAGGCTGGAGCCTCCCCAACGGTAAGGGAGCACATATGCCCTTGCGGTGGGGAGGCTCCAGCCTCAGAACCCCAGTGTTGGATTTGGCGCTGGCTGGTTGGCATTGCCAATCCAGCACTGGGTTGGATTGCACTCTTAATAAGTATTCAATCCTAACCTGGAGTTATGCCTGCACAGTTAGATCAGCAAAGTTTGCCTGGCACAAGGAACACCGTAAGTATGTTTAGACTACTCTTGGAGTCAGAGAGGCCAGCACACAGACATGCGCCATCCTCCCCGACTCTGATAGTGGTCCAAATGTGCTTTACAGTGGTCCTTGTTCCGGCCAAACTTTGCTGGCCTAATTTTGCTGGCCTAATTTCAGGTTAGGATTGCGCTCTAAGTTAATTATCCATTATGTGAAGCATCTGCTTTACTCCGAACAAGAAATGCTGTCATCACTATAGTTATGAAGAGATGCTGCACATGCGATGAGTAGCATTTTTTTTAAAGTTGCATTTTCTTTTTTTCTGTTCTTTATTTCATTAGTCAGCAAACAGACATTGAAGAAAATAAGAAACGTATACGACAATATTGTCTGATTTCCTCCACACTTGGGTAGACATCGCAACAGTGTGCTCCTTGACTCTCCTGAAAAAGCATAATGTGAGGGGTAGATTTCCCTCATAGATCTCTTTCTTCCACCCATTGGCAGATGTCATCTCCCCAAGGACTTCCCAGCCACAGGTTGGCAATCAGCAGGACCTGACTCGCCACAGCGGAAGGCAGTGAGTCAGCAGCATCCTTCAGAAAGATTGGTGAGGAGTGCAATGAATAGCAACAGGCACTCTATCTGGAGAGAGATTTCCAAGCACTTTTTATTCCTTCTTATTCCTTGACTGCTGTTCCACTGATAGCACAACAACCAGTGAGTTATTAAAAATGTTATGAGATTCAGAATCATCCATTGCCTCCCATCCCAAGCACTTCCCATTTGACACAACATTTGCTCAGAACGCATTTGCCTCTAGAACTGCTAGAGGAGCAGAAATCCCTCTTAATATAAACCGCATGTGGTTATGTTGATGGGGCGGGGAGAGAGTTCTGGTGCTGCTGCCTCTCCTTTCCCCAGATCTTTTCCTTTGCCAGTGCCACAAATGATAGGATCCCCTGCCATCACTGGAACAAAGCCAAGCAGAGAGCTTGAAAGTTATTTGAGAGCTGCTCAGTAATCTGGAGAATTCCCCAAACCTATCCAAAAATGCATAGCCATTTCCCTTTCCCTTTTTCTGCACCTTCCATTTTCCCTTCCTGTCTCTTCCAAGGGTCAGCCAAATGCCTACCCTGTGAGGCTTCCATAGATGCTAGAAGATGGAACTGACTTTGCTTCTAATTTATGTTTTTTTATCTTGTGTCCAAGAGACTGCCCCTATTTTAGAACCACCACAGGCTCATTCACTCCAGAGCATTTCACGTCATAGTGAGTGTCCAATGAAAAGGTAGTGAAGGATATTCTATGAGCAGCAGCATTTCAGGATGACTCTTGGTGCTGTTGCACCAAATTTCCTTTCTGCAATCTGAGGCCCCCAGTAGCCTAATTAGCTTCCCTTCTATCATCCCAAACCACCCTACTCTTACGCAAGGCACCACTAAACCCCACCACCAAGCAAATGCAAAAAGGCAATCAGCTTGCCTGCTCAGCCACACCAGCCCTCCTTCCTCCTCCAGTTGGTGGCTCCAGGGGCATGGCAGCAACACACTAATTTCAGCAGTGTCCAACAGCAATCTCCAATTGTACTCCATTTGATCCATTAGTCAGTCAAGCAATCCATCAGACCCAAACAGTTAGTCACACTTTCCAAACTCCTACCTGCCATTCTCCTCTCCAAAGATTCCACAGCCTTGTTCCACCTCCCTACCCCCCACACCTGCCTAACAGTCAAGCTTCCTCCTTTATTCCCCTGGTCCACATCATCCAAGCTGGGCTGCAGCTGTGAACTAGCTGCAAGCAAAGGCTCTGGGGTTAACCCTGTAATTCCTGGCTGACATGGCCATGGGGCCACTGCTGATACCATTCGCTATCTCCTTCGGGTAATCTTCAACATTTTCCATTACAGGTGCTTAGCTTAACAAAAGAGATTTGCAGAATCTGGGGACTGATTCACGTGACCATTCCACGGATGTTGCCTGATTTGAGCATAGGCTCACGTCATGACAAGACATCCTTCACCTACTCAGTTATCAAAGACTGTGATCTGAGCATATTCAAAGCTTTTTTTCAAAGAGTTTTTGGGTGCAGCAAAACTCAATGACAATGTTCAAGTGGAGTTGGTGTCACTATCTCTGCAAAGATTGTGCAAGGGTTGCTTGCCTGACCTAGGATCTTCTGTACCATCATGCATCTCTAACAGGCAGTTCATACCGTGCAGATATTATGCTTCATAAGCAGAGAGCAGAAGATGGAATTGCCTTCAGGATGAGAAAAACCTATCTGTGCATCCAAAGCAGGAAAGCTATCCCACATCCAACGTGTGAAAAAAACCTCCTTCCTGTTTGTTATCGTCCACCACTTCCTCACACCAGTCATTCCTTACAGGCAGCAGAAACATATAAAAGGCTTCCGCAGAGGAAGGGAAATGGTGCGTTAAGGGAAGCAGCTCAGCAGATCCATGAAGCTGGCAGCTTTCCACAGATTGCATTATCTGCTAAGTGCTGGGTTCATTTAAGCAAATGCATGTTACATTTCTAGATCTTAAGCTGAAGTTTAAAAAAACCAGTCTGTGGTAATTAAAGAATTATGCATATGCAACTGACCTTAATGCGCCTGATTCATAAAACAAGAATTCCAGATTGGAAGTGTGTTGCTGGAAGATAGTCACTCCTTGATGACTTTCCTTCTAAGGCCAAAGCCACAAATAGCTTCGTTGTGGCCCAAGTAGGAGCAGGTGAAAAAACCCATTTGGAAAACAGGATGACCGCCTTTCTGTCGGCCTGTACATATTTTACAGTGGAAAAATGGTGATTTGATTGCACTGGTAATAGCAGAAGTAATCAAAAGGGCCAAACCAGCAGGTTCACAGGCCATTAGCTACCGATTTGCTGAGCTAAAGAGAAATTGTGCCTTCATATATGAACAATAAGACTGCCGTGAATCATTTCTCTGGCATGTTTCAGGGTATAAAGTGCTATACAATTTTGTCCTCGTTCATCCTTGTAACAATCCTTTGCAGTCGACTAGACTGGGAGAGACACTAGACCACGGCCACGCAATAAGATTCCTAACTGAGTAATGGTGGAACCTGGATCCTCCACACCCTGAATAGACCTTCCATCCTCTGTACCCCGTTGCAGAACTCCTGCGTACTATATATCATGCTTTCTCTGGTGGACTTCCAATGGGTTTCATTTCCATTGGCCTTTCAACAACTGTGCTCACACAGGCCCACCCACAAGGTATGCTGTGCATCAGTACGATGCACTGACCATGACCCCATAGTGGTTACACATGGCATTGATACTCTGGCATTGATATCCTGGCTGCTCTGAGCAACCAGGATAGTCAGTGAGATAGCCCCAAGACCCTGGTGGTGGGCAGGAGAGAGACCCCTGGCATTGGGGCAAGAGAGACCAGGTGTCATAGGACATGGCACCAAGGAGGCCAGATGGGCAAACCATGTCATGGCATCCCTCCCCAAAGGTCAGAGAGCCAATGGGGTGGGCTTAATTGGACTTCTGAGAAAACATGCATAGGATTCTGCTGTTCAATAATGTATTGAGATCACAAGCTAATGCTGTGAGATCTGTGGGACCTGGACCTTAAAAATATTTGAAAGAAATTAGTACTTTAAAAACCCTGGCCTGTACTTATATTCAGGGAATAATGGCATAATTTTAATTCCTGTCAATAAATCCATAGGTCATGTTCATTCAGTATGCAGAAAAATAACATGAGACTATTGACTCATCACAGTTCAGTCAGTTTTGTGGTTCTGAAGTGGTTACAGGAGGTATTTTTTAATGGGAACAGCTTATTGATGAATATGCCTCTAATTCTGTGCAAAGTATTACCAAGTAAGAGAGAGGGAAACTTGATTTCATGTTTTTCCAAAATATTGCCAAGAAAGAAGCACAAGCCCAGTATATCATCAAAGATCACCAAGAAGTACAACTGTAAAACAACAGTGATTCTTCTTTAAAACTACAGATAATTACACAGTGCTTTGCCCATAGGTTAATATCTGTCGTGCCTAAGGCAGTGGTTCCCAACTGCCAACGTGATGATCTCCAGGGTCATCATGCTGCTGCTAGGTGACTGAGCAGCCTGGAGGAGGTAAATAAAAACATGTGTACTTACCTTTTGCTAGACTGCTGTATTGGAAAAGGCAGGAGCTACCCCAAGGGAGTGAGGGAATGGTATCAGCAATGGCCCCTTGTCCAGGTAAACCAGGGATTATGGGGTTAATCCCAGAACTCCTGCAGCAGGAACACAGCTGCAGGCTGATAAGGGCTCTGGCTCTGAAGGGAGGTTAGCACAGGTGCAGATGGGTGTGGCTGATGAATTAAAGCCTGCCCACTGATAAAGCTGGAGGCAGGAGCTGGTGAAAAGAAGCTGGATAGGTGCTGGAGGAATGGTACCTGGGAAGGCGCTGGATGGACTGCCTGACTGATGGAATGCTGGCTGGACTGCCTACCTGAAGGACTGTCAGATGGACTGGCTGAAAGGAGGCTGGATAAAGGAAGGTAAGGTTATTGTGGGGAATAACCATTGGGAGTTGTTGTATGTCTGCCCCACCCCTGGAGCCACCAAGTGGAAGAGGCAGTTGTGGCTTGGGCAAGCTGACTGCCTATTGTTTGTTGGTGAGGTTTGTTGGTGTTAGTCTGGAGCTAAGCCAGTGATGAGGGCAGTCTGGAGGAGGCTGGCCAGCTGGTGATACCAAGCAAAGCTGCTGGAAGAGAGGAGGCCCAGTGGGTGACTGAACCCCCTCCCTCTTGCCTATCTCTGAGGCCGCTCTGGAGGGGAAACTAGTTAGCCTGTTATGGGCATTGAGGCCCTTGGGGAGGCCCGGCAGGGAATTTGGCGGAACAACTGCCTGATCACCAATGGATATATGCCACCTCTTTTGGTGGAGTACGTCCAAGGATAGGAAAGGGGTGGGTAGGTTTTAAAAGGAGGGGATAAGATCCAGCATGTGCCATTGCCACTGGCTCCACCCCATCCTGCCTCCTCCCCATTCAGAAACTCCTTGTTCCTCCCACTCCCTCCCTTGTCCCTCCCACCACCCACCCTTCCCACTGTCTTACCTTCCCCCATGCATGGTGGCCTTGCTTCCAGTGACTGCACTGACAGCCTCATTGTGCTTGCTGGTGATGTCAGTCAGCATGATGATGTTGGGCAACATATCCAAGGATCCAGGCATGTCCACTTGCTTTCGATGGTGGGGCGTGGCTGGGAGGTAGGACTGGGTTGTTAGGTTCAAATAAAGTTAAAAGGATAGGCTTGAGTAAATCACATTTTTTCAGCTTACTTATCTCATAGGTTTCCCTCAAGCAAAACATGGCAAACAAATAATCTGAAGAACCTTTTTATTGTATACGGTGGGTGGATGTTTTGCCTTTTTGTTTTCTTATTTTTTCCTTTGTTTTGGTGAAAATATCTTTACAATGTTCATGCTATGAAAAAGTCTACACATAGTTCTATTCATGCATCAGAACATGTGCTTCATAAAATAAGGGCGCAACCCATCCCTCCTTTGGCCAACACAAGGCACTTGCCGAGTGCTGTCGCAAACGTGCCGTAAAATACGCCCATGCCAGTGCTTCTGGCACAGGGCTGATGCAAACAGTTGTGCTGGCCCTGCAATGCTGGAACACGTCTGCAATAAACCGCTCCTGCGCTGGCAGGGTTTGGCTGGCGCAAAGGCTATTCTAGGCAGGGGGAAGGCAAGCGGGCAGGTGGAACGGGGCTGGGGGAGGGTGTCCGGGCAGGTGGGGCAGCCTGGGGAAGGGGTTGGAGTCTGGCTCTGTCCATTAGGCCTCATCCAAACTCCAGTCCTTGGCCTGAGGGGCCCCGATTCAGGCTACGCAGTGTGTTTGGATTTGTGCCTGCTATACAGCAGGTGCAGATCTGAGCTGCCCCATTGGGATGGTTGGCGCCTAGGGTAAGGGGATGAATGTGGCTCCGTGGAGGCTCCATCCTACTCCCAACCTGTGCTGGATACAGTGCAGGCCGGCTGACCGGCCTGTTCAAGCACAGGTTAGGATTGCACCCTGTGTGAATAATCCACCTGATGGTCAAAAGCCTACATGATAGCAACTTGTGTCACAACATACTTGTTTTGCATTTCTGCCTTGGGTTTCAGGAGTCTAGGAGGACTAACTCAACCTTTCCAGGAAGGCATTTCCTAGTCAGAGCATTTGTTAAAAATCAATCACACAATAAGAATAAATAACGCTTTGCTAGTTATGCCAGCATCCGCATAGATAAAAAAGCAATAGTGACGTTCAGAAAGGTCAGAGAGCACTGAGAGAATAAGATGTGCAGTTCTTTTTCTAGTTCCTGCCTAGTTTCCTGATTATGAAAAGAAAGGGGATTTCTTGCTTTTGGCAGCTTCATGGAAGGAAAAAAATGTTTTAAAATGATCTCACTTTACAGTAGTGAATCTGCTTAGATTATGAACACGCTCATCTACCTAGCTGAGATCCTGACTTGATTGTCTATCTAGCTGAGACAATGTCTTAGGCCAGTGATGGCGAACCTGTGACACACGTGTCAAAAGTGACACGCCACAACGTTTGGGGTGACACACCAGCGTCCACCAATGCCTGACAAAAACTGAATTTGTTGTACTCATTTTTCATTTTTGTAATGATTTAGTGTTACTTTATATAATACAAAGCACCACACATTATTGCACTGTAGTTTTTGTTTAAAAAAATGAATATAAAGAATTGTTTGTCTTTTGTTGGGGGGGGGGGGTTGGCACACCAGCAGAGTCAAGTTAAACGTTTTCCA
>JAJKFI010000018.1:5719980-5730174 GCA_029204185.1 Lerista edwardsae | reverse complement strand
GGGGGGGGGGGGGGGGTTGGCACACCAGCAGAGTCAAGTTAAACATTTTCCAAAGTTTTGACACACTGAGCCCAAATGGTTCGCCATCACTGTCTTAGGCAGAGGTCCTTCTCAGCCCTATAAAGGCATCAAGGACTCATGAGCGGGGGGAGACCATCTGCAAGTCTGGCTTATGTTCTACTAGGACTGAGCTAGGATCCCTGTCTGAAGAGCAGTATTTCAAAAGCAGAGGTCAGTTAGTGTTAAATGCAGGGTGCAATCCTAGCCAATTGTCCAGCACTCGGGTAATGTAAGAGCAATGCAGCTCTGAGTAAGGAAACAAACATTCCCTTACCTTGAGGACGGCTCTGTGACCGCCCCCAACTGCAGGATGCAGCACATGCCCCATTGGCACAGCTAGGTCAGTGCTGAGAAGTTGGCTAGGACTGCACCCTAAGTCTTATTTTGCAGACATTTACAGTTGATCTCGTGAATTAGCCAGGAAGCTAGTTCAGCTGCCCTTTTATCAAGGAGGGATATAAACACTTTGCAACTGGGAAGAAGATTCAAGGAAGTATAGGGGTGCGTCACTTAGCCACGTTCTGCTCAATGACTGACCGCATTTACAACGGTGGTCACCTCCCCTCTCTAACTCCAGGCACCTTGCAACGTCTCCTGTGATGATTGCCTTTTCCTCCTCCAGATCTTTGACGTGGAACCACTGAACAACTGCCGGCTGGGAGCATTCCACTGAGCATGATCCTTTGATTTCCAAGCATCCGTTGATCCCCAGGAACAGTGGAGCCCAGTGCAGGGCATTACTATGGGGGCCCCCACCATCCCCATGGGGCCTCCCACTCACCATACAGAGATGGCGAGAAGAGCATTTGGGGTGTCGCTTGCAAAGTCGCTGCCAACTGCTTCCGAGAAGGCCATTGTGGGCCTTTTGGAGGCAGGGCCAGGTGGGAGGGCCCTATGAGCAGCCACTCCACTTGCCCCACTGGCTTACAGCCCATAGAGATCCTGGCTGCAGCAGAAAGGGATCTATTTGCTGCACCAGTGCAGCCCCCCCCCCCAAAAAAAGCATGGGGCCCAATGTGATGGCGTAGGCCACAGTCGTTTAAGGCCAGCCCAGTCTGTAAGATAATATAGGAAGTGAGGCATGTGTGGCCTCTTACTGCTATCACTTCTGCATCCCTCAGTGCTCAAAGGATCAAGCTCAGTAGTTCATCTTCTATGCCACTTACATTACAATTTCCCTTTTGTTCTTTAGGGAGGAGGTTTTTTGACTGTCATTGATTTCATTAGTTATTTCAATTCATCAATTACTCCAGTTAACAACATTGTTGGCGAGCATGTAATTGGTCAGAGGTTGTTTGCAGTCACCCCTTTATCCTGACCTTTCGTGATGAGCACTGTTCTTCCAGTTCTAGTAAACCCCCTTCCGCTATTTTGGAAGCACCTGATTTGGCACCCCTTTCTACATTAATGGTATTGTGGTCCACATGGGACAGTGCCACATTCATGTGCGCATTGCTGTGTGTTACATGGCAATTCAGCATGGACAGAGAAGCCCATAAGGAATTGGCATTGCACTAAATCCAGCGGTGTCATCCTGGCGGAACGGGCCGGTACGCCATTCCACGGACGGGCCCGGGCCGCACCACCTCTCCCGAGGACGGGCGCACTGTTTCT
The DNA here is from genome assembly GCA_029204185.1 of Lerista edwardsae. Taxonomy (NCBI): domain Eukaryota; kingdom Metazoa; phylum Chordata; class Lepidosauria; order Squamata; family Scincidae; genus Lerista; species Lerista edwardsae. Next base: position 5,728,500 of record JAJKFI010000018.1, on the reverse strand, counting down.
GGGCCTGCCCGCCGTCCCATGCGTCCGACTCACTCTGAAATAGAGCGATTCCAGGCGCAGGGAGGCGTGGCTGGCCTCTGCCATAGGGGTGGAGGGCTGCCAATCATCTGGGCGTTCCGGTTCCTGGCGCGCCCAGATGACATCACTGACTAAATCCATTCCATTGAGCATCCTTAAAGCACAGCAAGAAAGCACAGTTAATGCAAACAGTTATCCCAAGACAGATCCCGTTCTTCAGATCCCCACCTCCCTCCAATCTGCTGCACTGCCATAGCGGCTGTCAGGTGGAAAGAGTTCCGCTGGGATGTGCCTCCTTCTCACCCACAGAGCAATGGAATGACTGGAGGACCCGGCATCCCTCTCACTGTCTTCATCCGCTGAGAGCACAATAACCCCAGTGCATGTCTACTTCTGTCTGAGCAGATAAAGGACCTCTCTTGTTAACAGTACAATCCTGTGCATACCTACTCAGAAGTAAGTGCCATTGAATTCAATTATTCCCAGGCAAGCATAGGCTGGATTGCCGCCTAAGAAGAAGAGCCTTAAGAATGTAAGAGCAAAAGAAGAGCCCTGCTGGATCAGGCCAAAGGCCCATCTAGTCCAGCTTCCTGTATCTCACAGCGGCCCACCAGGTACCTCAGGGAGTATGCAAGACAACAAGATGCTAACTGGACATGACCCCTGCTAACTGGACAAGAGGCACTTTTTCCAGTGGTGTTCCTCTTATATTTAGCAGGGGGAGAGTAACTGTCCCTCTTCACCCCTGCGCAGTCTTTCTAGTGGCTGTTGCTGGCGGTCTGCCTTTTTTTAGATTGTGAGCCCTTTTGGGACAGGGAGCCATTTAACTTTATTATTACTATTTGCCTGTAAACCGCTTTGTGAACATCGTGTTGAAAAGCGGTATATAAGTACCTGTTGATTGATTGATTGATGCCTGCACCTGGCATTCTGAAGTAGCCTACTTCTAAAATAAGGTGGTTGCATCATGACCTGTAGCCTGCAATGGACATTTCCTCCAGAAATCTGTCCAATCCCTTTTTAAAGCCACCTAGGCCAGATGCCATCCCCACCTCCTGTGGCAAGGAGTTCCACAGATTAATTACCCGGTGGGTAAAAAAAAGTATTTCCTTTTATCGGTTCTAACTCTCCCAACACTCAATTTTGGTGGATGTCCTTCCACTTCTCTGACAGAGACAAAACCCAAAAAGAGCTGTGATGGTCTTGCCAACGGTGGCCTCACCACTGTAAGTGTCATGGGAATGGGCTGCCGCCAAGACCTAGGCAAAATATGATGGTTATGTTTGTTGAATGGCGCAATTGTTAGTCGAGCTTTTCTTATGGCGAGATTCCTTGTCTGCTTTGGAACCTGCAGCTGTTATTAAACATTTTGGAGACTGAGAGAAAGGATTGCTATGACAACAGGGCATGCATAATTCATCAGGAGGGGAAGGGGATGCTCATGGATAAAACAATTGCCAAAAGTTCCACTGAAAGATTTGTGGGAATGGGAGAGGGGGAGATGAATATCCAGTTTTTGCACTAAAGGATGTTAAGTAGTCTTAAAAAGTATCTGTCATCGGAGATGATTTACAGAACGCCAGGTGGCTTGAAAAATCTACATTTCTTTTAGACCTGGAATCATGACTGCATACGCTCACAATGCTGGGTAGGAAGCATTCCTTTCAGACAAAGTCCTGGTGGCTCAGAATTGGTCCACTACCCAAACTCTTGATCATGCAAACAAATTTGCTTAGTATTTCCATCACAAACCTTCCTCCAGAGGTATGCTCCCTCATCACCTGCTCCCAAACGACCCTAAAGTGTGTCTGTAAGCAGTGTGAAGACAATTTCCCTGGGGAAACACCAGCTTTGTGCCGACACACAAGGAACAGTGGAATATTATTTTCCTTATGCAGTTATAAACCAAGCCATTGCATCCTTACAGTTGATGTGAAATGTGGAAATGTCTCCATGCTTGTTTTCTCAACATTCCTTCTCCAGGCCATTCCCTCCCTTGATGCTCACTCATCCCCATTCACCAATACCTGACTTGTATACTTCAGCAGCTGACATTAGGGGCGCAATCCTAACCTGGAGTTAGACTGGCACAGTTAGGTCAGCAAAGTGTGACTGACGCAAGGGCCACCGCAAAGTACGTTTGGACCACTCTTAGAGCCAGGGAAGATGGTGTACGTCTGTATTGCTGGCCTCTCTGACACCGAGAGTGGTGCAAACATACTTGTCGGTGGCCCTTGTGCCGGCCAAACTTTGCTGGCTCAAGTGTGCTGGCCTCACTCCAGGTTAGGATTGTGCCCTAGCAGACATTTGCACATCATCCTATTATGCTCATGGGACCAACTGCAGATCACCATGGCACCCATGGTGATCTGCAGTTGGTCCCATGAGCATAATAGGATGATTATGTCCTACACCCCTGATGCTTGTTGTGAGGCAACCTGGAGATGCGTCATGGTGATGATCCCATAACACAACAGCAGCCCAGGTGACAGGAACAGCTGCTTGACTGCTCATCATGTGGGATGGCTAACAGCTGGGAGGAAGAATCACCCATTAAAAGCAGCTGAGAGAAATGGAAGCGGGGGGGGGAGGAAAACGAGAGAGAGGCAAAGGGTCAGAGGTGGGACAGGATATAAGCTGGAGGGGAGATGCAGAAAAAAGGGAAAGGTGCAACCAAGGAGTGGGTGGCTGGGGATAGAGACCAAGGAGAGAAAAGGTAGGTGGAAGTAGGTCTTATATATTCTGAATTTAGTTTTTGTTTTGTAGTGGTAAGTTTGTTTTTGTTGGTCTATTAAAAATAAAATTTTGAAAAAAGGAAAAGAAAAAGTAGGTGGAAGCAAAAGACCAGAATGGCACCTTAAAGGCCCTTGAAAGAGGGGAAGGGCAGAAGGAAAGACAGGAAGGAAGAAGCCTGGAGAGGGAAAGGAGAACTTCCAGGGAGGAGACAAGAGCACAGGCAGGCTGGAGAGAGCTGGAATGTGTGGCTGGCTGCCCTCCAAGGGCAGTTTCCAGCAGCTAAAAGAGGGCCCACGCTAGGAGGCAAACTGGAGGCCTCCCTTCATAATGGCTCACCTCCAGCTAACAAAAGCTGCAGAAAGCCCTGCGGTTTCCAAAACTTTTAGCACTGGGACTCACTTTTGTAACTGACACTCTATTGGGACCCACCTAGCTTTACGAGACTTTAAAAAAGGTGATCTAGAAATAAATAAATTTAATTTACAAGTAATACCAACCAGAAAAAAGACACTTTTGTCTCCCTATATTCACTCATGCTTGCAAACTGCAGGAGCTGAACTCTTCGCAGGGCAATGAGCAGCTATCTGTTTTCTGAATTGCTCCAGAGCTTGAGGTAATTCATTCTCCGATCTTTCCATCACCAGTGTTTTCATTGGAGGGTCTGCTCAGGGCTTTGCAACCCATCAAAAATTGGGTTGTAACCCACCAGTGGGTCCCGATCCACAGTTTGGGAACCACTGCTATAGACTGTTTCCTCCACTAAGCCAACCAAGATTTCCCCATGCAGCCAGGGGTGTTTGGGACTGATGGGCCTTCGCCTGAGATCTGCAGGTGTTGAGGGATTTGGGAGTGCTGCTGGCTGACAGCACAACCCAAAAGTCCCTGGTTGACTTTTGACCCAACCCCATTTGGTTCTGTCTACAGGTGCTTTCTATTGCACAACAGAGGCCAAACCTAGCCTCATTTCCTGATTTCTGTGTCTTACGCACAGCTCCAGGACGTTTCGAGGGGCATGGCTACAACCGTTCAGAAAGACTGTTGACAGGAAGGTCACCTGTTGCGGGGAGGTCCTGTATCCCCCCCCCCCAAAGTGTTACTTTTGAAACTCTGCTTCCCATTCCTCAAACTTCCTCTGAAGTATTAACAAAGATGAAAACTCCATCTTTGCCTCTGGTGTTCATTTATTTGAAATTCATTGGCCCCTCTAGCCCCAAGTGCTGTTGGTGTTGTCCTCGGCACAGAGGGTTTGGTCACCAGCATAACAATCGGAGGGGGAGTCAACCGCAGCTGTACACTTGCAGAGCCAAAAGCAACAAAGCACAGCTGGGGGCGGGGGATCGGAGGACAGACATATGCTTCAGTTCCTGACACATTCCAATTGATAACAATCGTCTTCAAGGGAACAATATACTTCAGAGAAGATTCATGAAGGCTTGTTTGTAGTTCTCTTGAACATTCTCTGAATAGTCTCTTTTCCCCTTGGAAAATGATTGTTATCAATCACAGCATGCCAGAAATCAAAGCTCACTTCTGTCCTGAGATTCCACCTGCTGTTCTTGGTTGCTTTTGGGTCGGCCACGGGTCCCGGATCCCTCCCAGTGCTGCTGAGGGGCAGATGACACCTACAGTGCCACATAATTAAGAAACATGCTTTAATATGTCAACCTGTCCTGATATATGAACTCCCTCTCTGAAACGTCTCTAGTTCAGTGGTTCCCAAACTGGGTCAGGATCCACCAGTGGGTCATGAGCCAATTTCAGGTGGGTCTCGAAGCACCTAGGGCAGCCATATTGAAAATATGGGACGAGGGGATGCTGGAAATAGGGAGGGCTATCTCGTTATTTTGCTTGTGTCCAGGTTGTAAATAGGCTTTTTTTTCCTTTCTGATTCACTTTGCTGTTGGAGAAATTACCCAACTTATTGCTGCATTCTTAGAACATAAGAAAAGCCCCACTGGATCAGGCCAAGGGCCCACCTAGTCCAGCTTCCTCTGTCTCACAGTGGCCCACCAGATGCCCCAGGGAGCATGCAAGACACCCAGATACTTGCATCTCACTGCCAGTCTCTTGCATCTGGCACTCTCAGGAAAGCAGCAGGCTCCTACGTCACAATGACCCTACTTCTGGCCATGACATCAGTTCCAGGTTAATGACATCACTTCTGGTGGGTCCCAGACAAATCGTCATTCTAAAAAGTGGGTCCCAGTACTAAAAAGTTTGAAAACCACTGTTCTAGTCTTATTGAAACCCTCTGGCTTTTCCTCAAGATTCCTCCATGTTTCAGGAAAGAAGGAACCTTATTGATGCGACCACATTGTGCTAACTTGGAAGGGTAAGTCTTACTGCATTTTACATCTTGCTTGCTCTTATGACTCATTCTAGAACAACGGATTCACAATTGTAGGGCATTGTCGTCTCCATGGGGGCGTCTGTGGGGGGGTAAGACATTAACGGGCGATGGGTGGCCTACCTTCGCTGGCGCTCCTGGTGGTCGCTGCGCTTTAACAGACGGACGGTAGACGCAGATGCTGCAGGTAAAGCTTTTATTCTGGTCAGTAGTTTTGACATTCATTGGAGTAGTGGAAAAAGGGGGAGCCTCGTTACATCACGGGCTTCCTGGGGTCTCTCCCGTCTCTCCTGGATCAGATAGGCAGACCTACGGCGAGGACCACTCTGGGAGGTCACGCCCTGGTCGGGTCCCCTGGGGGGCTCGTCTTCCTGTCCCTCTGGCAGGCCGAAGTTCACTGGGGCAGCGGCCTGTGCTCCCTCAAGTTCACCCGCCGGGCCTGGACGGACCACTAAGTATGGTGGGGGAGGGCGGTGCAGCCCCCGCCCTATGGGAGAGAGCCCTGGCTGACGCGCCCTTAAGGCCTCCAGCAAGGGGTCCCGTTCCCGGCAAGTAGGGCCTTCTGGTCGGCCTTCAGGGGTTCCTCCAACCGAGGTAAGAAGGGGAGGAGGATGGCCAGTCCCCGTGGCCTCCTTAGCTGCTGGACCTCCGCCCAGTGCCAGGGAGCAACTGTCCTCCTTGCTTCCCAAGCCTCTTATGAGGCCTAGGGCCCTGGCGTGCCCAGGGGCGGTCTCTTAAGGCTGCCTCCAGGCCAGGTGTGAGGCATTGGGCCTGGGAGAGGCCTGGCCTGCGGAAGTGCAGTTCACCCAGGCCTCCCTGGCCCCTCCCTTCAGGCTTCAGGCCTACCGGGCCTTCGGCCAGGCCTCCCGAGCTCCCCTGGTCCACTCCCCTCTTTTCCGGGGTGGAGGGGTGCCTGGCAGCCTCCGCCCCGGTGTTGGGTGGGCTGCTTGGCCCTGCCAGCCCCAGGGAGGGGGCTGGGAAGGCCAAGGGGGTCCTGAAGGCCCCTCGATCGCCCCGCTGCTCTTCTGCGGGCGGGGCAGGGCGTGGGAGATCACACGTCTTCCCTCGCCCCCCCCGCATCCCCGCGGCTGCTGCAGACCCCCCGGGGCCCCGATCCTTGTCGTCTTCGCCCCCTTGGGACCTCAGGTAAGTGCCTGTGGGGGGTGGGGGACCCCCGGGGGACCCCCGCGGATGACAGGCATGCTCAGCCTTGCATGCATTAGGTGCACTCTTGTGAGATACAGGGAGACTTTGAGGCACCTTTAATGAGTGACTGCACATTTCTATCTGCTTCAGAAACACTTGGGAGTCAGCACTGACTTATAGCTGAATGGTGCAGAAAACAGCTTTGGTTTGAAAGGAAATATTTCCACTGTGCCTCTGTTCTGTCTTTTGGGGCCTAATCCTAACTGATAGAAAATGCTGGTGGAGCGCACATTTTGCTGGCGGAAGTGCTTCTGCAAGAGCGTGCACCCAATGGAGGAGTCAATCAGTACCAGTACCAATAAGGTGGCAGGTGGTGGGAGGAACAAGGTGGGGAGGGGGAAGAATGAGGGAGTGTTGGGGCAAGAGGAAAAATGGGCCAAGAAGGGGACGGATGCCAGTGACACATGTGTGTGCCAGGATCCTAACCCCATTCCCGTCCCCTAATTCTCCTTGGTTCTGTGCTAGAAAAATAGCTGGTGCAGATCCAAGGAGACCCGTTGGGGCAGGGCAGGCTTGCCCTTGGGCAGTGCTTCCCAAACTGCTGGGTTGCAATCCACTGACCATGGAAGCACTTGTTGCTGCCCCAGGACAAGGAGCGGGGAGGGGGGAGGGGGAAGGCAGCAACGCTGCAGCCGGGGGGGGGAGAAGAAGGTAGCTTTCTACTTAGCTAAGGGAGTGCAGAGCTCCGGGGCATGTAATGGGGGGGGGGAGCCCCATAGATGCATCTGCCGGGCTCCCCAAGCCTCTTAAACAATAAAAAAAAATCAAAAACCACTTTCTACTGTGGGGCTCCCCATATTCTCCTGGGGGCCAGCACTCTCTTAAGTAAGTAGAAAAAACTCTCCCCCCTGGCAACAACACGAACCTGGGGATTGCGTTGGTGCCACAGCTCCTCCCCGCTACACACACACTTACAGTGCTCCCAAACTCCTACAAGGGAGTCTGGACAGCACTGCCCTCGGGTAAAGGAGCTAATGGTACCTTACCTCAAGCAGCTCTGCCCGACTGCCCCCGCGTAGGGTGCAGCCTGTGCTCTTGGCGTTGCTGCATGGGCATGAGGGGTGTTCAGCTAGATGTCAGCTGTTAATCTTTGAACGTCTCTGAAAAACACTCAGGGGGGTGTTAGAAAGCAGATTTTAGGTCTGCAACATTTCCGGTATCACCAACTGTGCCGCCCTGGGCTGGCCCTCCCACCAGGCCACCCTCCCTCCACCCTCCTGCTGCCCCAGTCTGTTCAAGGAAGTGGTGGATTCTCCCTCACTGGAGACCTTCAAGCAGAGGCTCGAAGGAGGATTTCCTGCTACAGGCAGGGGGTTGGACTAGATGACTTTGTAGGTCCTTTCCAACTCTATGATTCTATGATCTATGGTCTAAATGTCTCTGGCGGGGAGGGTGTCTCCCCATTGCCACCACAACGTGAGCCCCAGCTGATAACAGAGTGCAGGTAAGCACCGAGCAGAGCAGGGGTGCGGGCATTTCAGGGTGGAGGAGGGATGTAGAGAGGGTGGAACAGGGGGACTGACCTAGGAGTGGACCTGGCAGAGGCTTCCTCCACCGAATCCTACCCCCCCTCCTGGGCTTGGAAGCCTGACTTGGGGCTTGTCGAGTCTGCACCAGCAAAAATAGCAGGCACAGACTCATTGGACAGACGAGGGCTTTATTCAGCTGGGTCACTGTGGGAAACTGGAGTCGATGGGCCTTTGGGTTCGATCCAGCAGGGATTTCCTTGGGTGTTGAGAAGCCAAGACTGAACGACACCTTCAGTCCAGATCTTCTATTTTCCTGTTCAGTCTTCCACCTCAATAACGACACTTTTCTCCTCCCATCGTTCCATAGACCAAATCTCATTTTTACACATACTTCTTTATCAAGCTCAGCTAATCAAATAGTGATGATGATACAGATATGTGCCATGATTTGGTTATCAAAAAACATTTACCTAATTTCCAACTTACCGTATTTCCCCAAGTATAAGACGCACCAATATATAAGACGCACCTTAATTTTGGGGCTGGAAATTTGAAAAAAAATGTTCGTTCGCTCCCCTTTCCTGGAGGGGCTGCTGCGTGTGGAGTTGTCCTCCCCTCAGCCCCAGAGCACAAAGCAACTGGGTGCACGTCGACTCCTTCGCCCTCAGCAGCTCAGCTCCTCCGGCTGGAGGGCTCTCCTCTGGCAGAGGACAGCTCGGCCCTTTAAGACAAGCGGGAGTGCGG
>JAJKFI010000018.1:5685727-5699397 GCA_029204185.1 Lerista edwardsae | reverse complement strand
TGTGTGTGTGTGTGTGTGTGTGTGTGTGTGTGTGTGTGTGTGTGTGTAGAGTTCTACATGCACTGTTAAACCTACTTGTAAAATAGGTTTAAGAGCACATGCAGGAAGGGCAGGTCAGTAGGACTCCTTTTCTCTTGGATGGATCTTAGAGTGCCTAAAATATTATTCTCATTGTCTGGAAAACCATAATTATAACAGTGAAGATTTTGTGATACTCTGAGATCCCTCTAAGAGAACATTTTGATTCTCCCATTGAAGTAAATGAGGACTAATGGCCCAATCCTATTAGGGCCTTAGGCCACGAGAAGGTGTGTTCCAGCATCCCAGCACCCCTTACAGCTGTTGCAAAAGATGACAAGACATTTGCAGCAGACTGGCCATCACAAGCAAGCAGTGAGTGGCCAGTTCCATGTGCCAATGGACCAGGGAAGACCACCCTGCTAAGTCAAAAGAGGGGTTGGAGGAAGGCATGGATGGGCATAATGCGGCAAGGGGGGATTGGGAGAAATGTGGCATTGAGGATGGATCGGTCCAAGGAACAGGCACTATTGGTGGTAGAGACTCACATCAATATCATAATCCCATCCCAAGGCCAAGGTTGACGAGTACCAATTATAAAGCTGGTGCAGCTCCAAGAAGACCCAGCAGCCTGGCCATAGGTTTACCCTTGGGCAAAGGAACAAATATTCCTTTACCCTAAGGAGGCCTCCAGATGCCGAAACTCCCCTGCAAGATTCAGAGGCACCACATTGGCATTGTTGCATCACTGCACTAGAGTTATGTAAGATTTGGCTGTAAATAAACAACAAATAGACACACTGTATGAATTAATACATACAGCCAACACAAGAACAGTCTTTTTGTAGGGACGTGGTGGCGCTGCTGTTGCTTGTCTCAGCTCCTGCCAACCTAGCAGTTCGAAAGTACCTAAAAATGCAAGTAGATAAACAGGGACCACTTCGGTGGGAAGGTAACAGCGTTCCATGCGCTACGGCGTATAGTCATGCCGGCCACATGACCACAGAAGCTTGTCCTCAGACAAACGCCAGCTCTACAGGCTTAGAAACAGAGATGAGCACCACCCCCTAGAGTCAGTCACGACTAGACCATTCGGTCATGGGGAAACCTTTGTTGTGAATTTGGAGTGTTTATAGCAGAGTTGGGGGCTTGTGAACCCATTCAGCGCTTGCCTAGCGCGATCGGAGCGGAGGAACGAAGCGATCGCTACATTTCAATAACAAAGTCTTTTATTGGTTACAGTAGCGATAGTCAGAAAGTGAGAAGTTCTATTTGCCGGTCAGCGAAAGCCGGCGAAGGCTTGCCGCGTACAAGCGGCTTTTCAACGCATGTTGTTACATTCTCAGTTACAGTCTCAGTCTGCAGTTTCAGTGCGCACACAGTAAAAAATAGAAGTTATATAGGAACAAAGGGGTGTAGCCAGAGCATATCTGGTAGGTGGATACCTGAAGACCCTTGTGCCCCATGTTAACCGATGGGGTGACCCTTTGAACATCATGATCTGTTGAGAAAGTGGATGTTTGCTAGCCAGCGCTTCCCGTGAGAAACATTGCCTGCTTCTGTTACACTATCTAAAGGGAGTTCAGCTACTGTGTAGCAGGTTGCACTAACAAGCTGGGAAGCTGACCACCTCAAGGACACGCAGGTGCTCTATCTGATCTGGAGACGGAGAGACGGAATGCCAGTTTCCACCAGTTCTGGAGTGTGTGGTGTGAAACTGCAACAACCTTTACCGTTATGAATTAATACCACCACGAAAGAGATTTTCAGCAATAAGAATGAATGGAAAACTAAAAGAATGTTTTTCTTTGCATGCTCCTACTGCCTACCTAACATGATCTTATCATGAAATGAAAGGGTATCTAATGGAACCTGAAACCAACCCCCAACCCCCAACCCCCCCAAAAAAGATCAGTTTAAAAAGGGATTGTCAGTGAATCAGAACCAAAAATCTCTTGGCTGCCTTGAACGGAACCCCTACACAAACAACGTGGAATTCAAAGTTATTCACTAATCAAGTAATCAGCTTTCGCTTGTATGATTAACGTTTTATTTTCTTGGCTTTTAAAAAACCAGTTATACTGTACATGTTTTGTTTATAGATTTTTTATATTCCCAATGTTCAAAAACAGTCAGTTTAAAAATTAGAAATGTTAGTTGTATTCACTGTATTTGTTTTATAGACTTACAATGCAAGCCAAAGAGTGTGATATTATTCAGTATGGAATGCATTGACCAAAGTAACTACAACATTTGCTTTAGGAAAACACTTGAACTAAGTGCCATGGAGAGGTAATTTACCAATATCAGCCAAAATGGAGAAAACACTTTCAATGAACTTTTTGTTCAACTTTAAAAATTCTGATTTTTTTTCTGGTTCACTGTTACTGGATTAAAAGGCCCAATATGTGTAGACAGATTTCTGTACAGCTTTAAATTATACAACAATTAATGATTGGAATAAGAATGGGCAATATCATTGTATTGGTACTGTTTGATTTCAAGCACTGTGGATTCCAGATAAACCCTTTGGTGTTTTTCTTTTAGCGCAGCTAAGATTTTAAGCTTTGGTGTAAGACAAAGCAATTTCATATAATTTTGGCCATCTTATTTTCTTCAGGAAAAGCAATCACTGCCTGTAGCTTGTTTCAGAAGACTGTAGGAAACTTGAAACTATTACCAGCTGTCTGTTAAAAAGGAATAGCTTAAACTTTACAAATGATTGTCTGCTAAAAATAACATTTGGAGGGGAAAAAAACACCTTTCAAGCCTGAGAAACATGGAAGAATACTCGGCAGCTGGCAATCAGTGCTGTAAAATGAAAGATATTGTTTAAATAAGATTTCAGGTGGGTGCGAAAATGAATAGACTGATTCTTTTCATGGTGAGTTTTTTACAATTATTATTAAAAAAAAATGTCACGCACACCACGAGGCCAGTCCTGCTCCCAACTATGTGAAATGGCAAAATGCTCCTGATTTCAGTATCCGGGATAGGATGGGATTGAAGTTACATTCCAGATGGGATTGACAAAGCAAGATTTTAGAGGGATTTCCAAGGGCATTGCCCAACGAGCTCTAATAAAACACAAGATTAGGAAGGAGTGTGGTTTAAATGGGCCACAAATTTATGAAGATGAAATGTATGCTGTTGGCTCTCATCCTTCCTGCATTCCGCACCTCTTTAGGGCAAGCACCTGCCTTGGAGGAGACACTATGGAGGGCTGTTCCCCTTTTCGGACATTCCCACCCTGACCCTGTGGATGGTCTTCAGATAATCCCAGTTTATCAATGCTAACCCCTATATGGGGTCAAAGAAGCTTTGAATTGCACTGCTTGCCCCACCAGGCGGAGAAGCTTTTGAGACTGTAGTGATTGCAAAGGGGGGGATCCAAGGACCCTCTGGAGGCGAATTTGGGCACCCCTTTGACCAATTCACCACCCTCAGGATATGTACCAATCCCTAGTCTTAATCCCTGTGTTGCAAAAAATTGCCTGCTATGGTCAACTAATTATAACACCACACTGACTCAGCAGTCTGGCAGTGCAATCCTATGCATGTCTACTCAGAAGTAAGTCCAACTGTGTTCAGTGGGACTTACTTCCAGGAAAGTGAGTATAGGTTTGCAGCCTTTGGTAAGTGAAAACTTACAACAGTCAGAGCACCAACATTTCTTTCCCAGCCTGCAAAAAGGTAGTCGGTTAATCTCAGGTTGTTCTCAAAAACGTTTCTGTGGCTCCCGTGAAGGAAGAACTAGTCCTAATAGCTCCAAGATTCCTCCACTCATCCAAGGCGCAATCTTAACCTGGAGTTAGGCCAGCACAGTAAGGTCAGCAAAGTTTGGCTGGCAGAAGGGACACTGGTAAAGTATGTTTGGACCACTCTAAGAGTCAGGGGGGATGGTGCATGTCTGTGAGCTGGCCTCTCCGACAGTGGTCCAAACCAGTGATGCCATCTGGTAATGAAGAACGGGAACGCTGGGCAGGAAATACGCGTGATTGGCTGCCCGTCCGTTCCGTTCCGCGGCTGCTCTGGCCTCGGTGGGGCGCCTGCTCGCCGGGGGGATGGGTAGGGGGCGCACTAGGTGCCTGGGCGAGCAGCAGTGGGGCGTGCCAACCGGGGGCAGCCCCCCCCCAGGCCAAGGCAGCCGCGGAACCGAACAGACAGGCTGCCAATCACGCGTAAGTCCCGCCCAGCGTTCCCATTCTTCATTACCAGATGATATCACTGGTCCAAACAAACTTTACGGTGGCCCTCGCGCCGGCCAAACTTTGCTGGCCTAACTGTGCCAGCCTAACTCTAGGTTAGGATTACGCCCTCAGTTCTTTCCAATAGGTAGTCACTTTTTTTCCCTACTTTGTCTGGTATGTGAGATAATTAGCCCCTCCCCCCAAAATCAGTTTCCTTGATATGCACTCTTAAAATGATAACTCACAAGCTGTGGAGACCCAACAGCCCCTGGCGTTTCAGTTTATCTTGGCTGTTTCTGAGAATAGCATCGATTTTTCAATGAATTTTAGCCGTTGTGGAATGTGCCACAAGTACATACCACCCGCAGTGTTACTTGCTCTTGGGTGTTGATGAAAGAACATCCAGCAGACATCACCAATCTGCGATGGTACTATCTTCAGTTTATGAAAAAGTCATCATCGGGAGAAAACAAAAGCAACAATGACAGTATGGTATGATAAGACAATGTACTGTAGCATGACAGCTAGCAGAAACGTATCACCCAAAAATAACATGATAGATAAGGATTTGAGAACAGAGAATCATGGGACATTTGTCGCAATTGACTTCAAATTGCAAGTTTTCCAAATGCTACTCTGAATTCTAACACAATTTTTGGCTCATTGTAACCAAAACAGTGCTTGCTAGAAATCACACATTTTCATATTCAAAAACAAGATTGATCAATAGTCAATATATCTTTAGACTGGATAGTGTCAAGATAGTCGACAAAAATCTTAAAACTATTTCGTAAGAAACTATTTGGGGATTTGAGAAGGTGGGCTGGCATTTTTATTAAACTGTATTTTAATATTGGGGTCTATGGTGGTATTTTTTTTTAATTTTTTTCTTTCAGCTTTTTTAGTATGTTTTTACTGTAACTGTATTTTTTTATGTTTTTAAATTGTTAGCCCCCTTGGGTCCCCTTCAGTGTTGGAGAAAGGCGGGATATAAATACAGCAAATATGTAAGTAATAAGAAAGTTAGTAAGTAAATGGGAATATTTAGAAACCAGTTAAGAGCATGCCAAGCTCCAGAAACATTCTGCTGCAGATTTCAAAGTGACAGTCCTTCAGCAGAAACAGTTGGAAGGAAGATGAGATAAAAAGCCAGACTAGATTTTTTTTAGCAAAACATGCCCCCCATAGGAAGGGATATGAATTGCAACTCAGGTTTCTTAGTGCATTGCAGAGATAATTGACTTTGCTATGTTGCTATACTATGAAGTTGTCCTTACTCATTCTGAACTGTCACTGGGCTTATCGTGCATAATTTTAAGCTTGTTACAGATCAGCCTTGTTTAATTTCTTCTTGCTAATTCACTGTGCATTGTTTTGTTTTTGTTTGTTAATCATCCACAGCCTTCTGGGGATTTCACTTCAGGCATCTGATGAAGTGGACTGGAATTCATGAATGCTTATGCTGAAATAAAGTGATTGGATGCCACAGGATTCTTTATAGATATCACGTAGAACTTTAATAATAATGACTGGATAGTTGGTCTTGTAAGAAAAGCTATCCCTGATGTTCAGATTAACCAAGGATGTGCAGAAGTTCCTTGCAAAATTTCATTTATCTTAGAGAAACGCATTTGGCTTCCTTTGCAAATGCTCAGGTGGTTTTCTTTGGGAACAATCCTGAAATTCTCTTTAAACTTCACTGTTTCAAAATTTTGATGCCATAGTTAACAGGTCAACGTCTTCAAGACATAGGAATGTTTTTGATTGTCACTTTGATTCGTGTTAATGGTTCAGTCTCTCCATGTATCCATTTGCTTTGCTTTGCTGATCAGTACATCCAACACACGGAAAATGCACCATCTAAAAATGTCCTTTATAACCGATTCTTTCATGTGCAAGTTGGTGAAGCAGGGAAATGTGGCATGTGGGGTCAGAGGCTCTGCATGCCTCCTTCCAATTTCCTCTGATTTAGTGCACGCGCGCGCGTACACACACACACAAATGGATTAGATCACACTGTCAGACCAACCACTTACATATTTACTTCTGTCTGATGGCAATTTGACTTTAGTACATAATGTTGCTAAATTTTTTGCTGCTTCTATAAGTATTCGGAAATCTATTATGGAAGCCCCTGAGTAAGGATCTGTTTTATGCACTGTTTTATGCACTGTTTTTAAACCCTTCTATTTTAATATATTATATGGTGCTGTATGTCAGCTTTGCTATGTGATTGAGCTGTTTTAGTTTGCTTTGTACTGGTCTAAGACCGTAATAAATTCATTCATTCATTCATTCATTCATTCATTCATTCACACTGTCGAATGCACTCATCTATTGTATATAGATGTCTGTGTTAATATCTAGATTGTTACCTCCCTGGGGCAGGGACCTGCCTTTTATTCTGTGCAAAATACCATTACATGTATATTGATGGTGCAATAACAATCATGCTAATATAGGAGTATATTTGAATATGACCATGTGGAGAAATGCTAATATAAGGCTGCAATTTTACATACACTTATCTGGGTGTAAGAGCGCAATCCTAACCTGGAGTTAGGCTGGCACACTTAGGCCAGCAAAGTTTGACCAGGAGAAAGGACACCATAAAGTATGTTTGGACCACTCTCAGAGTCAGAGAGGCCTGCACACAGACACGCGCCATCCTCCCTGACTCCGAGCATGGTCCAAACACACTTTACAGTTTCCCTTGTGCCAGCCAAACTTTGCTAGCCTAATTGTGCCGGCCTAACTCCAGGTTAGGATTCTGCTCTGCATCCCATAGATCTCAGTGGAACTTACTTCAGAGTAGACTTGCATAGGATGTAACTGGGTTGTTGGCACAGAGAGCCAGCATCTGATTCCATAGGCCTTGCACTTATCCTGCAGCCATGATAACAAAAATTACTACCACTTCTGCACTTGTACCACCTAGTTCACAAACTCTTTTTTTAGCATATCAATGTTTGTTTTTTAGTGTACCAATGAGTTCACTGCAATGTACTCTATTTTTTAAGGGTACCAATGTACACAGTTATGTAGAGGATATTGGTACTGCAAAAAAAAAAAAAAACTCATTGGTTAACTAATGATTAAAGTCCACATTGTTTTCCTAGTGTTTTAACTGGAACTGATGAAAGCCCACTTCTCCCTTGTCTCCCCTTTCGTAGGCACTACGAAGCCGTCTCCTTGCTGTTCATCATCACTTGAGTATGTGTTCCAAAATGCAAGAAATAAGCACGCCTCCAAGGCTGCTGGCTATTAGGCCACCTGGAAGGCAGATCTATATTGGGGAGGTGAAAGAGGTACAGGCGCCATGCTGGTGTGGAATGAAATGTGCTATCAGTCTCAGGTGGAACTTTTACCTCGTCTCTCTGTCATGCTGAGAGTGGTCATTTCTTATCAGTCACTCACAAGTCTGCATGGGTAAGCCAAATGACTAAAAATTCTAATATATTACAAGAATAAGACATCTAAAAGTGTACTTTGACTGAGTTGCCCTTGAAAATACTTTTATGAAACTTGCATTTTGGGATTGTTATAGTTTTGCCATGACTTTTGGTTAGTACAAATAAAGGAGGACTGGACTTGGTAAAAAAAGGTTAAGGAGACTGACCTCCTTCTGCCTGACCACCAGGGCAGTCCTGAATAATCCAGCCCCATGTATAACCAACAGGGTAGGCAGGTTTATTGGTTAATCAACAGCCCAGTTCTATGTGCTGGAGACACCAGCAGAATGTGTGTGCTACTAGCAGTGACTGCTGAAAAAGTGCCATAAAGCACTTTCTGACAGTTCACTGAGTAATGTGTTGCTGGGACGGCCAGAGCCTTCCTGCACGTGTCATTGGCTCTCCTGCTGCCTACTTGGGCCAGTGAGCCAGTGGGAGAGATGGGCGGGATGGGGAAGGGAAAATGGTGGTGGGGACAGGGTAAAACTGGGAGAGGGTAAAACTAGATGACAGGGACCATTTAAAGCAACGAGCCTCGCAAAATATTTCCCTGGGCTTCACTTTTACCGAAGTGCAGCATTTTCACATTTGGCTTATTTGTGAGATGGTAATGCTAAGCAAGACGCCTCAAGACACTTTATCATGGGGTATCTTTCCATTCTAGAAGAAATGATAGCTGATGCATGGATGGAATAGGGAAGGCCGTGGGAGAGGGTGGGTCCTCCTATCCCTCTTTTCTGCCTCCTTGCTGCCCCCTTTCTCTACTTGGACTTGTGCTAGTCCAAGTCCAGCACAAGTCCAAGGAGACCCATTGTGGAGTGGGAGGCTTACACAGGAGTAAGGGGATTTAAATCCCCTCTCCCTGCTGAAGCCTCCCAATCTCTCCCCCCCCCACCGCTGGATACATTGAACCTGTTTTTGGCCCATCTGTACCAGTTGAGTGGGTTTGGATGTGGGGGGAGGATAGGATTGGGCTATAAATGTCCATCATATCCTGGAGATTCAGCATCAGTCAGGCCTGCCCTGTGGGTAACTGCCCATGAAACAAGAACCTCTTCCAACTCTCTGATAAAAGTCCATGACACATTCTTGCTCAGTTCAAAATCTGGGCTCATGTGCCTTAGGGTTTTATTATCCTTTGAATCACGTTCTTACTACATTGTGCCTCGAAGTCTTTGTTTACCGTTCTTCACTGGTACTCAAACTTTTCAGCCCCAGGACCCACTTTTTAGAATGACAATCTGTCTGGGACCCACGGGAAGTGATGTCATGACTGGAAGTGTCATTATTGTGACACCAGAGCCTGCTGCTTTCCTAAGAATGAAGCAATAAGATGGGTAATTTCTCAGCCATTTTCCAATAGCAAAGTGAATCAGAAAGAAGAAGAAAAAGCCTATTTACAACCTTGACACAAACAAAACAGCCCTCCCCCTTTCCAGCATCCTGTCTTCCCATATTTTCAATATGGCTGCTCTAGGTGTTCGTGACCCACCTGAAATTGGCTCACGACCCACTGGTGGGTCCCATCTGCCTTACTTAATACATGCTCTTTTTTTCTATTTCCAAGGTTCTGTGTATAAGCCTTGAATAGGCCTCAGCCATTCATATGCAGAGATCCTCCTGTGGGAGGTTGTGCACATTTGGGCTTGCAGCCATCTTGTTTCCTGATACTTTTCCCTGGGGGCCCAAACACTTTGCATTTCCCTTTCTGTACATCCCTATTCCGTCCATGCATCAGCCATCATTTCTTCTAGAATGGAAAGACACCCCATGATAAAGTGTCTTGAGGCGTCTTGCTTAGCAATACCATCTAACAAACAAGCCAAAGGTGAAAATGCTGCACTTCGGCAAAAGTGAATGCAGGCTGCTGCCAGCCCAGGGAAATACTTTGTGAGGCTCATTGCTTTAATTGGTCCCTGTCATCTAGTTAAAAAGGAGAAAGGAAAGAACTGTGCCTGACAAAAACTCAAGCCTTTTGAGACTGTGGCAGTTGGTTGCAGTGCAGTAAAAAGCCGTGCTCAGAACATCTTCAGGCATTTTGGAAAATACCAAAAACATTCTGAACGGGTTCACTGGTTGCATCTGGCAATCCCTGAGCACAGCAAGGATACAAAGATCCCCAGTGACCAGACACTGTTGCCCCCATACTATAGGGAAAGAGGGCTTCATGTAGCTGCTTTGGAACCCAGAAATGGATTTCGCCATTCAAAGGGTGAGATGTTTTCCTATTACTGGGGGTGTGGGTGGCAGAAAGGAAGTAGCTCCCTATGTCGCTTAGACAACCCTCCCTGTCTTTTGGTACTGCACAATGAGGACAGGAGAAGGCAAGAAATCCTTCAATGAAGCAGAGGAATAGAAGACTGTGGGTATGGCTTTGTATGGCCCAGCACTCCATTAATCTAAATATGTGGAGTTCAGTCTATTGTGCTTTTGAGTGAGCTTTGTACTTCTGCAAGCACTAGAGCAGATGTCTGGGATCCAGGAGTTAACTTGCATTATTTTTTTCTTCTGCTATGAACTTGCTCTGGACAAATGGACAAGGCCTTGGGAATGCCTCATCGGGGTAAGGGAGCATTTGTTCCTGCTCCCCAGAGTAAGCCCCTGGAAGCTTGGTGGGTCAACTGAAACCTCCACCAGAAATATCACTGGGGCAATATCACTGGTTGACCTGGGAAGGAGGATCAGACCCAAGAAGGGCTAGGATTTGACAGATGACACTAGCCCCCAACCTGCCTGGGCTCAATCATCCCTCATCCCTGCCCCATATCCTACCTGTTCTGCTCACCCCCTGCCCCATTCCACCCTGCCCTGCCTCCCTATGACCTCCTACCTGCAGTAGTATGCATTCCTGGTCCATTGTCACGTGGGCCTGGCTGTCCGGCATGGTTGTGTTTGCAACAGCTGGAAAGTACGTTCCAGCTCTGGAGCGCGTGTTCCGGTGGCATAATCACTGGATAGGATAGGGCTGTGTTACTGTGTTTTCTCTTCATTTGAAATACACATATTAGAAGCCTAGCAACCTCATCTGTTTGCTATTGCTGTGATAAGCATTGCACAAGATGGTCAGAAGTGTGTTACTTCCTCTTACTTGTTTTTCTACTACTTTTTTTTGGGGGGGGGGGCTTGGTATGAAAAAGAGAGAAATATATTTTATTTCAAGCACTTTTATACCAATTGCGTGTAAAAGTAATCTACAGTCCAATCCTATGCATCCCTAGAACCAGCAGAACACACGATCCACTGGGACGCACTATCATAAAAGTGCCATAAAACATTTTGCAACAGCATATCTAGTTGGTTATGCAGCGGGAGAGCTGGAGTCTTCCTGTGCGTGCTGGTGGATTGAAGGATGCCCATCAAACCAGGTGAGTCTAGCGCAGGGGAAGAAGCAAGGAGGGGATGGAATGGGGCAGTTGGGCGGCGACAAGGGTGGGATTGGCAGTATTGGTGGCACCGGCACACACCGTATCCTAACCACCCTCCTGGGCCCGATCTGCCTGCATGGATCAACTTGGACTTGCACCAGTAATATCATTGGCACAGGTCTGAGTTGACCCATGGCAACTGCTGGGGCTTACCAGGACAGATGTGGGGACAGATGTGGACTGTGCACGGTGGTGCAGGAATTTCATTAGGATTGGGCTGCTAGAGAGTTGGGCACAATACAGGGATACCAGGCAGTAATGGAAGAACAGGTACCTTGGGGCTAGAAAGTTTGGGAAGGGCTTTGTGGAAGAAGTGCATCTTGTGAAAGTCTGAAAGGAGAACAGTGAACACGTTTGGGGAGACAGGGCCAGCTCCAAAAGCAGCATTGCAGGGAATACTTCTGAAATGAGGAAACAACGAACAGTTGCAAATGAATATTAATGAGTTTGATCTTCTCCAGTTCCGAAAAACAGCAAATCCATCACCCCAATGTTAATGCAAAGTCTTTCCTAATGCCCTTTCGAAGACCAGCAATATACGTTCAGTTGCTTTACCTCTCTTAGTTTTTCATTTGTGAACCTAGCAGTTCAAAATGTTAAGTGATATTGCTCAAATGCCCTATTCTTGCAGCCTGTTAGTTGATTCTATTAAGCAGGCATTGGTACTCGCCTTTCTAGATCATTTAAAACCTGTAGCAAAATTAGCGATATTGTTTTGGTTAATTGCCCTCATCCAGGAAACATTGGCAGCTCCCCTGGGTCACTACAAGCTATTTCCTTTTATGTTGGTAAATGCTTTTTTCCCCTAAGTGAAAATGCACCCAGCTTCATTATGCAGCATTACAGTTCTTCTCTGATAAAGGATACTTGTGGATTTAATGTGGTAAACAACTGCCACATTTAAAGGAGCAATATCAATGATCTTTCTGTTTGAAACTCTTTCATGTGAGATTATGAGAGCCTTTAATTTTCCTATCTCTCCCTGTCTTTTAGGCAAACTGTGCAAGTGCTATGCAGTCTGTTCTCCCCCCCCCCCCACCCATTTGTTTTTACAGAGGTCAATAAGTACATGCTTGAACTTGTTCAAATCGGCCGCATCTATCTTTCAGTCACTATATTTTGCACTTTGTAGACTGAAATGTGTTTGTCTCTTCTGGGTTCAAAAAAACATTACCCACATAAGTAATAAAGTGCAGAACAGGCTGAGTGGCTCAGGACAGCTTGCCTGTTCCCTTGCTCCACTACAAGGCAGGAGGTTGTATACGTAGCTATGGCAAAATCTACCTTTCCAGGGGTATTTGGTGGAACTTTTCTCCCACCCTCCTTATCCCTGATGGTTGGTATTGGGAGCAGGGACATCATTTAGGGAATGTGAGCGCCAGCCCCACTCCCAGGTGGCGTTGCTATTCCTTTATTCATTGTGACCTTTTTGCTTTAATGCTACTTTGAATGCCTTTGTTGGAAGAGTGGCCTGGGCAGAGGCATCACACCCATAGGGTACGGTTACTGCCTGCCTGGGGCGCCAGTGAGGAGCTGGGCGTGCCACTTTCTTCAGCAGTGTGGAGCTGCACCCTACCTCCCCCCTTGACTCCATTGTGCTTGAAATGGAACAATTCTGGAAGCAGGGGGCATGGCAAGGCTGCACAGGGGGCGCGGTGATGTCTTTCATCCCCGCACCGCCCCAGGCGCAATCAGAGCCCACTCCAGCTCTTGGCCTGGGAAATAAAAAGCAAAATGGACAGCCCAATCCAGCAGTTCTCAAATTTGCTGGGACTGTGATGCCTCTGGAACCAGGAAGTGAATGACGATGACGCAAAATGTGCCGCGCGGTGATGTCATCACCGTTCACTTCCCGATTCGGAGGCCTAGTGTGAGCCTCTAAACAGAAGTAAGAGGGTCAGGGTGGGCAGGAGGTCCTGCAGCTTTGCCTGCCACACTGAGCCACTAGCCACTGCTTGGAGGCTTGCACTACAAACTCCCTGCCAAGGCAGCAGGTGGCCAATGATGCCCTGAGAACTGCCTTGCAACACCCCAGAACACACAGATTGGGAACCGCTGGCCCAAACCAACTTAACTCCCTGCATGATGATGTAGCAGCACCAATGTGGTGCCTGTTGCATCTTGCATGGGGGGTTGGCATCCAGAGGCTTCCTCAGGGTAAGGGAACATTTGTTTCTTTGCCCTGGGATCAGCCCACACCAGCCCGTTGTGTCTACTTGAACCCATGTCAATTCTATAGCTGGCGCAAGTCTGAGTAGACCCAGATTGGGGGATCAAGTCTGGGAAGAGCAGCTGTAGATTGGCATGAGATGCTTCCGCTGATACAACCCCCTTCCCAGCCTCAATCTGCTTTCCTCCCTGCCCCATTTCGCCCCATTTGTTGTTTGCAGCCGCCGCCAAGTTTCACTGAATAACTTGTTGCCTACTGTGACAGCTGTGCCACTGCAGTGAGTGTCCTGGTGGCACAAGCTTCTCCTCAATTAGTTATCTCATGGTTGTGTCAAACTCAATAGTCATGTGCAGGGTTACCCAGTGGTGTCATCTACAAATGAACTAACGGAACGCTGGGCGGGACATGGGCGGGG
>JAJKFI010000018.1:5664639-5685717 GCA_029204185.1 Lerista edwardsae | reverse complement strand
GGCATAAGAAATTACACTGGCTCAAATGCCCTCATCTACACCGCTATGAGATAGGCCTGGGTAGCCATGTGGTGCATCTAGTCACTCTTGGTGAGAGCCATAGTTGTCCTTTTTCTGCAGCTAAGTGAACAAAGGGTTAGATGCATTTTGAAGCCAGTGCATTTCACCACTGAGGCTTCTTGTCAAACTGTTCTTATATTAAGATTATGAGGACTTTACAACCAGAGCAAAATGGATGGGTGAATGCAAAGAACTGCACATAACCAAAGATGAGGCAAGGGAAAATGGAGCATTTTTGTTGTTGAAATAACACATCAGTCCCCCAAAAAATGCAAAGAAAAATTCCAGCTCCTGTCAAACAAGTGGAAACATTTGTATTGATTTTCGTGCAGCCACAGTTTTACCTCACGATCATAAGGGAAACTCGCAATATCGCAATTTTATTTATTTATTAGGGGCTTTGTGTCCTGACATCCCCCTCAGAGCATGCCTGAGGCAGTTTACTGATTCAGATGTAATTAAAATATAATGAAACAATAATCTGCAGATTAAGATATTATTAAACAATCAACAATAAAGGTAAAGCAACAGAAAAAACAATAATAGATGTTACTGTTTGCGATTCCATCTCCATTGTGAAAGATGCTGTGATGCTCACAGGAGACAATTGTTCTCATCCCCAATGGTGTGCCTCCCTGCTAACAGGATGTTCCCATTCTTGGGGATGAAAAATACTCAGTGGGGTATTTCAAAGTGCTTTCCAGCTACAGAACATCATGACATGTCTGCTTTATATAGTGATAAGAAAACATAGCATTACCACTGGACTCTGTACTGTCTTGTACACAGTTCTAGGCTGCCACAGTTCAGGTAGCAGCCGCAGGTTTAGATGCATCTACACGTGCCCTGCAAGGCCCCTCATGTGATGTCACCCCTCCATACCATGACATCAAGATTTTTTTGGGTAGTGTTTTATCAAAGCGCAAGTGCAAGTTGATCAATGTAGAGTGGTAGGACCAGAGACGTACAGACCAGAAATAGGCTCTGGCAGTGCCGGGAGCAAGGTGACATCACCCCCTGCATCACCACACCCCTAGTGCTACCACCCTACCCCTGCGCTGCCCCACCACACCCCCAGTGTCCAGGAACACTCCAGTTTGGAGCGAAATGGACGTGGGGAGAGTGGGCAGACCAACCTCTGCTCTGGTTTCTTCCTCCTCTCCTTCGCTGGAGCGCCCGTCCCTCCAACAGTGCCCATGGCAGGTGTGACATCATCCCCCACAAACGCTCCACCTCTGGTGACATAAACGAAAGCCCAACCAATCAGCATCCATCCAACAAAAAAACCAGTGACGAACTTGATGACATTCACATAACTAAGAGCACAGTCCTAAGCTGTGCTGGAATAGTGAGGCCAGCAGGCCTGTGCTATATCCAACACAGCTTTGGTACACTGGGGAGCCTCCCTGGAGCAAGGGCACGTTTGCACCCTTGCCCAGGGGAAGCTCCAGCCTCTCCTATGGTTTTCTCAGATCTGCACCTGTTAAATAGGGAATTGGGGGCACATGGCCTGAGAAACACATCCTGTCTCTGCCCCCTCTCCAGGCCAGCACACCTACTGGCCTGCCCACCCCTGCCCAGAACTGCCTGCCCACCCGCCCTTCCCACTGCTCCAGCTGGTGCAGGAGCGGCACTGTGGCACCTCTGCTCAGCGCCATTGGGCTGAAGCTGCTGCTACTGTCAGCCTAATGGTACTAGCGCCGATGCTGGGGGGGCCGGTCAGTGCTCCCACAGTGGCGCTAGTGACATTGGGCCAGCGCAAGCACATTGCGTTCGTAGGATTGCACCCTCAATAAGCGTTCGAGCTCTGATACATGGAAATGAATCATACTAGCACCTTATTGGTTCCCTGCTGTGTGATAAAAACACCTCATTGGGTCTTGCAACCATCAGTTTCATTGGTCAGTTTTGAGTTTAGGAAATCCACTTCCCCTACTGCAGATACTGCATCATTGCTGGGAAGTTGGATAGGATTGGGCCCGCAATGAGCTCTCACTCTGGGTGACACAAACCCTAGGAATGCCACTGCTTTCGTGACATTAATTTTGGAAGCTATTCTTCTGTAGGGCATTTCTGGACAAGATGACTTTACATAGATTCTATGTCTCTTTTGGACCTATTCCTATAAAAATGCTCTACGGAAGTCAAGCCAAACATGGAGTGTTCTCTATCTGGGTGTCAAGTCTTCCAGTATTCAGTGTAATTTACAGGGTTTGTAGGTCAGATTGGCTATAGGTACTAGAATTTGCAGTACTTCAGTCTTCCAGCAACACACGCGCGCACACACAAATGACCTGTTTTTCTTATTCATATAACTGAGGGGGGGGAGATCAAATTGAATTTCTTGGTACAAATGATAATTTAATTCAATTTCTTTGTAATAATCTGCATGTAAATATGCATGCAAAATCTTAATTTGAGCTTCTTGCAAGTCCCATTCTGCAGTACAGATAAGTTAATGAGCTTCAGCAGAGCATGAGATAAGCGAAAGAAATGTAAAGTTCCTCACAGTGCCACATTTGTGTCATCACTCAGCAGCTAATTCCATTTTTAATGATCTCTCCAAGATGTATAAATGCCATTAATTGTGTCAAATAGTTGGTATTTAAATTTTTTCCAATTTATCTGTTGGAAAAGACAACATTGTATGTCCCCCTGCAGGGCACCTTTAAAAAAAACCTAATAGTGGGAGGAGAGCTGGAATCTGACAGATCACTTTACTGCTGCCGCTTTGCACTGAATAAAAGTTCATTCAGTGGTGTGTGTGTAAAACTGATGTAAGCACAATCTTGCTCGCAAGAGACAGGGCTATTCCACAAAAAGAAGCGCTAAGGGAAGAGATTAATGACAAATGTGGTTTTCATTTACTGGATAATGTGTTGTGCGGTGATGGGGGCAGCGGGAGGAGAGAGAGGTTCCAGATTAAGAATAATTGCAAGTAATTGAGTGTAATTTAGAAAGTAAAGTCTAGTAGAAATTATGGACAGTTAATGAGCAGTACAATATACCTTGCAGAGGGACTGTTATGGAAAAGCAATTAATTGGATTTCAATGTCATTTATCTTGACTTCTTCTGCACAATCTGATCAGGGCCCTGCATTGGCTCTTAAGGAACAAAGGGGTCCCTCGATGCTCTTCCCCCAGCCACCACCCTCTTCTTCGACCCTCCAGCAGCTACAATTCTAACTCTGAAGTCAATGAATCTTGTCCTGCAAGGTCTCAAATGCTGGTAGTGGGTGGGCTCCTTTTAGTGGAGACACTTGTCACTATTTTTGCAGTCCCGCTGGGAATCACAAAGTCTTCTGCCCGATCCCCATCTTGGAGCCTTTGTCCTGGTGGTACAAACTGCTTGGCAGTAGAAATGTCTGCCTTGCAAGATGGCTGATCTCCGTTGTGGGAGGCCTTTAAACCATGGAGTTATAATAAACGTTACCCACATAAGTAATAAAGCGCAGAACAGGCTGAGTGGCTCAGGACAGCTTGACACATGCATTTTAAGCTAAGTAGAATTCCCCAGGGAGTATGGAATGACCCTTTAGCCCCTCCCACCGGACAGAGGTGGCAGTTATGATCTCACCTGAGGTGAGTGATAATGATGCGTTTCCTTGGCAACACGTAGAGCACAGCAGTCCGAGTCAGTAGGAAGGAGGATGGGGAAGGAGAGGCAGCTTCTCCCGGGCAGCCAAGAGCGTGAGTATTGCCGCATTGTGCCATATTACAGGCGTAATACTACTAATGTGGAGGAACGTCCTTGCGAGGTAAGTCCTTTATTGCCAACAGAAGGATGTCTTTTGTCACTTCTCTTGGTCCACTGACCACTTCAACAGGGGCAGGCCTAGCGGGGGGTCCAGGGGGTCACAGGGGCTGAGGCAGCTGCAGAGCTGCCGCTACCACTGCCACCCACCCGCAGGAGCTGCTGCTGCTGCCACCTCCCCTCCAATGCCCTCCTGAGGGCCAGGCAGGATGCACATGGCATCTGTGGGTCCTTTGGAAGCTTACAAAGCCTCCAGAAAGGCTTTCAGCATTATTTCTGGTTTTCGTTGAAAACTGGAAGGAACACTTGATTCTTTTAACTTTTAACTTCCCTTTTAAACACTTAAGACCTTTCGGGAGGCTGTAGTAAGCCTATGACAGGCCCACGGAGCAGGCTCAAGTTGCACGAGGCTCCAGGTAAGTCAGGGGAAGGAGGGAGGGTGAGTGGCAGGCAGCAGCTGGAGGGGCGGGTGGCAGCCTGCAGTCCTGGCCCAGGGAGGCACATGGGCCAGGCTGCAACTGCACCTCAATCCAATCACTGCTTACATATGTATTTGATCAAATATTAACTGCTTTGCAGATTGAATGGAAATTCCAAGAACTTGCACAAACAACTTATAACAGAATACCATGTTTTCAGTTTGTTTTTTTTAAATGTGGGTATTGCTGCTTTATTTCAGGAAGAGGGACATGTGTAGCATCACAGATAAGTATTACCAATGTGTTGGCAGGATCTTTTGAGGTAGGTCTGTTATTTCTAATGGGAAAAACAAAACAAAACATCTCTTCTCCTGGTCCACTGGCCTTTCCAGTCCAATGACAGTTTAAAAATGAATTTCATCCTTTTGACCGCTTCCTTGGCAGACTGAATGAGTACTGCAAACTGATAATGAAAACAACAAACTTGAGGTTTGCGATAAGGAATGTGAGTATTGTCGTGTTGCTTCCGTTACAGGTACAAGTACAGACGAATATTCCCAGCATGGAGGCAGGGCCTTATGAGGCAAGGCCTTCATTCCCAAACCAAGTAAGTCTTTGGTCTCCTTTCCTGGCCCGCTGGCATTTTCAAACCAATCACTGGTTTAACACAAATTGATTTTTTCTTTTTGGCAGGTTGAAGTGGAATTTAAAACACAATTATGAAAGCAACTACATTATAACAGAAATCAGGCTTGGGTGTACAACATTATCATTTACAATATCGTCATTATTCAATATCAATATAACCATATCAATATTACCGTTGTATTATCAATGTATCATTGCATGTATCAATATTATCATTGCTTCAGGAAGATGTCCATATAATGTACCACATTATAGATGAATATTCCCAGCATGGAGGTAAGTATTACCTTGTGAGGTACGTCTTTTTGCTAAAGCAAGAATATCTTTGGTCTCTCCTCCTGGCCCACTGGCCGCCTTCTTCTCCTGGCCCCTTCTCCTAGCCCCTTCTCCTGGCCTTTTCCATTCATCAGTTAAAGGTGGGTGATGGTTACATACATATTTGCTCACTCTGGTAACTTTGTTGATTTCTTGCAGGTGAAAATCCTTAAAAAATACAGCTAACCACCTGGAAAAGCAAACAAACAATAGGTGTGAATAAGAGCCCTCTCCCCTCTGGGATGTTCTTCCATAACCATCTTTCCTTTCCTTTCTCAGCCTGTTTGTTTTCAGGAAGCTGGAGGACAAAAGGGTTCCTTTCATCCCAGAACATCCCCCCCCCATTCCAAAAATAACTGCACAGCCCATAGACAAAGGCTCTCATCTCTGAAGGACAGCAGATGTCAGAATGGGAGTGGGGGAGATCACTTGCATATGGCCCTTGCTGACATGCCCTGGGTAGCACTGACCACCACTTTTGGGGTCGGGAAGGAATTTTCCTCCAGGGCAGATTGGCCAGAGGTCCTGGAGGTTTTTTGCCTTCCTCTGAGCATCCAGCAGGGGTCACTTCTTAGGTTAGTAGACATTTCATTAAAAATACATTCTACCAGTTACTAATAAAGAAATCTAAAATGCCTAACCTAAAAAGAAAAGTATATTGCTTTAACTGCTTTTTTTTGGGGGGGGGGGTCTCCTTTATCCTTTTCATTGTTGTATTGAGTTCAGATTTCAGGTGATTGAAACCTCAATTCTTTCTTGGTAGGAAATTGTATCCTAGTCAGGACTTGGGATCTCTTTCCCGGATTTCTCAGCCACCAAACTACAGTTCCCAGGATTGGTTTCCTTGCCCACACCCTTTTCAAACTAATCATTGGCTTAACACAAGTTAATTCATTTTGACTTTTTTTTTTCCTGGCACATTGAAGGGGAATTCAACACACAACTATGAAAGCAACCAATTTATGATGGAAAGTCAGGCTTGGAGGTAAGGTTCATGAATATTTTCATGTTGCTTCAGTAAAATGGTTATGTACCACATTACAGATGAATGTTACCCGCATGGGGGTAGGTCCTTGTGAGGTACGTTCTATTGCTGAAGGAGAGATGCCCTTGTTATTTTTTGCAGGTCTCTTCGCCTTTTCACTCCAGTCACTACATGAACATTTATTTAATCTAGCACTGACAACAATTTTTGCAGTTTGGATGAGAACTCAAAATATAGCTATGAAAGCAACAAACTTATAAGAGAAAATGAAGGTTTGAGGTACAGAATGTATTTGTTGTCACATACTTTCAGGAAGAGGAATGCGTGCATGTAAGTATTACCAATGTGGAGGTAGCTTCTTTGAAGGAAACTCCTTTTTTGCCAGTGGAGGGACATTAGGGATGAATATTGCCAGTGTGGAGATAGGTCCTAGTAACAGAGATGTATGAACGGTGGTGCAAGGGGAGGCAGGCGCAGCGGGCACCGTTGTGGCAGGGCGCAGCAGGGGGGGGAAGTGACATGCTTTTTGGCCCTTCCACCCTCCCTTGCTTCCAGTTAGCTCCTAAAAGGAGCAATTCCGGATGCTGAGGGGTATGGTGGGCAGTGAAGGGGGCAGGGTGGTGGCGTTAGGGATGCTGTGACATGAGCTCACTCCCAGCATGTTTTGAGCCCTCTGCTGGTGAGCTAAGTCCTTTAGCTTAGGCAAAGATATCTTTGGACACTTCTCCTGGCCCATTGGCCTTTTCTTTCTCCTAGCCCATTCTCCTGGCCCACTGGCCTCTGTTTAATGGCTCGTTCTCCTGGCCCACTTGCCTTTTCTACTCATCACCGAAAGACCTGTGGTGGTTACATACATCTGTGCTCCCTCTGGTAACTATTGTTTTTGTTTGGTTCTTGCAGGTGAAAATCATTCAAAAAGATAGCCACCTGGACAAGCAGACAAACAAATGGGCATGAGTAAGAGCCCCCCCCCCATGGATTTTTATTTATAATGATCATTCCATGTCATTTCTCAGCCTGTTTGTTTTCAGGAAGCAGGAGGACTACTTTTTTTGACAGGCTGAAATATCAAGTTTGGGGGTAAGGTAATGGATATTACCATGTAGCTTCAGGAAGATGGCATGTACCATTTTACAGGCATATATTCCCAAGCATGGAGGTAGGTCCTTCTGAGGCAAGTCCTTCATTCCCAAATCAAGAATATCTTTTCCTGGTCTCCCTTCCTGTCCCACTGGACTTTTCCAACCAAACACTGGTCTAACATGAATTACTTCATTTTGACTACTTTTTGGGGAGGTTGAAGAGGAATTCGAAACACAACTATGAAAGCAACTAACTTATAACAGAAAGTCAGGTTGTGAGGTAAGGCACATGTATATTAACACGTTGATTCAGGAAGTTGGGTATGTAACACAGATGAATATTCCAAGCAAGAAGATAGGTCCTTGTGAGGTACATCCTTTTGCTGCAGGAAAGAAATTGTTGGCCTATTCCCTCCAGTCACTTCATGAACATTTATTTAATATAGCGCTGACAACATTTTTTGTGGATTGGATGGGGATTTGAAATACAGCTACGAAAGCAAACTTATAAGAGAAAGTGAAGGATTAAGGTAAAGAATGTGTTTGCTGTCACATAGTTTCAGGAAGAGGACTATATACATGTGAATTTCACATAGTTTCAGGAAGAGGAATATATACATGTGGTTCTTGGATGTAGGTTCTTGGAAAGAAGCTCTGTTGTTGCCAATGGAGGGACATGGAGCACATTATGGATGAATATTGCCAGTGTGGAGGTAGGTCCTGAAGGTAAGGTCTTCCAGGTGAAAATTATTCACAAGGACAGCCACCTGGACAAGCAAACAAATAGGCATGAATAAGAGCCCCCAAAATGGATTTTTGTTCATATGATCCTTCCCTTTCATTTCTCAGCCTGTTTGTTTTCAGGAAGCTGGAGGACGAAGGGGCTCCATTCATCCCAGAACACCTGTGTTCCAAAAAAATAACAGTACAGCGCATAGATGAAGCCTATCAATATCTCTGCAGGACAGCAGAAGTTGGAGTGGGGGTGGGAGGAAATCACTTGCGAATGGCCCTTGCTGACGTGCCCTGGGTAGCACTGACCACCACCTTTGGGGTCGGGAAGGAATTTTCCTCCAGGGCAGATTGGCCAGAGGTCCTGGAGGTTTTTTGCCTTCCTCTGGGCATCCAGCAGGGGTCACCTGCTATTTCATTGGGATACTTTCTACCAGCTACTTAAAAAAAATGTTTAAAAGGGCTAACAAAAAATGCTCTAACGACTTCTTTTCTGTCTCCTTTTGACTTTTTTTTCATTGGTGTATTGAGTGTATTGACTACAAACTCTGGGTTTGTTTACAGTGCAAACTTGAAGTGATTGACACCTCCCTTTCTTCTCGGCAGGTTGTAGCCTGGTGAGAAAATGCTCAGGATCTTTTCCCCAGAATTCTCAGCACCTTCACCAAAGTAATTGGTTTGGTTTCCTGGCCCACTGCCCTTTTCAAACCAATCACTGGTTCAATACAAATTAATACATTTTGACTATTTTTGGCAGGTTCAGAGAGAACCTTTGAAGGGAATTCCATATACAACCATGAAAGCAACAAAGTTATAATAGAAAATCTGGTTTGGGGGGTAAGTTACATGAACAGCACTATGTTTCTTCAGGAAGGTGGTCATGTACCACATTACAGACAAATATTTCCAGTGTGGAGGAAGGTCTGTCTGAGGTAAGTCCTTCATTCACAAAAAAAAGAACTTCTTTGGTATCTGTTCCGGGCCCACTGGCCTTTTGAACCCAATCACTCGTTTAACACAAATTAATTCTTTTTTTTTTTTTTTGGATGGTTGAAGGGGAATTTGAAATGCAACTGTGAAAGCAACTAATTTATAACAGAAAATCAGGTTTGGGAGTAAGTTATATGAACATTATCATGTAGCTTCAGGAAGGTAGGCTTCCGGAGGCATCTGGTAGGCAACTGTGAGATTGCTGTGAGGAACCTGGACTAGATGGACCTTTGACCTGATACCGCGGGGCTCTTCTTACATGTTACAGATGGATATTCCCAGCATGGAAGTAGGTACTTGTGAAGTATATTCTTTTGCTAAAGGAAAGATATTGTTGGTCTCTTTTACAGGCCTGTTAGACTTTTCAATCCAGTCACTGCACGAACATTCATTATTGGTTTCTTGCAGGTGAAAACCCTTCACAAAGACAAACATGACAAGCAGAAAAGGAGAGGCCTAAGAGCTCCCACCCCCCACCCCCAAAATGGATGTTCATAACCATCTTTCCCTTTCATTTCTCAGCCTGTTTGTTTTCAGGAAGCTGGAGGACAAAAGGGTTCCTTTCATCCCAGAACACCTCAATTCCAAAAATAGCTGCACAGCCCATAGATGAAGCCAATCAATGTCTCTGCAGGAAAGCAAATGTGGGAGTGGAAGTGGAGGTGATCACTTGCATATGGCCCTTGCTGACATGCCCTGGGTAGCACTGACCGCCACCTTTGGGGTCGGGAAGGAATTTTCCTCCAGGGCAGATTGGCCAGCGGTCCTGGAGGTTTTTTGCCTTCCTCTGGGCATCCAGCAGGGGTCACTTGTTAGGTTAGTAGATATTTCATTAAAAATACATTCTACCAGCTACTAATAAAAAAGTTTAAAATGGCTAACATAAAAAGAAAAACATATTGCTCTAAGTACTTTTTTGTGTCCTTTTACTTTTTTCATTGGTATATTTACAAACCTGGGCTGGTTTACAGTGCAAACTTGAGATGAAAACCTCCATTTCTTCTTGGCAGGGATATGTCGAGGACTGGGGTTCTCTTCCCCAGAATCCTCAGCACCTTCACCAAAGTACAGCTCGGGCAGCCCAGTCCTAAGCTTCCACCTTCCGGCAGCCCAGTCCT
This sequence comes from Lerista edwardsae, assembly GCA_029204185.1. Classification (NCBI taxonomy): domain Eukaryota; kingdom Metazoa; phylum Chordata; class Lepidosauria; order Squamata; family Scincidae; genus Lerista; species Lerista edwardsae. The sequence goes on along the minus strand of JAJKFI010000018.1, from coordinate 5,675,614 downwards.
AAGCCAGGCTTCCCTATGGGCTCCACAGATCTGCACGGATCTCCACTGATCTGAACTGAGCATGGGTGCCAACTAAGGGGGGCTTTGGGTTTTTCAGCCCCCACCATTTTTTGGAGTGGAGGCAGAGCACCCACATTCCAGCCAGCCCCTTCCGGCATCCAGCACCCCTCACATTCAGTGGCCCTAGCACCTCTTCCCGAGGCCAGGGCATGCAATCACCGCAACAGTCGCATGCCACAGCCATGGGAGAGGCAGCTGTTGGGCCAGCAGACCCCTTACCGAGGCCAGGGTGTGCGATCACCATGGCAATTTCATGCCCCGGCCTTGGGAGAGGCTGCTGTCGGGCCACAGCAACCCTTCCTGAGGCTGGGGTGTGGGATCTCATGGCCTGGCCTCAGGAGATGACGGGGGCGTTGTCATGTCAGGGGGCATGACCATGACAATGTTGGGGGCGTGGCCACATCAGGGCATGGCCATGGGCACCCCAATGTTATAAGCAAGTCAGCACCCATGGAACTGAGGAAGCTGCGCGGCCCGAATTGGGGCTGCACAGCCTGGGGATGAGGCCTAGAATGCGGCCATTATCCCAAACCCACCGCCTCCCTGGGTCGGCACGCCTGCCTGCCTGCCCACCTCCCTCCCAGTTCCACCCACCCCTACCCAGTTCTGCCCTCCTGCCCTCCCAGAACAGCCCCTGCACCAGCTGGGTTCAGCTGGTGCTGGGTTCAGCTGGTTCAGCTGGTGCTGAGGCAGCTCAATGCCTGCGCTCTCAGGCCGGCTTGGGAGCCTTAGCACTGACACAACCATATTGCGTTGTGCTATGTATCCTTCTGCATTTTGCCCCCAGGATTCTTGGGGAAAGCAAAATGAAGTAATGTGACTGGGGGTGCAATCCTAACATGGAGTTAGGCCAGCACAGTTTAGCCAGCAAAGTTTGGCTGGCACAAGAGACACCATAACGTATGTTTGGACCACTCTCGGAGTCAGAGAGGCCAGCACATAGCACATGTGCCATCCTCCATGACTCCAAGTGTTGTCCAAACACGCTTTACAATGGCACTTGTGCTGGCCAAACTTTGCAGGCCTAATTGTGCCAGCCTAACTCCATGTTAGGACTGCGGTCTGGGGCTGGTAGGGCCCAATCCTATGCCACTGAGCTCCCAGTTGAGTAGTGGTGCCAAAAAAGCAACTGCTGCTTTTTGTATTCTCCCCAGGAAAGCCACGGGCTCTGCCATCAAGCTGCGTTGCTCACTGCCAGCTATTTTGCTGGCAGTGAACGAGCAGTGCCATGTCAGGCTCTGCGGCCTGAAGCGGGTATAGGCCCTGGCAGAGGCCTCCACCGCCAGTCCCACCTTCACCTTAGACTGCCCCTCCTCTCCCCTGCCCAGTCCTTCCCGTCCCCACCTTCCTTCCGCCCTCTGCTACCTGCAAAAGCTGCTCTGCCTCTGAATGGAGCAGAAACCAGCACAGCCATTATGGAGAGGTGTGATGTGCTTGGAGCTATGAAAGGGCGGATGGTTTTTTTACACAGTAGAGGGATGGGAAAGGAGATGTGACACTATTCAACATTAATATGAAGTGGCTACCGAGAATCACGACCTACTCCCAGGTTGCGATCACAAAATCAGAAGTGGGTCACGGTCATTTTTTAACATATTTCTGTCCGTGGCTTTCTGCCTAGCCTGATATTAGAGCTGCAGGGAATTAGAAACGACAACATGAAGGCTTGCCCTGCTTGCTGTGACCATTCTTAAATGGTTTCTCATTGAATTCCAAACTCCACTGCCCCAGCTGTAGCTGCAAATTCTCTTTGGGGCAGACGCAGAGGGAGAAAGTCTGCAAGGCCTTCTTTGTACCACAGGGGTGGACATGTGGAGAGGATCCCTAATTTGGGCAGTGGGTTATATGGAGGCTAAAATCAGAGCATGGCTGGAGACTGCCCCCCAGAGAAGAGGGGTTCTAGAAAGTGGGTTCAGTGGGTTCTAGAAAGCAGAAAGCCAGGGAAGGAGTGGACAGGTGTGCTGCTTGACAGACTTGTCCAGCTCAATGACATCACTCCCTGCTTAATGACATCACTTCTGGCCCTTGGTGGGTCCTAACAGAGTGTCATTTTAAAAAGTGGGTCCTGGTGCTAAAACATTTGGGAACCACTGGCTTAGATGAAGGTCAGTATTTCAATTAGATGTCATATTAAATAGAAATAGAAATATGAACACATATAAGTTAATATTGTCAATTAGAGACTTGTTTAAAAATGAAGTAACATCTGGTTTGTAGGAAAATTTAGGAAGGGGGCCCCATTGAGGCATATGTCCTAGGCCCAATGCCAGCTCTCAGTAGCTCTGTTGACTGATGTTGAGGAAAAGAATGGGAATTATATCACTTCCTTAGTACTCAAGGAATGTAGCAAAGAGAATCCTCAAAACAAGAACAGCAAATCAGCGGATTTTCTCCAGTGTATTAATTTTAAAGACTGATAATGTTAAGGACTGACTCCTCTAAACAAGCAAGGGCAGCCACAGGAAAATTATAGCTCTGCCAAACTGGAGGACCGTCCAAAGTTATGTTTCTGACTGAGAGCAACAAAATGCACATTTGACTTTCAACGGTGCATAAACACTGGAGCTCCCTTTGAAATTGTTTCATCATCTACTTCAGATGTTGAGGCCAAGAAATGTTGACCTTGTTCCAAGTGGAGAAGCATGGATTTTAGTTTAGCAACAACAACAAGAATCCACAACCTTGTTGCTTGATTCAGGGTTTGCAGAGTTCACTGATGCTAAGGCAGCAGGATTGTCTGCAGAGCCAGTAGCTAAACGGAAGGCAGCAATCAGTAGTGCGGGCCGATTGTAATAGCGGCTTCACAACTGTCCATTCTTGACACACCCTTAAAACCATTACTGAAAGCATGTCCCAACAGTGAGTAAATGTTTGCTGGATTATTCTGTATGAGACATATTTAGGTCATACTCAAGGCCAGCTTTCCTATATAATAGGATGGAGAGTCTTGTGGGACGCAGGAGAGAGAGCAGGGGGAGGAGGCTTCCTCTGTGTATGTATGCATCAGGGATGGGGAGTTGCAAGACCAGGAGTCACAGAAAATGCCTTTTTTTCTTTTCTTTTTTTTGCTACTCATATGGAATTTGCGTCACAGACATCACGGACTCGGGAATGACTCAAGTCTCATAGGTGTGACTCGGAAAAGAGCCATGACTCAAATTTGACTTGAGTCCTGACTCTCTTTAATGTTTGTGCTCTTGCTTGCTTTTCTTTTCTTTTCTGTGTTGCCCTGGAAGACCCCATGGGCTTGGGGAAACAGGGAATAGAATCCCTTTAAATCATGTCTGCCTCACTGACCCACAGCGAAAATGTACAGGATGTGATCATTTTGACAAGACATCCTTTAGCATATCAAGATATAAGGAGCCAGGAGCAGGTCTAGCAACTGCTCTGGAAGTGTGATAGGAGAAGAGCAGAAAATTGGCACCAGCAGGCTCAGTCTAGGAAGTTTATTTACCCAGAGAGAGTGGAAGAACCATAGAAAACACTTGCAAATCCTTAAGTGAATAACATTTGGGCCTGTTTATGAATCCAATGAAGTTGCCTCACAAATCTTTATTACCTGATCTGGGTAACGTATTGTAATGAAATGTTCTGATGACCCTGTTTTTGGCCAGCCCTTCTTCTGTTTTGTATCTTCCTATGACCTCAGATGCACCTGTGATCCCTCAGCATCCTGAAAAGAGGCCGAGGCCTTCAGTGGTAGTATGTGGCCATGTTTGTGCTTTCATGTTTGCTCCCCTTCCCCCTTGTGACTGGAAACCAGTGGTGGGGTGGCCAATTTAGCAGGAACTCATCATGTCATGTGCACCTCCGAGCCACACCACACCACAACAAAACAAAAACCAACTTTAAATTCCTCCATTGGAGTGTTTTCTTCCCCTGCCACCTAACCTACTTGGAGCCTTTATCACACTTCATTGAGCTCCAGCTGCATCCCTTTGCCCACTGGCGCCCAGTGCAGGGGTAAAACGATGACTCCACATGTCACTCCCCCTATCTGCAGGTCACCCCCTCACTTCGCAACATCAAAACCCTCACGCAAACATACCACTTCTGGAATGACACCATTTCGGAGCCAAAAGGAAGTGAGGAAAAGTTGGAGGGTCCATCCATGATGCTCTGCCCCTAACGCTCAGGCGGCAAGTGTAGCGCCCTACAGAGCACTGTTGGACCACTGGGGGGAGGGTCCTTCCCCACTTCCCCCACACTGCCACTGTTTAGCTCATTTCTTTCAAACTCTATGAGTTGCAACAGCTTAAACCAAACATATAAACATTGAAAAATGAAATAAAACTACCAGATAAATATCAAAGGTATTCTCTCGAGCACTAGCCTCTTCATGTTTACCCAGAAGTAAGTCCTGCCGTGTTCAAAAAGGATAAACCCACATAAGATTGTAGCCCTAAAGTAACTCAAGCAAGATACTGCCTCTCAGGCAGCTCTTGGGAAAAATAATGGTCCATCCATTAACATATGCCCTAAAATTCTCAGTTTGCCTCTGGCTAACTATGATGCTTCCTTTTGGCTACGATCCTTCTTACATCACTGCTCTTGTTACAGATTTGGACATTTATTTAATAAAGCAACACTCGCATCCTTAGGCGAGAGGAAGGGCACCAGAACGTTTCTAAGATTCCTGCTGGTAAAACTGAAGAGAAGCTGCTATACAAAGTCAATTAATTTAAATAGCATAGAAGGTTCATTCTTACTGTTAATTGTATTAACCTACAAAAGATTCAGGGATTAATGAGAAATGAGGACCATGAATGAATTGGTGGCTCTCAAGGGAAGCACTAATATGTATTATCCTTGAGTTCTATAATCTGTTCTAAACTCTTAACTTGTCGTAAGCATGTGCATTTACCTGAATGTAATCCTAATTGCTTCTTCTATTGTTCGTTTTATGATTTGGTCCCAATAGCTAATCACATTTCAAGCTTCTTTTTTTAAGACCCGAGGAGAGAAGGTATGTGTGTGGGGCGGGGGGAGAATAATTCTAAAGGCTCATTTATCTAATTATGGCGGGGATGACACTAAAATATTATTGAGATCAAGCTCCCTTTCTTTGTTTAAAACCAAGCGCTCACCTTTGGCTGAATTCAGGCTGGATTCCTCTCTTTTGAATGGTCTCATTCTCTGCCCAAGGTTACGCTTTAGTGCTAAGTGAACGGAGTGGTGCTCAATTACAAGGTAAGTGAATCTATGCAAATCTTTTCTGGGAGAAAATGCATGAAGGGAATGTGTGGCCTTCAAAGGGAACTTGAAGAGCAAGGAGAGGCTTGAGAGGTCCTACTCTGGCATTCCAGATTATTCTATGACTAGCCAGCAAGCCATGAGACATCATACAACTTAGCCTCTGTTCCACAACACTGTACAGATGCTGCTGAGGATCAAAAGCAGTTCAACCTTCTGTCCTTGTTTCTTCATGTGTACTTGTTTGAAGCTTTCCTCTCCATACGTTCGCTTTGTGCCATGATATCTGTAAGCAGCACACTTAAGCACCCATTGCACTCCACTTAAAGAAAACTCTTGTACAACATCAAAGTGGAAGAGGAATCCTGAAATACACATAGATAAGCTGAGAAAAGGCATAGAAGTACTGTGCAGACAGTGTTAAAAGTGAAACCTTTAGATCTGCTTCTTTCATCCAAGCTCCCACTGGATGAATGGAAAAATGAAATGGGAAAAACCTGCTCATTCATGCCATGCAAATAGACCCCTATTATATTTCAGTAGTGAGCGGCAGGCATTATTTGGGGGGGGGGCGAGGACAAAAGGGATCTATTTCACTGCCGAAACGGCAGTCCTTGCAAGAAGTACTTGGAAGAAGGGCTGCTCATTGTTCTGCTGAGATTGTGGCTGCTGATACTCAGGGCCAGGCTACTTAGTATTGTAGATAGCACATAATTTCTCGCACAGTTAAATGTAGTATAATAGAGGCTTTCTTGCCTCATCTATTGGTGTGACCTTGGTATCCGCTGATCCTGCATCCGCAGATATAACTCACTGCGGTTGCCAGCGTATATCAGGGTCACCATATAAATGCCATAAAAATGGAGGTGGAAACACCAAAATCACATGTCTTATTTTTGTGCGCTCAAACCGTACATTTTCCTAGCCTCTTAGGGCTAAAATTAGCTCAGAAGATGTACTTCTGGTCTCCCAAAGTTGGTATATACCCCATTCAGCCACTAGAGGTGCAGAATGTAATGCAATGGAATGGACTAATTTTGGTGTTGTGTGTGTCTCTTGAGCTACTTTTACCCCCAAGACACTAGAAAACCATGTGGTTTGACTGCATGAAGGTAAGAAATGTGATTTTGGTGCTTCCCTCTATTTTAAAGCATCTAAATGGTGACCCTGGAATTCACAGGTATCCATGGGAGTTTCTGGAATGTAACGCTTCTGGATACTGACATAGCTTGTTCATCACTAGCTTTGCAGGCTTGGGATCAACAAAAGTTGCTTGACCAGAGACAGCATTCAGATTAAAGAAATGAGTGCTATGAATCCCACATATGTTCAAAGACTGTGCACCAACAGACAGCATCAACAGGAGATTTTGCATACCTCCTGCTTGATCAGCTTGCGTAGCCGCCAACTGACACTGAATAATGTGCATGAGCAGACAATGGCAGTTGAGTGATGTGTAAAATTGCTGTCAGGGCACGTACTGGTCCATTTAAAGAAGCCTGTGTACATTACCTATTGCTGCTTAGGAGTGAATGGCAATCATTCACATATATAAGAGAAAATGAAAAGGTCAACCTGAGGGCACCATTACCACATATCAACGTACTTCTCATATATGCAATCGCTCCACCTCCAATTACACTGCTGCATTCTGGATTATTTCTTAGTCATACTACAGTGTGACAAAAAGTTGGGACTGTGGGATGATATGTTAAAAACTGGTGATTCTGATAGATGGGATGATGATGCTGATGATGATAAAGAATAAACACCAACCAAGTTAACCACAAAACAATGCCAGAACAGTGTAACTAAGAGTGCAATCCTAATTGGGAGTGAGGCTGGCATAGCTAGGCCAGCAAAGTTTGACCATCACACGGGCCGCCATAAAGCACATTTGGACCACTCTTGGAAGGATGATGCACGTCGGTGTGCTGGCCTCTCTGACTCCAAGAATGGTCCAAACATACTTTGCGGTGTCCCTTATGCTGGTCAAACTTTGCTGGCTTAGCTGATGCCAGCCTAACTCAATTTAGGATTGCACACTAAAAGTAGCTCATCAATTCCACATGTGACAAACAAAACATTTTGGTCTCCAAACCAAACAGAATAACTATGTTTTTTCGCCACCACTGGCCCAGTTGGGGTGATGGAGCTAGCAGCACATCCAGAGGCAAGGGGTCCCACAAACTGGGTGTCACTGCAGAGAGGGCCCTTTCATGCGTCACTGTCACTACTGCCAATGGTGGAATATGCAAGAAGGCCCCTTCAGTTGATCATAGAAGGTGGACAGTTTTGTATGGGGAAGGGTGATCTTCAGGTAATCTGGTCCCAAGCTGTTTAGGACTTTAAACAACCACCACCACCACCCAGTGCCTTGGGTTGAACTCAGAAATGGACCAGCCACCAGTGTGGCCAAGGAAGCAGCAACATGATGCGCTCACTATGTCTTTTGCCAGTCCATAATCATGCAACGGATATCTGCCCGAACTGAAGCTTCCTGCTTCAGGACTTCAAGGACAACCCCAAGTAGATTGGGTTACAAAGTGCAACATGTGCATGGCATGGACAGCCTTAGTCGAGTCTGGATGACTCAAGAAAGGAAGCAGTTGGCACATTAGAAGCTGGACAAAAGTACACTGGAACACACCCAACACCCAGGCATTCAGGTGCCAAACTGGGTCCAAGAGCCCTAACAAACTGCACTCCTGCTCCTTCATGTTAAATTTCCAGGGTACAGGAGGTGAATAAGTTAGAGTGGGAGGTAGGGAATATGAGGATTGCATTGTTAGTATAACTATTGAAAACTCAGTAACATCTGTATACTCAAAAAAAGGCTTAAGCAGGTAATGATTCATCTCTTTGTGTGCAATCTGAAGACATTCTTGGACTGGCACAAGTCCCTTGTGTTGGCCCAATCTGTTGCAAACATTTGGACCGAGTCAGCTGGGCCGGCATGAGGACACACCCATCCTAGATGTTGTGGAGGCTGGATTTGGCTGCCATGGGCTGGCCAGCAGGAGGGCACCTGCAGGCCCGCCGAAGCCAAATATAGCCTCTGTGCCATGCCAGGTAGGTGCATTCATGCCAGCCGGATTAGGCCGGCACAAGGGTTTGGGAAGGGTGGGGGGAAGGGCAGGTTGGTGGGCAGACTGGGCCCAGGAGGGGGTGGGACCAACCTCTGGCAACTAGGCTGTATCCTATCCCCCCTCCCAAGCAGGCTGGCCTTACACCAGTCTCCTTGGATCTGTGCAAACGATTTTGCTGGCGTAGAACAGCGTTGCTCTATTGTGGTGATTGGGGCATTAGGGTAAGGGGATTTATATCCCCTTACTCAGGAGTTGTGCTCCTAACTATTCCAGGTGCCTATTCCAGCCCAGATTAGGATTGGGCTGCCATGTGGCAGAGAACATTCTACATACTAAATATTTACCATGTTAAATCTAGGCTAGATTACCTAATTGCTTGGCATTTATCAATAAAAATCTTTAAAATGTTAGCAATAACTCATCTCAGCATCAATCTTCCTTGTTTCTTAAATTATTTTAATTTTTGTGTTAGGCTGGCCATGATTAAATCTCAGGTAGTAATTTAAAAGTAAACGAGCTTGGGTATTAGCTTCAGTACATTTTTCCAAGCATACTGTGCAGTGTTAATCTTCTTTATTATCTCTAGTTCCTTTCACGCTACTTTTGGGAAATATTTAGGCCATTGCGTGGAAGCAAATCTTGCAATGTGATTATCTCCATATTGAAATGCTGTCTATTGTACCGACTTGTTTGATGTTTTTTTTCCCCTTGTACCTTTATATTTGTGATAGCTTTTGGGTAAAAAATAATCATTATATGTCACCCATATTATTTCTTTTTAATCTCTTGAAGATTAAGTGTGTTTATTTAAAAAACCTTTTGATACTGCCTTCACAAGCTCAGCTATTTTGTAAAAAAAAAAAAAAAAAAAACCCCACAACTTAGAAATAATGAATCAGGGAGATGCAATTTTCGATAAGGCCATTTACACACAACTCCTGTGAGGCTAGCTAACAAAATATAACTGCAGATATGTAAGAAGTTTGACACACATACCATGAGAATAAGAAAAAAAAATTGTAATTGCCTGTAGGTTTTGAAGCACTTAAAAAATATGCAGTCAGCAAAAGAGCAGTTCAGTTAATGAACCATATTCTCCAGGGACAGGATGACTCACGGGACTGGTAATGGGATATGGAAGAGTCTTTCTTCTTGAGGTCACCTGTGCACAGCTAAAAGAAGATGGGTTGTGTAGTGACTGAATCTGGCAAACACTTGAATTAGTCTCTGATCCCACTTAACAAAATGGGTAGTACTCAGTTGAGCTAGTATAATGGCAGCAATGAATGTGATGCATGCCAAAATTAACTGGGGTGGAATATCAATATCAACATTAACCCTCACGTGGAGAATTCTAGTAGGACTCAATATAGCCTTAGTTTCCCTCTTCTCTAATGGTCTCATTCAAGCTCCACTCCTTTCCTGGGCCAGCACACCTCCCAACCTCCCAACTCTTTTGACTGTTGGCCAGCACACCTCCCAACCCTTTTGACTGTGCCGCCACCAAGAGAGGTGAGAGGGGTGGCCAGGAAGAGGGCCCCCCAATTTTGGAATACCCTCCCCTTCGAACTGAGAACTGCCCCCTCTTTGTTAACATTTCGGCGGGGGCTGAAGACTTTTTTATTTCAAAAAGCTTTTAACTGTTGACAGGCTGTATCTCTATATCTCTTTAACTTTATTAATCTTATGCTCCACGGGGTTTGTTGCTTGCTGTTTTTAATTTTTTAATTGTATTTTAACATTGTTTTTAATTGTTTTTTAATGTAAACTTTGTTTTTATTGCTTTTTTTATTGTAATGCCGCCTTGAGTGCCTTCGGGCAAAAAGGCGGGATATAAATTCAATAAAAAATAAATAATAATAAATAACCTGCCCACCCCCATATGGAAACGCCCTCCCTCCTACCCAGAAATGCTCTCGCGCCAGCGCTACTGCTGTTGTGCTGATGCTACCAGCTAGAGTCAGCCCAGTGCAGGGCCTTGGATTGCACCCTTAGTCTTCCTGTTCCCACTCCTCTATGCACACATGGGCATAGGCAGCGGTGTCACTAGGGTTTGCATCACCCAGTGTGGGAGGTCAGCATGTCACCCCCAAGATGGACCTCCTGCCCCTGACCGTATAGAATAAATTACAATATCATATGTGCAATCTAACGTAGTGGCATCACTAGGATTTATTTATTTCAATACTAGCTTTTTGGTACCCGGCGTTGCCCGGGTAGTTATTTATCCCAAGATTCTATTGCACACGAAATTACCAAATTGCCAATCAGCTCAGCCAATCGTTCCAGACGTTCCAGTGGGGCATGGCGGACATTTTGTTTTGCACCCTTTCTCACCCCCCCACATTGAGGGGCCCCAAACATGGACTCCAACGGCGTGGGGAGTGTCACCCAGATCCCAACATCCCTCTCCCAGATCCCAACATCCCAGATCCGTTCTGCAGGACTTCTGTTCAGCAGCTGTTCAACACTTTAAAGACTTCAGGTGCTGGAAAGGTTATACTCTGCATGTCATAATCAGAGTGACATCAGCAATGGCATCATAATAGATTGCCTCAGGACACCACATAGCAGCTGAAGTATACACACACACACACACACACACACACACACACACACACACACACACA
>JAJKFI010000018.1:5648206-5664629 GCA_029204185.1 Lerista edwardsae | reverse complement strand
ACACACACACACACACACACACACACACACACACACACACACACACATGCGTTCAGGCCCCCCTCGCGCCCCCTGCGGGCGTTTGTCACCAGGCTGCAAGGTGTCTGCGTGCCGAGTTTGGTGTCGATTGGTCCAGGCGTTAAGGAGCGTATGTGGCACACACACACACACACACACACACACACACACATCCTTATAGATAGATAGATAGATAGATAGATAGATAGATAGATAGATAGATAGATAGATAGATAGATAGATAGATGTAACAAGTACAGGTTGCCCAACAAATCAGTAACCAGCAAAACCAGTGGCCAATTTGATGACACTCACACAACCGAATAAGAGATCTCGTATTAGCTCTGATACATGGAAATGAGAGCTGAATCAAACTCACATCTAATTGGTTCCTGCTGTGTCATAACAACACCTCATCGCCTCTCAGAACAATGTTTTATTGGTCAGTTTTGAGTTAAGGCAGCAATTTGCAACATTTTTCAGCTCATGGCACTTGGACAAGGCACTAAAATTGTCAAGACACACACACCACCAGTTTTTAAATGTACATTAAATTATCACATTACAATTAATAAGTACAATTGATTTAATAATTTAATAAAATCATTACATGACAAATGGTCAAATTTTTATCAGATGAGTCAGGAAGTGTTGGCAACGAAAGGTCAGGCTGAACCCAGGGTGTACTGGAGAACTTTAGGGTGAGGGACAATGAGAAGGCATGATTGAAACAAGGTGTAGGATTCAACCGGGGATGGGTGGAAAGAAAGAAAAGATTACACACAGTGGTGAAATTCAGCCAGTTCTCACCAGTTCTGCAGAACTGGTTGCTAATTTTAAGTTGGGAGAGGGAGGAAAGGCAGCGGCCGCCCTGAAGGCCACCCAATTTATTTGAATTCCCCACAGACCTTTGGAAAGTGGGCATGAGCGAGAGGAGGGATGGAAGGGAGGGGTAAACTGCAAATATGACTTTTTAAGATGGGGAAGGAATACATTTTGCATGAAGGAGAGAGTGAGAAGAGGAGAAAGAGTTCTCTTTTTTGCCTCCTTGTGTACACAAGAAAAAGTGTCAGTGGAAGCAATGCAGGTAGACAAACGGAGTCACTGGGAGAAAATTTGGTGTTTAAGATATTTTCCAGAAATTAAAATAGACTGCTGTTCCAATTAGAAATAATACCATGGCTGCATCTGCTGACACTGTATCGCCTATATAAGTGGTTCTCAAACTTTTTAGACTGGGACCACTTTTTAGAATGGCACTCACTTTGGGATCCACTGGAAGTGATGTCATTAACCTGGAAGTGATGTCATAGCCAGAAATGACATCATCAAGCAAAAAATGCTGTCATTGTGAAGTAATCAAATGATGCACCCGGAATGGAAACCGGCATTCTTGGACTGCAGCAATTGCACAACCATGAGACATCTCTAACAGAAAGTAAAATTAGGTCAAAATATTATGTAAAAGCACTGAACAAAAAGCATTTAAAAAAACCCCTTACTTGAAAATTCAAACTGTTGACACTTACAACAGGCTTATAGCAAGAGTAAGATCTGCAACTTCAAAGTTGGCTGATCTCAGCTTTCCACAAACCACCTGACTTTAGGTCGCGACCCACCAGGTGGGTCCCAACCCACAGGTTGAATAACACTGACCTAGTAATAACATCTACCTAGTACACGTTTAAAGCATTTAAAATTACTAAAAATGAGAACTTGGGATGAGAATGTAGATCAAAAACACATAACACCACAATTTACTATTTTAATAAGAAATTTTGGGGAAAAAATAACTAAACACACACCTAACTATGACTTGTGGATCCTCCAGAAATGATGGAATACCAACAAAATACTGAATCTACATTCTTCATTGTGTGACTACAGTAGTACGACCGAGGGAAGTTCTCTTGGCCTATAATAGGGAATGAGAGCTGGCTGCAATCAGGTTGCTTATTTGAGTATGTTTCCTTTTCTGAGCAGAACATTCCAACATGCTCCCAGCCATATCATGTGACCTTATGACTCCTTAGGCTTGTGAGGACATCTCTTGATATGTCCTTGGTCCAACAATGTTCTGAAATAGTCAAATGTTGTTGTTTTTTCCAAGCTTCGAATGCTTGGATGTATTCTTTGGAGGGGAGTTTCCTTGCTCTAACATTCTTGACGGTGCTCACAATGCAAACTGAGCCTATGACGAGTCTGTGCTGATTTTTGTGCCAGCATCGTCTGCATTCATTAGACTCAGTGCTCAGACACAGAAGCTGCTTTAGTGCATGCTCAGAAATTAATTACTTTAACCCTTCACTCCCTTTAACCTTGAAGATTTGAGAACGGAAGAACTTGAAGAATTGAGTCCAGCTGCAAATGGAGGTGTCATTTACAGAACAGTATGGGGGCTCTTGAACCATCAATTGTCCTGGGAATTTTTAACGTTAAGAAATCCAGGTATACCCCAAGGGTGTGCAGCCTGTGAATGTGACCTTTAAAGCAATTCACAATTCTGACCATTGGAAAGAAAAACAAGAAGCTATTAAAAATAGCTTTACATACTGGAATCTGGCTCTACCTGAACCTAGGGAGTGATTGGGAAGACATCTGCAGGAACTACACTGTGACATCCTGGGTGTCAGTGGCCACCTGTGTGCAGAGGTGTCAGGCCCGTACGGTGCAGTGTAGCATCTGCTATGGGCACTGGTGAGGGAGCTGGGCATGCCGCAGAAGAAAGCGGTGCAGAGCTGGACCCTCCCGCCTGCCCTTGCCTCCATGATGCTCCAAAATGGAGCGATTCTGGAAGCAAGGAATGTGGCGAGGCTGCATGGAGGGCGTGGGGACATCTTTCATCACCACCCCGCTCCAGGAGCAATCAGAGCCTGCTCCAGCTCTGCCTGTGTGATGTATGACCCTGCTGTTGACCCCCTTGGCATTGCTAGAGCTTTTCCTACCCCTATGCTATCCTTCCTTGACAGCATTGTGTGACTATGCATGCATCCTGCCTGGAAAGGAAGTGAGCATGCATGGAAAATTACAGGCCACTCTCCAGCTCTCCAAATGTAGTACCCAGTTTTAAATTGCCAGCAAAGTTCTCCTGAGCCAAAGTCAGAGAAGAACTTTGAGGGACTCTAAAATCAACCTCAAGTGAGGAGCAAGCTTTTAAGGCTTGGAATCAAGCTTGTCCATCTCTATTCCAGTTACTCTCACAATTGCCAACCCAAGGCACACTGGCTTTAACCAAGGCAAAGGGGATTCACACATCACTAACCCTTGCTCCTCTAATGACCAATCCAATGAGGGACATACAGCAGAGATCTAGGGCTCAATCCAAACAGGCAGCGCAATCCTAAACCCCATGCAGCGTCAGCGCAACGGGATTGCGCTGAAGCTGCACCCTTAGTGCCGACGCGGGAGCACCAATCAGCACCCCCACATTGGTGCTAAGGCAACAGGACCGGCGCTGGAGGCAGCACCAGCCCTGTTGTGCCCGTGCTGAGCCTCTCTCGCGCTGACCAAAGCCGGTCAGCGTGAGGGAGGCTCCATGCCAAGGCGGCACAGGGATTGGAGGGAGGGAGGTGGGTGCGTGACTTGGGCGTGATGTGAGCGGGCTTGGGAGGTGGCCATACGGCTCTTTAGCAGGCATAGATCCAAGGAGCACATAGGGGAGGCTGGGGCCTCCCCTACAGTAAGGGAGCACATGCTCCCTTGCCGCAGGGAGGCTCCAGCCTCCACCTACCCAGCGCTGATAGGGCGCTGGCTGGCCGGCGCTCCTACCCCAGCGCTCAGTAGGATTGTGCCCTGAGTTAGGCCGGCATAAGCGAAGCCAGCAAAGTTTGGCCTGCACAAGGGACACCGTAAAGTATGTTTGGGCCACTCTCATTGGTTGCAGTGGTGTCAATGCTGGGGGCTCAAATTTGGCAGTAAAATTGAATTGTGCAACATTGGGTTTTGTTTTTTTCAGATTGCACCGCACCCCCTTTTTCTTACCATTCTTGAATTTCACAGCCTTGAAATGCTCCCTTCAAGGCAGCCTGAAGCCACCAATTATCATGTGATGTTCACCCTCTAGTGGAAACAACCAAAGCCCGGTGCTCCTTGACTTATTGGTGCTGTCGCCCCTTGTGAACCACTAAATTGTTTCAGAGACAAGATGATAAGGAAGTGCACCTAAGACACCAGAAGCAGCAGCAGCCAAGTGAAAAGGCCAGCGTTTTTGCCTATATTCTAAGGAACGCTTCTCTACCTTAAAACGATAAGCAATTTTTCTTCTGAGGGGCCATGTGTCAAGAATGAACTTTTACTAATGTCTTCATAGCCAAAGGAGGCATCTCAATCTGAGCTCTGTTGACAGGTTATTCTAACTCATTTACATAGCAGATCACAGTCAGGAACCCAAAATAATTTCGTTTCCTGACATCTATGAATCCCAATCAGTATAAAAAATTTCATCTGGTGAGATTTCCATCTATATAATTTGATGGTGAATAGGGGACATGCATATTTTACATTGACAAGTGTGGTCAGCTCTTTTCTTGAAAGAGCCTTTTTTTAAAAAAAAAACCCTCTTGATTAGCTGGAAAATTCAATGGATGTCACATTTGCTGTCATCGCAGTTGGTGGGACAAGCTGAACCTGCTGAACTGCTCCCGTACGGTCTCCTCAAAGGAACAGGAGACTGGATTAGGAACTTTGCACCTGTTGAATTTCTCCACATCATGCACACTTCCTGACCTGATACATACACAGGAGCCTCTGTCAATGAAGCTGGAAACATTGTATGGCAAACAAGAGAATGACTGTCACATTGGATTGGATACAACACAGACAGGAAAACGACACTTTTCAAGAATCACTGGAGCCCTGGCAAGATGTGGTGACTACAAGGAACTCCCTTCAAAAGCTGGATTGACTCAGGACAATCAGCCCAGCTTTGCTTTTTTTCCACGTTGATCCAGCCCAAGCCCAGAGAAAGTTAGGCTTATTCCTTTCAAGCAAGACTTACAGGAGAATGGGTTCAGGTGACCTGGTTGCATCCCGCAAACTCACAGGATCTGTGAGGAAAGCCTTCTGAAAAGCACACAAGTCCCTTTGCTATTTATGTTACCGGCATGCCTCGGGTTCCGTTCCAGACACCACCTCCACCCCCGGTGGCTACCTGAAACCGTGGATACTGGGGATGACTTTAGATAGAGGAACATCAGTGATTTTGTCGCAACAGGGTAAAAAAAAAAAAGAGAGAGAATTCCTTAACGTTCCCTTATCTTTTTAATAGGCGTATCCATGGATAACGGAAACCGAGGATACCGAATCAGTGGATACCAGGTCATGCCTGCACTCAGAAACAGCAGGATTTGGGTCACAATTTGTATGTCTTTGATATACAATAACTGGTTGCTTTTGGGACAATTCCGTGAAGTTGGTAGGACTAATTTACTATAGGTTAACAGTAGGGTGGTTGGATTCAATGAATGCTGGTGCTGCCAAACCCACCCTTTCCTGGGCCCTCCTCACCCCCACTGCCGCCCCATTCAGTTCAATGGGACTTACTCCCAGGTAAGTGTGTATAGAATTGCAGTCTTAATCTTTTTTTGACAGCTACTTTAAGTCCCCTTGTGGGAGAAAGCAAGACGTATATATTTTTAATAAATAAAAATCATATCTTAATAAACTAGTTCCACGTGACATCTGGACAGTGGTGTGGCCTGGGCGGATCAGTGCAGACAAATGTATCCTGCACACTCAGACTATGGGGATCAGGGTCATCGCTCAGAGGTAAATCTTAGGTTCTGCATGTCAAAAACCTTAAATGCCTGGTGCCTTCAGCTAAATGATCTTGGATAGCAGGGCTGGGAGTTCAAACCTAATGTGGAGTTAGGCCGGCAGTTAGGCCAGCAAAGTTTGGCTGGCACAAGGGCCACTGTAAAGCGCATTTGGACCACTCTTGGCGTTAGAGAAACCAGCACACAGACATGCACCACCCTCCCTGACTCCGAGAGTGGTCCATATATATTTCACGGTGTCCCTTGTCCCATATGTCAGCCAACCTTTGCTGGCCTAACTGTGCCAGCCAAACTCCAGGTTAGGATTGTGCCCTGGAAGAAATACTGCAAGCCAGTGTCAGAGAGAGAGAGAGTCCTGGGCTAGGTGGATTACTGACCTGATTCTGTAGAAGGTTTCTCCTCTAGTTTATTTCAATAGACCAGAAGATCCCCTGAATCAGAGCTTCTAGCTAGGCCCCTGGAAGCCAAATGATTGGCAGGCTCTGACGGAATAGAGATTGGGGGGGGGGTGGAATTGTGATTGCGTCTGCCTCTGCATTTCCGATGCTCTGCAGCAAAGGAGAGGAGAGAGCTGTTCGGCACCAAGGGTGCTGTCTAGCCTCTTCCATTGCGATGGCGTCCTTGCGGATCACAAGAAGCATGGGGAAGCTTCCTAATCAGCAGCAGCAATGGGAAAAAAAGCATCAGCCTTTGTAATTGGGTCGAGACAGTATCCTGAGTAGACGGGGATTAAAGGCACTGGAGCAGAACCAGTCACAGAGCCCAAAGTAACAAGCATCCCGCATCACATTAGCAACCAAGACAACATTAATTATTTAACCGCGGCATTCACGATAATTTAACCACAGCAGCTGGAGTACAAAAGCTAACAGTCATTTTCGCAAAAGGAGTCAGAGTTGTCAGCATTCACAAAATGCGTAGAAATGCCAGGAAAAGATCTCTCTCTCTCTCTCTCTCCCTCCCTCCCTCCCTCCCCAAGGCACTAAAGTTCAGGATTTGTATGCACATTTTGCAAATCACACAAATGGAAAGTGTTCATTGTCTGCATTTGTTGCTGTTGGTGTGATTCAATAAGGGAAGGTGAACTATTTCATTACCAGCCAATTTATGTAGTGTGACAGGCTGACACAGTTTGGTTTGCCTTCTGTGAAAGACAAATAAATAACAAGCGACTGGGTGATTTGCAAGTCAAAAGTGACAACGAAACGCCTGCTTGAGAGCTCCTGCCACTCCACTTGGTCCCCACACCCCCAGCCCCCCTCATACAACCTGCCTTGCCCCTATCTAAGAGGCACCTGGTCACCCAAGTGCTACACACATGGCTGTGAATATTTTTGTTCTTTCTCTGACATTTGCGCTTTTGTATATTTGGGACATCCAGTGAACTAGAAAGCCAGCCCATCTCTGAACCCTGCAAGGACTATCCCAGCCCCATTCCTCTGTAGCTGTCCAGTTTAGTGATGCACTTTCACAATTGTTTCTGCTGCAAAGGGAAACCCCAAACGCTTGCCAATTTCAGACAGATACAATGAAAGGAACACAAGTAAGGGAGCAATTCTAACCTGGAGTTAGGCCGGCACGGTTAGGCCAGCAAAGTTTGGCCGGCACAAGGGACATGGTAAAGCATGTTTGGACCACTGTCGGACTCAGGGGGGATGATGCACATCTGTGTGCTGGCCTCTCTGACTCTGAGAGTGGTTCAAACATACTTTACAGTGTCTCTTGTGCCAGCCAAACTTTGCTGGCCTAACTGTGCCAGCCTAACTCCAGGTTGGGATTGCGCTCTAAATTAGAAAGATTATGGGTGTTTCTTTTTCTTCTGAGAGCCCAATCCTATGCATGTCTACTAAGAATTCAGTACCATTATATCCAGTGGGGCTTACTCCCAAGTTAGTGTGGATAAGATTGCAACCTGACTTGTGTTTCACAGAAATAAAACCTAGAAGTGCAGTTCTAACAGTACCTATGGCTCCCTAGTTGGCTTGCTGCCCTCCTTAAGGGGGTAGTGCCAGACTGAAGATTGGGAACCTCTGATCCAGGTCAGTATTCTTTAACCTGTGGGTCGGGACCCCAGTGGGTTCACAAAGCCTCATTTTGGGGCTCGGGGGCAAACTTTCCAAGCCTATGCAAGAAAGGGCTGGGATCCGATCCAATCATGGTACTGCCATATCAAAACTGAGTTCTGGATAGAATCCTGCACAGCAGCTTCCCACTGTCGTGCTCCGCAGCTTCACAGGCTTGTTGTAAAGACACATTAGGTAGGGGGAAATGGGGCAGGTGGGAGCAGGGGGGTGAACGACTATGTGAGCAGATCAGGTTCTGGGATGGGGGCGGGATTAGTGGTGGGTCTCCAGCCTCAGACAAATAACTGAAGTCTATTTATTTTATTTATTAACTGAAGTCTATTGATTTAGTCCAATCTATTTATTGGAGTCGTGGCACAAAAGAGGTTGAAGACCATTGATCTAGGTCATAATTATAGTTCTTAAATTGGAAGGTTTTTGCGTTCGTCCATTGGTTGCTTTGGCAGTGTGATTCCCCCCCAGACTGGTTTCCCCAGGACTGGCCCAAGACCACCTGTTGCCTGAGACAGAATGCCAATGTCGCCCCCTTATTCGATGATGAGCCCGTCACTGTTCCTCCCACTCGCCAGTGTTCCTGCTCAGCACTCTTCTCCCCTCCACATTTCCTCTTCCTCTCTGTCCTCCTCTCTTTTCTTTTCCAATCCCAGGAGTGGAAGGAGAAGGAGGAGCAGTGGAGGCAAGCACGTGGGTAGAGATAGGTGCACTCACCATACCAGCCTTGCAAGTGTCAGCTGTAGAGCGAGGTGTCAGCGGGCAATCCACTCGCCAACCTAGCATGGGGCCAAGGTTGGCCCAATCAACCTGAGGCAGGCCCTGGCCACTTGGCATGCTCCCTAGTCCTTTTATGACATCATGGTGTTTACGTATGGACAGTGGTGTCATCTAAATGATTTAAGAACAGGTACTCACTTTTGATTGGCACGTGTCGGGACCCGCCCACCGGAAGTGATGTCATAAGCCAGAAGTGATGGCGTGGCAGGAAGTGACATGAAAAAAGCCCTTTTTGAGGCCTCAGATGATTTTAAACTGACCCAACAGTTGCAACAGTATTCCACAGCACCCCCAGAACATGTTAAGGAGGCCTGGCATCATGATAAAACCCCAGAGCAACTCATTTTTCAGTGGCAAGGAAAGGAAAGGCTCCGCTCCCTGCCTGCCTGCCTGCCTGGCTCTGAGAACATGCAGGCAACTAAAACATGCAGGAAATTCAAACGTTGCAGAGGGCGGAGTCGACGAGTGGGTGGGCAAATGGGCGGGGCCAGCTGTAATCCTAGAAACTGGTACTCGCGTACCCCCGCGTACCCCCTGCATGACATCACTGCTTATGGACTCCATCTCTTTTGAAAACTATACATGTGCCTGGTGAATATTTCAAGATGAAAACAGCACAATGGTACCACGGCAACAGGGCCAGCAGGAAAAAGCTGCCGAGATTGTAATACATGGGAGTAGATTCCTATTTTTATTTTGTCCATGCACATTTGTACGTTCAAATAGAAATACTATGTCCTGTGCAGGGCCCTAAAAATGTTTGGGGATTCATATTTGATTGTGCTTATTAAAACACATATGCAGCAGCGTTGATCCTTTTTTCACCACAGGGGGGCTAGTTCACTAGGAAGTGACGTGTGTGTGTGTGTGTGTGTGTGTGTGTGTGTGTGTGTGTGTGTGTGTGTGTGCGTGCGCACATTATTTCAGTGCACCCTATTCAAGAAATCCAGTCTAGGAGAAATTCTCTACAGGGTATCCAAGCAAATGCACTCTTAAGACAGTTTCACTATGTCAGTAGATGTGGCACCAGGGCTGCCTGTTGTTTCACAAACAATGAATCTTCTCAAACCGATAAATAATGTAAAGAATTCTGTTCCAGAAAAGATTTTTAAGTAAATTCTGCTGGCTTGAGGCTACCACCCCAGCAGGTCTCTTTGTTTACAATGGCAATTACAAATGTGTGTTTGGGTATTATTCCATCAGCAGAATAGAATGCTCTACTGTTAGAAGGAGCCTCTGTTATGTATCTGTGCAGTTCAACTTTAGCTTTTTTAGTACTTCACATGCCTGCAGTTCAAGCAACATAATAGTGTTAGGGATGATATAATTTCAGAGTGACACACACACACACACACACAGCCCTCAGATTGAGTGGTGCAGCTAACAAGGTGTGCTCTAGGAAAGCACACCTGCTACACCTGCTGTTCAGGTAACCTCCCCCAGGAGCTGTCTAAAAACAAAGGAGGTATGGGCACCATAGTCTACTGAGGCTTGTGTTCTATGCTTGGATTCTAATCAATCCCCACTTGTTAGATTCTGTTCCCAATTGGTCTCCAGCAGGGCTGGCTCCAGGAGCAGCAGAGGCCAATGCAGAGCTTCCCATGAGCCCCCCCCCCCGCGCCCATGGCCCCTCACTCACCATACAGCTGAGGCAACTGCAATCACAGTGAGAGGAGCACTTGTGTCAGTGGCTGCCAAAAGTCTGTTGCCGTTGCAAGGGAGATGCAAACATTTCCTTTTTTGAAGCAACTAAAAGAGAGGAAGATGTCAGGATGGAGCGGGGGACAGTGGAGGATGAAATGGCCAAGCAGGGCACTGCTTGCTTGTGTTCGTCTGCCTCACAGTGTCGCTGAGCTAAGGCTATATGCCAATAGAACTGGGGGTTCTGCTAGACACACCAAGCACTGGGGCCACTTTCTCAGGCTACTCTGTGCAACTGACTAGTGCCGGAAGGGAGACTCCAATTGGCAGCAGTTACAGAGCAGGTTAGTGCTTGCATGAGCTGTTCACATTCACTGCCTCTCCTCCCTTTGCAGTGAAGCCCCAGTGTGCATTTCTCTTTCTCTAGCAGCAGCAGCAGCAGTTTGATGACTTTGTGGCCTATTTAGTGCACAAAGCTTGACATTGCCTTGGGTCACATTCCAACATAGCAAGCAAACACACCTAGCTGGACTCCCTTCATCCCAATTATATTTAGGGAGGAAAACGGAATTACGATCAAGGCTTAAAGGTAAAAGTAAAGGTTTGCCCATGACCAGATGGTCTAGTCGTGACCAACTGTAGGGGGCGGTGCTCATCTCTGTTTCTAAGCTGAAGAGCCAGCATTTGTCCAAGGACAAGCTTCCGTGGTCATGTGGCCGGCGTGACTATATGTCAAGGTGCACGGAATCAAGGCTTACCCACCTCCAAAAACAAACAAAAGTATTGTACTGGGGAGATGCAGCCGATAGCCAGTAGATCAAGAGAGCTGTGAGTCAAAAAAATTTGAGGACCAGTGCTTTGTGTGGGTTCGCTAAATTTCTTTCGTTAGTTTATAGGTTTTTATTGTTTTGATGGTGTTTTTATTTTGAAGGTAAGTATTCTCATAGTTATAGAGATGTGGTGGAGCTGCGGGTTAAACCGCTGCTGCTGAGCTTGTTGACCGGAAGGTTGGGAGTTCGAGACCACGCGACGGAGTGAACTCCCGTCACTTGTCTCAGCTCCTGCCAACCTAGCAGTTCGAAAGCACATAAAAATGCGAGTAGATAAATAGGTACCACTTCGGTGGGAAGGTAAAGGTGTTCCCTTGTGCCTTGGCGTATAGTCATGCTGGCCAAATCACCATGGAAGCTTGTCCTTGGACAAACGCTGGTTCTTCAGCTTAGAAATGGAGATGAGCACCACCCCCTACAGTCGGTCATGACTAGACCATTTGGTCGTGGTGAAACCTTTACCTTTATTCTCATAGTACTTATAGCACATTATTAAAAACAATAATGTACTAGTGTACAAAATTTGTAGACATATTTTACAATAAAATACAACAATGCATACAATGCAGACAATAGATTGCTCTTTAATTTGGTTTGGAGAGGTGAGCTTTGCAGATTTGATGATGATGATGAAAAAGAGAGACCAGTACAATAAAAGGCAGCATTTGGGATCAATACATGCTAATGTTCTCATAAAAATATTCTTCATTGTTATGTCCAAATAACTGGAAATATTTGAAGTATCTGTGGAGCCATAATAGAGGTGGCTGGTGTGATGAACTTTTACAGTATTGGATTGGAGAATGTCCCTGTTTCCTTGGTGAGGAGGTGAGGGGCCTTGCTGGGAGAATCCTTGAACCAGGGCCTGGGGTCTTGTCTAAAGCAAGAATTCCATCAAGACCACAATGCTAGTTCTGCAGGAACTTCCTGCTCAGCTCCTTGTGGCATCTGGTAGGACACTATGAGATACAGGAAGCTGGACTTGTTGGGCCTTTGGCCTGATCCAATGAGGCTTGTCTTATGTTCTTGTGTTCCCTTTTCATTCTAAAGATGATCCCCTCTGCAGCAGAGCCCAAGCCTATGTCTATTCATGTCTACTCAGAGGTGTCTCATTATAGTAAATAGAGCATACCCCCAGGCAAGCATGGATAGGATTGTAGTCTGAACAGTTAGGCCAGCAAAGTTTGACCAGCACAAGGGCAACCGTAAAGCATGTTTAGACCACTCTCGGAGTCAGGGAGGATGGCACACATCTGTGTGTCTGCCAGTACACAGATGTGCACCATCCTCCCTGACTCCAAGAAGGGTCCAAACAGGCTTTACGATGTCCTTTGTGCTGGCCAAACTTTGCCGGCCTAACTGTGCCGGCCAGAGGCGGATCTACAGGGAGGGCAAAGCTCTAAGTGTTGCAAGAAGCCTTACCCTGTCATGTAAATCCCTCCTCTCCCTTGCTGCTGTAGCCAGTAAGCAATGCCAAAATGTTGCTTTTCCCTGTGAGGATTGGCTAAAACGGTGCAGGAGAGGAGTGATTTCCACTGCAAGGTAAGGCTTCTTGCAAAACTTAGAGCTTTGCCCTCCCTTAGATCTGCCTCTGGTGCCAGCCTACCTCCAGGTTAGGATTGTGCCCTGAATCATATTGTTGAGTCATCCCTGAATACTAGTTAATACTACGTCATGGCTTGTCAGGCTGCCACTTTCCCTGCCCGCTATTTTAACTGTTAAGCAAACAAAAACACTGCGCATGTGAGTTCAGTTGAAATAATGAGACGAATAGCATGGACGTGGTGTGGAGAGACACAAATACAGAGGGAACAAGCATCTCCAACACAGCAGGCAGTGAGGAAGAGAGAAAGGGTTGACAGAGCCCATTCCAGGACCCCTAGTAAGTGATCCATTCCAAGGCCTTTGTTGTGAGTCTCGAAAGCGTTCCGTCCTCTCATCTGTCCGAGGTCTGGAATCTCCAGCTGTGGTCTCACTTCCTTACTGCCCAAGTCAGGTTTTTGTGTAATCTACAAATGCGCTACAGGAATATCATTATAACTCCATTGTCAAAAGAGACTCTGCATCTTAAGTGCTGCTTCCAGAGCCACCTCAGAATATTTTGCCAGGAGAGATTTCAAACTTTGCCTCGATAAATGCTTTCAAGTCCAGGCTAAAAGCAAGGCTTCGTTAATTCATTCTTTGACCCAACAGTGGCTTTATCTTGGGTTATCATTTGTTAAGCTCTCCACAATGTTTTAAACATGAAGGGGACTACTGTGTATATACATGCCACACTCTGTATTTGGCTTGTATAGCTTTGACAATAGCAATTCGTAAGCATCAAAGCCATTTTACCTTTTATGCCTACAAATGACATTTTCACTGTGTTCCATTCAGAAGGGAGGCAGTCTATTTTGGGAAGCCAGGAAAATATAATTTCTCTTCATTAGATACAGAAGCCTCTGACCTTCTTGCTCACATGCGCAGTCTTTGCACCATCGCAAAGCACTTTACAGCACTTTCACAACAGTGTGAAGAACTGGCACGCCATTGGAATGCACATTCCGGCAGCATGCCTCTCAGGGCGCAATCCTAGCCTGGAGTTAGGCTGGCACAGTTAGGCCAGCAAAGTTTGGCCGGCACAAAGGACATCGTAAAGCCTGTTTGGGCCCTTCTTGGAGTCAGGGAGGATGGTGCATGTCTATGTACTGGCCAATCTAACTCTGAAAGTGGTCTAAACATACTTTACGGTGTCCCTTGTACTAGCCAAACTGTGCTGGCCTAACTCCAGGTTAGGATTGCGCCCTTAATTAGAATTGAGGCCTTAATTTGTTAAACTTTTAGGCAGGCAGGCATTGAAAAACAGGAGCAGCTTTTATTCCAGTATCCATATGTCTGCCCCTTTCACATATAAATTGGGGTGAGAGCAATTGGAGGTTTTTAATAGCGAAAGGAATATGTGGGTTGGGATATTGAAACACCCCCCTGCAAATCCCATGATATACCTCTCCATCATCAGTTGACCCAATCGTCCCCTGACCTGCCCACAACCTGCCCCTACCGGCACCTTACCTGCTCCGACGCAGGTTGGGTCTGTCTCTGGCGGGTATGCAGAAACTCTGGCCAACTGCATCAGAAGCTCTGACGCTCAGAACAGTTGCGTCACAATACTGTTGTGGTATTCACGCAGCCATCATTTGGCCAATAGGATTAGGCTGTCAGTATTCACAGCTATAGTAATGTAGTTGGCATTAACATACAGGGGTAGATATGTTTGACACAAAATATTTGATTATTATAGCAAATTGCAACTATGGTGGTTGTTTGATATTCCAAATTAAAATGGTAATTACTGTATTGTAATGACTCCAAAACAGTAACGACTTCAAAATGGAGTGGGGAGGTGAGGTAGATTAGTTTACTGAGAGCTAGTAAATATGTTGTCTAAGATTTCTGACCCTATAGGACATTCCAGGAGTCTCCTGGAAACAGCAGGACCAATGAGAGCAATCCAGGACACTCCCAAGTCCCGCAATACCCGTCT
Source organism: Lerista edwardsae (assembly GCA_029204185.1). Taxonomy (NCBI): domain Eukaryota; kingdom Metazoa; phylum Chordata; class Lepidosauria; order Squamata; family Scincidae; genus Lerista; species Lerista edwardsae. The sequence goes on along the minus strand of JAJKFI010000018.1, from coordinate 5,649,985 downwards.
CTCACTCCTGAGACTCAGGGTGCAATGCTAACCTGGAGTTAGGCCAGTGCAATTAGGCCAGCAAAGTTGGCTGGTACAAGGGACACCGTAAAGTATGTTTGGATCACTCCTGGAGTCAGAGAATCCAGCACATAGACGTGTACCATCTTCCGTGACTCCGAGTGTGATCCATACGTGCTTTATGGTGGCCCTTGTGTCAGCCAAAGTTTGCTGGCCTAACATAATTCCAGGTTAGGATTGCGCCCTCAGTTGGAGTCTGCTTTCCATCTCTGCCAAGCCAGTTGTAGCAGTGGAGGAAGGCTGACATCCCCATGGCTTGCACTGGCTTGCATCCCTTTCTCAAGCAGGACAAACATACATTGCAAGGAAGGCAATTCTAAACTTCAGCACCATCACTGGTAAAAATCTCAGAAATCCTAAGAGCAGCTTTCACATCAAAAGCAAGAGGTTATATGGAAAGATAAAACAGATAAAAGGAAGTACTTTTTTACCCAGCGGGTAGTTAATCTGTGGAACTCTTTGCCACAGGAGGTGGTGATGGCATCTGGTCTTGATGCCTTTAAGAGGGGATTGGACGGATTTCTGGAGGAAAGGTCCATCGTGGGCTATAGGCAATGATGGATTGTGCAACCTCCTTACAAAGGTGGTGGGCTACTGGTACCGGGTGCAAGGGAGTGGCAACAGGATGCAAGCATCTTGTTGTCTCATGCCTCCCTGGGGCACCTGGTGGGCCGCTGTGAGATACAGGAAGCTGGACCAGATGGGCCTTTGGCCTGATCCAGTAGGGCTCTTCTTATGTTCTTATGTTCTTATGTAAAGACATGCAAAAATCTCCCAACAGCCAGGTCATACTTTAAAAAGTAGCTTTGGGAGGTGACTGGTGAGGAAAATCAGGTGACTAGTGTTGATGTTTGATTGTCTGAGAAAAATATTGTGCCCCCTCTTCTGTGACTTCTTTCTTTCCCAATTGCCCCTTCTGACTACTTTTCTCCTTATGGGGTTCCAACCATGTTTGTCAGTTAGGTGATGCTGTTCAGGTTGCTTTACAGTATCAAGATCTTCACTTCAGCTACCACGAACAGTTCTTTCTGAAGCACCCCTGAAATGAACAGAAGGTGTGCAAAGCCTGTCTAGATTTAAGGCACATCCCTGGAGAGCATCGCTTGGGCATGTTCCACTGAAATGAATGCGAACACTTCTATGTGGGCGTCTGTCCTAATAGGTGCCAACATGTTGAAGGACTGCATTGTCAGGAGCAAGGCTTCAGCTCTTCGAAAACTACAGCTGGCACATTGCAGGTGCCATGGTTAATACAAATTACCAGATATATACGGCGAACTCTGTAATCGGTTAGGAAGCTTTGCACAGGCATTTACTTCATTCATTCGTACCTCCTCCTCCTCGTCTTTTATGCTATTTTCAAAATGTTATCACACATAGATTGATGCTGCAGCATCTGCCGGCCGGGTCCCTCCAGGCACTACAGAAAATTGGTCTGCCATCTCCCATTGCATTCCAACCATACCAATTACTCAGGCAGTTCCTTTGAAGGCCCCCAGAATATTTAGCAAAATTAGTTCCAAAAGGAGCAGGACTGGCTCCCCATCAATCCCCTCTAGGATGTGTTCCTTAAGCAGATGTAGGAAGCCAATAACAGTTATGTAGCGAGCCTGACACATTTATGTCTTTATGTTTCATTCTCTTTGGTCTGTCCTGAGCTAATTTACTTCCCTGTGTGTGTGTGTGTGTGTGTGTGTGTGTGTGTGTGTGTGTGTGTGT
>JAJKFI010000018.1:5616264-5648196 GCA_029204185.1 Lerista edwardsae | reverse complement strand
GTGTGTGTGTGTGTGTGTGTGTGTGTGTGTGTGTGTGTGTGTGTGTGAGTATTCCCCATTGTCTGCCATGACACCAATGCTGAAGGGAAACTGACCTCCTAAGCTGGTATGTGTCTCCAGTTTCTAACATAAGCTAATATTTAGGCTGGAAGGAATATTATGGATCATTTCAGTCAGGCTTCGAGATACACACATAAGCCTCACGGAACAACTCAAGTTTTCCTTCCCAACCGACCCCAGACCGCCTGGCCTTGAACAAAAAAGAAAAAAGAAAAAACTCTACTTGAAGAGAAAAAAGAGAAAAAAGAAAAAAAGAAAAACTCTACTTGAAGAGATTTCAGATCCTTTGCAGAAAGAAGCTGATGTTTTGGGGTTTCAGTTGCCATGTCTCCTGTCTTCTGAAATTATTCGGATCTGCAAGAGAACCGATGAGCATTTTGCGTACGGTTCCGTTATTTATTTAGAGCAGTGGTTCCCAGCTTGGGGGTTATGACCCTCTGGCGGGTCACGGGCTGACTTTCAGGGGGTTGTGGAGAGCCCATGTACTACCGTAGATGCATTTGCACAACATTAAAAAGTTGCATTTTTGCAATATTTTCAGGGAAACTCCAAACAGAGAAAAATGTTTCTGAAAAAAAAAATTTCAAGGTGTTTCCACATACCTGAAAACAACTGTTGCATTTGGTAACTTATGGTAATCTACGTACATGTTTTTGCAGACACCGTGATGTCACTGCCTGCTTAATGACATCACTTCTGGGTGGAGAGGGTCCTGAACAGTGTTGTCATACTTAAATGTGGATCCTGATGCTAAAAGGGTTGGGAACCAGTGATTTAGGGCAGGTCTAGGAGTTGGTCCTGGAAACTTGTGTCTTTATCTTGTAGGACTGGGATACTTTCAGGTAAGACAGAGATGAAGACTGGAGGTAGGAAAAGACACCCCTTCAAGATTTGGTGGCACAGAGTGGAGTATATCATATCACTTCATGCTAAGACCAGTTCTTTGAACATTTCCTTATACATTCAGTCCTCTTTACATGCAAACTTGCTATCTGCAACCTTGCTATCTGCAACCTAGCTTATCTGCGAGGGACAGAATTGCTACTTACCTCGTTATCTGCATCACTCTCCTCGTTATCCACTATGCAGGGACCTTCCGAAGGCTGCAGGGACCTTCAGAATGGCACCTGCAACCAGCACTGACCCCTTTAAAATGGCAAGCAGAAGCATCCAACAGCCATGTTTAAGGGGTCCATGCTAGTCACAGCTGCCATCCTGAAGATCCCTGCAGCCTCTGGAAGGTCTCTGTAGCGTTCTGAGCTCTTTTGACACTTCCTGCTGAACACTGCTGGATTCCTGAGGGTCTCTGCTGGATTCCTACAATGACAGATAAAGTACCATTTGCACCTAACTTGTGCAAATTCAATGCACAATTGGATCAATGGCTTGTTATCTGCGAATTTGCTATCCGTGAGGATTTCCAGGCAGGTTCCTATCCTACTGGATAATGAGGACTGCCTGTATATGTCAGAGAACCAAGGTGTGATTTTGTTCTTTATAAGCAGCTGTGGAATGGCTCTATGAACAATCTTCATAAGAACTTGCCTGCAAGTCCATATCAGTGCAGGAAGACGGCTGCTCTTACATTAAAGAAAATATAATAGAAACATGACCATGAAACAGCCAGATTCCAGGATCTACACATCAGATTCAGAGGGCCAGGTTAAAGTAAATCTGCAGATGAAACTAGCAAGGTGTCTCTGAAGACAGAATACAGAAGGGCAATGTTTTGTTCCAGCCCCATTCTGCAAGTGCTTCAAAATGAGAGGTTTTTGCAGAACCCCTCCTCTTACTGCTGCTCAAATGTGGAGTATGGTGGAGACTTGTGTTCAGTCCTTGATCAACCCACTGTAGCAGATCGTGTGAAAAACTGACAGCATGAATGGCTGAATGAACTTCTCGCCACAGCACATGCAGTAGTCAGACGGGAAAAAAGAGTATTGATGCTTTTATGTGACCATGTGGATCTGGCACTGAAATGCTAACAAAAGTAAAATTAATTGCAAATTTCAGGATTCCTCTTATATTAGGAGAAAATAAAATCTGAGCTTGTTCAAGGGTAGCTGAATACGTTTCTAACCAATAAATGGTTTCTGCATAACCATGGTATTGGATCAACAACAGCAACATTATTGTTATTAATATAATGGTTATTAATAATACTACTTTATTATTATAAATAATAATGCTATACTTTCTTATTATATCAAATATACTATCACTAAATAATGATGATGATGATGATGATAAAGTTATTATTGTATAAGAAAGCTATTATTAAGATGGATGCCTGCCTTATTTAAAAAAAGAAACAGAACAGTGTGTGTATGAGGATGAGACATGTTGCACGGTATCAAAAATAGGGCAACAGGACAACACTATAAATGTTTTTTAACCTTTTTGCGTTCAACTACTGTCTTGAGCAGCCCAATCCTATGCTTTCCTGGTGCCACATGGTACACTAGCACCGAAATGACGGTCACTGTATCCTTTAAGGCCAGGTAAACTGCCAAAGAGGGGATGTGGTGGCGCTGCAGGTTAAACCGCTGTTGCTGAACTTGCTGACCACAAGGTTGGCAATTCAAGACCATGTGACGGAGTGTGCTCCTGTCGCTTGCCCCAGCTCTTGCCAACCTAGCAGTTTGAAAGCATGTAAAAGTGCCAGTAGATAAATACCACTTCGGTGGGAAGGTAACAGCATTCCAGGCACCTTGGTGGATAGTCATGCTGGCCCCATGACCATGGAAATGTGTCCTCAGGACAAACGCCGGCTCTTCAGCTTAGAAATGGAGATGAGCACCACCACCTAAAGTTGGTCACGACTAGACCATTTGGTCGTGGGGAAATCTTTACCTTTAACCTGCCAAAGATCTCCTCGGGGTAAGGGAACAGTGGTTTGCAGCCTAATGGGTTTACTCTGATCTGTCCTCTCTATTTAGCGTGCAGAACTGAGGAAGGCTGGGTCAGGCCCCACAACTCCAGTGGGAGCATGGGTTTAGCTGCCGTCCCCATCCTCCTCCAGGGCCTGATCCTCCCCTTGTTCCACCCTCCCCCTGCCCAATTCTGTCCCTGCCTTCCCCCCACCTTCCTCCTGCCTTGAAAAGCCTTCCTGCCACTTGACAGGGAAACCTACTGCCTGGAGCTCCTATCCTACATCGTGCCAGAGCTGAGGCCCAGTGCCAACAGGCACTGGCCTCTCCACTGGGGCTGGGTGTCTTCTGCCAGCATCAGAGTACTTTACAGTGCCTTAATGACCCCCAGCACCAGAAGTGAGATTGTAGCACTGGTTCTGCACCCAATCGGATTGGGCTGTAAGCCAATATCACAAGAGGACAAGCAGTATTAAAACAGAATTCAACACTGAATGAAATTTAGCATAGATGCCAACTACCACTTTTTAAAAAAATCACTTTCTGTTAAGGTTTCAGAGCATTTTGTTGTTGTTAAAATGTAGTCAATGAGACACCATAGCAGCAGGCGCTATGTCCCACCTGGGCCACATGCCTGATCCAATGGTTGCAATGAGAATGCTAGAACTCAATAAGTGTCCCCCAGTTTTGAGCATACTGGACCACTGTGGCCATGGAAATGTGCCAGCCCTTGATTCAATTCAGCTGGAGCAAGCTCCACTCTCGGAGGCACACCCTGAGAGATAAGATACGCTGTCTTTGGGCAACGGCACACATTCCATACTACCAGTGGCAGATCTAGGGGGCAGGGGGGCACGAGCCCTGGGTGCCATTTTGGGGCTGTCTAGGGGGACACCAGTGGACCCTGCAACATTGCACAGGTAGATCTGGGCACCCAGAGCCCAGGTCTACCCATTGGGAATGACCATGGGTAGATCTGGGCACCCAGAGCCCAGGTCTACCCACCACAAGCAGCCGCAGGTAGACCTGGGCTCCCGGAGCTCAGGTCTACCCATTGAGAATTTGCATGGGAGATTAGCATGTGCCTGCCCCCCCCAGTTATAGAGGCAAATTGGAAGCATTGCATGATGGTCTCTGCTCACATGTGGCTTTTTCAGACACTGACTCAGATTTTTGAAAGCGGAGACACAGGGATTTCAAACTGAAGTCAGCAAATGTTAAGAACCAACTACAAACAAACAAACAAACAAACAAAAAAACTAAGGCTAAGCTCACCGTGACCTTAAAAGTTATGATTAAATATGCCTTGGCACTGGAAAAAGGCTTTGAGTAGATGGTGGAAGGTCTGCACTATGAATGCCTTCCTGCCCTGCAGAGCACAGGTCTCCCTGTGGCTTGTCCTAATGGGCTCTGCTGATCTGGGCTCTGCTGTTGTTTCTAATGGGTAGATCTGGGCTCCCCAGATCTACTGGCAGGGAACTCAGGTCTACCCATGGCCGTTCCCAATGGGTAGACCTGAGCTCTGGGAGCCCAGGTCTACCCGCGCCTGCTTGTGGTGGGTAGACCTGGGCTCCTGTGGGGGTGCATTTCTATTGGGTGCCCTGGGTGCCATTTTGGCTAGGTCTGCCCCTGCATACTACCCAAGGACCTTGAGAAAGATAGCAAAATAGCTTGGAGAAAACAACAAGGTAGTGAATCATTGTGTAATCAGGCAGAGAAGCCAGAAACTATTAACCAATTAGAATCGTGTATACATGGTAAAGGATATGAGGATAATAAAAGGAGCCTGAGGGGAAAAAAGATCCTCAGAAAACTCCGGACTGCCGTGTCCTTCGTCAGACCACAAGCAAAGCAACAGTCTTCACATCGTGAACAGAGGCAGATCTAAGGGAGGGCAAAGCTCTAAGTTTTGCAAGAAGCCTCACCTTGCAGTGGAAATCACTCCTCTCCTGCCCCGTTTTAGCCAATCCTCACAGGGAAAAGCAACATCTTGGCGCTGCTTACTGGCTACAGCAGCAAGGGAGAGGAGGGATTTACATGACAGGGTAAGGCTCCTTGCAACACTTAGAGCTCTGCCCTCCCTGTAGAAACGCCTCTGATTGTGAATCATCAGCATGGAAAATAAAGAACGCAGGAAGTTCTTTTTTTTCCTTCACAGGGTTTCTGTATCCCCCCCCCCCGTATTGTTTTGGCTTGCTGCTTCATGAACTGTCGTGGAATTGTGAGCATCCCAGTCACAGCCATGTGCGAATCTATACCCTGTGCTGATAAATCAAAGCAAATCCTCTTTGGTTTGAGTTTACTGCTTTGGATGCCTGATGAGGTTGGCCAAATTGCGCGGAGCACAAATGGGACGGGAAACCATTGTGATTGAATTTTGCTGTCTGGCACTAGTTATCGATGGCACTGCCTTCATGAGCTTGGATGCAGCCTCCACTTCATCAGCCAGGCATCAAGGATGCAGAATTGAGTTGTTCCACCCCTCTCCAACTGAGACATAATTAGTGCCTGTCTAATCACATGAAGCCCCAGCAAAGTACATGTAAACAACAGCCGAATACCCTCAAAGCAGTATTTAAGTGCAAAGCTTTGCTGATCATATGACTACATCCCAGAACTGAATTCTATTATTATCATTGTATATTTGTTGGCAAAAAAAAAAAAATGAACTTTTAAAAAAGAAATTATTCTCCCTCCATGCATACTTCTTTTGGTTTACAGAAAAATAGAGTTATATATAGGAGTGGGGTTTTTTGTTGTTGTTGAAAACCACCTTTTGGTGGTTAAAATATCTGAATAAAAACACAAAACACTGCATTTTCGAATTTAAGATATTTTCCAGAAATTAAAATAGACTACTTTTCCAGTTAGAAATAATACTGTGGCTGCATCTGCTGACATTATATCACCTGCCTAGTACACTTTTAAAGCATTTAAAAAAATGAGAATTTGGAACGAGAATGTAGAATAAAAACACATAATACAAGCAATTTGCTATTTTATTCAAGAAATTTTGGAAGAAAATATGACTCAAAAACACACATGAGACACATAACTGAGTCCTGTGCAGGAAAATTCTAATGCTCAGAGCTTGTTTTGGTGCTCAGATGTCAAAGTCTTTAAAGCTAAAAGCCACACTTTAACCAGAACATGGACATACATCAGCCCAAACAAGACAAGAAGCAGGATTTCTGGTGCTGCAGGGGAAAGCTGCAGAAAGTAATTAGCATTGCCTTGGCCAAGAGCTGGCCACTGGGTGCCTGCGATGTTGAATGAAACATGGGACCAAAACCGTTCGCCATGGGGACACTCGCTCATTCACACTGGCTATTTAGCAGGCGCAGGTCCCGAATTGCCCCCATTGTGGCTGCTGGGGCATTCCCTGGGGCAAAGGGAAACAAATCCCTTCCCTTGCACTGTAGCGGCTTCCAGCATGCAAAATTCCCCCGCAGGATGCAGGGCAAGCCATGCAGGTGCCGCTGCAAATGTGCAGGGAAACCTGGACTGGAGGGGGCTGCCCAACGTGCGGCAGCTAAAGATCTGCTGCAAGTCCAAGTCCAAGTCCAAGTTGACCCATCAGAGAACATGGCACATGAAAGTAAGAAATGGGTTTTCTCGACTCTCTCTGCCCTGCCATGGTCCCCGGCCAACCCTCAGGCTGCATTAGCGCCACTGTGCCCTGCAGGCCAGCTGAGAAGAGTTTGGGGCCATGTGCCAATGCAGTCATGGAGTAGGCCTCATTTGTGTGACTACCTGCCTGCATCACCCTTCTCACACGTTCTGTATGCACAGTCACAATGGGTGCAGGCAAAATGGAGCTCGCAGCTGCTGGTACCTACCCCCACCCATTGAGCAGAGGGTGTGAATGGGACTTTTATGCATGTATGGCTGCATGCAGGGCCGGCCTTGAGCCAATGTGACCAATGTCATCACTTTGGGCCCCGCACTTTGGGAGGGCCCTGCACCAGCACAGCTAGCAAATTGCCTGCTGCAGCAGAGAGGATTTCTATGAACTTTAAGTCAGTGGGGCAAGCAGAGCAGCTTCACCTTGGGCCCTGCCACTTACCCCTGCCTCCAAACTGCCCACAATGGGCCTCCTGGAAGCAGTTGGCGGTGAGGTCATCATGCCGCCACCAACTATTTCCAGGTACCGCATGTGGCACCACAAGCGCTTTCCTTGTTGAGTGGGGGGGGGGGCCGCAGGGAGGGTGGGGGGCCTCGCAGGATGGGTGGGGGCCCCATAGGAATGCCCCTCATTGGCCCCACCACTCCTTGAACAGGCCCTGGCTACATGCAGGTGTAATACATGCTGCTCTCTCTCTCTCTCTCCCTGAACTTGAAAAGGAAGCGGAGAATGAAGGAGAAGAGGAACTGGAGAAGGGGGGTGCAGCAGGTTACAGTGTCTCCCCAAAAACATTCGAGGCTTATCATCTCCTCCACACTTCCTGTTCCATACTGTTTCTAGTGCAATGAGTCTAGGAGAAGGATGGAGTGGATTGTTGTGCAATGCTGCCAAGGAAGCCAATGATGAGAAGGAAGAGGAGAAGGTGGGCAAGGCAGTGAACAGAAAGCACAGAGAGGGCCTTTGGTGCCCTACCCCAGGCACTCAAAGGTCTTGGGCAGCTGCTGCGATCTTAGCAGCTGCCTTATTGTATCTATGTGCATGACAATCACATTATGCTTCCAGCCTAATCTTTCTGTAGCACAAGGTCAAACCCACTAGAGACCTCTGACTCTAGTAAGACGAAATGACGCATGCAGCAGAGTACAGGACTACAGAAACAAGTGTACCCAGGATGTATGAGACATGATTTACTGTAATTGTTTTCAATTTCCAGAAAGAAAAGAAAAATCCAAGGCAATCCCAGCAGAATCCTTTTTAAAAAACTAGCCTCCTCGGAATATTTTTATGAGGTTATTAATGTACACTAACTGACTATTTCATGCAAAATGTGTACATGACATTGTTGAATCAGCCAGTATGATTTACTAAGAAGAACTTCACCTATCCTATTACTGAAATGTGCAGCTGCTATAAAAGGAAAAGGATATAATCTGGATTTATTTATTTTTTTGCTGTTCTACTGATTTACATCTTTGTGAAAATGAATTTCACTGTAAAAGAGAAAATGGAACCCTAGAACAGAAAAAAAAATCACAGCCCAATCCTGTGCATGATTGGGATGCTTCACAGAGCCTTTTAAGACAGCAGAAGTAAGGGAGCGAATGCTCCCTTGCCGGGGGGGGGGGCTCCAGCATCTCCTATGCAAGCGTTGGATATGGTGCTGCCGGGTTGGCCTCGCCATTCCGGCGCTGCATAGGATTGCGCCCTGAATGAATGAATGAATGGTTCCCTATTCCTAAAGGATTCACAATTGAAAAAAAGATGCAGAAGGAACAGTAGCGATGAGAAAAGACACCATGCTGGATGAAGAGGGAGAGTTGCTCTCCCCCTGCCAAATGGAAGAGAACCACCACTATAAAAGACCGCTTTGCCCAGTTAACAGCCTACATCAATGAATGAGGAGGACTACCTAAGGAAGAAACTATTATTGTTGTTATCCACACTACTCCTACATGATTCCTTCAGTACTTTTCTTCCCAGTAATTGCAATGAAAGAAGTTACACGACCACCCCCTTCAGATGACTATATAATTACTTCTGATTTCCAGAAGCACATGGACGCAGGTCACTGATTCAACTAGGTGTCCTGAGCCATGGAGTTTTCCAATGAAGGTGAGGGGCACTTTGTATGTCTTCTACACAGTCCATTTTGCCTCCCCAGGCTGAATCCAGTTGAATTTAGGGCGCAATCCTAACCTGGCCAGCACATTTAGGCAGCAAAGTTTGGCTGGCACAAGGGTCACCTAAAAGCGCTTTTGGACCTCTCCCAGAATCAGGGAGGATGCCACACATCTGCGTGCCGGCCCCCCTGACTCCGAGAATGGTCCAAACATACTTTACAATGCCCCTTGTGCTGGCCAAAGTTTGCTGGCCTAACTCCAGGATAGGATTGTGCTTGGGTAGCACAATCCTAGTGCACCCTTAGCATCAACGCTGTGTGGTAGCGTCGATGCATCATCAGTAGCGCCGACACAGGGGTGCCAATCGGCACCCCCACGTCAGTGCTACAGCAACAGGACCGGCACTGCAGGCAGCACCGGTCCGGTTGTGCCCATGCTGAGCCTCTCTCGTGCCGACCAAAGCCAGTTGACATGAGAGAGGCTCCATGCTGAGACAGCACGGGGATTGGTGGGGGAAGGGAGATTGTGGGCGGGGGGAGGGTGGGATGTGGGCAGGCTTGGGAGGTGGCCATAAGGCCACATCCTAAGTCCATCCGGGAGGCCGTGTGGCCCCAATTTGGGCCACGTGGTCTCCTCGGATCTGCGCCTGCTATTTATCAGGCCCAGATCCAAAGAGTGCATAAGGGAGGCTGGAGCATAGGGGAGGCTGGAGCAAAAGCTCCCTTGCCGTGGAAGGGAGTTATTGAAATATGGTGCTGGCCCATCAGCCTCGCCAGTCCGGCACTGTCTAGGATTGCGCCCTTAATCTCTCTGCATGACTACTTTCACTGAATTGTATACTAAAACCTGCTGGTCGTACAGGTTAACTCCGTTATCTGCGTGTCTGACAAGAATCAGCTTTTCTAACAATGATTAGTATAACCAGTCTATTGCCCAGGCACCTGCCAATGGTTTAACATGTTCCTAGTTTGGTTTTAAAGCTAATGCAATAATATATTTCCAATGGTTTTAATTCTCACCATCTAAACAAAACTGAGCTCTGACATACCTTGAAATGCAAAACAATACTTTCTATCTCCCAGGTTTGCACGAAAAGTGAATTTTTAACTAGCTTTTATGTAAAAAAAAATAAGCAAAACTGGGGCCGAAAGTCTGGTTGTTAGAGGCAAACTCTCCCATTTCATTCGGTTATTGAAATTCGCAATTTTTGCCTCTGTGTTGCATGAGGGTCCATTAATTATCGAGCTGTCTCCAAACCTGTCTCTAAAGAATAGGGTGACCACCTTTTTTTAATAAAATTGCAGATTTACAATTTTCCAGCTCAGTGAGTTGCTAGTGTTTAAATATATTCCGTCGGGTGCCAAGACGCCCCACTTGCCCTAGAGCTAAGCTTTATTGAGTAGGAAGTATGTGGAATTACAAATGTATATGAGAATGAGTACCTGGCAGTCAATAGATCCTGGTTGGGCACAAAGAGATACTTTTTTATTTTTAACAATCAGAGCCAAAAGCAATGCATAGCTCACCCAGCCTTAAAAGGCCCTGTTGCTCCAAAATGTGTCACAATATGACATGCTGACTTCTAACTCAGGGGGAAAATGCAGCCACTTTTTCAAATATTTATCTACACCAATTGGTGACTGAGGGCGCAATCCAACCCAGTGCCGAAATGGCAAGGCCAGCCGGCCAGCGCCATATCTGACACTGGGTTGGGGAAGCTGGAGCCTCCCTGCGGTAAGGGAATGTTCGTTCCCTTACCATAGGAGAGGCTCCAGCCTCCCCTATGCATTCCTCGGATCTGCGCCCACTAAAGAGCGGGCGCAGATCTGAGGAGACCACATAGCCTGAATTGGGGCCACGTGGCCTCTCCAATGGGCCTAGGATTCAGCCTTACAGCTGAATCCAAGACCCACCCATGTCCTGCCCAAGTCCCATCCCCGCCTCCCTCCCTCCCTCCAATCCCCAGAGCACGCTGTCAGTGCACCTCCCTTGCGCCGGCCGGCTTCGGCCGACACAAGGGAGGTGCTGCACGGGCGCTACAAGGCCGACATTGCCAGCAGGATTGAGCCCAATCCTCTGCATGACTTCTCAGAAGTAAGTCCCATTGTAGTCAATGGGGCTTATAAGTGTGGATAGGCTTGTGCCCTAAGATGTGTTATCCGAGTCAGGAGATCATGACCAGTGGTGTCATCCTACCGGTACGCTGGGCGGGACATCCGGGTGATTGGCAGCCCGCCTGTCGCGTACCGCAGCGTTACGCCGATGTGTAACCAGTTACACCGCTTGTGTACGTTACGCAAACGGCATAACACTGCGGTACGCGACGGGCAGGCTGCCAATCACCCGGATGTCCCGCCCAGCGTACCGATAGGATGACACCACTGATCAGGACTGATCGTCTCCTTTTGCTCCAGTGCCTTCCTCCCATGCTGGGACCCTTTGTTAACTTTCCTCAGAAGGATGCTACGTGGTAGCATCGATGCTATGCCCCCAGTGTCGGCACTCTCATTCTGAGACCTCGATGCGCCCAAGCCTAGCTGGCATAGAGGTGTGACGAGCCGGGAGGGAGGGAGGGCAGGGCGAGGGCATTTCTGGTTGGTTATTGGGTAGACCGGCAGGCATACTGGCCCAGAAGGCCGAATCCTAGGCCCGTTTCCAAGGCCACACAGCCCGGATTCGGCCTGCGCGGCCTCCTTGGAGCTGCACCTGCTACTTTTAAGGTGCAGATCTGAGAAGATCTGAGGCTGGCGCTTCCCCTACGGTAAGGCCACACTCCCGCCTCCCGTATACTGAGCTGGATACAGTGAAGGCCCGAGTCAGAGAGGCCAGCACACAGACGTGCACCATCCTCCCTGACTCTGAGAGTGGCCCAAACATGCTTTACGGTGGCCCTTGTGCCGGCCACTCTTTGCTGGCCTAACTGTGCCGGCCGAACTCCAGGTTAGGATTGCACCCTGAATCAGTGTAAACATGCTTTATGGCACATTTGCAACATTCAGGAGATGGCGCAAGGGGCCTGCACTGGCTCAAGTGAACTTTAGTTTTGGGTTGCCTATCACTTTCTTTTGTAAAAGACGCGGGGAAAGTGCTTGTTGCACATGCATGATTGTGTAAGGAAATAATGCACCACCACTAAAGTAAGAAAACCCACTAAAGTTTTTTAAAAAAAACGAGAGTCAGAAAAAAAGAATTCATTTCATTTCTTTCCCCTCTCGAGGAAGATTGGGTGTGAGGTGCATGTAAAGTATTGAATGGAATTTATGATGTAGTTGCAAAGCACCTGGAATCCTCTCAAGATTCATTCATTTTAAGACAAACTGGTCTTGCACAATTCTCCGAGGGTGACTAATATTCAAGGTGGATAGCTGTCAGAAAGATGCAATTACTTTTTCTTCTTTGATAAATATACAATTATAATAGGTCTGGTATGGGTTTTTCTCCCTTCCATTTGACAAAGGCTATCCGTCAAAAAGCTGGCTAATCATGGCTACTTCCAGTTGCCAATTCCCTTTGCAGCCACATTAGAATGAAACATACAAAGTCTCCAAACATGATCAGTTGCAGAAGAAGCATTTAGCACTTTAGGATCATTCAAGGGGACTTGGCAGGGAGGTGTTGGGCTCATTGATTGTCACTCACAAGCAAGACACATCCAATCTGCATTCATCTTCAACTTGTTCAAATAATAGCCTGCTAGAATGACATACAGGCATACCCCAGTATCCATTGATGTGGTATCCACAGTTTCAGTTATCCATGGATACCACGGGTACTGAGATGCATATCAAAAAGATAAGGGAACGTTCAACAAATCTCCTTTTTTTAACCTTGTTGTAGCAAAACCACTAATGTTCCCCTATCTTAAAAAAGCTGTCCCCAGTATCCACGATTTCAGGTATCCACAGGGAGGTCTGAGCAGAACCCCAGCAGATACTGGGGCATGCCTGAATAGCCATATAAAGTTGCCTTAAACTGACAGCCCAATCCTAACCTGAGCTGGTGCACGGGGGCCACATGGCATCTGCTTTATCCATCAGTGGCTAGAGAGAGGCTGGAGGTCTTCTTGGAGTAAAAGAACGTTTGATCCCTTACCCCATGCAACACTCCAATCTGCCCAATGGGACTACTCAGATCTGTGCCAGCTAAAGTAGCCCCCTGTAGAGATTTCAAGCTCCCCTATATCCACCCCCTCCCATGCCTGAACCACCCCGACTTCCCCCACCCTGAAATACCCCCTCCCCACCTCTATTTTGCCCTCCTCCTGCCCTCCCCAAGACCATATACCACTTGGTGGAGTAGTCATCTCTGCCGGCGGCCAAAGATCAGGGTACAGTGCCAGGGGAACAGCCCAGGCCTTTATGCCAGCTCTGCCTATTCTCAAGTCATTGAAAAACCCTTTATGGAGCTTTTACGTTGGCTAAAGCGGGGAAGTGGATGCTAGCAAAAAATAGGATTGCTCTGCCAATTGGAATGTTAGTCCATATAGCCCTATGCTATGTCCTCCAACTGGAAGCAGCTCCCAAGGACCCACAGAGCCATGAGATGCTGGAGATGGGACTGAACCTGGGACATTTTATTTATTTATTTAATTATTTACTGTATTTCTATCCCAGCTTTCTTGACCCAGAGTGGATATTCTGCATGCAAAGCATGTGCTTTATTTCTTTGCATCTACACTTCACTCCCACCAGCACTGATGACACTTTCTAAATCAAGGGTTGCCCAAGAATTGTTTGCACACCCTTCTACAACTTTGGGTGTTTTTTTGTGAACAATTTTGTGCGACTCTCTGCTTCCTACCGTCAAAACTGAACACGTTGATGGATCTCTATGGGATCGTTTTTCCCAAGCGCTGGGGCCACAACTAAGAAGGCACTGCTCTTTGCAGCAGCGGTTCTAGCATCTTTGGAAGATGCCTTTTGGAGCAGGCCCCTCCCTGAAGACCTTAATAGAAGGGGATGCTTGCACCAAGAGACAGAGTCCCCAAGATATTTATACTCTCTTATTTAGTATCGCTTGCCAAAGAAGCAAGAGCAAGTTTGAATAGCAATGAAGTGGCCATGTGGATTTTCCTAGACAGCACCGCAACCTCCCCATCTATGTCTGTAATATGGAGTGCAACATGTCATTGTGCTAAGCATTTCCTTGCCCCTACAGCACATCATTGGCAGCCCCATGTTTCATATAGAGGGTGATCCTACCTTATGATTAAATCCTGTTATTCCTTTATTGTGGGAGCAGACTTCATTTTCAGACTTTCATTGGGATTTACAGCCATGAGTTAAGAAAATCTTTTTCCCCTCTAAATTATGATAAACATGTTGCCTATTTTTAAAGGCCTATAAATTAAATTAACAAGTGCCATTTTTTTAAAGCTGCTGTGAGCGTAATGGATTTAAATTACAGGAAACACAAATTGTGCACAGAGTTTTTTCCCCCTCTGCTTCTGAATGGCTCACTGCTCCTGCCCTCTCTCCAGGCAGCTTCTTTGATGGATGCAAGTTAAATTTTGTGCCTCTCCAGAGGAAGGAGGCAATTTCATTGCAGTTGGGTCGCTGGCAGACAGGGCCAGCTATAAAATCATCACTCACCCAAGTCAGTTGCAGAAGTCCTAAGTGCATTAGCAGAAGACTGAGCGAAGACAGATTGCTGGTGTTTCTGGTTATGTTCTCTCTTGTCCATATTTATATCAAATATCAAGCTAGGTTATGTCAACATCACCCAGTGATTTAGCAATAGCCGGAAGGGGAACTTAGTTTTTGAGAGATTTGCAGGTAAGATAGTGTGAGCTTTTCATCATCATCATAATCATCATCGTTGTCGTCATTGTCGTCGTCATCATGGTCTTCTCAGAGCTTCTTAAACATTTCCTTCTATTTATGAATCCATACTATTGCCATTGGTCCAATCAGAATTTCCTTTTCTTTAATTTCTTGAAGAGCTCGGGAGGTCATTTTTCCCCCCTGGGGCAGCTCTTTCTTGCCTTGCCTCAAATTGTGCTTCTATTTTTGGTCCCCAGCAGAATCCTGCTGTTCATTTCAAGAATGTTCTCCTCTCGGATTTGGAAAATGCAGAGGAATCCTTGACCAGGTTGCATCTGCCCAGAATCGTAACTGGCTCACAGTGCGCTGGGAGTGGGGTGACATACCGTACCCCCAGTGCTGCCACCCCACCCCCTGCACTGCCCGGCCACAGCCCAGCATCTGGAATTGCTCCATTGAGGAGCATACTGGATACGAGGGAGGGAGGGCACCAACCTGCACCCACTGTGCCCACTTCCCCTCATGGCTTCTTCAATGCGCCTCTGCATCTGCCCAAATACAGCCCATCTCCTTTCAGGTGACCCACAATGCCTTTCACCGATGGTATACAGATGCCTCTGTGTTGCGACGGTTTTTTACCAGAGCGTCCTTTCATGGCTACTAGGAAGAGTCCAAACACAGGGCCTGTCTGCTAAGGAGGTGAGGTGAAGTGGCTGCTTCAAACAGCAGAGGAGCACAGGAAGAATCCTGCAAGCGGGAGGGCCATTTTTGCAACTGCTTCCCCTTCCCGCTTGCTTTCTCTTTGATCTGCGCTCTGTGTTGTGAAACTGAGCAACAGAGTGTGGCCAAAACTAGGGAGCCAGGAGAAGCATTACCCACCTCCATCTTCTAAACTGGCCAGGTAGGGGATCCTAGTCCAATAATCCCCCATGTCCATCCAGTTTAAAAGAGGTTGCCCAGGACAAGGTAGTGATAAAGGGCAGGCACACATATGCTCTCTCTCTCTCTCTCTCTCTCTCTCTCTCTCTCTCTCTCACACACACACACACACACACACACACACACACATACACAAAGTGGGGCAGAATTTGAGTGCCACGTCATGCACCAGTTCAATTTGGTCAGGGCCAGTGGTGTCATTCAAATGATTTAGGAACAGGAACTCACTTTTGATTGGCACTTGTCGGGAACCCGGAACCAGCCACGGAGCCCGTTAGGATCCGGAACGCCCATTCTGGTCCGTTCCCCCTGAATGACATCACTGGTCAGGGCCTATAAAGATCACTGACCATTCTGAGTGGGATGAGAGTCTGGCTTTTCCTATTTCATGAACGTCTATAAAGAGAATTAGCAAGTGATGATACAAGAGAGTCACCAGGAAGGTAGCTGCTTCTTGCCAGTTTCCAATGTTGCACCCTTTGGACTGAGAGGCTATGGCACACTTGGCAAGCCTCTCGGAAGTACTGGCTTGTGTGAAATGGTATCTAAGCAGTAACAAAGAACTCAGGTGGGATAAAGTTGTGGAGCAAGTGTCCTTAATTAAGCACAGAATGAGTGCTGTTAAGAGGAAAATGCAGTTGGAGCTGAAACTGAGGATGGAGTGAATAACAAAGTTGGCAGTTGTGTATAGCTGCAACATTAAGTACCTAATGGAACATAGCAGATGACTGAGAAACAGCGATAGGTAGTGTGATTGTGAGATTCCAGAATATAACAAACAGGTGAGATACAAGAGTGTCAGCTATCAAAGCTGTCTTCTGTCATTTGCTTCCTCTTCTTTCCTCTCCCCTTCCTCTTCTTTCCTGTTTTCTACTGACAGCTCTGAACAACCCCAGGATCAAAAATGTAGCTGAAATACTTGCATCCAATCCAGAGCTGGATCAGCCACTATGCTAACAAACAGCCCGATCCTCTCCTGAATCATTCTGAACTGCCCCCACCACCACCTTACCATCCTCCAGCACAGGATGGGTAAGTTGGGGACATGCACATGGCATAGGGTTACCAGAGTGCCTATGCCTTTAACCATTGTATAGAAGCGGGAACTTGGGCAGGTGTAGCTTTTGAAACCTTTCCATGATGAGCTGCACCTGCCCCAATTCCTTCTTCTATGCAATGGTTAAAGGTATAGGCACTCTGTCCCAGTTGGTATCTGGTAACTCTATGCATGGGGCCTCTGGTCATTTGCACCAGCGGCCCCCAAAGTACACAGCTGCAGTGTGGCTTTTGCGGTGCCTGAGCAGGATTTACAGCAGCAGGTCATAAGGTTTACTTATGGCTCTCCTCTCTTCATTTCCCCTCTAAGCGCTTTCTTTAGGACTCCTTGCATGAATGTTAGCAGTCGATTCTCCCTGTCTAGATTAGGGGAGCAATCCTAACCAACTTTCCAGCGCTGACATAGCTGGGCCAATGGGGCAAGTAATGCATCCTGCAGTTGGGGGGCAGTCACGGAGGCCTCTTCAAGGTAAGGGAATGTTTGTTCCCTTACCCTAGAGCTGCATTGCCCTTACCCCGATGCTGGAAATTTGGTTAGGATTGCGCCCTAGGTGTGAGTGTTAATAAACTTATTTAGACCTGATTAAATCTTTCTTTAGGGGTTTGAGCACTTTTAGTAAACTCAGTGCATGTTCACCCTTTTCTCTGTCTTCCCTGCCTCATTCTGCAGTCATGCCTTCCGACCTTGCAGGGGATCCCCACACTTGATTGTCGCCATTCCCTGTGTGTGCATATTTCTTGTGATTTTAAAAGCACTGTTGACAACATGCCCAAAGAGCCTGGAGGCAGCAGGGGAGAATCACATCTATTAATTTAAAAGGTTTATATCCCCTCCTCATTTCTACTGTTGGACTCAGAGTAGCTCACAATCAAAATTTTTAGAAACAAATTAAAACTTTTGAAAGCACAAAAGTGAAAGCAGCAAAACAAATTCAAAAGCAGTGCAAAGGTGAAATTGCAAGACGGACAGGACTGCAACTGCAACCAAGCAGAGGTCAGAATTCTCAATGGGCAGCCAAATCCTCTGCTTCCCTGGTGCATTGTTGTACGGCGATGCTGAAATGGCCACTCCAGTATCCTGTGGGGGTAGGGAGACTGCTGGAGGTCTCCTCGAGGTAAGGGGACATTGGTTCCCTTACTCCATGTGGAGCCGAGGCAGCCCTGATCTGTACCTGCTTGGATCTGTACCTGCTATTTAACAGGCGCAGAACTGAGGAGGCCTGTGTAGGGCTTTCAGGATGGGAGGGGGCATAGGATTTGGGGACATCACCTACCACCCTCCCTGCCCCCTGCTATGCCCGATCCTCCCCTCTGGCTGCCCTCCCCCTGCCCAGTTCCTCCATCGCTGGAAGCTCCAGCAACACATCCTCTCCACCAGCACAGTGTGCTTTCCGGCAGCGCTGTGACAGCAGTTGCTGTGGCAGCGCATGGGCTGCTAGTGCTGCGCCGGCATAGGATCAAGCCTTTAATTCCATCCCGCCAGGCTAAAGGGACCTGTGAGCTCCTTTCTTGGGGAGGCTCTCAAAATTGGAGAGCCCCATCTAGTGATACCTTTGCAATCTGCACCTCCCATGTTTTGCCATTTGCAATTGGGAAGAGAGGACTCTTTAGAAAAGACCCTCATGCTGGGAAAGATGGAAGGCAAAAGGAGAAGGGGGCAGCAGAGGATGAGATGGTTAGACAGTGTCACCGAAGCGATGAGCATGAAATTGGGCGAACTCCGGAAGCTAGTGGAGGACAGGAAGGCCTGGCGTGCTGTGGTCCATGGGGGTCGCAAAGAGTCGGACATGACTTAGCGACTGAACAACAACAACAATGCACTCCTTCCAAAAAGCACATCTATTTGTTGGTGTGGCTTATCTCAGGATTGGGCCGTTCATCTGGTGTGGGCTAGCTGAGCTGCCTTTATATGTATGCTAAATTTAAGCTCCAGGGAACAGTGAAATGTATGGCTGAAAGGCGACTCTGCATGTTTGATGGCTAAAGTACATTGAGCAGGCTGCCTACATACCCAACTCCCTTAATCACTGAACAGGCTTTTGAAAAAGCATAATAACCAGCACTCTTGCTACTCCCACCTTTAGTGACTCAGATACATCTACTGAGCCTGAGGAAAGACATTTCTTTGTGTGGGCCACACAGACAGATGCCAATACTTTGTCCAATGAAATTATCCTTTCAGCAATGTGAAGGATAATCTTTCAGGAAGAAGATGACAAAAATCATCTCATCAGTTTCCCACACAGCATAACAATCAGATATAATCGCTGTATCTTACTGGATTTCTATGAAAGATTGTAAAATAGACTGCTTTTTTTCATCCACTTCTTGCCTTCCCTTCTCCCCAACATGTATAGCAGATATGTAGAGCACCCATTCCCTCTCAGTCCGGAGCAACAAAACACATGCTCCTTGCTATGAGCTGGCAGGAGACCCAAAGGCACATGATAGATAAGTACAAGACAGACGTGAGCCATCCTCCCTGACTCTGAGAGTGGTCCAAACGTGCTTTACGATGGCCCTTATGCCGGCCAAACTTTGCTGGCCTAACTGTGCCGGCCTAACTCAGGTTACGATTGCATTCTAAGGAGAGTCAAGGGGTTGGCTGGGGCTGGAAGGGAGGATAGGATGTCATGTGTGCTAGTGCTGCTGTGATCCTCCCCATCCCACCTCCAAACTGCCCCAGCCTGGCCTGCTCCCCACTCCAATCCTCCCCCAATCTGCCCCCACCATAGACTTACCAGCAACAACAGATGGCAGTGGAGGTTCTGCAGGATGCTGTCACCCACCCACAACTTTTTGGCTTTGCCATGGACCACTAAGGCCCAGATGGGATTTGGTCATTAGTGCATTAAGTAACATCAGCTAATCTAGGTATCCTTCTCTGCTGCAGTTCAATAGCAGATTTGAACGGTCTTGTGCCTGGTTGCTTTTAAATATATTGAGTGCAACATGGCGGAATCCATCACTTACCCAATGGTGGCTACTTAGATGAGGTCAATCAAATGAGAGGAGGGCAGCCGATTTCTATTGAAATTTCCCAACGCCAATGCCAGAGCAGCTTGTGCTGTATCCTGCAGGGGAATTTTGCAGTCTGGAGGTCTCCTCAGCGTAAGGAGATATTTGTTCCCTTGCCCTGGAATAAGCCACAGCAATCATCTACTCAGACCTAAACAGTCGGCACGAGTCCTAGTAGATCCATGTTGCTTGATCTGGCTATGGAAGGGAGTATTGCATGCATTATTGCCACCAATTCTGCCCCCTCCTGGGCCTGATTCACCCACCTCGATCACTGCCCTCCCCTGCCCTGTTATACACCTTCCGGCCCATGCTGCTCAGAGCAGCCCTTACCTGCTCCAGCGGTGGTCCTTATGGCTCTGGTGCCAATGGGAGGGCACAGGCCTTCCCAGTAATGCTGCTAACTCCTACGCTGTCACAACATGCTTTCGCGACAGTCTGCACTGGCAAAGCGCTTGCTCTGCCAGCGCAGAGGCACTAGAGAATTGTGCCAACAGTCGTTGCAACACTGTCATGCAATACATGGCTACTGTTGTTTTAGCTCTTGCTTCACAAAAAAGTGTTCATTTTCTGAAAACTAGAGTAGCGGGGGGGGTACGAGTGCAGGGCTTTCACGCTTTCCCTTCCCCCAGTAATATGAAATGCAAGGAAATGCTACAGAACAAATAATGAGGTAATGCTTAACTGGTGCAAATAAAAATGACATAAAGGTGTATAAATTTCCCAAATAAGATTCCCAGCTTCATCACGGCATATTCCCCTAGAATGCAGAATTTTAAAAAAGGTAGTTGTGGATGTACTGTAGTCACAGTTCAATGTGGAGATAGTTCAAGACAGCAACTGCAGCATGAGCTTCCTGGCAGAGACTGAGCACTGGAGAGTGATCATGCTCAGTAATTTTAATTAACCTCCTTCTTCTTCTTCTCCTTCTTCATCTTCATCTTCATCTTCATCTTCATCTTCTTATTATTATTATATCCTGTTCTTCCTTTAGAAAGCTCAGGGTAACTTATATGGACTTCCACCGGTCTCCTATTCAGATAATTTATCCAGGTTTCACCCTCTCGGATCATTTCCTGGTAATCTCTGTGTGTGTGTGTTTTAATGTACAAATGTGTGGGCTGAGCAAGAATCACAGACAGGCACAGAACAACAAGCATACAATCCTCAATGCTAGTTCCAGAGGAGGAAAATGTGCATTTATCTCAGCACACTGTAAACAATATCAGCCTACACATATCTAGAATTATGGGCAATGATTGCCAAGCAAATGTGAGCCACCAGCAACATCCATGTGGGAAAGAGCCACATTGCTCAGCCCACGTCGTTTCTACATCTAGACATCACCGATAGCGCTACCTACACATCACTGGCTTGCAGATGATGCCTGGTGCATGCAAATTGGGTGATGTTGGAGCCCTTCAATGGCAATGTGCAGACAGAAAAGTAGGCAATGCTTATGGTAAGGGATTAAAAGGAGACCAAATATCCTTCCAATCAGATCACTGAAGCTGTAAAAGAGGGGGAAGAATCCCCAAAGGTGGAAAACCATTTAATTACCAAATGAGGAGGGAGGAACATCATAGGACAAGGATTAAATGAATTGACCTTACCTGTCAGATCCTTAGAAAGAACAAAAAAGACTGCATTTTGGTGCCTAAGAGTTTTGGCCCTCAGGTCTTACAGTGGCTGAACAGGATTGCTAGACAGCAATGTCACAGTTAAAATATCCAACAACTTTTCTTGCAACATGAAGTGTATGCAAAGAAACAGCAAATTACAATGCAAATTACATCACATTCACTCTTTTAGACTCTAGG
Source organism: Lerista edwardsae (assembly GCA_029204185.1). Taxonomy (NCBI): domain Eukaryota; kingdom Metazoa; phylum Chordata; class Lepidosauria; order Squamata; family Scincidae; genus Lerista; species Lerista edwardsae. The sequence continues at coordinate 5,626,926 of JAJKFI010000018.1, read as the reverse complement.
GCAGTGATTTTCAACCAGTGTGCTCTGGCACACTGATGTGCCGTGAATGGTCCACACGTGTGACGTGAGAGTTTGGGAGACATACTTGTATTAGTAGGGCCATTTGGGTGTCTGAGCCCCCCACTGTCAGTATGGTGTGCCTTGTCAATTGTCAAAAAACTGATGGTGTGCTTCAACAATTTTAACATCTTATCTGTGTGTTGGGAGATGAAAAAGATAGAAAATCTCTGCTTTAGGGAATCTTGTATTGCACAGCACAGGAAACAGATGCACTGGAGATGCTGCGATCTGATAGAAAGTCAGAGAGACCAACTAGCTGTAGTACAGTAATTCTGAATGCTTTTGATTTTTGTGCCCTGGAAACTAGATTACATCAAGCACCAAGACTGCGTTGTAATTTGCTGTTCCTTTGCATTAAACCATTACCAGCTGATCAGAAAAACAGCTTTTAACAACGTTATTTTAACAGTGTTTTCATGAGGTGGACATTCATGGCATGACGGAGCATGGTCCCGTCCCCCCCGCGTGTTTGCAGATCAAGCCATGGCTGAGGGTGCCAAAGGAAAGTCCATCTTGGTGCCGGCCCAGCAACGAGGCTGGCTGAAGTGGCCATTTCAAGCAGTGGGCTGGAGGAGACCAGTGAACTGATGGGGGGGGCGCGCGCTGCACTCTGCATGAACTGTACCTGCCACCCCCTTTGGATCAGTGGTGTCATCTACAAATAAGGAACGAGAATGCTGGGCGGGACTTCTGTGGGACTTCCGCGTGATTGGCTGCCCGCCCGACCCGTTCCGCGGCTGCCCTGGCCTCGGGGGAGGTGCCTGCTCGCCAGGGGAGACAGGTGGGGGGTGCACCGGAGCCTGGGCGAGCAGCGATGGGGTGCGCAAACCAGGGGCAGCCCCCCCCCGAAGCCAGGGCAGCCGTGGAACAACATGGGCGGGCTGCCAATCACGCAGAAGTCCCGCCCAAGTCCCACCCAGTGTTCCCGTTCCTTGTTTGTAGATGACACCACTGCTTTGGATCTTCTGCCCACCTGTCTGCTTCAGTCACCCTCTGTGAATGTACAAGAAGAGGATCAGTGTGTGTCATGGTAGCCCACATCTTCCTCCAGAGCCACTGCCAGGATCAAGTGCAACAGTAGTGCTGCTGTAAGCAGCAGGGTCCACTTCCATGAGTGATCAGAACCTATCACTCCACCACCTTCTCCTTCTTGACTACCCAGCAAAAAGGCCAGGCAGGCAATAAGGAGGTAGAATTCCTCTGCAATGCCTCCTTCCTCTGACCTTGAGGTCCTCCATCTCTTGTTGCCTCTTCCCAAGTGCTCTGTCTCCAACCCTGTGGAAACAAACAAGAGGGGCAGAGCGTGCTCCCAGCATGCCCCACCTTCAGCCTTCAAGCAATGGCGTCACAGTAAGGTTTGGGAAGGTTTCTAATGTCAAGACTTGCTATACCTTTCCAATGTCAGAAACTGAACCCAGGACCGGCTGCTTGTTGTACCACTTGTGCTCTGATTGCTTTTTTGTTAAAGAAGAGAAAGTGTCAATGCAGCTAATGAAACATGTAGTTTAGCCCTAGGTCACCAAGCAGGAAGATGAGATGTTGGGAGGGCAATTCGGCAAAAAAGGAAGACAATCCTCAAATGCTTCCTGTTTAAATTAATGCAAAAATTCTTGCAAAAAATACTTTCCAAGAGGTGCAGTAGCAACTTGAAAATATATTATACAGAAATCGCCCAGGCTTTTGCTGCCTCTTATTTTTATGATGTGGCAGTATATATTTATTTATCACTGCTTTATACAATGGTCTATAAATACCCTCATTACTTTAATTTCCAGGCTGTTTGCCAGAAAAGCAGCATAATGTATTTCTGATTATGTGTGTAGGTGTTGGCAGATATGACTGAGGAAGTATACAGTTAAACAAAAAAACCCTCAAATCCTAATATATCTGTGGAAACAGGAAAATAACGCTGTATGTGGCTTGCTTCGCACACAAAAAACCCACATAATTGTCATGCGCCTGAACCTGACTGTTACAGGGTGTTAGGATTCTAGATGAACATCGTTTCAGGCAGCATATGTCACAGTACAGAGGTTATATGATGCATATGCCCCATTATAGTTCTAGTTAAACATACTATGTATTCCAATATTATTCTACACAGACACAGGGCTCAGTCCTAACCTGGAGTTAGGCCAGCACAACTAGGCCAGCAAAGTTTGGCTGTCACAAGGGACACAGTAAAGTATGTTTGGACCACTCTGGGAGTCAGATGTTTGCCATACTCCCTAACTCTGACAGTGGTCCAAACACACTTTATGGTGTACTTTGTGCCAACCAAACTTCGCCAGCCTAATTCCAGGTTAGGATTGAGCCCACAACCAGACAAAGAAAACCCAAGATATCAAACCCAATTTTTGTATTTTCTCAGTAATGAAAATAGTTACAGTACAATCCAGCCTTGCCAGTATTATAATTATAATTATAATTAATAACAACAACAACAGCTTTAAGAAGGCAAGAAGTTGTGAAAAAAGCTAAGCAGAACATACTGCATGTCAGTTTCCAAAGTTGCTGAATGGTGTGCCAAAATGCATGGGGTTTGTCAGGTTCAAAAATGATCTTTCTAAAGGTTGTTTCAAAAGCTCTTTATGTTATTTGAAAACATTTCCAAAATATATCTTTGGTTTGAGCAGTATCGAACTCTGGATTCACATCTACAAAGCAAAAATGGTTCCAGTGGCAAGATTAAAGAATTTATTTGTTTTTTATGGCAAGGAAGCACATTTAATGCAACAATATAAATTTGATTTTACACAAGACAGCGCAGTGCGGAAGGCTGAACGTTATCTTGGAAATAAGTATTCCAGTGTGTGATAAATAAAATCCATCTTTCCAGAAATGTTTCCAGTGTTACTTCTTCTCAAGCTCTTCTATAATAAGTTGAATTAGAAGGGTTTCTAGGCCAATCCAAGAGAGATTATGCGCTGGAAGTCTTCCAAAATGCTCATATGACAGCACATTCTGGTCAGTGCCCATGAACAGCTGACTCATTCAAAACTCAAAGCTGTCCTAATCATCAGCAGTCATTTTGCCTCCCCTTTTGTCTCCCTGCCACTTAAATGTCATACTCCGCTTTTATGATAACTGCTCCCACAAATGTAATGGGCAGCGCAATCCTAACTTATGCAGGAGCAGGCAGGCCAGCTGACCTGCTCTGTATCCTATGCAGAGTAGGACGCAGCTGGAGCTCACTGCTGGGCAAGCAGACCTTTGTCCCCTTACCCCAGGGCAAGCCCAAGGCAGCCGGATGGGGTTGTTCGGACCTGTGCTTGCTAAATAGCAGGTGCAGGTCCGAGTGGGCGGGATCTGGCTGATCCCGCCTCCTCCCTGCTCTCCGGGTCACCCCGCCTGCTGGGCTGCCTCCCTCCTGCCTTCCCCCTGCCCTCCAGGATCCTTGCACTGGCCAAACTTAGCTGGCACGGGGACGACTTACTATTGGAATTGTGCCCCAGCTTTCTCATGAACAATTATCATAAATCCAAGACTACTTCCCCATAGCATTCAGCATTCTGTCCTCCTTTAAGGTGGATTCGTGCATTTCTGGATAAAAATACTCAGAACACCCCTTACTTGTGTTGAAACAAAGGTGGTTTTCTTCCTTCTTAGTACCCACCCCTTGAATGTGAAGATATTATTATTATGAAATATCACAAGTCTTAAACAGGTGGAACTGGTACCAGAGAGAGACATCTCCCCGAAGTCCAAAAAGACCACTCTTTGGACCACTCTCTAAGTTAGGGAGAGTGGCGCATGTCTATGCGGTTTCCTCCTTGACTTTGAGAGCGGTGCAAACATGCTTTATAGCATGTTTGCAACACTCCTGGGCTGTCCCTTGTGCCAGCCTAAGTCCAGGTTAGGATTGCACCCTCATTTATAAACACTGATTTTAATGGAGGTAAGTCTCGAATACACTAATAATTGCATTTAGACCAAATAATTAAGATACTAACCACAAATGCAGTATCCTACTTTCCAACTTAATCCACCTATGACTAAACCATAGTCAGTTCAAAGATGGCTTAATTTTTTTTCCTGTACAACTCGTGTATTTTTTTTTCCAAGAACAAACCAATTGGTATTAATTTGAATCCAGAGTATCATAATTATAACTCCGTATTAGGGAGGCGAACACTTCCATCAATCTGAACACAACTGCTTTGGCATTTCTATGAAGTTTACCTTGTCAAATGAATTATAGTCTCATGTTTTGTTTTGTTTTACCAATCATCCAAGTACACTGAATGACACTTTATGGAAAGTTCATAAACAAAAATAATGCCACAGGTAATAAACTCATCTTAACTATGACTAGCATTTTCTCCCACCAAGATAATAATCACCACAACCCATAATCGACTTGCATTTTTTAATTACTGTATTTTGTCACTATGACACATTCTCCGGAGTCTGTTGTATCCCAAGAGCGTCTTCCTTCCCTGAACTATCAATATCATCAAGAAAAGAGGAGCAATTTTCTCTGATCTTTTTGCAGTCCCTTGTTCCCTCAATGCTGTGGAGCCAATTTTCAGGGTGCACGGTGCAAACAGACTCATTTTACTACGAGAAGAAGCTTTTCGGATATCACCTCGTATTCCCAAATAATTACTTGAAATAGACTTTCCTGGAATTAGATAGTTACCATTTGTTTTAACCACATTTTAGTGCTTTTACCTAAGACTCCACCGCTTTGATTTTGTGCAGTTTACTTTGTATCAGATACTATTCTAAACCAAGAGAGCATTTGAAGTAATGCTGAAAATGATGTGTCAGTTTAGATTAACATGGGGGTGACATCAGCACGCAAGGAGATTTTAAATTCCAGCTTCTCCAAAGAGGTTTTAAATATTTCATTAGTGGCTCTTATAGTTATATCTAAGTATTTTATGGCCAGTTCAAATAAAAGTGGAAGAGGACAACTTTGATGGGTACCGCTTTTTAAATTAAAAAATCCATTATTTGTCATTATTCTTCCCTTAGGAGAACAGTACATTAATTGAATCTATTTTGAGTAGGGTTACCAGATTCAAACTGGGACAGAATGCCTTTGTCTTTAACCATTGTATAGAAGAGGGAATTTTGGCAGGCGCAACTCTTCATGGAAGGGCTTCAAAAGTGGCACCTATACAAATTCTCTCTTCTATACAATGGTTAAAGGTGTAGGCACTCTGTCCCAGTCTGTATCTGGTAATCCTAATTTTGACAAATATACCACTTAGTGCCACATCCGTTTGCCAGCCTCCCTGACTCAAAGAGTGGTGCAAACACACGTTTACAACACTCTTGGCAAAAAGGACTTGTGCTGGCCTAATTCCAGGTTGGGATTGCACCCTAAATAAAACATTTCTAAGGTACTCTCTAAATATGATGATGGGCAACTTCTCTACGTGAAAAAGGGGTTCCTTTTTCACTTTGGCATTACTTCTGAGGAGACCCATACATCTCGATCTGTATCTCTTCTGTGTAGTCATGGAGAGTAAGCCCATTTGAACCTTGGGCTTATTTATTGGTGTAAGAAGGGAGTAATATCATAAGAAGGTAGTAAGTCTTGCACTTGGAGTAAATCTATGGGGCTGCATGGAACTTACAGTAATCAGTTTCTCACTGGGATCACGGTGGCAAGGCTAAAGTAGTAGTCATAACTACAACTACAGAACAACCAGGCTAAGGGTATGATCATATTGAGCCCCAAACAGGTGGCATGCTTGAAGCACCCGCATCTCTGTCGCAAATGGTGCCGTAAGCGCCTTTCCGGGCGAGCAGGCACCCCCTCCAAGGCCAGGGATGGCCGCGGGGCAAGCGGAACGAAAGCGGAAGTGCACGGACGGGCTGCCAATCAAATGGTGGGAATACCTCATTTTTACATCACAAGGAGTGTGCATGTAGGTAAGGAGATTCAGCTCGCCTCATACAAACATCTCTTAATGTAAAAAATTAGATCCTCTCCACTTTAAATATTAACAGGATGAATGGGAGCAAAACAAATACATCTGTTGCCCGATTAGTTTGACCCCCCCCTCCCCACTTCACAGAAACATAGCTGTGGAGAAGGCAAGGGCCATTCCTAATGTGTGCTAATACCAAGGGGGCTCTGCAACTGAGCAGCACAGTATCTGCTTTTCCATTCTGGAGAAGGCAAATAGTACTAATACAGAAACGCAGCAAGCGTTCCTACGTTTTGTCTCCTGCAGTTCGCTTTCCCTCTCACCTCGCCTCACGCTGTATGCTTGCTTGGCACCTCTCACACACCCCACGACACGCTGAGCCCCAGTCCGGATCGGAGGATCGTTGCACCGGGCTACAAGTTGAGGGGGAGGAGGACAGTCTGGTGTCGGCTCAGACTGTTACTCTGCAGCCAGTCGCGTTTGCCCCAGCCTGCACGCTCCTTACGTTCAGTGGCCAGCCGGCATCTGTCAACTTCTGTTTGCTCAGAAGTAAGTCAGATTGCATTCAATGTGCTTTACTCCTGGGGCAGTGTGTGCATTGGACTGCAGTTTTAATTAAGATGGGGTGCAATCCTATTAATACTTACCCAGGAGTAAGTGCCATTTACTATAATGGGACTTACTTCTGAGTAGACATTAATAGACTTGCACTCTTAGGCGATTAATTTTTTTAAAAACCTCCGTTCCAATCAGCCCCTCCCCTGGCAACAGCACCCAGTCTTAGGAGACACCTTCCATCACTCACGGACACTTCAGGACATTAAAGAAGTGCCGATTCTGGCCTTGGGCAGCGATCGAAATGATGGGGCTGCGTGTTCTGCAAGAAGCCTGAGCAAGGGGTGCGCAGTTCCCCCTAGCAGGGCAACGGGGAGGGGGGAATACGCGTGCCTTCCCTCGCCTCCGATGTCCTGCCGGGAGGAACCGCACGTTCCTTGCTGGACAGCGAGGGGTGTGCAGTTCCCCCCCGGCACGGCAACGGAGGGGAGGGAAGCCCGGCAGGGCAATGGAGGCAGGGGTGGGGGAAAGACGCATGCCTTCCTTCACCTCCGATGCCCGGTCATCCCTGGCTTGCCTCTTCACTGCCACTCTGCTCCTCTGCCGCTCAGGTCCAACGTGCCGCCGCTCTGCCGCTCTCCTTGCTGCGTCCACATGCTCTAAACTGCCGTGGTGTGAAAAGCAGAGCAGGTGCAGAGCAGCCTGGGGCGCGTTTTGCCGGCCAGCGAAAGTGGGCAGAGCAAAACAAACAAAACAAAACGGAGCCAGTCAGCCAGCAACGGAACCGGAATAGGGGCAATGAACGGTCGCGCTGCCAAGACACAGCTGGGCATGCATATAGATTCATATGCATGCCCGACTGTGTCTCAGCAGCGCGACCGTCCATTACCCCCAGGAATTTCATTTTTACCCCATTTGGGGTAATTTACCCCTGTTCCCTGACCACTGGCATAGAGTCATGCCGGCTACATGACCACGGAAGCTTGTCCTCGGACAAAACACCGGCTCTACAGGCTTTGAAATGGAGATGAGCACCACCCCCTACAGTTGGTCATGACTAGACCATTCAGTCGTGGGGAAACCTTTACCTTTTAATGTTTGAATGTCTTTGAAAGTTTTGGTTTATTCCATTTAGAACAAAATAGATTAATAGACTCATCAGTTGATTTGTGAGCAGTATAACATTTTCTTCAATATAATGCAAATGCCTTAGCAATATTGTCTGGGGTTTGGTGTTTTTTTTTTTTTTTTTAATTCTGGTGGAATCACATTTTCCTGAACAGGTTTTGCAAGCAAATTCCCAGGCTTAAAATTTATAAATAACTGTCTCCAAATCCATTAGTTCCCAAAATGTGGGTCAGATCCCACCAGTAGGCCATGAGCCAATTTTAGATAGGTCGCAAATCACCTAGAACAGCCATCTTGAAAACACGGGAAGATGGGCTGCTGGAAAAGGGGAGGGCTGTGTGGTTGTTTGCTTGTGTCAGGGTTGTAAACAGGCTTTTTTCTTTCTGATTCACTTTGCTATTGGAAAATGGCTGAGAAATAGCCCAACTTACTGCATTCTCAGGAAAGAAGCAGGCTCTGGCGTCACAATGATGGCACATCCGGCCATTACATAACTTCTGGTGGGTCCTGGATGGATTGTCATGCTAAAAAGTGGGTCCCAGTGCTAAAAGGTTTGAGAACCACTGTCCTAATCTATCTGGTCAAACCCCAAGAGATCAGAATTAGTGCCAAATGTTCTAAGCAATATGAATGGTTATCTGAAGTAAGTGTAATCATGTTCTGTTCCTAACAACATCTGGCACAGTCTTACTCAGTCTGCGAGTAAGTAGCACCAGTCTAAAGGATCTGAGCTGAGCAGTGCTGACCCCACAGTGGTGTAGCTATAGGGGGGTCAAAACACTATTTACAGTGCTGCAACAATCCACTCACCCTTGCCATCAGAGCCATACCAGGCAGCCAGAGCAAAGCGGAGGAGATGCCTCCACATTCCACTGGCCACCTGGTGGCAAGAGTGGCAAGAGGGGGGACATTTATATAGCACGTTGTGCTGTCTTAAATACTTAAGTGTTTTGATCCCCCTCTAGCTTCACCACTGTGACCCAGCAGCATAAAACAATGCTCCCATGCAGTAACATATTTGACAAATGTGCCCCAAGATCGGGAGGTATACTGGGATTCATCACTTCAGACTGCAGGTGGAGACTGATATAATTGAATATTCCTCCATGCACCAAAACCCCTGCAAAGAGAAAATGAGTTGTCAAGGGAAATCGTGGCTACAACCCTTCTTCTTGATATCCAGTTTTCTGCATGCGAGGACTTTTATTTGATAGGCAAAACATTCAGGGCCCAGTTCTAACAGGCTCCTGTGCTTAGAACTTGCATTCCGGTGCTGCAGCAGCCTTTCCAGAGTCGGAAAATGCAACATGCCATCGTGAGCAACCAAGTTGGAAATGCCAAATGGTGACGGCTGCATGGCAGTGGGCTTCTAGGATGCCTGAGCGCAGGTAAGTATGCTTTCCGGCTTTGGGAAGGCAGTACAGTTCAGCTTCCTCAATCCCTCAGTGTTAGCACTACTAATGGCACATAGCCTGAAGTCAGGGATGGATTGCCCATAAGGGGAAGAGATGCCCCTTGCTGTATCATTCAGTTTAGATGCCTGCACTGCCTAATCCTATGCATGTCTACTCAGAAATAAATCTCACCGAGTTCAATGGAGCTTATGCTGAGGTACACGTGCATAGGCTGGCAGAATAGCTCTGGTGGCAAGTGGGAGGGGCCAACAGTTACATGCGGCATTGCAGCCCCTTCAGTACATATTCAGCTCCCCAAGTCAACAAAATCAACAGGGTAGAAGAAAATCCAGGAACATTCCAGCCATTCCATTCTAGAACGTGATACGATCCATGAATTTCCTTGAATAGCCATTCACACAGCCCATTACTCTGATGGCTATAAAGTCCTCTCTGAATCTATTATCGCATGAGGTTGCCATGGGCACTGACTGCATTTAATGAGCAGACGAATGCATATATGTGTAGCATGCCCAAACAAGAGCAACACTGTCCTACCAAACTATGAAACTCGGCTAAAATACCAATTCTAACTGGTGACGCTGGCTTAGTTAAGCCATCCTCCCAATTATATATCAAATGTGCTAGAAAATAACGGCATGAAAAGCAAAAGCAAGCAAAAACACACACACACCCCCACACACACACACAACACCCTCTTTATTAGGGGTCTCCTATAAACCCCACACTTTGTCAAAGTAGAAATACTTTTCAGGAGCTGAGTAGAAAAGTGGGGTTCATTTCATCAGCCTAATTTATTGTCTGTATGCTGCAGAAATACATTACAGAGACTAGAAATGTGGCTTCTACAAAGCAGTACCAAAGCTTTTTAGTCCTGTCCTGGGAACTCTAGTTCTGGACTACTGTGGTGTTCAGTGTGGTTCTATAAAATGACCTCTTGGTGTAGTGGGTTACCTCAGTTAGGGTCCAGCTGTCTATTAAAATTACATCCACTCAGGAAGTGAAAGAGGTGGGCGCATGTTTCTTTTGATTGCGGTTCCAAACATGCTGTGTTGTATTGTATGCATTCAGTCAGCAGGGGCAAGAAGTCATGGGTATGCATAGAAAGCCTTCAATCACTGAAAGCGCAATCCTAGCCTGGAGTTAGGCTGGCACAGTTAGGCCAGCACCAGGTCCACCGTAAAGCACATTTGGACCACTCTCGGAGTCAGGAAAGATGGTGCACATCTGTGTGCTGGCTTCTCTGACTCTCTGTTTCTCCAAGAGTGGTCCTCCAAACATCCTTCATGGTGTTCCTTGTGCCGGCCAAACTTTCCTGGCCTGTGCCGGCTTAATTCCAAGTTAGGATTGTACACAGAATTTCCTTTTTTTCTGGACAAAACAGGAATAGTTTAAACAAAACAGGAATAGTTTCTATATAGTCCAGATTTGTTTAAAAAATAAAAAGATGTTGTCTCTTTATACTGTAAAAGTCTTTTTGAAACAACAATATGTGTATCTATTATTGTCACCTCCCTTGTCCTTCCAGAGTGCCCATTAGGCATTTGTGGACAAAAATCATCACTTAATTTCAGAGAGAGAGAGAGAGAGAGAGAGAGAGAGAGAGAGAGAGAGAGAGA
>JAJKFI010000018.1:5601628-5612317 GCA_029204185.1 Lerista edwardsae | reverse complement strand
GGTAACCCTACCCATTAAGGCTACAATCAGAGGCGTCATTCAGGCGGAACGGCCCGGTATTCCGTTCCGCTAGTTCTGCGGAGGGCCTGGGCTGCGCCGCCTCTCCGGAGGACGGGCGAGCTGCTGCTGGGCCCACCCGCCCTCCCTTGCATCCCGAATCGCTCTGAAACGGAGCAATTCGGGCGCAGTGAGGCTTGGGGAGGCGTGGCAGCCCTCCGCCATTAGGGCGGAGGGCTGTCAATCATCCGAGCGTTCCGGTAGTTGGCGCGCTCGGATGACATCTCTGGCTACAATCCTATACATTGTATACAGCAGCAGGGTTTTTTGCAAGGATTCTGCATTTCCCCTGGCTGGTTTTTCTGTGGCTCTCTGGGGAGCCATGGCTCACAGTTTGGGAACCACTGGCATAGTGGATGCAGACACATTCCTCCACCATGCATATAAGATTGCTTGCAGTGCAGGGATACCCCATAAGAAGTTAGTGAATATGCACCATCTCTTGCCATTAGGATTAGCTTATAATGAATATTTAGGATGCAATTTGCTGGAAGGAAAACCACAGAATTCAGAGAGTATATTATTCATCAAATATCATTCCACAGCTCTCTTCTCTGCAGCGAAATGGAATAGAATGTACAGATAGGCCCACATTTTCAAAAGTGGCCTTTTATTTTGAGTGGGTCTGTTTTGCGAGATTACTCATGTAGATTGTGTTATGCGCGGTACACAGTTGCTTCACTCTGGAACACCCTATTATTTCCAGCTAATACTCACTGATACTATCACAAATTTGATGATATTTCACAGGGGATGTTTCTTTGTGAAGCGGCTCCAGCTTCTGGGGTCATGCTGTTATCTCATGTTCATTTTGAGGAAAAGCATATGCCTAGCCTAGCAACTATCTCCTAGGCAAATGAGTTGTCAATGTTCTCTTATTTTAATGTTCTGCGAGGTGATAACAATAGTTTCTTCAAGGAAATTTGTGATGGAATCAGGTAGCAAGTTTGATGCGCTGTCTAATAGAGCTGGTGTAACCATTATGGAGTAGCATTTTGGATGAGGCAGTGAGTGGCGTCTTTGAAAGTTTGGATGGGCCACACACACATTATTACCACAGACTTGATACGTTTCTCAGGATGTGACACATCCCAATGAATGGATGGGTTCATGGCTTCATGGATGTTCAGACATGTCTTTAGATACAAAGGCCTTTGGGATTCTTTGAGCTCTAATATTCTGTCGCTCTATGCACTCTTCCCTTAAGTTGCATAGAGCCTACATATGGGGGGGGGAGTTATAATTGTTCGTACCTAAATACCTTCTTGACCATCTAACATCCATATATTAGATGTAATGTTTAAATGAGGTCAAAATGTGGAGATCCAAGAATCAGAATCTTACTCTCTGATTTTGTGGAATATGACTTAGGGTGCAACCCTAAACCCTTTCCCCAGGCTGCGTGGCCCCGATTCGGGCCGCGCACTCTCCTCGGATTTGTGCCTGCTGTGCCTGCTGTTTAGTCCATAGGGGAGGCTGGCGCCTCCCATATAACGTGCGGGATACAGCGCAGTTCTGTTCCAGCACAGTTTAGCATTGCACTCTAAAATACTGTATGCAAAAACAATTGTATGAAGAACAAAACAAAGCCGGTTCAGTTCATGGATGCAACGGAGAACACCGGGAACCTGAATACATCATCACATATTGGTTATAGAAAAACAAAGTGAAGTTAAATTAGTTCATGAATGTACTTCCATCTCTCTTAAATATATTAATTGGAAGGGACTCAAAGAACAGTGTGGATATTCAGCAAGCACTTGTCCAAGTATTTGAACAGTGCTGTATTAGATAGGTGCTACTACAGTTCTCTGTAACCTTCTGAGAAAACCTTCTTTCAGGAGGACAATTCATCCCCCCTCCAATATCTATATGCTTCTGGACCCATATATTGACTGTCTTCCTGATAACATGTTTAGATTTCCAATCAGGCTATCCTAACATACGTGGAATATACACTGCATGTTGCACAGATTTAGGGCGCAATCCTAATGTGGGGTTAGGCCGACATAGCTATACCAGCAAAATTTGGCTGGCATAAGAGCCACCATAAAGCACATTTGGATGTCCCCCGGAGTGAGGGAGGATGGCACACATCTGTGTGCCAGCTTCTCTGATTCCAAGAGTAGTCCAAATATACTTTACATTGTCCCTTGTGCCAGCCAAACTTTGCTGGCCTAACTGTGCTGGCCTAACTCCAGGATAGGATTGCTCCCTTAGTGAATTTGGATTAAACATTTCTGACTGTTAGATGGGAAGTTCCCTTTTCCCCTCTCCCTCCATACCAATTAAAAACAGTGATAATGAAGAAAGGTGTAATAACTAAGGGAAATTAATTGGAGTCTGCATCAGAGTGTGAAAAGGTGCCCAGCAACCATTCACAGGATTCGCTATGTTTTTAAAAGCTAAATGCCAGAGTATTTAATTTATTGCTATTTCTCAGTGATGGAATTCATGAGAGTACAGTATTAATATTTGCCGAGTGTACAGAGATGTGTGGTGCAATGTAGCAACAGACGCACAGACTGACAGCGCAATCCCATGGGGCGTGCCGCACCCACACAACATGGTTGCGTCGGCACTGCGCACATAGCACCAACACAGGGGTACCGAGTGGCACCCCCATGTTGGCGCCAAGCAGCACCCCCACATCAGCGCTAAGGCAATGGAACTGGTGCTGGGCCTTCCTTGTGCCGGCCGAATCCGGCTGGTGCAGGGAAGGCACCATGTTGGGATGGGGGAGGGAGTGGGCGGGGGAGGGCAGTTCTGGGCAGGCCATGCGCGGGCTGTGGGCATGCCGACAGGCGTGCCGGCCCAGGATGGGGACCGGCTTGGGATTCGGTCATAAGGCTGAATCCTAAGCCTGTCCAGGAGGCCGCGTGGCACCGATTCGGGCTGTGCTGTCTCCTCGGATCCGAGGAGCGCAGATCCGAGGAGCGCATAGGGGAGGCTGGCACCTTCCCTACAGTAAGGAAATGAACGTTGGGTATGGCACATGATATGGATATGGCACTGGATATGGCGCAGGCCCGTCAGCCTCGCCATTCCAGCGCAGTGCAGGATTACACTCTGAAGATGAGGAACCTGTCTTCTGAGAGGTTGGTGACCAATAAAGCTCTAGCCTATTATTTATCAGGAACTGAAAAGGATGTACTGATAAGAACTGAAGACAAGCATTCTCATAAATTTTCAGTCCATGCTGCAAGCTAGCTGTATCTAGCTGTAAGTGTGCCATACACAAATCTCTCTCTCTCTCTCTCTCTCTCTCTCTCTCTCTCTCTCTCTCACACACACACACACACACACACACACACACACACACAAAGAGAGAGAGAGAGAGAGAGAGAGAGAGAGAGAGAGAGAGAGGATTTCAAGGAAAGGAGTTCTAATGTACTGTTCATACTATTAATTTCACCTTCAAAAAATGCCAATGCACGTGTAGACTTGCTACAATGCCAACACAGACTAACCTAGAAGAAGATCTGGAGCTTATTGTTGGGGCCTAGGAATTCTGTGAACTGAACTGGGTGACCTGCTACTGAGGTCTAGTAGTTTTGGTCCCCACTTTCCTGGCCGGCCGGCCTGCCTGCCTCCCGAGTAGTCCCTCTCCCTGCTGAGTGCATAGGGGAGGCTGGAGCCTCCCCAATGGTAAGGGGGCTCCAGCCTCCCTCCACCCAGCGTTGGATATGGCGCTGGCTGGCCGGCCTTGCCATTCCGGCACTGGGTAGGATTGCGCCCTGTGTGGGTGCATATATATCCTGTCCATGCAACCCATGAGTTTAGAATACTGCAGGACTGGAAGCTTCACTTTGGAAAATACATTATAAATGTCTGACTGAAAACGAAGCGTATGGTCAAAAAGGTATCTACCCTATAATTAAGTTATTCAAGAAGCAGAAATTCAGATCTAACCTCTGAAGGCTTACAAAGTGTTACACTTTTGTGCTTATTTTAGATTTTTCATTGTAACTATTCTGTCCAGACATATTATTACAGTAAGATTAAAGCATTTACATATATATTTGTTAGTTTTGAAAGATAATTAGATATTTCTATTCAATATGATTTACATTAGTGTGAGCTAAATTTCCAGATGACTTTCGAACAGTGCATATTTAAAACTAATAACTGTGAATTTTATTTTTCATTCCTGCTTAGTACTGTAGATTAAATTCTCTTGCAGTTAGAGCAAGGAATAACACAAGGGGCCTGATCCTGCCTAAGATATGCACTTTTAGATTCTATTCATTTCGGAGAACGTGGCTGATTGACTATCTAGTCAATGCTTCTGATAAGTGGTCATAAGATCAATGAATGCAATGTCGGTGAATTTTAATCATGGTGATTTAAATCAGAGCAACTAACTCTGGATGAATTGTGCCCATAGACTACAGCCTAAACATTCCTAAGAACAGTGGTGCAATTCAAATGAATTAACAACCGGTTCTATGACATCATAGCTGGAGCCCAAAAAACCCCGAAGCCAGCCAAGGTAAGCGAGTGGGCGGGGCCCAGCCGTTTAACAACCGGTTCTATAGAACCTGGGCGAACCCCCTGAATTTCACTACTGCCTAAGAACAAGTTTTGGTGGAACTTCTTTTTGAGTACAATTAGGCTAATTTGTGCAATGTATTTGTGAAGCATGCACCATCATCACCTCATCCAACCCTCCTGAAGCCTCCCTGCCCCCATTCCTTTCCCTTCCCACCCACCCCAGGGTCCCAGCACTGCCTTACCTTCTCTGGCAGACACAGTACGGTCCAGTGGTAGAGGTAGAATGCTGTTGCCTCTTGTGGCAGTGCTCCAAAAACGGCCACCAACTGATCACTGTGCATACTGTCCACAGCCATTTTGCCCTCCAGCTGGCAGCCCAATCCTAGATAGGACTGAGCTGCAAATAACTGAATGTAGGGTGAAGGAGATACATTAGTATCATATAGTGTAGTGCAATGGTTCTCAAGCCTTTTAGACCAGGACCCACTTTTTAGAATGGCACTTGTGTCATGATCCACCAGAAGTGATGTCATGGTTGGAAGTAACATCACCAAGCAGTGACATCACTTGCAGTCCAAGTGCCGTCATTGTGACGTAATCAAATGACACTCCTGGAATGCAAACCAGCATTCTTGGACTGTAGCAATTGCACCACCGTGCAACGTCTTTGACAGAAAGCAAAATAAGGACAAATATAAGGACAAAAATACGGTATTATGTAAAAGTATGACCAAAAAACAATTTTTTTTAAAAAAAAACCCTCACATGAAAATTCAAATAGTTAACACTTGCAAAAGGAACATAGCAGGTCTGCAGTTTCCAAGGTGGCTGCTCCCAGCTTTCCACAACCCCCTGACATCATGTTGTGACCTACCAAGTGGATCCCAACCCACAACTTGAATAACACTGATGCAGCGTATAGTGTAGTTTGCTATATTTGGCAAACCAAATGCTAGCAGATGACAAGTGTCAGGTACAAAGGGTGGGCCTATTTCGGCCCATGATATTATATTTGCACACGCCCTTTGCTTAAGACCCATTACAAAAGCCTTGTGCTCTAAGCAAATTTTAAAACATTTCTATCAAGAATAATTCCTTGTATCTATCTTTTCTCCAGCACTTCAGTAATCCATATGACAAAAGCTGTCTGCAAAGTAGTGCATCCAGAACTCTCTCCCCCACCCCTAAAATAGTCCTGTATAGCTGGGCAATGTGGAAATATACAGTGCCATCTGTTTTCTCTATTCATGGACCCAGACTCAGAACCATTCTCCTCCAACTTTTGTCTGTTGCATCCTATGTTCACAGGTTCAAGAAGTCCCACACGTATATCAGAGGATCATCACTTACCCAGTAAGAGAAGGCCTCTTGCAGGATAAGTCTCCCAACCATAGCAAACCTTTGGAGACTGCTGTTGCTAATGTAGAAATGGTCCTACTGTACTACCACTGATCCAGGCAGTGAGCCCATTGTATACAGTACATTATGATGGCCACATGGACTATTGACCACCACCCTGGTGCGTTAATGCCTTCAGTTCATAAACTGTTAACTCTGCAATCTTGTTGCTTGCTCCATGCCTAGCCATCATTGTGCACGGAATGCACGTGAGCCAACTCAATCAAGACAAGTCTTCAATAATGATTGTTGGCAGCATTGTGACTGAGACAGCATGGGGACATCCATCACTGACAGGTTTAGCTTCCCCTGATTCCCTCCGATTTGCAGGCTTGAGGTGAGCCTAGATCCATCTCCGTAATGGAACTTCCGGCTATCACAGTCACCAAGAGAACTTTTCACCACAATGTAGTTGGAAGCTTGTAGCTTTTTATTTTGGGTTAATACTCATGCTCTGTTTTGATGATTGTGTTGACCACAGTCTGGATTTGTGGCAACAGTATTTTAAGAATGTGGGCATTCACGTAGCTATCATAAGTTAATGGTTTTTTACTACTTTATATTCTTGCAACAGCAGTACTCTACAACCTAAAATGCAGTATTTTTGAATGGGACCATTTTACCTTATTTTCCACCTACGCCTAAAGAAAGCAACCCATGGCTATGAAAATAATTCATTAATTCTTCAAAATAATTATGAGGCAATTACTTAATGCTTACAAATTGAAGACAATACTGGCAGTTTTTTTTAATAGATTGTGCTCCTTTTGTCTTTCTAATCTCAGAGTATTATCCTTAGTGCTTTTCTCTATTTTTATCTATTTTATTACCATCTGCAACAAAAATGGCAAAATTATCTGAGCACTTAGCCACTTTCAGTTGCTACAGCTCAATAACAGCTTATAGCCATGTAGGTAAATTATGCTCAGCAGCCAGCCATAGTTAAATGAAATCTTCATTGCAAATTTCTCCTTGATAAGAAGAATGTAGATTTGCTTTCCCTAGGATATTGTAAATCTTGAACAAATGCCGATGTCATTACATCCTTTTAAAGTTGTCTACTTTGACATTCTTAGAAAAGAAGACTGACTTTATTTATCCTCGTACTCCCCAGTAAAGACGCAGACAAGGTTCCATGTGATGTAAGGGCCACTTTATTAACTATCTAAACTTTACAACAGCAGCAGGGTCAGTTCTAAATCGTGTGGGTAATCTTTTGGGGGAAACGGAGCTGCCCGTCTACCTCTCCCAATGACTCCAGGTGCCAAAGGTGCATGTCCTAAGGCCCCCTTCTTCGTCACCCCGAGAGGTTGGAGCAGCTGGGTTGCCAGGACACCTGGTAGGGCCTGGAACGTCACAGCAGAGAAAGTCAGCCCGCTACACCCAACCGGATAAGCAAGCATGAGCAGGCTAAACCTCCCCCCCCCTTGCCACTCCACGATGGACACTGAAATCTAAGGATATATATACCCAAATCCGTACGATACCTGCCACCCGGAGGGGTCAGCCTCGAGGGTGACCCTCTGCCCCAAACAGAAAGAGCCCCCCTTGACTCCCTCTGCCCCAAACAGAAAGAACCCCCCTGTAGACCCTGCTGCCAATCTCCCAAGAGAATATCGGCCCCAACAGTAGACAGGTGCACCCCGTCTGACCGAAACAACTTAGGGTGGTCATAAACAATAGCAGGATGTGTGATAACAGCCCCGCCAACTAGCTTCACAGCCCAGAAGTACTCAGGGTTTGCCAGGTGTGCTGCTCTCTTCTGCCTCACATCCATTCTGAGGGGGTTCTTGAGGCAAAAAGCAACAAGGCAGCACCATCAATGGTTTTCCCTCCCTCTCCCTCTTGACTCTTTTTCTGCCTCTTTCTTTTTACCTTGGAGGAGGGAGCTTGAAAGTTGCCCTTTTTCATGGCGAGGGCAGGTTGGACATCGTGGAGCTGGAAAAGGTGCAGAAGAGAGCGACAAAAATGATTACGGGGCTGGGGCACCTCCCTTATGCAGAAAGACTGCAGCGTTTGGGGCTCTTCAGTCTAGAAAAAGGCGCCTGAGGGGGGACATGATTGAGACATACAAAATTATGCATGGAAGGAATAGAGTCGATAGAGGGATGTTCTTTTCCCTCTCTCAAAACACCAGAACCAGGGGGCATCTGCTAAAACTGAGGGTTGGGAGAGTTAAAACAGATAAAAGGAAGTACTTTTTTACCCAGCAGGTAGTTAATCTGTGGAACTCTTTGCCACAGGAGGTGGTGATGGCCTCTGGTCTTGATGCCTTTAAGAGGGGATTAGACGGATTTCTGGAGGAAAGGTCCATCGTGGGCTATAGGCAATGATGGATTGTGCAACCTCCTTACAAAGGTGGTGGGCTACTGGTACCGGGTGCAAGGGAGTGGCAACAGGATGCAAGCATCTTGTTGTCTCAGGCCTCCCTGGGGTACCTGGTGGGCCACTGTGAGATACAGGAAGCTGGACTAGATGGGCCTTTGGCCTGATCCAGCAGGGCTCGTCTTATGTTCTTATGTAGGTTCATGGCATTTCAAAGGGTTCTATTGACAGAGCAGCCCCATCTATGGCTTTCCCTGACTCTACCACCATTCAGGACTTTTGAACAAGCCCCAACCCCAACCACAGGCTGCTGCTCCAATTGAAACACGCATAGCTTCATAGCGTTTCAAAGAGCTCCAGGTGGATACCCCACCTGTGCCTTTAGCCATGTTTTGGAAGACCGTCCTTCTGGGAACTGATGGAAGGAAGCCCTGTGTTTAATGCAGACAATTTCAGCAAAGAGACCAATGCGAGTGGATAAGCAGCAGTTGGTGAGAAAACCTGTGAACCTCCCTCCCAGCAACTTGGGCTGCAATCCTATACACCAGTGGCTCCCAACCCTTTTCGATTGGTCACTCTCTTGACCTACTGAGCCATTGGCCACAGCTTCCCATTAGGGCTACAGTCCAATACAGTGTATACAGCAGCAGGTTTTGGTTTCCGTGGCTCCTTAAGGAGCCACGGCTCACAATTTGAGTACCACTACTATACATATTTGGAAGACTCGGAACTTATGGAAGAAAAAGTGGTAAAGGAACTTAGATATTCTATGGCAAAAATCTGACAGATGTCCCACGGAAAAGGGAAACTATGTGGGTTTTGCTTCCAAAAATGCACATTTCCACCTGGGTTTTTGCCTTTGTGGTCTGGGCCTTACCGATTCCAAGATGGTTCCCATCTCATTGTATAGGTTTATGAGCAATATGCATGTAAAACATAAATGCAAAATCGCAAAGCATATACTGAATGAAGCA
Source organism: Lerista edwardsae (assembly GCA_029204185.1). Taxonomy (NCBI): domain Eukaryota; kingdom Metazoa; phylum Chordata; class Lepidosauria; order Squamata; family Scincidae; genus Lerista; species Lerista edwardsae. The sequence continues at coordinate 5,603,069 of JAJKFI010000018.1, read as the reverse complement.
GAATGTCCAGTTCTTCCCAGGATGTAAAACAGACCAGTGTCAAACCCAGCCGACTTCCTGCTCTGGGGCCAGAGCAATTATTGCTGCCCCCTACGTTGCCCCCGTCATCCGCAAACAGTTTTGCGATGGAGCTATGCACTACATCAGAGGTTTTCAAACTGGGGCATTGCAGCACTCCATCTGAAAACCTTTGCTCCTTTGCCTTTAAGGGGCAGGGGAGGTTGGAAGGCAGCAACGTGATCCCCAGGATTGCGTTGCTGCCTGGGGCAACAGAGGCTGCAATGGGCTTACCTGTCGCAGTGCTGGGCTCCGGGGGGGGGGGGTTGTGGGGAGCTCGGCAGAAGCCTCCCCAGGGCTTCCCCAACATCAGAATGAAGAAAAAGGCAACCACGATCTACGAAGTGGGTCACTTCGTCCCGCCCCCGCACACACTTACAGATGTGCAAATTCTCCCTGAGGGTTTGACGATCGCTGCGCTACCTCTTCTAAGATTTGCTAGGTAAGAAGCATGAGAGAATGGCTCCATCATCTGCCGCCAAAACCCGCAGAGGCAGTTATAACTCCTGAATTCCTCTTGGAATATTTATGAGGATTTGGGGAAGATTGATTTGGCCACTGAAAATAGAAATGCAAGCATCTGCTATGATGGCAGCAAAAAGAATTAGATTCATCAAGTACAGTGATACATAATGATAGTAGCAATGTTTGCTCTTAGAATATTTAAGGAAAATCAGCGATCCCTTTGCATGCAAGAGTACCGGTATGTTCAATTCTGTGTTTGGAAAACCATTCCCATTATCATGCTACTGAAAAAAACTATAATGTGGTCCATGTGCATTTGCTGGTGCATGTGCACAGGAGAAGTGAGATGTTGCTTGGTTTTTATTGCCAGTCTACCAAGCACTGAAGTTGCACCCTCTCCATTCAAAAGATCTTACAGCCCAATCTTCTCCTTTTCCATTGGTGCAGCCATGCCAAAAACTGGTGTGCAGTATTCAAAGGTGGGCAGGTTGGGAGGCTTCAGCAGAAAAGGGGGATTTAAATCTCTGCATAAGCCTCCTGCTCTGCAATGGTTTTCCTCAAACCTGTGCTAGCAATTTCGCTAGTGCTAATCTGAAGAGAGAAAGTGATGAGGGAGCTGCTATCAGAGGGGATCAGATCCTACATGCACTATCACTACCTGCACTATCACCGCTCTATCCACCCTCTTCTACAGTGTTTTTTCCCCACATAGGCACCCTGTGCCCAAGGTAAGCTACCACTGCCTCTCCTTTCTTCCAGGTGTGCACACGTCCCTTCTCACCCACTGTAATTCTTAGCTCTTCTTCCTGCTTAATGGCTATTAAAAGAAAGAAAGAAAGAAAGAAAGAAAGAAAGAAAGAAAGAAAGAAAGAAAGAAAGAAAGAAAGAAAGAAAGAAAGAAAGAAAGAAAGAAAGAAAG
>JAJKFI010000018.1:5564078-5601618 GCA_029204185.1 Lerista edwardsae | reverse complement strand
AAGAAAGAAAGAAAGAAAGAAAGAAAGAAAGAAAGAAAGAAAGAAAGTGGAAGTGGAAGTGGAAATGTGTAGGGAAAAGAGTGGTGGCCTAGAGCTCAAATCAATGATTTAGGGCGCACTCCTAACCTGCGCTGGAACTGGCAGGCTGGCTCACCTGTGCTGCATCCTAACCACGTTAGGAGGCAGCAGCGGCTCAGCACAGGGCAAGGGGATATTTTCCCCTTGCCTGGGGGTAAGTCCCAACCAGCCCTATGGGCTGCTCAGATCTGCGCCCACAAAAAAGCAGGCAGAAGTCCACGTGGCCAGGAGCGGCCCAGACTGGGGGCAGTGTTTGGGGTATGGCTCAATGGTTCTGCCCAGGACGCCACCCTGTTATGCCTCCTGCCCACCTCTGGCACGTCCTTGGCATGACCTTGTGCCGGCAGAGCTAAACTGGCATTCAACTGGTGCAGCTGATGGGCACAGTGGCACCTGTGAGCCGGTGCTGCTGCTTGCACCAGCCCAGCAACCGAATCCGTGGCTCAAGCACACCTTCTGCCGCATTTGCAACAGTGCTGGTCCGGCACAAGAGTGCGGCACCGGCGCTACGCCCGGTTAGGATAGTGGTGTTAATGATTTCAGTGATTGTAACTTGTTTTCATTTTTCCGAAGGAAACTAAGGTTTCCACCAATGAATCAGCATGCCAATAAGTCAATGAATAAGCATGTCTGGAACATTCCTGTAACTGTGATTCATGTTCAAATCAGTTACATGTTCAACTGTAACTCAAATCATTATGATTTGAGCCAAAGACTCCTTTGTCCAGTAGCATGTCAGTTACAGGAATACTAAATACTCTTGAAACATGGCTAACTCAACTACAGGCCTGGCTTTTTCTTGTTGTGCATATTTGGAGGTTCTCCCAATAGTATTCATGGAGGAAAATTATAGTGATTGAATAATAATGTCAGGAAATAGCTACCTTTGCATTTTTGTGCTGAGTTTTAGGACACAATAGGCCTTGCAAACTCCATTCCAAGTGCGGCGACTGAATGAAATTCCACATGGGACCCAGCTATACGTTTTACTACCCTGTGGAGCAATCATTTATGATTTCGGTGGCTTAAAGAATTTCAGGAGAGTTTGCAAAGATCTAAATCTCCGAGACATACAGTCTGTTCTCAACCTCAGTCAGAGGGACTGCACATTCTATTTTTCCCTTCATAAAACATGTCATGGGACTGAGGCATTGTTAATGCATAAATCTTAAGCACCGAATGTTCTGTGTCACTTTGTAGTCTCTTGTTGTTTTATGCTGGTACACCTTAGTCAAGTGAGGAACTAAGGGCACTTCCAAATATTTGGTGTTCCCAGCAGCCATGGTGCTATTGTATGTGCCTGACACACTGTGCATCCGTAGGTGCTCAACACTTCATCTTTCTTGAATTATTGGCACCATAAGTCTCTTTTCTCCTGAGGCAAATATCAGCTGGGGGCGGTGGTGGGGAATGATTTTCATGGGATCATGAAAGGGGGGGAAAGCTAACCTCCCTCCCCCATGTACTGCAGTCCTGGCATGGGTTGGGTCACTGCAGTTATTTTTTTTTTTACAAAGAAGATGGAAAGATAATGTCATGTTTAACCTCACATCTAGTCTGACCCTAACATGCCAAATCCATCAGGCAGCTGACATCAGAAGGGTTGATTCCTATATAAATTGCTGCTCATCAAAATGCCCAAGCAAGGTTAGTGTGACGGGAACGATGCCTGTCCCACACAGACACAGACAGGAGGTTCAGCTGGTTCTTAGAGCCAAACTAGACATGTGGTTAGTGCACAATGTGCCCTTATGGGAGTTAGGTTTTCTTCATTGTGCGCAGGCAGAATGCAGCACAACCATGATGGGGAGTAGGAAGCCTTTAACACTTTGTCCCTGCTCCATTTTGATCCTCATTTCTGCCTTCACCACACACTAGTAATAAACTGATCTCCCATCAGGCTACATTGTAAGTACATGTCTAATTCTCTCTCTCTCTCTCTCTCTCTCTCTCTCTCTCTCTCTCTCTGCCCAAGGACAGAGTGCCAATCCATGCATACAAAAAAATCAGGCTCCCCTTATTCAAATGAGTGGAAAGCGGTCCTGAACTAAGAGAAGGACTCCCATGTATGTATCAGAGCTCCTGTGCCTGGAATCTCTCTCTTGATCATGCTAGGTTTGTGTTGGAAAGCACTGGCAGTGTGATCAACTGTTCTTTTTGGGGACTGTGATTATTTTCTAGTGTTGGGTGTATTCTTATATTGGTGAGCTATTGTCATTCAAGTGTTTAAATATTTGATACCAACTATTTGGGCACACACACACACACACACACACACACACACACACACACACACACACATAAAGGTAAAGGTTTCCCCATGACCAAATGGTCTAGTCATGACCGACTGTAGGGGGTGGTGCTCATCTCCGTTTCAAAGCCTGTAGAGTCGGCGTTTTGTCCGAAGACAAGCTTCCGTGGTCATGTGGCCAGCATGACTCTACGCCGTAATGCACGGAACACCTTTACCTTCCCACCAAAGTGGTCCCTATTTATCTACTTGCATTTAGGTGCTTTTGAAGTGCTAGGTTGGCAGGAGCTGGGACAAGAAACAGGAGCTCACTCTGTCACGCAGTCTTGAACTCCCAACCTTCCGGTCGGAAAGCCCAGCAGCAGCGGTTTAATCCACTGCGCCACCACATCCCACTTATATATACATACACACACACTACAGCGATCCAAATACTTAAGAGCACTACTGGAGTATTTTCTGTATTTTCAATATAATTAAAATGCAGACTTTTCCCCACTGTAAATAATTGATATGCACTTAATGTCACAATTACAGAACTCAGATATGTGATGTAGCCAACGATGAATGTTGACAGAACACTGAGTAGCCAGGAAGTCTGCTTTCACCCCTGGGGATAGAGTGCACCCTGCTGTCATGACTTCTAGCAGTTCTCTCTCCCAGTGGTTCCCAACCCTTTTAGCATTGGGACCCACCAAGAAAATATTCACTCGACCAGCTGCTCAAGCCTCTGTGACTATAATGGTGATTGGGCAGCAGTGCTCCTTCCCCCAAGTAGCAGGTTGTTTAACCCTTGATGCGCACATCCTCATCTACCCTGCCAGTTCTGCGAACCACCAAAAATTGGGTCATGACCCAGTAGTGGGCCATAGACCCATGGTTTGGGAACCGCTGCTCTATCTCCTCATCAGCTGATTTCTATATTTCCCTTACTTCGCTCACATGAAGTTGTATCTTTAATTATTCTGTTCATTTTTCTTCCTTTTGGGAACCCCCACTGATTTTTTCAGGTTCTCATATGTTGACACATTTGACCTTTAATTTTGTTATTTTCCAAACACACAACATGCCACAGTTGACAATGACCTCATGACACCTGCACTTCAAGATTTCCAATCCCTACGCTGGCTTCTATATCATCTCTTTCAGTGTCCATTATAAACTCATGATTGCTATTAAAGCTCTGCTGTTAAAGCTCTGCTTAACAGAGCTGTGATTTACCTTGCTTTCTGTTCTTGCAAGGCTCTGGGGATCTTGGGAACCCAGGCAGCAGTACATGGGGACTGTATTCCATGTACCACCAACGCTTCATTCATTGCCTGCTGTAAAGATCTTATTCTGGACTACTTTCTCCCCAATGATCTGAGGAGGCAATAGGGCTCTGATTGACTCCATATCACACTGGCTTCAGGTCCAGGTTCCTCAGTCATAGCAACATGTCCAAGAAGTGACACAGACTCTTTCATCCTGGTCTCACCTTGCCTCCCCTTCATGGATATCTGGCCCAGCCTTGCCTTGAGAAAGTTTCTGCCCTTTTCATCATCTTCATCACCCTGGTCCAGCACTTGACTCTGGCCTGCCCTGGCCACATTTACTGCCCTACCCCCTTTGACCTTTGACTGCTGGATCTTCAGTAGGACCCCCCTAGCTGTAGCTTGCCTCCAACCCAGGTCAGGAGTGACAGTTGACTGTGATACTTCTGCCCACAACTTCTGCTCCTCTAAAAGCCTCAACTGACCCAATGGAAATTATGCTGGTTGCTTCAGCACCTTTGCTTTTTCTTCTCCTCCATGCCTGCAACTCCTTCCCAGAATACCAACCAGGTGCTGTCTTTTCCTTCCCATCCTGCCTCCCAATCCACCTTTCTGGGTACCACAAGACGCCCTGTGTTCACCTTTTCTGTGAAATGTTTGGCTCAGCTCCTCTGGGCCAAACTGCCCTGACAACAAGCACTTAATCGGCACTTCCATTCTCCGTCCCCTTAAATAGCAGCTACCAGGAGGCCAAACTAGATTGCAGCATAGGGGGAGGAGGCTTTAGCCCAGATTAACAATCTCAGGGCGCAATCCTATGCCCTCTATTCGGCTGATGCTAGCTGCTAGCCGGACAGCAGCAGTGCTGGCTCAATAGCCCCAACCAGAACCCTCGCACCAGTGCTGGTGTCATTGGGCCAACGCTAGCAACAGTGTCAGCCCAAGGGCACCAGCCCAAAGCCAGGCTGCATCACTCCTGTGCCAGCCAAGTTTGGCGGGCGCAAGGGTGGTTCTGGGCTGGGGGTGGGTGGGAGGGCAGGGTGTTCCTATAGGCTACATCCGAGCTTCTATCTCCAGGCCACACACACCCGATTCGGGCTGCGCAGCGTGCTCAGAGCTGCGCCTGCTAAACAGGTGCAGATCCGAGCAAGCCCATCGGGGCAGCTGGCGCTGACCCTGGGACAAGGGTGCAAACGTGCCCTTGCTCCAGCCAGCTCCTGCCTTGTGTTGAATACGGTGCAGGCACGCTGACCTTCCCGTTCCAGTGCAAGTTAGGGTTGCGCCCTCCGTCTTGATCACCTCTCTCCTTTGGCTGCTATTTGATGTGGACCATGGGGGGGTCCCACATTTTGTGAGGGGGCAAGTGCCCCCAGGCAGCACCTATTTTCTCCTCCCCCACTGGTCCTGTCGCACTCTGAAAGCCTTCTGAAGGCATCAGAAGGCTGTTAGTACTTTCAGTTTTCAGCTGAAAACCCTGCTTTTGCCGTGCTTTTGGAGCACGACAGAGTGTCCCAGGAGGGCTCTGGAGCTCCAGGTGAGTGGGGGGGGGCAGCAGTCACATGGGGGGCAGCAGTCTGCAGTCCTAGCCCTGGGCAGGAAGTGGGCCAGTGATGCCACTGGATATGGGAGGGAAAGTCCAATCGGTGCCCATAGCAGCTGCTGAGACTATGAGAGCCAGATATCATCTTTCTAGAGATTTTTGCCCTTCTGAAAGGTGAGGAATTCAGAGGCCTAGAAGGCAGCTCCACCACAGAGGTGCAGACACGAAATCTGTGGTTTGGTTTGGGTTTTTTTTTACATTGTGTTTGCACTCAGGAATATAAACTGCAAACAGTGTTTTCCTGTCGTATGTCATATAGACTCTGCACGCATTTCTACTATTCACATGCATAATATATTAAACCCATTCTAATTCCTCCGCAGATCTCACCTTGATATCTGCTGCGCGACGATATGTTCTGCAGCTTGTTACTTAGTGGTTTGTTTATGCAGTCAAATCAAAAGGTTTACGCTGCATGCGAGAGCAGAGCAGCCATTACATAAATGGCAACAGTTCACCACCGACAGCAGGATAAATGGCAAGCCATTCGATGAAGGCTCTCTCCTGCATTGCTAAATCCCAGGGAGCTCTGCCCACATCAGTGCAGCATCATGCAATACATTACTGTGGGGCGGGGAGGGGAATGGGGGCGTGGAGCATGAATGCAACTGAAATCTGGGACTCCATGGAAACCTGAGTTAAAAAGGGCATCAGCAAAGGATGAAATGCTGACCAACGTATTTCACTGCCGTGGACTTGCAGGGAAAACAGTATAATTCATGATGTGGCAATAAAGCTTTAGAGCAGGTTTGTGTACGTAATGGGGGACTAGAGGATGGGCAAGCTGGGGAAAAAAAATCATTTTGCCCCTTTGAGAATTTCTATCAAATGCGCAAAAAACCCTCAAGGGGCAGGAATGCTAAATGCTCAAAGCCCTAGTGATTGAACCTCTATTGCTCCCAGTCCCCTTTTCCCCCAGAGAAAAAAGTCTTGCCTTGGGGAAAGGGGAAGCAAATGCTGGGGTCAGGGTACCAGGCTCTAGGTGCAGCGGGGCCCAATGCAGGGCATTCCCATGGGGCCCCCAACTTCCCTGTGATGCCCCCATTCAGAGGAGCGCTTGTGGTGTTGTGCACAAAGCATGGCACCTGGACATAGTTGGTGGTGACACCACTGCCATCTCCTTCCAGGAAGCCACTTTTGGGCAATTTGGAGGCAGGGCCAGGCGGGAAGGCCCAAAGTAAAGCTGCTCTGCTCATCCCACTGATGTACAGCCCATAGAAATCCTGGCTGCAGCAGCAGGCAATATGCTCACTGTACTGGTGCGGGGCCCCCAAAAGTGTGGGGCCGAATGTGACAACATTGGTCACATTGGCTTGAAGCAAGCCATGCTGGGAGCCATGGAGGAAAGCCCGCACTGAGTGCCCCCCCCAAAAAAAAACTTTTGCCCAGTCTAATATGACTGTGACCAATATTGGGGGCTTAGAGTTGGCCTGGTCAACTGGGTGCTCTGATAGCTATAGCCCATTGGCTAGTGCCCAGCCTGGCTAACCAAGGTTGGTGCCATACTCATAGGGGCTCTGGGGCAACGTCCTGAGTTGGGCCCATGGCAGTCTCTGCTCCTTGCATTGTATATGTACACAAGTGCACACCCAGGAACTGCCCTGCCTTCTCTTCCAGGGAAATGTACAAGGGGCAGGTGATGGATACTGAGTTCCCTCAATAGAAGCAGAGAAAGGTAGGGAGGTGCTTTCTTCCCTCATTATACTTAAGGGAAAATCCCACCCATTGTCTCCCACTTTCTTAGATAGAATCAGAGCCCAGGGAACTGAGCATCAACCCAGCAAGACAACAACAGAGCAGCTCTCATCTCCTTCTCCTGCCCTTTGCAGCTGTGAGGAAGCTTGGTAGCAGGGGCGGACCTAGTCAAAATGGCACCCAGGGCACCCAATAGAAGTGCACCCCCACTGGAGCCCAGGTCTGCCCACCAGAAGTAGCCGCGGGCAGACCTGGGCTCCAGAGAGCCCAGGTCTACCCATTAGAAACAGCCACGAGTAGACCTGGACTCCAGAACCCAGATCTACCCATTAGAAACAACAGTGGAGCCCAGATCTACCCATTAGGACCAGCCACAGGTAGACCAGTGCTCCACAGGTCAGGAAGACATCCATAGCGCAGACCTTCCCCCACCCATTCAAAACATCTTTCCAGTGCCAAGGCCTCTTTAATCATAACTTTTAAGGTCACGGTGAGCTTAGCCTTAGTTTTTTTTTTTTTTTTTTGTAGTTGGTTCTTAATGTTTGCTGACTTCAGTTTGAAATCCCTGTGTCTCCTCTTTCAAAAATCTGAGTCAGTGTCTGAAAAAGCCACATGTGAGCAGAGACCATCATGCAATGCTTCCAATTTGCCTATATAACTGGGGGGGGGCAGGCACATGCTAATCTCCCATGCAAATTGGAAGCATTGCATGATGGTCTCTGCTCACATCAGCACTGGTCAGGAAGCCTCAGGCATACTCTTTGAACTCTCTCTCTCTCTTTTGCAAACATATTTTTCCCCCTGGGGAAGGTGGGGAACAGACTGCCGCTTAGGCAAGGAGGACAGCAGGGGAGGAAGGGTATGCACTCTATTTTGAGGTGGGTCACACGGTCAAAGATTAGAACAGACTCAAAAATGGGACCAGACTTCTAACGTTTTGCCCCATCTCTAAGGTGGACTGATAAAACCTATATCTTCAAGCCACAAGCACCACACAGATTCTTCCTTATGTGCCAAGTCTATCGCACTTTTCAGGACACAAAGTGCTGAGCCATCAGCAAGGCTTATTAGTTTGGATTAGATCTTGCAGTGGCTTTGGGAGGTTTTGAGAATGCTTGCAAAGTCAATTTCCTAGCTTTGATTCCGAGGAAAATGAAAGGGAGGATAATGCATCCCACCACAATTTGGAATAATTGTACTAAGGACATGTTCACACAAACCTATCAGTATTTACAGGAACTACTTTGCTTTAAACTTCTGACAGCCTCTAAGTATGACAAATGCTACCAAATCAAGAGAATGACTGTTTGCAGGGTGTTGGGATATATTTGACAGAATTTAATAGCCATATTAATTTGCTCTGCTTTGGAATGTTAATGTACAAGAGTTCTTTTTCAGATCGTTTCATAATATTTATAACAACCCTTCTGCTAGGTTAGTTGTTCATACCCACATGAAAGTAGACACTACATAAGTTTTCTGCTATTATTCATTTAACATTGGGAATCAGCCAAGCACAACAGATACTCTTTTCCATTTGGTTACTGTTTCCAAAGTGCTGAATGCCAAATAATAACGTTAAACATTGCTTCGCTGCACTTGAAAAGTATAGCAGGTGGCATTTGGAGGAAAACACTGTGCATCAGTGAGAAATTCATCTCACTGAGGCATCAGCCAGAAATTCGTCAGGTGCATCTCTAGCATGTGTTTAAGGACACTGTTGTTCAGTCGCTAAGTCATGTCCAACTCTTCGCGACCCCATGGACCACAGCACGCCAGGCCTCCCTGTCCTCCACTAGCTTCCGGAGTTCGCCCAATTTCATGTTCATTACTTCGGTGACACTATCTAACCATCTCATCCTCTGCCGCCCCCTTCTCCTTTTGCCTTCAATCTTTCCCAGCATGAGGGTCTTTTCTAAAGAGTCCTCTCTTCTCATGAGGTGGCCAAAGTACTTGAGCTTCAGCTTCAGGATTTGTCCTTCCAGGGAGCAATCAGGCTTGACTTCCTGAAGGATTGACCGATTGGATCTCCTTGCAGTCTAGGGGACTCTCAAGAGTCTTCTCCAACACCATAACTCAAAAGCATCTATTCTTCGGCGCTCTGCCTTTCTTATGGTCCAGCTCTCACAGCCATACATTGCTATTGGGAAAACCATCGCTTTGACTATGCGAACCTTTGTTGGCAGGGTGATGTCTCGGCTTTTTATTGTCTAGGTTTGCCATAGCTTTCCTCCCAAGAAGTAAACGTCTTTTAATTTCATGGCTACAGTCACCGTCTGCGGTGATCTTGGAACCCAGGAAAATAAAGTCTGTCACTGGTTCCATTTCTTCCCCTTCTATTTGCCAGGAAGTGATGGGAGTGGTTGCCATGATCTTAGTTTTTTTAATGTTGAGCTTCAAGCCAATTTTGGCACTTTCCTCTTTCACCCTCATCAGAAGGTTCTTGAGGTCTTCCTCACTTTCTGCCATTAGAGTGGTATCGTCTGCATATCTGAGGTTGCTGATATTTCTCCCAGCAATCTCGATTCCAGCTATTGAATCATCCAGCCCTGCCTTCCTCATGATGTACTCTGCATATAAGTTAAATAAGCAAGGTGACAGTATACAGCCTTGTCGTACTCCTTTCCCAATTTGAAACCAGTCGGTTGTTCATTGTCCAGTTCTAACTGTTGCTTCCTGACCCGCATACAGGTTTCTCAGAAGGCAGATCAGGTGGTCTGGTACTCCCATCTCTTCAAGAACTTGCCACAGTTTGTTGTGATCCACACAATCAAAGGCTTTAGCATAGTCAATGAAGCAGAGGTAGATGTTTTTTCTGGAACACTCTTGCTTTCTCCATGATCCAGCGAATGTTGGCAATTTGATCTCTAGTTCCTCTACCTCTTTGGAAACCAGCTTGTACATCTGGTAGTTCTCGATTCACATACTGCTGAAGCCTAGCTTGTAGGATTTTGAGCATCACCTTGCTAGCATGTGAAATGAGTGCAATGGTGCGGTAGTTCAAGCAATCTTTGGCATTGCCCTTCTTTGGGATTGGAATGTAAACTGATCTTTTCCAGTCTTGTGGCCACTGTTGGGTTTTCCAAATTTGCTGGCATATGGAGTGCAGCACTTTGACAGCATCATCTTTTAAGATTTTGAGTAATTCCGCTGGAATGCTGTCACCTCCACTAGCTTTGTTGTTAGTGATGCTTTCTAAAGCCCACTTGACTTCACACTCCAGGATGTCAGGTTCGAGCTCAGTGACCACACCATTGTGGTTATCAGGAACATTTAGATCGGCCTTATAGAGTTCCTCAGTGTATTCTTGCCACCTCTTCTTAATCTCATCTGCTTCTGTTAGGTCCTTGCCGTTTTTGTCCTTTATTGTGCCTACCTTAGCACGAAATTGTCCTTTGACATCTCCAATTTTCTTGAAAAGATCTCTAGTCTTTCCCATTCTAGAGAGAACCTTTATTGGCATTTCACACACAAAAAATATAAATACAACTTAGGTACAGATAAAATCGGCCAAAATCAAAAAGAACAAACCTAACCAGATTATCCTACCCAGAATTATCCTTTGGGTTTAGCCTTAGAGACTGCAAATAGGAATTCTGCTACCAAATTTGTGATGGATGCTGAATAGTCACTGAGAAGGATTGGGAAGGGGTCAGTTAGGGAAACAGGAAGGGAAGACAGGAAGGGTTCGAGTAGGTTGTTCCTATTTCTTTGCATTGCTCATTGAGGAAGGCCTTCCTATCTCTCCTTGCTGTTCTCTGGAAATCTGCATTCAGTTGGGTATATCTTTCCCTTTCTCCCTTGCTTTTGGCTTCCCTTCTTTCCTCAGCTATTTGTAAAGCCTCGTCAGACAGCTACTTTGCCTTCTTGCATTTCTTTCTCTTTGGGATGGTTTTAGTTGCTGCCTCCTGTACAATGTTACAGACCTCCATCCAAAGTTCTTCAGGCACTCTGTCTACCAAATCTAAGCCCCTAAATCTATTTGTCACCTCCACTGTATATCCGTATGGGATCTGATTTAGGTCATACATGGAGGGCCTAGTGGTTTTCCCTACTTTTTTCAGTTTAAGCCTGAATTTTGCAATAAGAAGCTCATGATCTGAGCCACAGTCAGCTCCAGGTCTTGTTTTGACTGCTTGTATAGAACTTCTCCATCTTTGGCTGCAAAGAATGTAATCAATCTGATTTCGATGTAGACCATCTGGTGAAGTCCATGTGTACAGTCGCCGTTTGTGTTGCTGGAAAAGCGTGTTTGCTATGACTAATGTGTTCTCCTGACAAAACTCTATCAGTCTTTGCCCTGCTTCATCTTGTACTCCCAGACCAAACGTGCCTGTTATTCCTATTACCTCTTGACTGCCTACTTTAGCATTCCAATCCCCTATGATGAGAAGGACATCTTTTTTGGGTGTTAATTCTAGAAGCTGTTCTAGGTCTTCATAGAAATGGTCAACTTCTTCCTCTTCAGCATCAGTGGTTGGGGCGTAGACTTGGATTACTGTGATGTTGAAAGGTTTGCCTTGGATCCGAATTGAAATCATTCTATCATTTTTGAGGTTATACCCCAGTACTGCTGCTCTCACTCTCTTGTTCACTATGAAGGCTACTCCATTTCTTCTAAGGGATTCCTGCCCACAGTAGCAGACATAATGGTCATCTGAATTAAATTCTCCCATTCCTGTCCATTTTAGTTCACTAACTCCCATGATGTCGATGTTCAGCCTTGACATCTCGCTTTTGACCACATCTAGCTTACCTTGATTCATAGATCTGACGTTCCAGGTTCCTATGCAGTATTGTTCTTGGCAGCATTGCACTTTCCTTTCACTTCCAGACACATCCACAGCTGAGCTTCCTTCTGGTTTTGGCCCAGCTACTTCACTCTTTCTGGAGCTACTAGTACTCGTGTTCTGCTCTTCCCCAGTAGCATAATGGACACCTTCCGACCTGAGGGTCTCATCTTCCAGTGTCATATCGTTTAGCCTTTTAGTTTTGTAATCCATGGGGTTTTCTTGGCAAGAGTACTGGAGTGGGTTGCCATTTCCTTCTCCAGCGGATCACATTTAGTCAGAACTCTCTACTATGACCTGTCCATCTTGGGTAACCCTACATGGCATAGCTCACAGCTTCATTGAGCTACTCAAGCCCCTTCGCCACAACAAGGCAGTGATCCATGAAAGGGGCTTAAGGACACTGCAACCCTTTAATTTCTGCTTGGACACATCGCTCCCCAACCCAGAGTTAAGCTGAAAGCGCAAAGCAAAGTGAGAGTGCCTGGAGCCTAATTTATAAAGCCAGCATAATCTGTGAGAGTACAGCAAGCACAGTCCTAACTTGGAGTTAGGCCGGCACAGTTAGACCAGCAAAGTTTGGCTGGCACAAGGGCCAACGTAAAGCGTGTTTGGACCACTCTTGGAGTCAGGGAGTATGGCGCACGTCTGTGTGCTGGCCTCTCTGACTCAGAGATTGGTCCAAACATACCTTACCATGTCCCTTGTGCTGGCCAAACTTTGCTGGCCTAACTGTGCCGGCCTGACTCCAGGTCAGGATCGTTCCCTTAATGTTTATATGGCATGGAAGGGGATGGGCATATGGAGTCCCAAGTGACGGGTGGGATAGGTGGCACTGGTGTGCGCTGTATCCAGTCTTCCTTCCCAGGCAAGAGCCACCAACAGAGATCCACTTGGATTGTGCCAGTGACTTAGCAGGCACAGGTCCAAGCAGATCCATTGCAGCAGCTGGGACTTGCCTTGGGGCAAGGGGATGAATGTCCCCTTAAGACTTCCAGGCTGCAAAATTCCCCTGTACTGCAGGATACAGCAGAAGCCATGCTGACTCCACTGCATCAGTGTGGAGGAATTTCAGTAAAATTGAGCTGTGAGTGCATGAATAGGAATACACAGACAGGGAGTAGAAGAGGGATGTAATGAATTAGTGCAGAACCAAAATGATCACCAACAATGACCTTCTGGGATATGAGCAGGTTGTGTTCTATGCTGAGCTCTGCTATGTCATTCCCAGTGGCCAAGAGCCTTTTTTTGTGCCAAGAACCCACCCACCCCTTTTTTAAATGTTTCACAATAGAATGCTTAGCCAGCAAATTACACTATGGAGCGAATTAGTGTAAGTTGAAATGAAGGTTCAATTCCAGAAGTATTTCTTCTTTCAGTGGTGTGTGTATGTGTCAGGAGTTGGGGGAAAGAAACAGGATTGATGACAAAGCATTTTTGAAAGAGGTTTTGGAATTTATTAGAAATGAGAAAGTAACTTCAGCAATACTTGCCTTGCTGTGTCAATATCTTCAGAAAGAGCAAATGCGGACAAATGTAACTGAGAGAGTGGAGCAGAGAGGGAGATTTAATAAGGCAAAGATGCTGTTGCCTGGTACTGCTGAGCTCATCCAATAGGCCATCAAACATCTTGGCACAAATTTAAAAGCAGCCGCATCACCTAAAGCACACACACAAGCTGCACACACAAGCTATGTCCCTCACGAAATACTGTACTACTTTAAATTTATTGTTCAGCCTACGGTGTTAATATATAAAAACAAAGTAAAAATTTTACAAAGATTACGAAACGGGCGGACTCTGAGCCCAATCCTATCCATGTCAATCCTGAGCCCTCCAGCGCAAGGAGGTATGAGTGTACCACCCACACTGGTGTAGCAAACATACAGTGTAGCAAACATACTGGTGTAGGCACATACAGCTTGGGCAGTAATATAAGCTCTTTCTGCCTTCACCGAGCCATTGCTGCCCATGCAGCCGGAGAGCCCCACATCCCTGCAGAGTCTGCCAGCGTAAGTTTCACCCTCATAGTTGCTGTGCGTTCTCCACGCAGGTGGGGAGGGTGGAACTGGGTGGGGGAGGGGTGGAGCAGGGGTGGGACAGATGCAGCCCAACTGTAAATATAAAACCTATAAATAGGATTATAGCTTCATATATGATATATTAAGAAATAGAATTGCTGCAGTTAAATACCAGAGATGGAAGACCTGCAAACACAGGTTAGAATTATCCAGCTAAAACCCTGATGTGCCTGTTTTCTACTGGCAAGGAGGATTTTAAAAAACCAAGCCTAGGAGGCCTTCTGTTGTATACCTCCTCAAGCCTGTGCTGGTGGCGTCCCAGAGCACCTATACCATGTGCTTTTGCTGAGCATGAAGATCAGTGCTATATTTAATTTAGGTTTTCCAGGTCCAGTGTTAGATCCAGATTAGGGTCAAACTGCATGGCACAGTGTTTTGTTCCCATATTAAGTGGGAGTAGCCCTACATTTAGATCGTGCAAGTGAGGAGAACAGAACCCACCTGCCCCCAGGCTGCTGCATATCAATCAATCAATCAATCAATAAATCAACCAACAGTATTTATATACCGCTTTTCAACACAAATTCACAAAGTGGTTTACCAGCAAATAATACAGTTAAATGGCTCCCTATCCCAAAAGGACTCACAATCTTAAAAAAATGCAGAACACCGCCAGCAACAGCCACTAGAAAAGATACTATGCAGGGATGCAAAGGGACAATTACTCTTCCCCTACTAAATATAAGAGGAACACCCCTTGACACTCTTGTAGTTTGACACTCTTGCCCAGTGACATGGCTTAACTGGTAACACATCTCTCTGTAGCATATCCTCCAAGTTATCAATTTCTGATATCAAGAGTTTGGCTGAGGAGAAAAGTACAGAGGAGCAGGGACAGAATGTGGGATATAAGCCATAGGAGGGTTTGGCATTCCCACATCTGTCTTGTTTGTTCTAAAAGGGGACAGCCCTTTCCCAGGTATTCCAGGTAATAGAAGGCAGCTGGCAAAAGGGTAGAATACAAATCCAAAAATAAATACAACAAGAAATATATGCTTGGAGCAGACCAGACTTAAACAAATGGGTCTGCTGTCATCACATGTAGTTTGACACTCAGAAAGTACCTTAACTTATGGAGGTAAATTCTCAACATTTTCATCAAAATGACCATAATGTGGCTTAGCATCATAGAATCACAGAGTTGGAAGGTACCCACAAGGTCATCTAGTCCAATCCTCTATCTGTAGCAGGAAATTCTTCTGCACCTCTCCAGCAGGTGCCTGTTGAGCCTGTTCTTGAAAATATCTAATGAGGGAGAATCTACCACCAACTTTGGCAATCTGTTCCACTGCCGAACTACCTTGACCATCAAAAATTTCTTCCTGATTTCCAATTGGAACCTTCTCTCTTGCAATTTGTACCCATTTGATCTCATTCTAATTGAGGCAGTTGAGAACATATTTGTTCCTTCTTCCATATGACAGCTCTTCAGATATTTGAAGAGTGCTGTTATATCCCATCTCAGCCTACTGTTCCTTAGGGTAAACATACCAAGCTACTTTGCCATTATTTCATGAGGTGAAGTTTCTCCTAAATGCCTGCCCAGATGGTGAACTATGACTTGATTGACTTCTGGAGATCCATTGGAAGATAAAGTTCTCCAGGAAGCAAATATCAGATGGCCAGAATAGACGTAGGACGCACCTAACCTGGAGTTAGGCCAGCACAGTTAGGCCAGCAAAGTTGGCCAGCACAAGGGACACTGTAAAGCATGTGTACAGACGTGCGCCATCCTCCCTGACTCCAAGAGTGGTCCAAACGTGCTTTACAGTGGCCCTTGTGCCAGCCAAACCTTGCTGGCCTAACTGTGCCAGCCTTAACTCCAGGTTAGGATTGCGCCCTCAGTGTATGAACATGGAGAGGCAGACGATGTAGATGATTTCAACACATTAGAAATGAACTTGAGGTTTGGCCCTGAGATGATAGTAGTTAAAAAAAAAAAAAAGATTGTGTGTGTGGTAACTAACCAGTGAGAGAGGCTGAGTGATAAACAATGTGTGATTCCTTTTGCAAAGGTTATTGTAAGCGTTGCTACAATGGGCTAGCTAGCAAGGCTTCAGTAGGGAAAGAACAATCATGTTTTGAATTTCTTGATAGAATATCGTGTTCCAGGCTGTTTTTCGAAAGCCTCTATGTTCTACTTTCGCAACAGGATCCTTTATTGCTATTTATTGTATTCCCTCACAGAATACTGGGACTTCAACAGGGCAATTTAAAAATCTCTTGACAAATACATTTTCATGTCTAACAGTATGCCACAGAACTAACTAATGACTATCATAATACAAAAGAACAGAAGGAGGTAGAAAACATAATGAGTTACAGTGGGATCACACACTTATCCCTGCTAGTGAGGAAATGAGCCATAAGGGGGATAGTTAAAATGGCCTGGTTTCTCTACTACTGTTATTCCCCCTCCGTGCTCATTTAATTTAAGCGACTCTCTTTCTTAAGAATATTCTTTTCAACAAAAGACACTAAAGTGAGCTCCTTTTCCTCTTTGTCAACATAACATGCACTCAAATATTCCATAACATTCTGAGTCAGTATCAGAGAGAGTTTTGAAAACTGAACACGAGGAAAACGTAATTTTCAAAAAAAAATCTTTTTAAAATTCTCAGCTTTTATGAAAGAGTGTCAGGTCCAACTGACCCAGGCTGCCACCTGAAGGGGAAAAAAAAAAACCCATCTTACAGCTGTTTACCTTGAACGTCACATTAGCCCTCTGTTTTCAGTTCTAATGACTAGCCTGAATCAGTTTCGGGTTAGTCGAAACACAACTGACCCAAGTCATCAACAGTAATGGGAAGTTGTGGACTTAGCCTCCTCCCCAGGGCAAGGTTCGGGGAGGCTACCCCTGGAGCAGTCTCCCCCCCCTGCCATGCCAGGCTCCGTTTTAGAGCTGTTCTATTGCAGGATGGGCAGGGGGCCAAACTTCCATGACTCGCCTCTGCAGGAGGTGAGCTACCTCAGCGCCATCCCCCCCCCCACTCCACCAGTGCAGCGCTCGGGGCATTTGCCTCCCCAATGATAATGTTAGGACCGCCACTGATAATGGGAAAGAAATGGACCCCCATGTTATGTGTAAATAGGGTTCTAATGAACCGGCACTGAGTAGGCCATTGGCCACTGACTGGCAAGTGTGGCAGCAGAAGTCACCACCCCCACCATGGTAACATTCAGAGCGCAATCCTATCTTATGCCGGCCTAGTAAGGCCGACATAGCAGGGCTATGTCGGCCTTACTAGGCCCATTAGCAGGCAGCAGCAGCAAAGTGCAGGACAAGGAGAGGTTTTCCCCTTGCACCCGCATAAACCCCAGTCACCCCTATGGGCCTACTCGGATCTACGCCGGCAAAATAGCAGGCACAGAGGACCGTGCACAGGAGCAGCCTGAATCGGGGCCACCATGGCCGGGAACCGGCATTAGGATATGGCACTATGGCCATCCTGCGTCACAACCGCATCATAACCACCGTCTCCACCCACTCCGCTGCCCAGTTACGCCCCCAGAATGCCTCTGGAATGCCCTTGTGGAGGCCCTGCTCCAACTGAGAGATGTTAGCACTTGACTGGCGCACAGCCAGCACTGCCGCTTGCGCCGGTTGAGCGCCAAAGCACTGACACTTTACAGCATTCTTATATGCTGCAAAGGAACCAATCAAAGCCATTCCTGGCTCGCAGTGCACCTGGGGTGGGGCAACATCACCACGCTCCCTGTGCGGCCACCCTTGCCCCGTGCATCATCCAACCACACCTCCCTGTGCCTGGAATCCATTAAGGAGAGATCCAAGCACAAGGGAGGGCGGGTGGCCAAAAAGCGTGCGGGTTTTCCACACTGCTGCGCCTCACCACAGCCGGCACCCATTGCACTTGCCACACACACCCCGCAGCACCCTCCCTCCGCCTCTGGAGCCAATGAAATACCAGTAATTCACGGAAGAGGGGCAACTAGAAAATTGACCGTCACCAGCTGCAATAAACTAATAGTTTATTGAAGTATGAGGGAAAAGTGGCTGTCCTGGGAGCCTGGTTCCTCATGTGGAGACTGCTTAAAGTCCCCGATGCTTTAAGACACTCCTTTTGAGCCAGATATTGCCTCAGAGAAGTCGTCTCTTGTATCTCCCCCTCCCAAGAACTTACCCAACGGCTTCCCATTGTGCAATATCACAGAAAAACAAAGCAGTACATTGGGTCAGTCTCCCTTCTTGATTTGCATACGTCTAACATAAGAGCGCTCATGGAGAGAGAGTTCAGCATGTTACGGAAGTGTCATTGTGGGAACTATGACTCACTCTTTTCTCAGCAGTTGTTCTCAGCAGCCTTCTGTTGCCCTTCCGAAACAGAATGGGCTTGTTACAGAAAGGCTGCTTTGCAATTACAGACTAACAGTGACATTCTTGCTTCATCACTGCAAAGGGGAAATTCTTTATTGTTCACAGGAAGGCCTCAATGTCATTACAGGGGGTCAGACATTATTCTCTACATACCACCAGATTTGCCCAGCTCTGGGGAATTGTTCTGAATTTTCACTTTGCCCCGTTTAGTACACATCTGCCCGTAATTCCTAATTTTCCATTTGCCTGTTCATAAAGTTCCTAAACCTTGCAAAAGATGTTGGAATAGTACACAAAAATGCAAATTGCTGCTTTTGGGGGTCTTCCCCCCCCATCTCTGCCCTGCTGTTTAACTTTGAGGGCACAATCCTAACCTGGAGTTAGGCCAGCACAGTTAGGCCGGCAAAGTTTGGCTTGCACAAGAGCAATAGTAAACCGTGTTTGGATCACTCTCGGAGCCAGGGAGGATGGCACACATCTGTTTGCTGGCCTCTCTGTCTCCGAGAGTGGTCCAAACATACTTGTGTCCCTTGTGCTGGCCAAACTTTGCTGGCTTAACTATGCCAGCCTAACTCTAGGTTAGGATTGTGCCCTGAATGTTGGTTCCGTATTCCTGCTGGTAACAATTTGGAGGAAGATTGTATGCAGGCATGTCCCTGGTGTGGCCACAGTATATGAATTTCATGGTTTCTAAAGAATATCAAGCAGTCCTGCCATGATGCAGCACGACTGAATTACAAGTCCAGAAAGGTATAAGTCCAGAAAGGTATAATTTGTTCATGCTCTTCTTTTCCCTGACTCCTGACTCTTTCTGAAATGTTGCCCCTTGTAGGTGTGTGCCCACGAAAGACCTAAGGAACTTGGCCAAAGCAGACATTTGTCTTCATTAAGTTATGTGCAAGATAAGGGTCCTGCGACCACCAAACATGACAGCTTGTGTTTCAAACGGTAAGGTTTGCCGAGGTGGCTGCTCATTTGCATGCAAGAGATGTGATGGTGGTGGAGGAGGTGTTGTAAATCACTGGAGCGCCTTGACAGTGCCACTCTTGGAGCCTGGTTGAGAATTATTAATTAAAGCGGTGTGAGGATGGTTTGTTTGCATATCAGTTGAGCTAAGCCATGCTGGTATCCCTGTAAATAATAAAACAGTGTGATTAGGCCTAGTCATTAATTAAGTGCCTTCACTGTGAATAAACACTGAAATCCTTCGGTTTGCAAGAGACCCTATGACACCGTGATAAATATGCCAGCGTGGCTACGGCAGTAACATAGCTTGACATCTTCATCCATTAATAGTAGCTCTCTCCCAGGATGACAGTGGGTTCAGGTCCCATGACAGATGATACATCTGTCCAATTTTGTTCCTTAAAGCAAACAATTTAGGAGGTCCCCAATAATGCAAGTCAAGAAGGCAAAAGCAAAGAGAAAACAAAAACTTGTTAAAACTCTTCGCGGCAACGTTCCATCATCTGCATGGGTGGCGTTTTATTGGTGGAACAATTCAGAGGGAGATAAAAAAAAACATGCCCAGCTTTTATTTTCTCTGGAAGTAAAAGCTGGCAATTATTTATTTTACTAAAAGGGTATACATTGCAAACCTAATTACATTCTCCAAATATTATTTGGTGGCCAGAACTACATCTGCTGTTTAAACCATCCCTTCAAGGCAACAGAGAATAACATTTAGTCACTTTTATGAAAGTGACTAATGCAAATTATCAAGTACCACTGAATCACAGACTTCTTCCCAATGCAGTGGTATTCCAAGATAGGGGGGATGCTAAGTTTGGCAGGCCCTTCCCCCTCACCTGTGGAGTCATTTGCGGCTCAAAGAGTGAAGCCTCCAAGCCAGCTCTCCAAGCCACAAATAGCGCTGAAGGTGAGGGGCTGCCATACATGGGAGCTTGGGCTCCTGCAAAACTTAGCATTTTGCCCACCTCTAGGAATACCGCTGTCCCAATGCTGTTTCTAGTTGCTGTTTAACAATGCTTTCTAATTGGCAAAGAAGTGGTTTGTGCACCACTAATTGATGATGTTTATACTAACATAGCAAGGACATTGTCCTATTAAAGCCATGAGAGATGACACTACTAGCACAGGTAACAATAAAAACCAACAAAAGGGAGGGAGGGTATAAGCAACCTCCTGGTTTTAGAAGTAGGCTACCTTTGATGCCAGGTGCAAGGGAGTGGTCACAGGGTACAGGTATCTTGTTGTCTCGGATATCTCGTGTCACTGTTGCACCAGTGAGATACAGGAAGCTGGAGTAGATGGGCCTTTGGCCTAATCCAGAAGGGCTCTTCTTATTGGTCAACACCCTTACTGGCAGGTATTGAAAGGTGGTGGTGGTGGCAGAGGTTGGTTGGGGCATGCAGGCCAGGCCGCCTCTGTGCAATTGCTTAGAGCAGACACAGCCCCTTTCTGCCTCCATCTGCAGTGGTGTTCCTAGAGGGGGGAGTACTAACTTTTTCAGTCTCCTGAACACCTGTGTCCAGCAGCGCCTCCCTCTCGCATTCAGAGCCATTTGCAGCGGCAAAAGCAAAGTGGAGGCATCTCCTGTGCATTTTCACAGGTGTTCAGGAGACTGAAAAAAATAGCATTTTACCCTCCTCTAGAAAAGCCACTGTCCTCACTACTTCCTGGATAAGAGTGTGGTTTCTCCACTCACCTCCAATGCCACCTGTTGCTGCTGACTTCTCTCTACCCCACCTGACACCCATCCATTATAGGATAGGTCAGGACTGTAGATGACACATGGATCTCTTTAAAGATTACAGAGAAAGCTACTATCTAGTGTAGCATTCCCCAAATATCTGATATAGGGCAATGGAGGCCATTGCCTGTCCCTTCGGAACGGAGCTTGTCTATTGCTTAGGACCGATTGGCCCATGTTTGACTGCTGTTCTCGTGGAACCCTTCTCCATTCAGTCTTCAAACTTCTTGTTTGAATATTTGCTGCTACCACCAAGATCTGCACCCATGGCGGCTCCACCCAGGCCCACGTCCTCACCCAAACACAATCCCCCCCCTGAATTAACACTGGAGACTCAAAAACTAAGCTAGTCCCAAATGCTTGCTTTTAGAGTAAGAATAAGAGTGAGATATCACCTCTGTGTTTCAGCATTTCTAGGTGTGCTTCCTTCAAGGACAAGCATCACTGCATTGGGGTTGGTTGAATACTTCAATCACACCCAAACAGGCATGTGCCAGACTGGACCATTTACTATACATCTTACAGACTGGACCACTTAGTTGTCAAAGGCAATGCAGAAGACTACCCACCTACCTATGGATAACCTGCCATGGAAGGAATATTTTAAGGGCACCATGCTGCTTTTCTTCCTAATAGAAAAAGAAGATACGGGAGACATTTGAAAGATGGAATTGAGATTTTAATAGGAAAAAGAAAGAAAGCAGAGGGACGATAGGGGTGTCCATTTCCTGTCCTGCTGCAGGCAAAAAAAAAAAAAATGTCATGAACCAACAGTGGTACCTGGTGGGCTCCCAGGAGTTAAAATTATTTGGCTGTCCTATGCACACTTCCTATACACAAGTCCTAGGCACACTTGCTTGGGAGTAAGCCTAATTAAACCTTACGGGACTTGAGTAACCAGGCTTCGAAGAGCAGTGTGAATTAATTTCTCACAATTCCCTACAGCCATGACACACTGTTCGGGAATTACTACTCTGATGTAGTGTATTTCAACTCTAAATTTTGGAGGCGTGATCCATCATGTTGCTATCTCCTTCTTTTCCATTGTTTAGTGGTCAGTATGCCACACTGCCACTCTTACACACAACATCGGAAGAGAGAATCACCACTTGTATCCCCATTCCTTTTTAGCCACTTTTTTTGTGGGGGGGGGGGGCTCAGACATGGATCATGCCTCAGACTTTTGCATGCCTGAACTGAACTACAAATTAGGTGCAGTACATTGGGATCAATCTTCCTTTCAAAATGTACAGATATGATTTAGAATATAGACTATCTGGTGATTGGAATGGACAGAAGGGAAAAATCTTAAAATTATCACTTCAGTTTATAAGGAAATTGTGACATTAGTCGATGATTCACGTTATTATGCAAATGTCAATTGATCAAATAAAACTGACATTCAAATACCAAGAAGAGTCTATCAAAAGGTTTACCCTATAACCCCTACACACTGGGCAACGATTCTTTATTGCAATTCAAGAGATCGTTTTAGAGTGCAATCCTAATTTGGGGTTAGGAGGCACAGTTAGGCCAGCAAAGTTTGGTCGGCACAACAGCCACCATAAAGCGCATTGGGATTGTGCAGTGGGCGGTGACAGCCGTATCCTAAGCCCCATCCCCGGCCATAGTGGCCCCGATTCAGGCCACTGCTGTGCACTTTTACCCATGCCTGCAAATCAGCAAGCGCTGATTCAAGCAGCCCCTTAGGGCCAGGTGGGATTTACCCAGATGCAAGAGGAAAACCTCCCCTTGCCCTGCGCTGTGCTGCTGCTGCCTCCTGCTAAGTTTAGGATACAGCCCTGCTGCTCTGGCCTTGCTATGCCGGTGCTGCTTAGGACTGGGCTGCCATAGATGTAAGGAGTACAGATGCTGCCACCTTTGCTTTTCCTTGAGGACTACTCCCTTTATAGCCACTTATATAGCCAACCTGCATAGTGCAGTTCCAGAAGCAAAATAATCCCACACACACCCATGTCGTTTCCATGACATTAGTTCAGATGTTCCCAACCTTTTTTGCACCGGGACCAGTGATGTCATGCACCCACTACGCACCACTATGCAAGTACCGGTTCCTAGAAGTTGAGCTGGCCCCGCCCACTCGAAGCTGGCCCCGTCGGCTGGTTGGCTTAGCAGCTGCGCATGCATACTGCATGCCTGCAGCCGTTGCCTGCACTTTCTGATAGGAGGCAGGCAGGCAGGCAGGCAGCGTGGTGGTGGCGGCAGCAGCGGCAGCAGCGGAGCGAGAGGATCGGAGGCGGCGGCAGCAGCAGCAGCAGCAGCAGCAGCAGCAGCGAGGGAGACCCGGGAATAAGGCAGCAAGCGTGAGAAGGTAGGCTGCCTGGGGCTCCCGCTCTCTCCAGCATGCATCTCCAGCGACCCGGTTCTTCCTGCCGCCTCCCCCCAGCCCCAGCCCCCACGCGGTCTTTTTTTGGTCGCCCGTTCCCCCTCCTGCTCCTTGCCGGCTCCTTGCATTTAACATTAAAGTTAAATGGCTCCTTGTCCCAAAAGAGCTCACAATCTAGTACAGTCTAGCCTGATATTTAACCAGGGAACAGTTGAAGCAAAATATGTATATACACATCTCTAGAAAGCAAAGCAATAGAAGTTAAATCAACACTAACCACCAGCTGAAGTTATTACAAACATGATCACATCCATGGCAACAATCATGACATCACTTCCGGCTATGACCTCACTTCCTGTCATGATATCACTTCCAGCTATGACCTCACTTCCTGCCACGACATCACTTCCGGCTTATGACATCACTTCAGGTGGGCGGACCCCAACAAGTGCCAATCAAAAGTGAGTACCTGTTCCTAAATCATTTGGATGACACCACTGACCGGGACCCCCTTTTTAGGTATGACAATCTGTTGGGACCCCCTAAGACACAGGGCCAGAAGTGAAATCATTAAGCAGGAAGTGACTATTTTTAATAAGTCATGCTTTTTGAAAGTTGAATGAACTCCACATCCTTTTTAGAATGTTCTGAATGCTTTGTCTCTAAGAGCGCAATCCTAACCTTGAGCACAGTTACGCCAGGAAAGTTTGGCTGGCACAAGGAACACCATAACACGTGCTTGGACCACTCTTGGAGTCAGGGAGGATGGTGCACATCTGTGGTCCAAACATACTTTACTGGGTGTCTTTTGGACCAAAGGTGGTCCAGATATACTTCACTGTGTCCCTTGTGCCAGTCAAACTGCTGAATCTTCACCTCCAAGGATCCACACACTGATATTGCTGGTGCAGGTGCTAGGAGACCCAGAGTGCTGCCATGGGTTTATCCTGGGGCAAAGGAATGAATGTTCCACCAAGGAGGCCTCTGGAGTCCGAAACTCCCCTATGGGCTACAGCAAACCCACATTGCCCCTCTGCATCACTGTCATGCTTGGGCTGTGGGTTGCATTACCTATTTTTTCCCCCCTAATTGACTACGATTTGAGGGTTTTTTTTCCCCCACTCTCCCAACTGGAAGTTTCCATATTCAAGCCATATCCCATAAAGCTTGAATAATATCTAATTTTAAAATGCTTACAAATGGTTGGGTTGTTGTTGCTGTTTAAAGATAGATTTTGCAATTTGTGTCTTCAAATGTGCTCTGCAGTCCACTTCCTGCCCTCCCGGCACAAACTGAAGAAAATAATTATGATTCTAGTGTCAAAACACACAAATATATGGGGATGCATTCTCCGTGGAAAAAAATATAATTTTTAATACTGCGACACTGCAAGCCTTTTCCATGAGACACGATTGAAATGTTAAGCAGGTGAGATTAGGAGGCTCTTGGATTCATTGCCACAAATGGCTATCCAGGTTGCAATACTGGCAGAGGTGTGCGAGACTTTTGTATGTTTGTATACATGTCGATCATTAAAAGTCTTCTTCCTTTAGTTACATGGGCTGCAGACCAGCTGCTTGTACATATAAGACAGTGGCAAGGCAGATCATAGCAGGGATCAGGCTTGGGCAAGGGAGGATTAAGAACATAAGAAGAGCCCTGCTGAACCAAGCCAAAAACCCACCTAGTCCGGCTTCCTGTATCTCACAGTGGCCTACCAGATGCCTCAGGGAGCATACAAGACAACAAGATGCCTATGCCACTCCCTTGCACCTGGCATTCTGAGGTAATGGGGGAGGGATGGTGTTCAGACAGGGTGGACCTTGGCAGCAGCTGTTCCCGTTCTGGGCCAGACATATCCTCTGCAGCAGTTCAGGTCTATGCCAGAAAAATAGCTGGTTTATATCTGAGGAGACCCATGGGAAACCAGGGTGTGGCACAGAAGATAAGTAAAAATTTTGTTTACTTGCATTTCCCAGCCAGCCTGTTCCCTGGCCAGCCTATAGGAAGATTTCATTAGCATCTCTGCTTCTCACACGCTGGCCCTGGGTCAGATTGGTAGCATAGGAGAATGGGCCTTTCCTGGCACCCACCACCTACCCCATAATGGCACTCCAGGCATCACCACTGTGTGTCCTGGGCTCCAGGGGTTCTGGACACTGACCAGGTGGGTTCACTGATGGACAAGCCTTTTGGTCAGTGCCTGGCCCTCCTGACAATCCACCCCTGGTGGCAGGGGCGCCGACTTGAATTTTACACTGGGGGTGCCCATAGCCACGCCTCTGGTGCTGATGTGACCATGCCCCCTGTCATCGCCCCACCCTCAGAAGAGGCTGCAGCCGCTTCCAAAGCTGGGGCGGCCTGACAGCAGCCTCCTCTGAGTCTAGGGCGGGTGAACCCAGTGGCGATCGCCTGCCCCGGACTCAGAAGTGGGTGCTGCAGCCTGACAGCAACCTCCTAAGAGTCCGGGGCTGGTGATCTCCACTGCAATTGCCCGCCCCGGGCTCGGGAAGGGGTGCTACGGCCCCAATAGCAGCCGAGGCCGATCGCCTGCCCCAGGCTCGGGAAAGGATGCTGTGGCCGGAAAGGGGTGCTGCGCATGGCACCCCCTTCCGAAGCCAGGGCATGCGATCACCGCCCAGCCTCAGAGGCAGCTGCTTTGCATCACGGCTAAGCGTTGCAGGCAGCCCCACCCTCTTCCATGGCCAGAGCAGGCAAGCCAATGATCTTCTTCCTGAGGCGCCAGCGACACCTCAGGAAGGAGCCCATTGGCTTGATCAAGCTGCCATTGGCTGGGCCTGTTCGCTGCTGGGCTGGGCGCGCTCCCGGCCCAGTGCTGAACATGGGGTTGCCCCGCATTTTAGGGGTGCCCAACATTGTGGGTGCTGAGCACCCATTGCAAATTATTGTGGGTGCTGGCCAGAGGCGGTCCGGGCCGGGAGAGCCCCATGGCAAGGCGACAAAACTGCACCCCTGGCACGTCGCCCCGCCCCTGTGCTTCTCCCCGCCACGCCTCCCTGCGCCCAGAAGAGCTCCATTTCGGAGCATTCCAGGTGCAAGGGAGGCCTGGCGGGCCAAAAAGCACCCAGACTCCGCACAATGGCGCCCCCCTGCCGCCCGGTGCCCATGCAGAATGCCATCCCTGCACCCCCCCCCGGATCCGCGACTGATGCTGGCAGCATACTGGCACCCATAGAGTTGGCACATATACCTGGTGGTGTCCAAGGCTCCAGAAGATACTGTGCTTTAGGATGCAATCCTAACCTGGAGTTAGGCCAGCACAGTTAGGCCAACAAAGTTTGGCCGGCACAAGAGCCACTGTAAAGCGTGTTTGGACCATTCTCGGAGTCAGGGAGGATGGCGCAGAGTCTGTGTGCTGGCCTCTCTGACTCCGAGAATGGTCCAAACGCACTTTACAGTGTCCCTTGTGCTTATCAAACTTTGCTGGTCTAACTGTGCCGGCATAACTCAAGGTTAGGATTGCGCTTTTAGTCTATGAGAGAAAATGCCTTCCTAAAGCAAATAGTGAGCAATTCTTTTTGTAAATGCACATCCAATCAGAGAAAAAACAGAGATCCCCATCTTGCCCGCAGCCTACTCTGGTCCCTTCCCTGATCCACCCCAATCTGCCCCACTTGACATGACTGTGCCAATGGTTGGTTGGTGCGGAGCTGCTGCTGGGGCACAGCTCCCCAGCCTTTGAGCTGGCAAACACGGTCCACAGAACATTGGCAAGGTGGCCACAATGGCGGACTGCAGGGCATTCTGGCAGACCCTGCAATCCACCAGCATACTGTACAGGCTGCAAGATACATATGTGATTTTTTTTTTCTACAGCACATTTCACCATGGGGTAGAGCTGTAATATGGGGTAGAAGGAAAGTTGTTCAACAGTAAACATCCCATTCATTTGAATTCAAGCCTCATCTACAAATTGAATGGGATGCTGTTGCTGGAGTTATATGAGAATTAGATGGGGGGGGCATAATCCTACCCAGCATGGGAATGGCACGGCCGGCCGGCCAGCACCATATCCAACGCTGGGTGGGGCGAATCTGGAGCCTCCCGCGGCAAGGGAGCGTGCACTCCCTTACAGTAGGGGAGGCTCCAGCTTCCCCTATGCACTCCTCGGATCTGTGCCTGCTAAATAGTGGCGCAGATCCGAGGAGACCACGCGGCCCAAATCAGGGCCGCATGGCCTCCCGAACGGGATTACGATATGGCCGTATAGCTGCTTCCCAAGCCCACCCAAGTTATGCCTTCCCCCCACCCACATTCTCCCTCCCTCACCCAGTTCCCATGCCGCCCCATCATGGTGCCTCCCTTGCGCCGGCCAGCTTCGGCCGCCGCTAGGGAGGTGCTGCGCGGGAGCAACAAGACCGGCGCAGCCTGCAGCACCAGTCCTGTTGCCTTAGCACCAACGCGGGGTGCTGATCAGCACCAACACATCAGTGCTAAGCGCTCAGCATCAGTGCAACCCCATTGTGCCAATGCTGCGGGGTCCATATGATGCGACCCTCACTAGTTTTCTAATTACACAACACAATCAAGCAAAAGGCAGAACCTGTTCTATGCACACGTTCAGTGCCTGTCTTTGTCATTCAGGTCCGACCCCTTTAATCTGATATTTTGGGGGTGATGGTTTCATTATTCTTGACCTCGGACACACATTTAAAAACAGGAAGACACATTGGCAATATTGTCCCCAACTATCCTATGCTATTGAGCCTTTTGTTGGCTGCACAGATTGGTATGTACAGGTGCATAATAAAGCAACATATGTTTTTTTCCCCCTAGGGCAGACAAGGACCCCCATTCAAAACAGCACTTTGGCATAGTCTTTTCTGAATAGGACCTGCCAGGAGTGACTGTTCTTTTTGTTTTGTATGATGCACCATCTCTAGCAAAAGGCATTATTTGCGCCTAAATTGCAAGAGTGCAGATAATGCTCAGCATGTCCCCAACACACTGACATGGGTACATCTATCTGGTGGTGTGCAGTTATCCATCTGTGAAAGTCCTTATGTATATAGTCAGAAACCTGGGAAGCAGTCAAGAGACACTATTAAAATCACAGGAATGGAGAACACTTTCACTGAAGTCACAGTGAGGAGGTGGTGCAATCTGGTGGATAGCATGCTGGCCAAAAATATTTATGCCATAGTATAAATACCATCAAATGCACAGGGAGACTCTATAATACAATTTACTAACCTAATTGATTAAGCAGAGATTCATTTGGACTAGCTGAGTATATGTTTGTTTATTTTTAGTTGGTACCAGAAAAAAATAGATGTATAAAAAATAGAAAATCCTATTCGATAGAGAAACTATTAATAATTCCCAGATAAGTTTCTGTTTCAAGAGCTCCTAGAAATCAATAGCTTTGCTTAAAATATATTAAAGAGGGGGAACAACCAAGAGGAAGCAAAACAAAGAGGAGCCCATTTAGTGAAGGTAAAGACAAGGTATTGCCTTCCTAAGTGCAAAGCCACATATGTTCCAAATTGCCACTGTCATCCAGGGCTAGGAAGGCAAAGAATACAATACCTGTGATATACATTGGGGGGAAAGTTCACAAAGATGTAAGAATACTACATTCTATTCTGTTTGGGGGGGGGGGGTGTTGTTTGTGCAAAGCTAAATAAATCCAACTTCTGCCTTTCTCCTACTTGTCTGCTCCATGGCTTCTGTCTCCAAAAAAGAAGCTCACCCTTCTGCCAATACGTTCCTCCACCTGTTCAGTGATATCATCAAATCAGTACAAAAGAACATAAGAAGAGCTTTGCTGGATCAGGCCAATGGCCCATCTAATCCAGCTTCCTGTATCTCATAGTGGCCCATCAGACGCCTCAGGGAACTTGACAACAAGACACTTGTATCTCACTACCACTCCCCTGCATCTGGCATTCTAAGGTAGCCTATTTACCTTTGCAGAAACCTACTGAGAAAGGCCAGGGGTGGCTGGCACAGAGCCTATGCCCATCAAGGGACCCACCTGACCAGGTCAGACACTGAATTCTTAGTATTGGTGGCCATGGAATCAACCCAATGTGTTCTCAGGGAATGGGGGGTACCACAGGAAGCCCAATGCAAGGGTTTGCCCCAGGATCCCCATCAACCTGGAATTACCACTATCATCATGCAGTACAAATCAAAAATTATAACACAACACCCCTCTTGATTTTGCACAAAGTAAACTGAATGTTTGGATCAAGCCATTTAAGGGTGAAGAATCCCACATCACATGAAAAGAGGACACCGAGTGCAACTATGTGCCCAATCTTACAGGTGAGAGTACAGGCATGCCTGCTGCTTAACTAAACACTGGTAGGTCATTGTTCTGCTGTATTCACCACATGGTTCAGAGACCGTATTGTTTGCAAGTGTCAGGCATCCTGAAAGCCCACTTTCCACATACTTTTGTCTTCCAGAAGGAAATCTGCCACTGTATGGTAAAACTTTCACTTAAAAAATAATGCTCAATTAATCAGGGAGGCCTTTTTAATTAAACATATTTTTGATCTAACCTATCAGTTGATTAGATGATACTTATATTTGCTTATAAAGAGGCACTTTTTCAAGTGGTGTCCTCTTATATTTAGCAGGGGGAGAGCAATTGTCCCTCTTCACCCCAGCACAGTGTCTTTCTCGTGGCTGTTGCTGGTGGTATTCTCCATTCTTTCAGATTGTGAGCTCTTTTGGGACAGGGAGCCATTTAACCTTAATGTTATTATTTGCCTGTAAACCGCTTTGTGAACTTTGTGTTGAAAAGCGGTATAAAAATACTAGTGATTGATTGATTGATTGATTGATTGATTGATTGATTGATTGATTGATTGATTGATTGATAAATGAAAAGGCATAACTGGAATGCTTACGCAGGTAAGAAAGTTATAATCTGTAGGTGTTGTTTTGCCTGTTTGAGATCTTCTGGGCTTCATCTTGAATGACTGGGGATTCAAACATGCAGACCCAGACCCAAACAAAAAGGATAGCTTTTCTAGTACAAAACTACGTGGGCAGTTGAACTAAAAACCAAAGTCCCTTTTCTTCCAAGAATTGATAAACAGGGCTGCAAGCTTTAATCACTGTCTCAATCAATGAAAGCTTTACCTGATTAATTGATGGGGACCAATTTTAATTGGTGAGGGCAAATTTTAATCAGTGGAGCTGAGAGATAAGGACAACCAAACCCATGGAGGCCAATTATTACTGGCATGGGGCAATTTTGATCAAAGAGGCTGGATGTTAAAAATGCAGAGGTTCCCTCTTCGAGGCTACTTTTTGAATCAGGTGCTTGATTTTAAAGGAATTTAAAGGATTTTAAAGGAATTTTGAACCCCAATATTATGAGACAGCTTTCTAACAATGAAGAGCAGTTTTCATGTATGAAGCTCTAAGTTCTTGCACATCCATCAGTGTCTCAAAAAAGAGTTCTGGAAACCAGGAATGCATCTTTCCCATTCCGAACCATAAAACTGAGCTATCCAAATGAATGAACAATAGGTTCTACTGGGATTACCCTCCAGAGGTAATCTGGAATGTTGCTGTCAAAGCATGGAGAATCTGAATTGGAATGGTTACAATCGACCAGGACCCTTGACATATTCTGCCTTTCAGTTATAGCTCTCCACTCACAACCAGTTGTCTTGATAATAAAGTAACATTTGCATTCACTAGACAAGAACCCTTACAGTTAACTGTGGGTGCAGTCCTTTTCTGGGAATAAAAATGCAATGCAATCTTACAGGAAGTCTTATCTTTATAATATACTGCCTTATTGGGGTTTTAGCAAACAGGAAAGTATTATAATAAATAAAAATGACAGGGAAGTTAAAGAGAATCCATGCATTATCTTGAAGGTCACTTGGCATCAGCAGTTTATCTCGGATCACAACAAAATGTTATCTGTGGATTGGGGGAACCAAATTCCATCAGGGCCTCAGTCCCTTGAAAGGAATCAAAAACAGAATTGCAGTATAAGATCTATACGATAATAACAAGAACACAGGGACTGGCTGTAAACTGTTGACCACAATCATGAGAATGCCCAAGCAAGGGTACAACGTACACCATCTGTGAATCACTGTGTTTCTCTTAGGTTACTAACAGCACACTCTTACACAGGTGTACTCAGAACAATAAGTTCCACTGTGTTCAATGGGGCTTACTCCCAGGTAACTGTGTTGCAGCCCTGATATCCCAGACTCAATGGTACTGACAAATTTCTGACTGGAGACAGGGCCAAACTAGATGATGACACTATCATGTGACTGGGTCCTGTTTGCTTTATTTTTCAAATATAAGCAGAAGTTGCATAGGGCCCTATCTGGACTTTGATCATGATATGGGGGAAGAAAAGTGACCTTTCTCTCACTCAAGGTCCTAAGTGGGACAGTGTCATATCCTCCACAGCTGCTATTTGATAAGGAAAAATGCTCTCATTGGCACAAATGGGATGGGTTTTTTTTTCTTAGGGCACATAGTGGCTGTGAGGAGAACCAATCCAAATTAGGACTATGGGGGAGGCAAAAAGTGAAAATGCCCCTCCAATCTATCTATCGCCAAACTATGGCCTAAATCCACATGCCCCTTTCTCATGGCTGCTATTTATATATATTTTTTAAAAAAAACACAAGTAAACAGACCCCAATTTCATTGTAGGTATAGTGTTCAGTTTGGCCCCATCATTACTGTGCTGTTGTTTTGTTAAAACACATTGAAAACACAAAATATCCCTTTTTGGTGTTAAAATATCCAAATAAAACCACAAAACACTGCATTTTTAAATACACAAAACACTGTTTAATTTATTTTCCAGAAATTAAAATAGACTATTTTCCAAGTAGAAATAATACTGTGGCTGCTGACAGTATTATCACCTATATCATCTACCTAGTACACTTTCAATGTATTTGAAATTAATAAAACTGAGAACTTGGAATGAGAACTTAGAATGGAATGAGAACACATATCAATCAATCAATCAATCAATCAATCAATCAATCAATCAATCAATCAATCAATCAATCAATCAATCAATCAACAGGTACTTACATACCACTTTTCAACACAAAGTTCACAAAGCGGTTTACAGGCAAATAGTAATAATAATAAAATTAAATGGCTCCCTGTCCCAAAGGGCTCACAATCTAAAAAAAGGCAGACCACCAGCAACAGCCACTAGAAAGATTGCGCAGGGATGAAGAGGGACAATTACTTTTCCCCTGCTAAATATAAGAGAAACACCACTTGAAAAAGTGCCTCTTGCCCAGTTAGCAGGGGTAACACAGCTTTCTGCCTTTCAAATCATGAATTCTGAAAAAAACCCACAATTTTCAAACACCCCTACATCACTAATCAAATATTCTGTTGTCAACATAATCTTTGAATCTGAGTGAGACATTAAAAAAAAATGCAGCAGCATACTTTGAAGTTTTACTAAAACTATCAGGACTGAGGAAAGGGAGCCTGAGGGAGGTTGCAATAGCAATTAGGAGACCTTTAAGAACTGTACAAATCCTTCCAATTAAGCAGTTGCCCTTTACACTTTATTAAATGCTACAAAATGCATAAGATCAGAGGAAAGCAATGCAATGACACCATTTCCTTCAGACTAATGGCAAGTGACATCTCTGTATTCTCAGTGGAATGAGATTTAGAATTGTACTTCTCAGATTCATGACTGATGCTTCATACAGAGGCTCCCCCGCTTCTAATCCCTGCTTCCATATTCATTAGCATGGATTAGACTCTTCATTCTGTCTGCAAGCGTGGAGTGAACGAGCCGGACAATGCAGCTTTAACCATGTGCGAGGCAGGCCAGGGGGTGTTGATTGGGACGGGGCACCTAGCGGTTAGCATCTAGGACACAGCCCTCTGCTTTCTGTTGGGCAAGCTGGGGGAAACTGGTAGATGACTCACAACCATCTTTCAAAGTTTGGGAGCCCAGACACAAAGAGAAAAACCCCTGTCCTAGGTGAGCAGAGCTCCCCACCCAGTCCTCAAGATTTCCCTTAAGCACCTAACAGCCCACAGGAGATAAATGTGATGATGAGAGAGGTGTGACAACCCTGCACCCTCCTAAGTGAACTCGATGCAGCCAGGAAAATCACTAGAAATAAAACAATGGTATTCAAGAGTGGTAGCAGGCTTTGAAATCATTGCAGATGCTCAGGACTGCTATATACCAGGGGTCAGGGAACTTTTTTACCTTTTACCCCAAAATATATTTAGATATACCGACGTAACCCCGGTTCCCCGACCACTGCTCTAGGAGGAGTGTTCAAGAACATGCTCCATCTCCATGAAACAAAGAAAACATGAATAAAATGCGGGTGGGGAAGCAAACTGTTGCCTTACTCTTGCACCTTAATTTTAATAATTTTCCCTGATGTTCAGTCAAAACATACATACATATGCACGCACGCATGCATGGAAGGTTTACTATTAAATCTGGACATTTGGAGCACAGCCATTCGCGGACTGCTGGTCTGAATTTTCAACATTTCTGGGGGGCCCAGCAGTGCACCTAACACGCGGGGCTCCCGCAACCTTCAGGTGCTTCTTCGATCTCGTGGAT
This sequence comes from Lerista edwardsae, assembly GCA_029204185.1. NCBI lineage: Eukaryota > Metazoa > Chordata > Lepidosauria > Squamata > Scincidae > Lerista > Lerista edwardsae. The sequence goes on along the minus strand of JAJKFI010000018.1, from coordinate 5,567,889 downwards.
GGAAAGACAGAAATTCCTCCAGGCAGAAAAAAAGCCAAAATCCTCCAGGGTTGTCCCTGGTTTTTCCCGGGAAAGGGAGCCATGAGCTGCCAGCTGGTCTTGGTCGGATGCGTGTGTTGGGGGCTGGTCTGTGCGGGGATCCTTGCAGCGTCTGGCCTCTCGTGGCAGCTCCGCAGGCAGGTCCGCATCGGGGCTCCAGCCCCCCCACCCCGTCCCAACCAGGTGCGCGCAGCAAAGCGATGGTGCAGAATCCTCTCCCTTCCAGGTGCTGAACGGGTTAACACCACAGAGCCGCGCTGCCTAGAGAAGCAGGAAGTATGGGGCAGGGGGGCTGCGGGGCTCTTTTCCTCTTTGCTAGGGGCGGGGTCTGGGTTTGAATTGCTCTGCAGCTGATGGAAGGAGAGGAAGGAAAAAGGAGAAAACTGCACTGGGGAGGTAAGCGCGGGGGGCACCCCAAGGTGCAATGAAATGAAATTCCTGGCGGTAATGGACGGTCGCACTGCCAAGACACAGCCGGGCATGCATATAGATTCATATGCATGCCCAGCTGTGTCTCGGCAGCGCGACCATCCATTACCCCCAGGAGTTTCATTTTTACCCCATTTGGGGTAATTTACCCCGGTTCCCCAACCACTGCTATATACCATTTGGATGTGCAATTTCACCCAGAATTCAATGAAAAAAAACAGAATGTAATATCTTCATTCTATCAAACATTATGGCCAAAAACCTAAAAACTGAAAATACATCTTTTTATGTAAAAATCATGATTTTTTTTAAATCATTATTATGAGTCAATTCTCATTTCCATGCATCAGAGCTAATATTAGAACTTTTATTTAATTGTGTGAGTGTCATCAAATTGGCCATGGGGTTTTTTTTGGTTACTAACCTGTACTATAAATAAATAAATAAATAAATAGATAGATAGATAGATAGATAGATAAATAAAGTTGATTTGGGGGGGGGGGGTTAACACCAACCCTAGTAATAACACTGCATTTAGGTTGTGCATATGGTATTGTAATTTATTCTGTATGGTTTGGGAGGAGGGGTGACGCAGATCATGGGGGATGACGCACTGACCTCCTGCCCTGGGTGATGCAAACTCTAGTGACGCCACTGGCTAAACTAGACATGTTCCTGATCTCAATTTACTTTCACTGTCTCAGACTCCCAGTTCTCTCAAGCTCAGGGAAGTGAAGGGAAAGGGCATAGCCCACAATGGGCACCCAAAGCTCCACAGCTAGACCAAGGCAACTGCACTGGAGTGATGGATGGTTGAGTCATGCTTTATAGCCAGTGAGTGCAAATCCTGTTTTCTCTGAGGGTTTAGTCACGTGTTGTTGCTGCTGTTCTTTTGTTTTGTTTTAATTTCCCACTCCTGTACATCAGGTGGGCTTCAGGTTCCAATAAGCTGGTTCAGGGTCAACATTCTTTGGGTTTCTTTGGTCATGAAGAAGGGGAATAAAAAGGTAAAAAGAGGTTAAAAAAAGAAAAAGAAAAAGGTACCTAATCACAGGGAGTATAGCCACTGAGGCTGCCCAGTCCATGACACTATTGATAGTGAAAAAGGTGAGAAGGCAAGGTCCATTAAACGAGCAGGCAATGAAACCTTTGAGCCTTCCATAGCTCCCCTTTTGAGCCATAAAAATTCACCAGTGACCATGCAGCTCAGCATTACCACATATTAAGCATCCTGATTGCCTTCAATGGGATCACCCAGTTATTATATTCAAGTACTAGTAGATTGGGACGTGGAGGCGCTGCGGGTTAAACTGCTGCTGCTGAGTTTGCTGACCAGAAGATTGTCAGTTCAAGACTGAGCGATAGAGTGAGCTCTCGTCGCTTCTCCCAGCTCCTGCCAACCTAGCATTTCAAAAGCACATAAAAATGCAAGTAGATAAATAGGGACCACTTCATTAGAAAGGTAAGGGTGTTCCGTGTGCCTTGGCATATAGTCATGCTGGCCACATGACCACGGAAACTTGTCCTCAGGAAAAACGCCAGCTGTTTGGCTTAGAAACGGAGATGAGCACCGCCCCCTACAGTTGGTCACAACTAGACCATTTGGTCGTGGGGAAACTTTTACCTTTTTACCAGTAGATTATCCCTTAACTGGACATCCAAAATCTATTCCGAAATCCAGACATTTTTGTCCAACACTTTTTAAAAACTTTCTGTAGAAAGAAGGTTTTGTCTTCGTCCCCACATTCAGACTGTAAAATCTATTCTCTGCTCTGTGGTGTGTCCCACTGCTGAAGAATGGCAGCAGACACCCACATGAGTAACAGATACCAGTTCAGCATATGCAGTTGCTTGAACGTCATGCAGACACCTTACAAATGAGAAAGGAAGACAGAGAAGCGCTAAGGTGTCTCTGATCTAAGCCTGTATGCACTCAATGGATCCATTCTTCTGTCTCAGAAATATGATGATAATGTAATATTCCACCCTTCACTGCACAGGGTACCATCTGAACTGGGTACATTTCCTTTCAAGTGTAATTTGAATTTGATGGCTGTCTTGCCCATGAAATAAACAAAGCACCTTTAAAAAAAAGTTTAACCATGCACAGTGAATCAAGATAATGTACAACACATCAAATGACTGTTTAATTTTAATGGGTTCCTATCTACATTTACAGTAGCATACTTTCAAAAGTGGTGAGATCGTCAGAGGACTGGTAGGTAATCTTGTGAAGCAGATTTCTAACTGGAACAATCAAAATTTATGGCTGTTCCAATGCTTTCTGCTGCTAAGGGTGATATGATTTTTTTTACGTACATCTGCACAGGCCCTGGGGTTGCTGTGGGTCTCCTAAGGCATGTCTGAAGAGGGGGAAATGATGAGGTTTCTAAAAGAGGGGATAAGATCCGTGGTGTTACATTGTCATGGGATCTGCCCCCTGCTTCCCCCTTGAAACACCCCATTCCCCCCCCCCCCGCCCATGATCAGCCTTCTGCACTGGCTTACCTGCTCCAGAAGTCTGGAGCAGTGGTTCCAAATGGGCCACCAGTGACACACTGCATGCTCTGCTGCATGCCCCTTTACAACAGTGGAAGTGGATTCCACTGTCATAATGAACCTGGTAGGATTGGGCTGTTAGAATATTGGTGATAGAGAAATCTACAGATTCCATAACTCTCTTGGGGAAATCAAAGTAGGCGTATTAGCCAAAGGCCATTTTGACCATTACATGGCAGCAAGCTTGAGTTTGAACTGCTTATGTACTCAACAGGGAACTGTAACTAATCCTGGTTTCCTGGCTAGTGTATGATAGTCAAATTTTCAAATTTTGAAAGGGGTCTACTCCATGGCTCAGTCTCAATCATGTAAAGGAAATGGGTTATTACTCTGAGGGCGCAATCCTAACTTGCTCCAGAACAGACAGGCCTGCAAATAGGAGGCTGCTGGAGCCTTCCCAGGGCAAGGGAACATTTTCTCCGAGAGGGAACTGCTAAGCAATCCTCCAGTTTTGGTCTCCCAGGCTTGGGGACCCCCTGCAGCTTAAGGAGAAAGCACAGGGGCAAGGAACATACCCCCACTTCACAGTTTGTGGTGGCGGCAGCAAGCTGAGGGAGTGGCGAAGTTCTGAAGCGGATGGACGATTGCACCCGAGCGCTGGAACATGGCGGTTTGGGACAGCTGAAGACGCCCACCACCGTGTCTACATTACGCCCACCATTACATCAAACATGGTAAAGAAGCAAGTATTAAGTTTAGATAGATAGATAGATAGATAGATAGATAGATAGATAGATAGATAGATAGATAGATAGATAGATAGATAGATAGATAGATAGATAGA
>JAJKFI010000018.1:5525693-5564068 GCA_029204185.1 Lerista edwardsae | reverse complement strand
AGATAGATAGATAGATAGATAGATAGATAGATAGATAGATAGATAGAAATTTATTTGTCATTGTACTCAAGGTATGAGAACAACGAAATGAGGTGCTCTTCACATCATACAGCTGGACAACACCAAATAACATATACAAATAACAATTAAAACAACACTAAAAAAATATGGATAGAGGTACCGTACAACCATGAGGTATACATTTGTTAAGACCACCAGATTCAAAACTCTGCATTTAGCCTGATCACCGCACCTGGGTAAAAACTATATTTAAATCTACTTGTCCTAGCTTTCAACACTATATCTTTTTCCTGACGGTAGGATCTCAAACATTGAGTGACCCGGATGTGAAGAATCTCTCAAGATTTTTTGAGGCTAAAATCATAGCTAAAATTTATGAAGGAATGTCTAATAAGTGATGGAAATGTGATGTAGTAGAAGGAATTTATTATCATACTAGCTGTTTATGACCCGGCGTTGCCCGGGGGCAGAAATTATCCCCAGGCTCTATTAGGAGGAGGAATGAGTTTGATCTGCAGTTCACCCCCACCTCTGGGGGCGTATGGGGGGGCCCTACCCCCACAGTATATCTGTCCAGATCGTAAGGAAGCAGTGTACCACGTGTGGTGCACATCGTTCCAGGCGTTCCAGAGTAATGGTGGAACATACACACAAATATGCAAACCTCCCTCAAAAGCATGACATAGTGAGATCCATATGTAGACATATAGAACCCGTCCCTGAAATAAAACAGTATTGATGACCTGGAACCCACAATGCACACTATCACTGTGAAATGAATGAGGAAACAGGGACACCCTAATCTAAGAGAGCAACATGAAGGTCCCACTGACTGTCTGCAGGTCCTGTAGCAGGAATCCGCCCTGATGTATGAGAAACAGGCAGAGGTGGCCTGTTAGCTCCCTGGACATAGGCCCCTCTCAGATCTGAGCGGCTGCTGGAACTCTCTGGATCCTGCTCTTTCCACCCTGGCCCACTCAGGCAACACTGGCACAGCTGTGTAGTTAACAGTATTGATGACCCGGACCCCAAAATGCACACTATCACTGTGAAAGGAATGAGGAAACAGGGACAGCATCAACTAAGAGAGCAACATGAAGGTCCCACTTACTGTCTGCAGGTCCAGCCCTCACGTATGAGAAACAGGCAGAGGTGGCCTGTGAGCTCCCTGGACATAGGCCCCTCTCAGAGCCGACTGGCTGCTGGAACTCTGTGGATCCTGCTCTTTCCTCCCTGGCCCACTCAGGCCACGCAGCCGAAGCATTTTAGTTTCACTTTCTGTTCTGCTCAGTTTCAGCTGAGCTGCTGCAGAATCGTCTGTGACCACAGGGTGGCAGCAGACCTGTAGCCCCATACAATCCCCTTGGTTCCTGACGATCCGGCCCCCTCCCTGAAAAACAGGGGGCTGAAGGGGGGTCTGACCTCCGCAGTGATTCCTTCCAGGCTGCAAGGAACGTGTGTGCCAAGTTTCGTGGCCGTGGGTCAAGGCACGGAGACGTGTATAAGGAACATACATACATACCCGCATACACACACACAAACGTCCATTTTTATATATATAGATCTGGTGGACTTGTCCTAAAGCGAAGAAGTATTGGGAGAGGATACATGTAATGCTACAAGAAATTTTAGAATGTGCGATTCCCTTCAAGCCAGAAATGTTCCTCCTAAATATATTACCAGATATGTTAGATGTAAAAATGAAACATATTATTGTACATATTGTAACAGTGGCTCGGATCATATTTGCGCAGAATTGGAAAAGTGTGGATTTACCGGACAAGGAACAATTGATTGCAAAAACTTATGAAACTGCAGAAATGGATGTATTGACTGAAAGACTGAAAGGTGGAAATTTAGAGAAAATTAGGTTATACTGGAGACCTTTTTATGACTGGATAGAGAAATAAATTCAATAACAAATGATATAATGGCTTAAGTGAACTCAGGAAGTTGATGAGTTAGATAATTTGTATAGAAAAGAGAAATAAGAGTGAATAGATGTCATTCAACGTGTATACCTCACGTGTTTTCCGTATCTTTGTATTATCCTATACCAATGTTTATCCTTTATCCTTACCCATCACCTGTTTAATTAATAAATAAATAAATAAATAAAACAACCTACATTTGCCAACAACAAACAAACAAATAAAAACAGGGCATTCATGAATATTTGGTGCTGTTTCTATCTATTGACTCATCTGTATTCATTCCTAGGGTTGTGGTTTTTTGGTGATTTTTCCCCCCAAAAAATTTCTTGATTAAAATAGCAAATTGTGATGTTCTGTGTTTTTATTCAACATTCTCAATCCAAGTTCCATTTTTTATTAAATTTAAATGCTCCAAAAGTGTACTAGGTAGATGATACAGGCGATAAAGATGATACAGGAGATGCAGCCACAGTAACATTTCTGATGGATAAAGTAGTCTATTTTAAGTTCTGGAAAATAAATTAAACACCGAAATGTGGTGTTTTGTGTTTTCATTCAGATATTTTAACTGCCAAAAAGTGGTTATTAACACCCCAACACACACACACATACACACACATGCGCACACGCACGCGCACACGCACCCCTCTTAGAATAACCCCTAGAGAGAAACGTTCCCTCAGAAGAATTATCTGATTGGAAACTCAATAAGGAAGGGACAGCCACTCTCCCCCACTCTCCTAAGCAGTGCTCCTGATAGAAAACTTTTTCTTTTCCATCTTTGGCTTGTCCAGCACATGTCATGAGAACAGTATTCATTTCATAACCCTGCCCGCCTTTCTCCCCATGGAGAAGAAACAAAACTTGTGGAAGGGGGTGGCATGCGGCAGCAGGGTTTTGAAAGGGGCTTCCTTCAATCCCAGACATGGCTGCCATAGGTGGGTGAACAAAGCCACTGTTCTATTTGGTCGGGACAATCATCCCTGCCAAGAAACCATGCCAAATCATCCGTCACAGCTCAGAGGCTGCTGCCCAAACTTGATTCACTTAAGAGAAATGCTTGTCCCTGGGTAGTGCTTTAAGTTGGGCACTGAAGTTTCTAGGGCATGAGAATTCTCAGCCCTGGACAGGAAATAAAAGGATACTTCCATTCTCTCCAGGCAAGAAGAAACTCTAAATTCCCTCTCTGTGTAGGCTCGTCTTTGTTTTTAGTCCAGATATTGACTTGGATCCAAGCCGGCCCCAACAAAAGCTGATTATCTCACCTTTAAATAGAGGGATTGCTGTAGAAAGCATTTGAAACTGTGGAGAATCCATGGGTTGCACTCAATCAGCTGAGAGCACAGTGTTGTGTGCGAAATAAAAGTGGAAGGAGAACGGGGGGAAAAGAACCCACACAGAAGTTGTGCCATTAATTTCAGCCATTTGTACCTCTACATGGGGGATTGTTCTTCGTTCTCTGTCGCAGTCGGAGACACTAGCAAGCAAAGATTTATTAGGGCCAGGCAAAAAGCCGCTGTTGATTTTTGAGAACTGTATAAACACAAGGGTAGGAAAATGCAAAATGAAGTGACTCAATGGTTGGCTTCGTCACGCACGACAGCAAATTGAAACTGTTGATTTTCCATCACAACATAAAAGCAAGTTGAAGGAAATGCCACCTCTCTTTGATCATGCTTCGTAAGGGAGCCTGGGAGAAAGGCTGGGAAGGTGGCAACATCCCAAAGAGCTAGGAAAGGATTGTGAGTGCCGACACTGTGAACGTGCCCTGGAAGAACACTTGTGCATGAATTTGTCCTGGGCAGGATGTGAGGAGTTTAAAGAAAAATATTGATGAGTGCTTTCTGGTGGGCAGCAGGAGTGGAGTGAGAATGGCAAAAGAAGACATGGGGGAGAGAAGCAGGACGTGTCAGATGACATGGCCAAGGTCTCAACTGAAAGTGTGCGCCAGAGCAGGGTAATAGCACTCTTCAAATATCTGAAGGGCTGTCATAAGGAAGGAGGGACAAATCTGTTCTCATCTGCCTTTGACAGTAGAGCTAGGTCCAATGGGTACAAACTGCAAGAGAGGAGATTCTGGCTGGACATCAGGAAGAATTTGACGATAAGGGCGGTTCGACAGTGGAATAGTCTGCCAAGGGAGGTGGTGGATTCTCCCTCACTGGAGACCTTCAAGCAGAGGCTCGACATGCACCTGCTGGAGACATTCTAGGAAAATTTCCTGCTACAGGCAGGGGGTTGGACTAGATGACCTTGTAGGTCCCTTCCAACTCTATGGTTCTGTGAATTGCCTTCTCTTCATTTCCCCTGGAAATACTTGGTTTCACTGCATACCCCTGTCATTAAATATGCAAACCGATTAAGCATCATTAACATAATTTAAATGCACACAAGAGCAAAAACATGCAAAATGGAGCAATTATCCCCTCTCTGCAAATTGCCTTTTGCTGCTTCCTGCCTGTACCCTGACAAGTAGTAGTGAAAAGAAGGAAGACTTCTCAAAAGGACACCTGCCTAACAGCCATGTGCAATATGGAAATGGGAAAATCAAATTATACTTAATGGTGCTAAAATCCATGGGATTAATATTTGCAGTAATGGGTGGAAGGTAAAGGATCTGGGGTGGGGGAGTGAACAGGAGCTGAACAGAAATGTTCTTCTTTTAAGCCATGGCTTGACTGAATTATTTGTGAATGTCCAATGCCCAAATAATGAATGGTTTATGGGACCGGCTAGAAGATGTACTGAGAGCTTGGCCTGTGAGTTTCAGTCTTGCCAAAACAGAGCTATTTTGCCATCTAAGGTAACAGACTGAGAGAATCCATGCCAACGACAGCCTTTATATGGTCCTTTTCTTTTTCCAGATCCACATACGTGAGCAGCCAATGCTGGAACATGCAACATGCAATGAACAGGTTTTATTTGTGCAAGCGGAACCCATGAGTCAATGTGAACCATGACCATTCCATAACATCAAAAGGATAGTGCTTTATTCCAAGACAATGATTTCTAGAGTGTAGGCAGACAGCAAAGAATTTCTGAGTTTCTGAAAGGGCAGTCCTAACCTGGAGTTAGGCTGGCACAGTTAGGCCAGCAAAGTTTGGCTGGCACAAAGGCAACCATAAAGCTCATTTGGACCACTCTTGGAGTCAGGGAGGCTTGTGCATGTCTGAGTGCTGGCCTCTCTGACTTGAGAGTGGTCCAAACATACTTTATAGTGTCCTTTGTGCCGGCCAAACTGTGCTGGCCTAACTATACCGGCCAAACTTTGCTGGCCTAACTAGCAGTAACATCAGCCCGAGAGAACTGGGGGAGTGTTGCCTTTGTGCCAGCCGAACTCAGCTGGAGCAAGTGTGGTTCTGTGAGGAGGGAGGTGGGATGGTGGAACTGGGCAGGGGGTGGGCAGCCCAGTGGTGGGACTGGGATGTGGCCGTTAGCAGGCACAGATCTGAGGAACCCATAGGGGAGTGTTCCTCTTCCTCGGAGAGCCAAGATCTCCCTGCTAGCCCACTGAGACGTTCGCCCCTCCCCCTACAAAATATAGTTTTGAATGTACCGTATATACTCAAGTATAGGTCAATCTCATGGATAAGTCAAGGGCAGGTTCTAAGCCAAAACTAATAAAATTTCCTATGACTCATGCATAAGTCGAGGGTGAAACTTGGGGGGCAGGTATGAAATTCTCTGAAAATGACTTACCAGTAATTGTTCTGAGGCAGCAACAGAAAGCCAACCAAAAAAGGAGCTATTTCACATGCTTCTAAGGTAGCACAGAAATGGAGCTATTCTCCAAACAAGAAGGGAGAGAGATGAAGGTACTTATTGGAGTTGTAGGTTTTGTGAGGAATACAGCACAGCACCTCCATAGCAGCAGCCTTCATAATGACTACAATTCCCAAAAGCACCTTCACCTCTCTGCCTGTTGGAGAAGAAAGAAAATGGCTACTGGTTTTTTGCTTGCTGTCTGTTGGTGCCTAAGAACAATTACAGGTAAGTAAAATTGCTCCATTTTTTTCTACTCCCCCAGCTTTCTGCTACTTAGCCCAGCCCCTACCCAAGCTGCTGTTAAAAGCTTTATTAACTGTATTGACCCATGCATAAGTCAATCCATGTTTTCAGGGTCAATTTTCAGGCATAAATTTGTAGACTTATACATGAGTATATACAGTATCTAAGGGCAGGACATATCAAACCTTGATATTAATAGTGTCCCCTTCCATTAACATTTGAAGGCTGCAATCCTAAACATGCTTATTGGGGAGTAGGTTTCATTGAACTCAGTAGTCTGAATAGTCATCAGAACTGGGCTGAAAATTCAATTCCCCGCATTATCTATAATTACTTATTTAGAAAATATATAAGCCATTTTTTCAGCACACTCTGAGGGCATTCTGCTTACAAACATGATCATGAAACAATTAAAAATAAAACAGTAAGAACTCAAGACTGCACAATCAATAATCAACCAAAACAGTACAGCAGTAATTAAAACCAACTATGGGATGTGCCTGAGCAAATGAAAAAAGGTATTTGTCATCAGAGTTGGTGCCAGGTGAGCATCTCTAGGGAGGGCACTCCAAGGAAGTCCTCTCACCAATTCCCATCCAATGTTTGCAGAACGGAGGGAAACCAGCAGGCCCACATACAGCAAAGTGGAGTTTTCAGAGGACTTTACTACAACAAGAAAACTGCAGGCATTGCAGTAAGGAATTCCTAGCTGCAGGAATTCCTAAGTGCAAGAATTTCTGCAGTCGCAGAAAGAAAGTTACCGTAATCATAGAAATGAAAGCTACCAAAAAGCTCTAACCAACTAACAAGATAGGACACCACTTCTCCTACTGTTGGAGGCCATCATTCACACACTGCACTGGGGGTAACTTTGCTCACATGCTGCTGCCTCTCCAACAAAACTCCCCCCAAGAAATGTTGTGATGAGTGACTTGGCAAATCATTTGCAAGAAGGATGTAAGAATTCGCTCATAGCCTGCTTCCAGCAGGCCCCTGCTCACCTTAGTATTATTAACTCCTCCCTTCCCCACCCTCCAAGCCCTGTTTGGAGAATACACTTGGAAACATTTGTTGTTGTTCAGTCGCTAAGTCGTGTCCGACTCCTTGCGACCCCATGGACCACAGCACGCCAGGCCTCCCTTTCCTCCACTAGCTTCCGGAGTTCGCCCAATTTCATGTTCATTGCTTTGGTGACACTATCTAACCATCTCATCCTCTGACGCCCCCTTCTCCTTTTGCCTTCGATCTTTCCCAGCATGAGGGTTTCTCTTTCTAAAGAGTCTTCTCATGAGATGGCCAAAGTATTGGAGCTTCAGCTTCAGGATTTGTCCTTCCAGGGAGCAATCAGGCTTGACTCCTTGTAGGATTGACCAATTGGATCTCCTTGTAAATGGAAACATTTACAGCTTACCTATTGATTCCCCTGATTCTCATTAATCCCCCCATGTGCCTTATATGAGGGATATACAAGTTTGGTCTTCAGCTGAATCCTTGTGCTCTAAAGCTGTATGACCTGGACCACACTGACTTTCAACGTTCGCCGCACTAACCATGCATACCAAAACAGAGCATGCAGGTACAATTTGTGGCTCAGAGCGCAATCCTAACCCACTTTGCAGAACTGACATATCTGTGCCAGTGGGGCATGTGCTGCATCCTGCAATGGAGTTGTAGTCACGGAGGCCTCCTGAAGGTAAGGGAATGTTTGTTCCCTTATCTCAGACCTGTATTGCCCTTACCCCAGTGCTGGAAAGTTGGTTAGGATTGCACCCTCCCTGTACCACCAGTCATGTATGTATGGTGACAACCAGAGTATCAATAAGCTTCCTGGTTTTGCTTATTTTGGTTTTGCCTGCTTGGGACTGCAACCACAAGGAGCCTGTCAAAAACAGACCACCGCATCCTATGGTTGATGGCCTTTATTTGGTCCAGTGAGTCTGAAGTTATCATAAGCTGTTAATAGACTCTATTGATCACGCGGTCTTTAAATCCAGCAGAAGTGTCACAATGGTTGCCCACTATGGGTGTTGCTATTTCCCACCATCCACAAGTGATTTTCTCAGAAATGCACTGTCAGAACTTTTGGGATTGTCGAGGAATAACTGAGTAATGTCCTGCACCCATTGTCCATCAGCACCTAACGACAAGTGATCAGCCCATCTGAAAAAAGCTATTATCGGAAGCTGCAAGCCCTGTATCCTCCTAGTAGCAGAAATGCACTTCATTGACAAGAGTCATCTCATAGTGTGGGGTCTCACTAATAGTCTGGGGACAGCGCATCCTGCTGCTTAAATGCATTCGGCTTATCTGGACCTTGAGTTCCCTTCCAGTTCTGAGCTTCCATGGCTCCATTAAGTTATTCCAACCATAGAACGCAGCCAGGCTAGCAATGCTATGGAAACCTTAAATTTTGCACCTCCTGACCTTTTTTCATTTTAGTTCTGCAGCTTTATTGTTTCATTAAGAGAGTTTTGCATTTAAAATACCCTGCTATGTCCCATATACAGGAAAGCTATCACCATTCCAAAGCGATTCTGCATTGATTGGATACAAAACATGCTCTCGAAAGTCAAGGTTCACTTCTCCTTTGCCATTAGCAAGCTTCATTTGTAGTTGGAAGGTGTAGCAGTAATGAGCAGAGATAGGGAGAGTGGAAGGCCTATGATTTAGTCATCATAATGATAATCAGGTAACATATTGGACTAGACGAGATTTGGGGTATAGCCACAAAGTATGCGACTCTTTTAAAAGGGGCTGAGTGAAAAGCACTCGTGCTTTTTGATGAGCATTTCAGGCAGCATCAAAGAGTACCTGCCTCAGGCCCTACCCGGCCATTGAACAAGATGGCAGATCCTTTTATGGATTGGTAAGTGGTTAAAGACAGAGGCGTAGCTAGGGTATGGCAAGGGGGGGCAAGAGCCCTGGGGCGCCATGTGCCTGGCGGGTGCCCATGGCCCTTAGCCCCCCCTCACAATGCCCAAGACACGCCTCGCGCCGCAGCTTGCTGGCTTCTCCTGGATGCCGTTGGCACTTTAAGGCCAGCAGCAGTGAGGAAAAGCCGGCAACGGCAAGCCGCGGCGCCCCCCCACTCTGCAAATCAGAGGCAAGGGAAAGCTTTGCCTTCCCCCGCCTCTGATTCCCTGCCCGCCAGGAAGAACTTTGTGCGCCCCTTGCCCACGTTTCCCGCCGGCAAGGGGCGCGCGGGGTTCCTCCCGACGGGTGCAGAATCAGGCGGGGGGAAGCTGCGTCTTTCCCCCGCCTGATTCCCCGCTCGCCAGGAGGAACTGTGCCTGCGCGCGCCCCTTGCCGACATTTCCCGCCAGCAAGGGGCGCGCGGGGTTCCTCCCGACGGGTGCAGAATCAGGCGAGGGAAAGCTGCGTCCCCCCCTCGCCTGATTCCCGCTTGCCAGGTGGAACTGTGCGCGCACGCACGCGCGATTCTTCCCGGCAACGTCATGATGTCACGACGTAGTGACGTCATGACGTTGCGTGCCCCTGGGCGCGGTTGCGCCCAGGTACGCGCCTGGTTAAAGAACAGGAAGAGGAAGCAAAGAATGGAAGCAAAGAGTAGGAATAAATGGGCAGTTTTCACAGGGGGGTGGAGTGAGAAGTATAAGAACTGGTGTTTCCCAAGGATATGTGTGAGGACCCCTGATTTATAACTCTGTCACAATCATCTGGGCTTAGGGGTAAACAGTGATTTGGCCAAGCAAAAAGAAAGAGGAAAAAGATTGCTATTTGGGGAGGAAATTCTAGGAGTAAGGGACAGCAAAGGAGTATTGTAATAACAATGCCATCGCCCCTAGTTCCAAGGGTACTTTGATCTTAACAGAACGTTAATAGATGTTTGAGTCCTTAAATCATGCTCATTGATCTCCACTGACATTTAACCACAGAATGAACATTGAAAGCGGCATCCCTTCTAATGAAACAGAAACCTATTTGTTATCTGATCTGTGCTTTACAGGCCAATCCTACCCCCCCCTCACTGGCAGCTGAATCCAATGTGTGTGTGGGGGGCTGCAATCAGGAGGCTTGGGAGAGGTAAGGGAAAACATTTTCCCTTACCTCTCTGTGGGCCTCCTGGTGGGCTGTGGATCTCCTTGGACCTATGATGCTGGTGTAAGTCTAAGGACCGAAAAGCGGAGGGTCAGATTAAAAAGAGAGGACAGTCGCAGATCTTTGTCCAGGGGGGCAAAGGCCCTGGGTATGGCGCTCCTGGGGCATAAGGAGGGCAGTGACGAGGCACCTTGCCTTGCTGAGAGGTGAGCAGTTTGGCCCTCCCACCCGCCCCTGCCATTGTACAGCTCAGAAATGGAGCCTGGCATGGTGCAAGGGCGGAGTGGAGCGGCACACGGTGGAGGAACAGTGGAGAGGGTGGACCGCCTCCTCTGTCCCTGGGCAACCCATTGGTTGGGTCCACAACTGAGAGGAGACACCATCTTGGCTCACACTGGTACCTCCAGGATAGTGCAGTAGGAAAAGGTCTCTCTCCCCACATGCTGCAGCCCTAATCCTGATCATCCTCAACAGATAAGTAATAAAAAAATGAAAGTACAAATGAAAGCACACTGAGCATCATGTTTTACTTGACACTAAAACCAGAGGTTGTGAAATACAATTATTTGCAGGATTTTTGCAAATACAGATATAGGGGTATGCATCACATATAATTTGCAATTGCATCACACATACTGAATAGATATTGAGAATCTCTATCAATATCTATTCAAATAGACTTTAGTTTGAATTTTGGGTTAGACATTAGCAATTTGAGACAGAACATTCTCCCTCCCTTCCTCCCAAACCCATACACCTTAGATGCACATCTTCTCTTGAAAATGTTATGTTCAGCACCATTGCTCCTTGTGGCTACTGCTTTCTCGAGTGTCATTTTTCCTCTGGATACTGTTCCTTCTTGGATTTGTCACATGGGTGACAAATGGTCCTAGCTAGCCAGGGAACACACAGTGCATGGGATGATATCACAATTCCATGTGGCCGGTCAGGGCTGGCTATGCAATGTCACTGAAGACAACTGAGAATGAGAGCAAAACAAATGAAGGTTTTGCAAGGAACGCCAAAGGAATTTTTGTTCAGCAAGGGAGGTGAATCATGTTGTCTCAATTCTAATTTATTCATCTTGAACTGGTTAGGACTATTAGCATTTGTACATGTCTCTGGATGGATTTGTGAGTTGGTGGAAGCTGCCCCCCAAAACCTCAAGATGCAGACTGAAAGCTCTTCTTTTCATATATTTAGCAAACGATCTCTCAGGCTGCCACTATATATAAGGAGGTGAGAGAAATTACATTCTTTGGCAGGGAAGTTATTGCACTTCAGAGCTGGGGAGCAGTAAAAATACAGTCAAGGAGGAGTGAGAGAGATTCTCATTCACTCTACTCCATAAATAAATTGATGTTGCAAACAGGAAAACCACACGTCCTGAAACTGCAAGTTCCTACTACATTGGCGAACAATAAGTACCCATGCAAATCCCCTCCTCTACGGATGAGTGGATGCCCCCCATTCTCTTTTGATACCAATCTGTATCTGATACTGATACATGATGTGTGCATGGAATGTTTCATTCTGCCTTCAAGTTTAACTTTCTAAACTTAATTGTAGGATTGCAAATGCATACTTTTGTCATAGCTTTTAGTGCGCATCTTTTTTCCTCTAGAGCAGTGATTCTCAAACTGTGGGTCGGGACCCATAAGTGGGTCGCAAGCAGTGGTGTCATCTAACGGGCGAACAAGAGGAACGTTCTGTGTGCTAGCTCCGCCCACTCGTCACCATTCGCCGCCACTCCGTGATGGACGCGGCACTGCGAGGCGCTCCTGGCCTCGGAGGGGGCGTCTGCTCGCCAGACAAGACTCAGGCACCCTGTGTGCCCCCCACCCATCCTCACCGGTGAGCAGGCGCCCCCTCTGAGGCCAGGAGCACCTCGCAGTGCCATGTCCATCACGGAGTGGCGGTGAATGGCGACGGGTGGACGGAGCTAGCCCACGGAACGTTCCTCTTGTTCGCCCGTTAGATGACAGCACTGGTCGCAAGCCAATTTCAGGTGGACCATGAAGCACCTACAGCAGCCATATTGAAAATATGGGAAGATGCAATGCTGGAAAGGGGGAAGGTCTGTGTGGTTGTTTTACTTGTGTTAAGATTATAAACAGGCTTTTTTTTCTTTCTGATTCACTTTGCTATTGGAAAATGCTGATAAATCACCCAATTTATTGCTGCAATCTCAGGACAGCAGCGGTCTCTGGCATTACAATGACAGCACTTCCAGTCATGACATCACTTCTGGTGGGTCCCAGATAGACTGTCATTCTAAAGAGTGGGTCCCAGTGCTAAAAGGTTTGAGAACCACTGCTCTAGCGATTACCAGTGAACGTGAGCACATATGTGCATTGATTAAAATATTGCACGTGCTTATACAGAAATTCCCTTGATTCAACTGCATGATGTCGCAATGCTGCATGGCCAATCAATGACAATGTTATCACAATACTATAAGAATGACAATGTTAACAATAGTAACATCACTGAGGAGGAATTAATTAATGGCCTAATCCTAAGAGGGCCAAACGCAGGTGGAAACCATTTTCTGGCAGTGTAAAATCCTTTATGGATGTCTCAACACACGGCATGCCATGAAGTGTGGCCTCTCTGCCTCCTGATGAACCCCAGTCCAGGTAAGTCAGCACAGGGGTGAACAGGAGGTGGGGGCAGCGGTGTTATCCGGCAACGAGCTGCCAGAACGCTAGGCGGGACTTAGCGCCTGATTGGCTGCCCGTCCGTGATGCGTCGCCACCTGCCCGCCTGCCACACGGGCACCCCTGGCTTCGGAGGGGGTGCCCACTTGCCTGGGGGGCTCGCTGGGTGCCTGGGCAAGCAGCGGAGGGGTGCGCCAACCGGAGGGAGCCCGCGCGGCGGGCGGGCAGGTGGCAACGCATCACGGACAGCCTGTCAATCAAGTGGTAAGTCCCGCCTAGCGTTCTAGCAGTTCGTTGCCAGATGACACTACTGGGTGGGGGTGGGCAGAACAAGGAAGGGAAGGAGAGGAATAAGGAGGGAGGGGCTCGGAATAGATTGAAGCTGGGAAGGGAACCGTAGTGACATCACTGCCTATATCCTATCCACCCTTCCTGGACCTGACCTGTTTTCCTGGGTCCACTCAAATTTGCAGCAGTCATATAGTTGGCACAGGTCTGAATGGACCCAGTGGGGCAGTGAGGGCTTACTCTGGGTCAAAGGAACAAATGTTTCCTTACCTCGAGAAGGCCTTTGCAGCTCAAAACTCCCCTGTGGGATGCAATGCACACCCCATTGGCATGGCTACATTGGTGCATGGGGAGTTAGGTAGGATTGGGCTGAAAGTTAATGAACATTTTTGAAGGTGTGAGTGCCATTGTCACACCAGGATTCTTTTTTGCACTGAATTTAATGAAGAAAAAGAGCTTGCATGAGCAGCAGTATGGAAATAAAAAGCATTGAAAGACTGGCAACTCAGTAGCACATTTAATGTGGAACAAAGCTGAGATAACTTAACCCCCAAAGCTGGGGTTTTTAGTACACCATCTCTTAGTACACATGTGTGAATGGCGGGTGAATTACTGCAAAACATTTCTTATTGCTACATAGCACAGTAACTCCCTTTTGCTCCCTTAGGATCTGAAATGGCAAAATTCTTTCCCTTTCAGCAAAGATAAAAGCATGTTAGTCGTGTCTTCTGCAGCTAAGCCTACTTGGTTATAGTTGACATATATGCCATGCTGATGCAGCCTTCCCCCCCCCCCGAGCATTCAGACTATTCTCCCATCTGAATTTTTTTTATTACAGCAGGGGGTGGGGGAATAATTCCTGCCATCCCATTTAAATATATGATTTTTCTTTTAGCCATATTGGCTTTTTATTAGAAATTCAATAAGATACTCTCTTGGGGAGGCTGAAAGGGTGAGGTTTAACTTACATCCAGTTTGTGGTTGCAAAAGAGTTGTCCTACAGATCAGATGGGATAGCCGTCTTGGGTTGCCACAGGACTCAGAGCACAATCCTAACCTGGAGTCAGGCCAGCACAGTTAGGCCAGCAAGGTTGGGCCGGCGCAAGGGCTACTGTAAAGTGCATTGGACCACTCTCGGAGTCAGGGAGGATGGCGCATGTCTGTGTGCTGGCCTCTCCGACTCCAAGAGTGGTCCAAAGATACTGTACGATGTCCCTTGCGCTGGCCACACTTTGCTGGCCTAACTATGCCAGCCTAACTCCAGGTTAGGATTGCACACTCATGTTTATGTTCTGTTTTAAGGGCAAAGAGCAGATGCAAATAATTGTATTCTCCTCTGCTTGACTGCCAAGGGCCACTATCCACCATGGAGTTGGGCATGTTTACTGTAAATGCATTCAAATGAAAGCCTTCAGTGAATCAATGCATTGAACTGTCTTAATGCACAGTCCCCACCCTTAATGCACAGTCCTGATGTGCCATAAAGTTCTTTTCAGGACATGGATCTGAACACAGATGATGAATTCCATGGCTCATCATTCAGATGTTATGAGCAGGGAAGCAGAGGGATGGTGGCCAGATGCACAGGAGGACAAGGACCCTGCAGCTTAAGGTGGAATTCCAAGAGATGCAACTGTTCTCGTACCTGTACAATAGGCTACCTGTGCCAAAATGCCTCTTTCTGCCCAGCTGTTAAAGCTGTTAAGGCCATCTGGCCTTTCAATGCAGTGGTGTGTGGCATTTCCCATCTGCTAGTTGAGTTATAACACTCAGCTGAGGCTCACTTGCTTGAGACCCCCTTCCACTGAACATGACACTAAGGGCAGAATCCTAAACTGAAGTTAGGCCAGCAAAGTTTGGCTGGCACAAGGGACATTGTAAAGTATGTTTGGACCACGCTCAGAGTCAGAGAGGCCAGCACACAGACTGTGCCATCCTCCCTGACTCTGAGAGTGGTCCAAATGCGCTTTCAAAATGTGGCCGTGATGCCAGCCAAATCTTGCTGGCCTAACTATGCCAGCCTATCTCCAGGTTTGGATTGTGCCCTAAGTTACGATTGCTTCCTTGTGTGTCCATGAGCCTTGTTTGCTCCCATTCATTTGCTTGCAATGATCTGGATGAATAATATCAGAAAGATGTAATGTGTGGAGCAGATATGGCTTCAATGTCAAGGAACAGGGGGAAGATCATTGCAATCTATGGACCTCCAGGCACAATGATTAAATGGACTATTATTTACTGTGAGATGTTCAACCCGTGCAGAAACTGGATCTTCCTACGCTCATTTCATAATGCATTATTTTTTCAGAGTAGCTGTCATTTCAGCAGCTTCAGGACAACCATTATTATCAGAACAAGACGACTTGAGGAGGAGAGCTCTGCAAACACCTAAATGTTTCAAACCGGTTGGCATCAAATGATCCTTGCCAGGCTTATGCAAGTGCAGAGATGGACCAATCAGGTCAGCATTACATTATCCTCCCTGCAATCTAGATGATTGGTAACCTGGGCCACCTCCTAATATGTCCCCTTTTGCCTTATTTCACCATTAGTATGTCTTATACAAATACCCTGCTGCTTAGCTGTGATGCATCCAGCTGGAAGTGCAAATTATGGAGCCAGGCGAGCAACAGTGCCCCAAAATGGCAGTTAAGCAGGCGGAAGGTTTAGAAATATAGCCCAAAGTCGTGCCAATCTATTTTGCAAACAGTTTCGCCGCACAGAATTATGATCATCATCTGCAACAGCTATGGTGCAGTTTATTTGAAAGGAACATTTTAAAACAACATCTCACTTAATGGGAGTGACACCATTTCCAGGAAGAAACGGCTAAGTTATTTGACGAGAATCAGGGCCCTGCAGATGCTGCTACAAATGCCATAAAAGAGCCCACAGAATAAGACAGCCGTTGCAGTATGGTCTACACTGGCTGGCAGCTGCACTGTAGGATTCCAGACAGGGGCTTTTCCCAGTCCAATCTGGAGAGGCCAAGGATTCACCTTCTGCATGCAAAGCCTGTGCTTTGCAATTGTTCCACATGGTCCAGGGATTCTCCAACAGCTTGAGTCTTTGAGTCTAGAGACTGGTGAGGTTGAACATTTATTGATCCTTTCCCCACTCCCCACTGCAAAATGAATGAGCCATACTACTATGGAGCACCCAAGGTAAGGCTAAGGCTAAGGGTAAGGGATAGATCAGAATTCCCATTTTGCTCTTCCTTTTTCTGGCTGGCAGCACAATCCTAAGCAGCGCCGGAATGAGGTTGGCTGGCCAGCGTCATATCCAGTGCTGCTTTGGGGAGGCTGGAGCTTCCCCGGCGCAAGGGCACATTCATGCCCTTGCCATAGGGGAGGCGCCAGTCTCCCCTATGGACTCCTCAGATCTGTGCCTCCTAAACAGCAGGCGCAGATCCGAGGAGACTGCGCGGCCTGAATTGGGGCTGTGTGGCCTTGGGATGAGGCCTTGGATTTGGCCTTATGGCTAAATCCAAGGCCCGCCCCCCTCTGGGGCTGGCACGCTCATGCGCTGCAATTGCTTCCCCAGTCAGGAAACAATTGGAGAGCGTGAGCATGTTCAGCAGCTGCTTGGGCAATATCGCCTGTTCAGCTTCGGGGAGTGGAGAACCCTGAGAGTGTTCTTATATATGACATCATGACGTTGCATGACATCACATGACATCACGGCGTTGCTGCCCTGGGCAACACAGGCCCTGGGTACATCTCTGCACAGTGTACAGCATCTGGTGACTGCTCCTTTCCCAAAAGGCAAGCCAAAGCATAAGCTTGCAACCTGCTTCTTCTCACTTTGCTTCTTCCAGCAGTTGCATGAAAGGAGCCTACTCTTTTCTTCAGGGTTCCAAAACAGAAAGTAGGAGGACCAGCACAGGTGATCCTTCATTAGAGGAGTAAGCTATGATTTGTCCCCAAGTCGTCCCACCGGGCATCATGTCACACCACCAATCTCCGTTGCTAACCATTACAAACTCCATTGCAGGGTTTCAGTTCATTCCCTGAGCCGGATTTGCTGAGATATTCTCCAGCAGCTCAGCAATCTCCTGCCCCTGCGTCACGTCATCCTTTGTGCAATAGTCCCAACCTCCAGATCTGAAGACACTCTGCAATATCCTGAAATACATAATTGTTAGTAGGGGAAAGAGCATTGCTGAAGGTGAAATATTGCTGTACAGCTTTACAATAAAATATCATGTCGTGCCTTTGCACTTGTGCTGGAGAAGAGAAGCAAGTAGCATTGAAAGAGCTCAGGAAAACCACATTGGACTGATGCAATGGAAGAAATGCCTCCCGCCAATTAAAACAAGTGGTGTGGACATGGGGGCAGTGACTTACGTGTTCATTAGTTACAAGACTGTCATGGCAGTATACAATTATGTCAAAATTTGTATGGTCAGTATATGTTTATTTAGTTAGTATTTTATATCCCACCATTTCCAAACTTGAGTCAGCTTACGAAGCTGATAAAAGTCCTATACACAACATAGCTCTTTCGAATGGTTCTCCTTCCAGTAAGCCTTACAACAACACCAGATCTGTAATACAGGCCAGCATTACAATAGCCATATTGCGGAACAATGGCTGGCCTAATGCCACCTCTGGAGTCCATAACTAGATTAGAGTCCGATTCAGTACTTCCTGGCTCACAGTTGATATGCTCAGCCACAGCACCAGAGTTCCTGCTGATTGCCAGGCTGTGATGGAGTGGCGAATAGGGCAAGAACTCATCCTGACCCCCACCCAATAGCCAAACATAAATTTTTAAAAAAACCACACTGCAACCACAAAGCGACATTTAAATGCGCTCATGGGAGTGTTTTCTTCTGCTGCCACTTATTTCTGCTTTTGGAACTTATTGCACTTCATTGGAAGATCTGGATGATTTCATCCCACATCCTTGAGTGGGTTGCGATACCTTTGAAACGAATGTCTCAAATATGAAAAATGGGATGTAAAAAAAGATCCCAAATTATTATTTATTTATTATTATTTATTGGAGTTATATCCCGCCTTTCTGCCCGAAGGCACCCAATATAAAATAAATATAAAAGGTGCACTACAGTGTGTAAGGAGGTGGGGGCACCAATGCCCCAGACCCCCATGACCACCCAAGCCCTGGGGAGGGCCCCCAGATCCAGGCATTTGCTTGCTTGGCCCTGCAGGTCCATTTGTGGCCCGGAGGGCAGGGCTAGTGTGACGAGTCATTTGCTTAGAAATTCCATGGGCAGCCCAATCCAGCCAATGTTTTCCTTTTACCCCAGGGTAAGCCTCTGCCAGCCCTGTGGGGCTTCTCTGATCTGCACCAGTGAAATCCCTGCCCCAAATCCAAGCATGCCAGATTGGGCCTGCCCGGCCCATGGACAAGGGTTCAAATCAGTGGTGTCATTCAAATGATTTAGGAACAGGAACTCACTTTTGATTGGCACTTGTCGGGAACCTGGAACCAGCCACGGAGCCCGTTAGGATCCGGAACACCCGTTCTGGTCCGTTCCTCCTGAATGACATCACTGGTTCAGATCCAATCCAATGGCATGATCCATGGTCCATTTTCTTTCCAGGGCTGCCCTGCCCACCCTCCCTCCACCCTGTTCTGCCCCCTCCCACCTTCTCTCTCCCCCCCGAGCCCTTGCGCCAGCTGGACCAGTGCTTCCCATCATCATCCCTGGCCCAGCGCTGCTTCCTCTGTCTGCCCAGTGCCACCATCTGCCTTACAGCATGCTTGCCACTGTGCTTGGCAGGCACAACCACATGCACTCGGCCCAAGTGGGCACTAGGATTGCACCCTCAGGCAACAGTGGAAAGGAGCTGCTCTAGGAAGTCAGGTTAATAAAAACGCTGCATATGGCTGAACACCAATTCTGTCTTCCAGTAGAAGTTTCCTAAATTAGCAATTAAAAGAATTACATCAAAACACAAGGGCATTGATATCACCCGTTATCTAGGAAATTGATGACCTTCGCACCCTTAATAATCTGAAATTAGCCGTGACAGTGAATAAACAAAGTCCACTAAATTCTGACAGGAGTTAAGTCACCCTTAATAAAAGAATACATTTAACTGAACTCCCATGTTTATCTGCTGGATCCAGAGCGGAGCAGAGCTTATAATGAGCTCAGCAGCTGCAGCAAAACAGGTGACGGTGCTTTATATTCCCGGTGGCCGAGCGACAGCCAACCCAGTCCATCTCCCATTGTTGCCGAAAGAATGCCCTCAAATCTGTCCTTTAGCAGCACAAAGGAGCTGGCCAGTCACTCGTTGCTGGAAACAGGATAGTCTACAGTAAATTGTCAGTGGAATGCATGGAATGTTTCCCAGGGATCGTCGCAACACCCGCGATTCCAGCAAGCGCCATGCTCAATTGTCTGGCTTTTCCAACTGGGAAGGCCAAATCAAACGGTTTAGTGTTGTCCTTGAACAAGTTGGTCCTCATTTGGATTTGCATCTGCAATGGGCAGGGACACCAAAGCATTTTCAGCTCCACAATCCCAGCCGTCGCTCTAGTACGACGGCCAAACGACCCTACGTTCTACAATTAGAAGGTCCCTTTGCCCGAGCAAAACTCCAGGGAGCTGAAGCGATGCTGTTTAAATGTGGTGTCACATGGGCAGAGCAGTTCTAATGGTGGCACAAGTCCTCTGCGTTGGCTCCCAAATGGCACAAATGTGCGCTGGCTCAGTAGCACCAGAGCCGCACCGGCACAGGGTGAGCTTGTGCCGGCCTGGGCAGGGCAGCACGAGGGGTAGGAGAGGGTGGCAGGAGGGTGGAATAGAGGCAGATCAGGGCCAGGAGGGGGTGGGACTGGCCTGGGCAACATAGCCTGGATACTAACCCCAGCCCAATCGGCCTCACACGAACAGCTTGGATTTGTGCCCTCAAAACCGCAGGCGCAGGTCCGAGTATCCCTATCAGGCAGGCTGGTGTGCAACGCTGGGCAAAGGTACTGAAATCCCCTCACTCCGAGTTGTACCCAAGCCTGCTCCACCCCTACACAGGATATAGCACAGGCCTATTGGCCTGCCTGTTACAGCACAGATTAAGATTGTGCCTTTATTTATTTTTCACATGTTTATACCGCCCTTCCTCCCAGAGGCGGAGGAAGGGTGTAGCCCGGGGTGGCGTGAGCCATGGGCGCCGGCAGCGGCGGGGCGGCGGGGCGCCATTGCGCGGAGTCAGCGGACTAACCCCCGCGCTATCTGGCCCACCCGCCCTCCCTCGTGTCTGTTCCACTCCAAAATGGAGCTATTCCGGGCGCAGGGAGGCATGGTGGGGCGACGCACAGGGGCAGGGCGATGTGCTGGGGGCGCAGTTTCATCGCCCTGCCATGGGTGCACTCAGGACTCTGTTTGTCCCTGCTTCCTCCAAGATATGCCACCTCAGAGTGGTGTGCATAGTTCCTCCTTTCCTTTTGTCCTCACAACAACCCTCTGAGGCAGGTGAGGTTGTGAAATAATGACTGGCCCAAGATCAACCAGGAAACTTCAAGACTGAGCGGGAATTTGAACCTGAATCTGAACCTGAATCTAAGCCTAATTCCAAACCACTACCTCATCCTGGCTCTCTATTTACATGCACCGTATCCTAACCCCTGTCCCCGGGGCTGGGTAGCCCCGATTTGGGCTGCTGCTGGCCACATGGACCTGCCCCTGCAAAACTGCAGGCGCAGATCCAAGCAGTCCCATTGGGCTGGCTGGGGCTTACCTCGGGGCAAGGGGAAAACATCCCCTTGCCCTGCGCTGAGCTGCTGCTGACTCCTAAATGGCTGAGGTTAGGATTGGGCTGTGAATTTGTTCCCGTTCATGGACAAGACACAGCCAAAGCGACCATTGAAGAAGTGCCATAATGTGGAGAGAGACACTCGCACCTGGTTAAATCCTCTTTCTTCCTTGGCAGAATGGTACAGGGTGACTGGACTGTTTCAATGAACTCATATTAGTAACCAAATAACAAATAATGTTGGTTTGCCACTGTAAGGGAGGCAAGAGTCACTGGACGGTGGCCTGATGTTTTGTTTTTGTTTTCATTTTTCCCGTTTGTTCAAGCACCATAATGAGATGTTGCAGATGGTGGCATTTCTGAAACTCAGAGGCAGTGTTGTACAGCCCTCATTGCCCTCAGTACACACTTCTGTTTATTTTTGTCTGTCATGGCCTCTGGAGAGTAATGGCAGTGAGGGAGAATCGCTCCATCCTGGAAGTCTACATTTTTATTTATTATTTCATGTAGTCAAAAATTCTGCTCCGAATTCTAGCAGGGCCTTCCAATCACGGAGGGCAGAGCTGTAGAAAAGAGGGGGATTCCCTTTGTGTGAGCTTCTACAGGCACAAGTTAAAAAATAGAGCCATCTCTACTTATAGAGCTGTCTTATGCCTGTTGACCCACTATATCCAATGGCACTGACCTGAGAGTGTGTACAGGATTGCAGCTTTAGGCAATAACACATGGGCAGAACAATCCAACATCGAACTTGAGCCCGCACAGACCTTCTGTGCCGACTCCTGAATATAGCGAAGGTACCATTAAGAACGTTAGTGCAAACTCGGGGGTCCCAGAGGCCAGCTCCAGCCCTGAATGGGGTAAATTTGCATGGGCTTTGGCAGGCTGGCACAGTGGGTGGGAGAGGGTGGCAGGAGAGCAGAATGGAAGTGGGTAGGAGTGTTTTGGGGTGGGAGAGGGCAGAACAGGGGCAGATCAGGCTTGAAAGGGGGTGGGTCTGATGGAGAACTCCTGCATCACAGCCTAACTCCCACTCCCAAGTCAGGCAGCCTTACCCTGTCTGCTTGAATTTGCACCAGTGAAGTCACTGGCACAGACCCAAGTAGCCCCATAGGAGTGGCTGGTGCTTCACCCAAGGTAAGAGAGAAATATCCCCTTACCTCCACCTAACTTGTGATGGATATAGTGCCTGTGCCTGTGTCCTGTCTGTTTCAGCATTGGTTCGGATTGTGCTCTTAGCTGGTAACAGTGCAAAACCTGCCAACAGACATCATTTGATCTGAACTCTGGCCTCAAGCTGTATCCTATCCCTGATGCAACCTGCTTCTAATATACTTCCTGGCATTCTTTCATCTTGATCCTTACGTGATCCTGGCAAAGGATGTTCTCAAAGGCTTATGTTACAAATTTCCTACATGCAAGCAGCCATGGATTTTGCACTCACATGCATTTAAGGGGAAGCGGCAGCATGTCAGCTGGGGGAATATTAATACGTGGTTGTACATGCCTACCATTATCATAGCATTCTCTTATGGAGCTGCAAAGAATGTGGGAATTACGGCAACCCCATGTTACATGCGAACTGGTGGTTTACATGTTTCTCCCTCTGCAAATGAAGGCGGGTGTCAACTTGACAATCCAGCGCAGGAAGTTCATCAGTCCTGCCACATATGTAAACTGGCCCTTAGAGGGAAGGTTCTAGAACCCACGGTTGAATGAAGCAGCCAACAGGCCTGACTAGTGTCAACATGATTCTAAGTCAGGGAATCAAACAAAGACTCTTGGGCATTTTATGGGGGTTGTGAAAATAATTGATTTAAAGCATTGCCACAGCCAACAACTAAAACTGTGTGATCGTTTTGCAGACCCAAATTTCCTGCTGAGTTACAATTTACATCAACAAACTAATTAGATCTTTTTTTCTGCCGATGTTAACAAGTTTATCTATTAATTTATGTGAGCATTTAAAAACTGCTAAATGGAAAGAAGTGCACTGCGTAAACATTGATTTGACTCTCCAAAGGTGCAATGCCTGCCGCTCACTCAGATTTATGGTGAAAACAGAGAAAACGTGTTGTGCTGTCCTTGGGGTTTAAACAGGAGATAATCTGCGATGCAGTCCCTGAGAACATTCAATGGCAATAGACAGGTTTTGGTGATACAACTTGCTGTTATATCAGAAGAACAGCCCCACGGCTTGGTTTACCCACAATCCCCTCTATGTAGAAAGTGTGGCTGTTCTATGGACTTTAGCATTGAGGGAAAGGTCTAGTTCCTCTGATCAATGGGCATTATGCACTTGTCCATCCTCTTCCTGTCCGTAAGAAACTATCTCACCCAAATGCAAAATGGCTGGGGGTGTGGGGTTTGGGGGGATATTTTTTTCCAATTTTTTTTTATTAAAATAGCAAATTTTGTGCTGTGTGTTTTTAGTCTACATTCTCAATCCAAGTTCTCATTTTTATTAGTTTTAGACACTTTTACAGTGTACTAGGTAGATGATAGGGGACGTGGTGGCGCAGCAGGTTAAACCGCTGCTGCTGGGCTTTCTGACTGGAAGGTTGGGAGTTGAAGATGGCACGATGGAGTGAGCTCCTGTTGCTTGTCCCAGCTCCTGCCAACCTAGCAGTTCAAAAGCACCTAAATGCAAGTCGATAAATAGGGACCACTTCGGTGGGAAGGTAACGGCATTCCGTGCGCTACGGTGTATAGTCATGCCGGCCACATGACCACGGAAGCTTGTCCTCAGACAAAACACTGGCTCTACAGGCTTTGAAATGGAGATGAGCACCGCCCCCTACAGTCGGTCATGACTAGACCATTCGGTCGTGGGGAAACCTTTACCTTTACCTTTAGGTAGATGATACAGGTGCAAGAGTGTCAGTAGATGCAGCCACAGTATTATTTCTAATTGGAAAAGTCATCAATTTTAATTTCTGGAAAATAAACACCCAAATGTGGTTTTTGTGTGTTCCCCCCCCCCAGATATTTTAACCACCAAAAGGAGGTTGTTACTGCCCAAAAGGCAGTTTTCAACAACAACAAAAACACCCCTAAATATGGCATATCTCTGTCTTCAACATATCTGAGAATTAGTCCAGAAGCTTGCACTCAAACTTCTGATTGGGGCTGAGGAAACTGTGGGACTGGGCCTCTGTTTAGACCTGTAGCAGAGTGGGAGGGTATAATAGCAGGGGCTCCAATGAATAGGTGGTGCCTCCAGCCCACTGCCTTCTTGTTTCCAGCAAGGTTATGGGCAGAAGATTTAGCCGAGGGCAGAAGATTTAGCCGAGAGGGTTAATGCCTCCGTTTGCCCGAAGATAACACCTGAAGATCTCAAGGTCGTGAGCTCGGGACTGCCGGAAGTCTCTGCGAGCAGCAGATCTTGGAAACTGCGGCTGATTAAAAGCTGAGTTTCAGCTGCCTCGTGGGAGGAGGAGTGTGCTGAAATCAGCTGCATCTCTGGTGGCAGCAGAGAAGCCTCATCAGCCAGCAGACGACAGACGGGTGGCTAAAGAAAGAAGGCTAAATCCAGGAAGAAAGATCTGTAGGAGTGGTGTTCTTGGAAGACAGAACATTCTGTAAATTGTAAAAACCTTCGGGTTTGTGAGAAGTCTGCCTATGTAAACCGTCTTGAGTTCAATCATTAGAGAAATCTAGTGATATTAAGAAAGGCGGTATATAAATAAATGTATTATTATTATTATTATTATTATGGGGGGAAATAGTAAGCAACTGAACCCAAGAGGAAAGTAGTAATGGATTCATTCAACATTGGTGGGATGGGAGAACCAAAAACATTGGAGGAAGCAAGCAGAGCACTTTGAATGTGTGCTGTTCTTACATATTACGATTGTATAGCTGTATAAGCCCCTTTGTGTCCCCTTTGGAGACAAAAGTGGGGTATAAAACAAGTAAATAAATACATAACTACAATTTCACAAGTGCTCATTAACGCAATCATATCCAAGCAGGCAGCCCAATCCTACCTATTTTCTCCCTCCCCATGATTCAGCTGCACTACCAGAGCATGTGTTACATCATTCAGTCTTGGAGGTCTTCTCTGGGTAAGAGAATATATATTCCCTTGCCAGGGACGTGGTGGTGCATCAGGTTAAACTGCTGCTGCTGGGCTTTGTGACCGGAAGGCTGGGAGTTTGAGACCACACGACGGAGTAAGCTCCCATTGCTTGTCCCAGCTCCTGTCAACCTAGCAGTTTGAAAGCACATAAAAATGCGAGTAGATAAACAGGGACCACTTCAGTGGGAAGGTAATGGTGTTCCGTGCGCTATGGCGTAGAGTCATGCCGGCCACATGACCATGAAAGCTCATCCTCGGACAAACGCCAACTCTACAGGCTTAGAAATGGAGATGAGCACCACCCCCTAGAGTCGGTCACGACTAGACCATTTGGTTGTGGGGAAACCTTTACCTTTTTTTATTCCCTTGCCTGGGGGGTAAGCCCTCCCTGCCCTGCTGGGACTATAGACCTACACCAGGGGTTTAGCTGGTGAATGTCCAAGTAGGTTCAGGAAGGCAGATCAGGGCTGGGAAGTGGGGTAGGAGATGACCCTACCCCATGGTGTAGGAAGTGGTGATGACATCTGGCCTAGGTGCCTTTAAAAGGGGGTTGGACAGATTTCTGGAGGAAAAGTCCATCGTGGGCTATAGGCCATGATGGGTGGTTATGTTATGGTTATGAAGGGATGGGTAACTCCTTATGTTAGAAGTTGGCTACTTCAGAATGCCAGGTGCAAGGGGGTGGCAACAGGACGCAGGCATCTTGTTGTCTCGTGTGCTCCCTGGGGCACCTGGTGGGCCGCTGTGAGATACAGGAAGCTGGACTAGATGGGCCTTTGGCCTGATCCAGGGGGGCTCTTCTTACGTTCTCATATGTTCTTATGTTTGCAATCTATCACAAACCGGAAGTGAGCTCCGACAACAAAACGGAGTTCACTGCAGCAAGCGGAGGGGACGTGCAGGGGGCTGCCAGACGCCAGGACCCTCTGGAAGGCTTCGTGCAGCCCTCAGGTAACTTGTCATGCCCCTGGGTCCCCACGGTGCTGCAATCGCTGTGGCTGTGTGGGGAAAAAACCCCAGCCCCCAGCCCCGCCCCTGCACACACTTACAGTGGCTTCAACATCCAAGTAGGTCTTTGAAGACCACAGCGCTGAGAAGATTACAACAGCATGACCACGCATGGGACTTTCAAATCATACCAATGTGGAGATTTTAATTCAACTTTCTATTTTGAGAAATTGGATCGTTTCCCCCATGGTATCTTGCCTTGTCATAGCTTTCTGTTAGCATGACTTCTGGCACATGGGATGAGTTGTATGAAATGCCACACTTTGGAATGCACTGTTCTCCTTCCTCTGTTCTGAAAATAAAAAATAGCAGCAACACTGGGAGAAACCATGGGACAACTGCTCTTTGGATTCCCCCAGATTCCTTCAGACCAGAGTTTGCAAGCAACCATTAGTGATTTATCTGAATTCTTCGGATGAGCGTAAGATTTCCAAACACACGCCAACGAAAGGTTAATGTATGCAGCACATAAAGGAAGGATCTGATGCCATCCAAACGATATTCTAATGACTATTGCAAAGAAGAATAAATCACAGCAAACATTATTTTCGTGTGTGAAATATAATTAAAATGATTAGTTAATGTGTAAACAAGCAAGTGACAGCTTGACAAAGTTACGACCCCAGGATGGATGGCAGAATATGCGCCTTTACTATCATTAGGATATGATAATTGATGCACTATTTATTCCCATTTCAAATTATGGTGTTGGAGAAGACTCTTGAGAGCCCCCTGGACTGCAAGGAGATCCAATCGATCAATCCTCCAGGAAGTCAAGCCTGATTGCTCCCTGGAAGGACAAATCCTGAAGCTGAAGCTCAAGTACTTTGGCCACCTCATGAGAAGAGAGGACTCTTTAGAAAAGACCCTCATGCTGGGAAAGATGGAAGGCAAAAGGAGAAGGGAGTGGCAGAGGATGAGATGGTTAGACAGTGTCACTGAAGCGATGAACATGAAATTGGGCGAACTCCGGAAGCTAGTGGAGGACAGGGAGGCCTGGCGTGCTGTGGTCCATGGGGTCACGAAGAGTCGGACACGACTTAGCGACTGAACAACAACAACAACAACAACATTTATTCCCAAGCTTCCATCATTCTACCATGACCAGGAAAAGGAACCAGCGGTGGACTATGTACATGAAAGGGTGGCGTTAAGAGGTGGGAGCAGCGTTCTTTTTCTTTGGCTCCCTTAGAACAGAGAAAAGAAAATATTTCCTTCCCCAGTGTGTAATCAAACTGTGGAACTCCATGCCACAAGGTGTGGTGATGGAACTTGGCCTAGATGCCTTTAATAGAGAATTGGAGTGATTTCTGGGGGGGGGGGGAGGTCCATCTACAGTATGTGCAACCTCTTGGTTTTAGAAGTAGGCTACCTTAGAATGCCAGGTGCAGGGGAGTGGCAGCGGGTTGCAGAAATCTTGTTGTCTCGCGTGTGCCCTGAGGCATCTGGTGGGGAACTGTGAGATGCAGGAAGCTGGACTAGATGGGCCTTTGGCTTGATCTAACAGGGCTCTTCTTATGTTCTTATGGGGACAAAATAGATTGGCTGAACTATTGTGGTTGAAAGGGGGCAAAACCTGAGTCTTAACCAGCGCAGGCAAAACCTGGAGCAGTTTAGTGCCCCCGAGTGTGCGGGGCATGGCCAATTCTGGGCCCCGTTAGTTGCTCCCATGCCCTGATTCCACTCCATCTTCTTCTCCCCTCAGCTTACCTGTCACAACCTGGTTTTTCTTCCCCCAAGAGGACATTTTCACCTCTTTCCACCTGAGCTTGGTTTTACTTTCCTCCCCAGCTGACCTGGGGCCTGGCTGGGAGGCAGGTTCTTGGCAGCTGGGCCACAGCAGCTCTTCCCCCCTCACCTTCCCTCCCTGCAGTTCTCCCAGATTGCTGCCTGGGAGCTATTTGCCGCTGGTGGGAGAAAGAGACTGTGCCCAGGCCCTTTTGCCTCCCTCTCAGGTCCAGCAGCCCAGAAGGATCCCAGAGAGAACTCTGATAATTGCCACAGAACTTGCAGCGAACGCAATGTGCATTTTTAAGTGGTAGAGTCACCATTGTCACCACCCTACTTACTCCTTCATGCCTGCATTGCGAAACTGTGTTTCTTAAACATGAGAGATTTGAAGGAGTTTGGATGAAAATGGGGCGTCTCTGGGGGGAAAAGCCTCTGGCCTTCAAAGCTGCGGCTGCCGATGTCTTCCCACTTCCCACCACTAGAGGGCTCTCGTGGACACCAGTCGAAAGCAACTTTATTGCTTGGAGTTCATTAAGCGTGTTAGGAGGCAGGATGGAAGCTTTATTGCATTCTGGAGCAGTTATCCAGCTAGTTATGGAATGGAAGACAGCTCTTTGGCATTTATCGGTGCCCTGCGACACCTAAATTATCATAAGGTCAGCGCATTTGCTGAACCTGCGCAGCACTTAAGAATATTTCATCTCATTTGTAGCCATTCAGACCAAGCCGTTTTGGTGGTGGTTTTTTTTTTTTTTTTAAACAAAACTAAAAGCTAAAAACAATGCAAGAGTCAAGTGAAGGTAAAATGATAATGCACCATTTAAAAAAATAAATAAAAAAAACCTCTTAAGAAAAGGCGAGCCTGGTTTAATAAGATGCTTTGCTGGTGTATCAGGATCTGACAGGAGATTACTCCAAGGAACCCGTTTGCTACGCGGCTCCCTGAAAAAGTCAATAGAAACCTGTCGACAAGACAGCGCCGTATCTGTAGGTAACAACGAGCAACGAGAGGAGCATAAGATTTGCAGTGACCCAACTTGCCTGCCGTTAAGGCTTTTTTAAACGGCTCTGAGCGAGGCTAGACAGCAGGATGATTAAAGCCCCACCGGGGGCTTATCTGCGTTACTGCCGGCCCCAGTGGAGCGGTGCCGATGTCAGTTCAACACAGGGGCATCTCCAGGGAAAAGACGAGATCAGGCCCAATCAAAGAGGTCTCAAGAATCCACAGAGCCCTGGACGTTTGCACAGGGGTCCCTGCCCTCAGTTCGTACCCTGGGAGAGGGCCGAGGGAAGTCCAGCCTCATCGTTGCTGCTGCAGCGCAAGGCACGGAGCACGTGTGGGGGGGGAGGAGAGGGGGGATCACGTTCCACTGAATGAAGGGACAACAGCTGTCAGGGCAAAGGAGGGGGGAAGCTGGAGATGGCAAGCTGGATTTTGTGTCTTCCCAAAGCGGTGTCAGCTGAGCCAAAACTCAGCCTGCCCAGGGACAGGAAGCTTTCCCAGAGACCGTAATTCACGCGACATCAAAGCACTGATTACCACAGCTTCGTAGCTATCTATTTCAGATTATTTATGGCACATTTACGCCGTTTTAATGGGATTCTCACGCAGCATTTCAGCTGCCAGCGTTCGCCGTTTGGGTGGCCACCCAGGAATCGCCACACAGCAGAGGTTCCGGCAAGCGATGGAAGGGCACCTGGGGCTGTCCCCTCTGGGAACAAAAACCTCAGTCAGCCCACTTGGGGGTAGGAGCATTTTAGAGTCCATCCCACTTCCTCTGTCAAGCCACTTCCGTTTCTCCAGGGCGAGGGGGAGAGAAAACGCCAAACGGCAATGATCTCCAGCTGAACTTTTCAACTTGTACAGCCTGACCGACTCAGTTGAATCTCCCTGTTTGTTCTTAGTCATCACCGCACAGCCGTTTTGGAGGGCACTCCCCATGGTGTGCCCAAATCGGTTTCTCTTGGCTTGTCTTTGAAACCATCTTTCAAGCCAGACCTGAAGTCTTGTGCGACAGGCTTCCACCTCTGCGGACTTCTTTATTTTCTGGCACACCTGCAGCATCAGGAGCAGGGTTGAAATTGCGAGTGGTGGCAGAAAGTGTCACATGATGTCCCCCAAATCCATCTGGACGCGGTGTTTGTGCCTGGTCAATATCACCCAGGGGGCAGAGTAATTTGGGAGACCTGGTTTCGAATCTAGTCTCTGTAGTGGGATCAAGAAGATGGATTGGGGGCAGGTCAACATTTTTCAGATTCAGGTACTCAGTGGACTGAGAATAATGACAGACAGTGGCCATGCTCAGGCAGTTGAATTCCCTTTCCCCAGCAGCCAACTTACCCTTTTCAGTCTCCACTTTTAAATTTACTATCAAAAATCAGAATTTTCTGCTGTGTTTTTCACCAGTCTTGAAGATTCCCATCTTCAGTAAAGGCAATGCAGTGTTTTTCGTCCTGTTATTTTTTTTTTTGCTGTTTCCTTTCTTCTTAATGATCAAATGTGTGTGTGTTTCTTAATGGATAGCTGTCCCATCATTTTTGCTGTAGCACCATCTACCATGGGAGGACGCTGGCACAGGGGGTGAGATTAATAATGAGGCATAGCCCTGTTCAATTACTTGTCTTCTGTGCCTGGACCACTTCCTCTGCACCCAATGTGACCATGGAGTCAGTTCACACTTGTCACTTCACCGCATGGAGTGCCTCGGGTGTATATGGGGCTGCCAGCAGGTGTGTGGGTATGTCTCATTCGTATGGCTCTCTCTCTCTCTCTCTCTCTCTCTCTCTCTCTCTCTCTCTCTCTGTGTGTGTGTGTGTGTGTGTGTGTGTGTGTGTGTGTGTGACCCATGTTGCGGCTGCATATCTGTTGAAACACTATAAAAAATTGTCAACAAAGAGACATTGCAATGATGGGAATTACGGAGGTCAGTCCTGTATACATAACCCCATTTGGAAGTCACTGTACTAGTATCAGCCCCACAGGACCCCCAAATGCTCCATGGTGCCCTGTGTGGGTGCCAGTGGCAAGTGTGAACCAGCCCAAAGCCATCAAGTGGGCCAGTGGGAGATGCATCTGTGATCTCAGCTCCAGTTGGGTCTTTTCCCCTCTGCTAAGATGACATGTTATTTATTAGGAAAGAGCAGCACCTAACTCACGTTGAATGCCGAAGATTTATTTCCCCCTTGCTATCAGTCTCCTCCAAGTCTAAGCTCTCATTACCATTATTCTCAT
Organism: Lerista edwardsae; assembly: GCA_029204185.1. NCBI lineage: Eukaryota > Metazoa > Chordata > Lepidosauria > Squamata > Scincidae > Lerista > Lerista edwardsae. Next base: position 5,533,322 of record JAJKFI010000018.1, on the reverse strand, counting down.
TGTGAAATCTAAGTCATTTTGTTTATGCTACAGGAAAAATATATAATCTCTTTAAGTGTACCGACAGTATCAACATAAAACAAATAATGCTGAACAAGAAAAGTGACAGAGAACAGGCAGAGGTTACAGAAGCTATTGTACTATCTGAGCCTGCTGTGAGTGGTACATTGAAGGCTGCTAAGCGGCTTCTGCTGTACCATGCTGAGGAGTGACATTTTTCCAGCAACTCTCCCGGGGCTCTTTAATAGTCTAATCATCTTTATGAGACTGTCACACAGAGGTGGCACCATCACGTTCGAGAGATGCAGGTCTCCAAAGCAATACTGGCTGGTGTGTCTGGAATCTGGAGGGGGCGCCATTTCTGGCTCCACACATGCACAGAAAACCATGTGTGTGTGTGTGTGTGTCCCCCACATCTCAGATCACTCCATGACAACTAAACTAAAACATGACAACACACAACTACAACAATGCCTTGGCCCAAACATCACACACACACACACACACACACACACACACACAGAGAGAGAGAGAGAGAGAGAGAGAGAGAGAGAGAGAGAGAGGCTGTTAGTCAGAGGCGGTCGGGGCCGGGAGTGCGCCCAATGGCAGGCGCTGAAACCGCGCCCCCACCCTGCCCCCGCGCATCATGCAGACACGCCTCCTTTACCCCGGAAACGCTCTATTTTCGGAGCGTAAGGGAGGCATGGGTGGGTGGGAGGGCAAGAAACCGCGCGGTCTCTCCCAGACCGCGCGCAATGGTGCCCCACCGCTGCTCGTGCCATGGCTCGTGCCATGGGGCGCTACAGGTAAGATCCGCGTCTGCTGTTAGTTATCCTGTATAAACTCACTTGAAGAGCTTAAGGGCTCAATCCTGAGCCCTCCAGCACGGGCAGTATGAGTGTACCCCCTGCACTGTTGCAAACATAAGCATTTGCTACCCGGGCTGAGCCAGCACTGCCAGTGCATGTCCGGGGTCACCCTGCAGAGCCAGTGCATGGTAAGTTTTACACTTGCTGGCGTGGCACGTTCTCCACGTGGGTGGGGAGGGTGGAACTGGGTGGGGGGACAAGTGGAGTGGGTGTGGACCTGCGGATACCTTCGCCACCGTATCCAGACCTCTGTGTCCAGCTGCGTGGCCTCACACAGAGGCCCTTGCCTCTGCACTGACAAAATTGATGGAAGGCTGGCACAGTTAGGCCAGCAAGGTTTGGCTGGTACAAGGGACACCATAAAGTATATTTGAACCACTCTTGGAGTCAGAGAGGCCGGCACAGAGATGTGCACGATCCTCCCTGATTCCGAGAGTGGTCCAAACGTGCTTTATGGTAGCCCTTGTGCGGGCCAAACTCTGCTGACCTAACTGTGCCAGCCTAACTCCAGATTACGACTGCGCTCTGTTTCAACCTAACGCGTTGTCTTTTTCACCTAGTAGAGTATGTTTCCTTAATGCGGCCACTTCCAGAACATCCAACTCTTTCCACATGTTGAGGGCAGCAGCTGGGGATACAAAAGTCCAGGAAAAAAGCAGAAAAATTCAGAATTTGTTATTATTCTATTATGATGCCTGATATAGAAACATGAACATTTGGGGGAAACTAAAAAGAAACTACATATATGCAATATTTTCCCTTTCCAAATCCTTGGTGCAATTATGTTAATTGCTCTACAGAGGAATTCATCTCTGAGCCTTTTCTCCAGAATGGTATATTCCTTCCTTCTGTTACTTTATAACAATCTTGAAGTCTATATACTGTTTTCAAAGCTAAATATTATCATTTTCTTTTTTTGTTTATCATAGTGTTGATGTTTGCTATTTTTAACATATACTTTCTTTTTTCCTTGTTGCCAACTGGCAAAAAAAAAATGTGCTTGGGTGATTTAAGATGCAACAGCGCCGTCTTAATACCAGGTATATTTAACATTTCTGTTTTAATAAAAGGTAAAGCAGCGGTTCCAACCTGGGGGTTGCGAGCTGATTTTCAGGGGCCAATGGAGACCCTGTTGACTACCATAAATGTGTTTATGCAACATTAAAAGTTTGTATTTTTGCAACATTTTTTTCAGGGAACCTCCCAACAGAAAAAATATGTTTTTGAAAAAAATTCAAAACATTTGCATGTACCTGAAAAAAAATCCTGTTGCATTTGGTAACCTGTGGGACATGTGCATGCTTTTTACAGGCTCAGTGGCCTCACTTCCTGCTTAATGCTATAACGTCTGGGATTTGGGGGGGGCAGAGGCGTCATCCTACCGGAACGGGGCGGTACCCCATTCCGGTAGTTCCGGGGAGAGCGGGAACAGAGCAGCAGCGCGCGGCAGACTCCACGCGCTGTTTTTGCCTGCCTGCCCACCCCTGCACCTGGATCGCTCAGTAAGAGAGCTCTTCCGGGTGCAGGGAGGCGTTGCCGGGTGCCGCAAGGGGGCAGGGAGCTACAGCTCACCCGTCCGTCCCCGCAGCGTTCCGGATCCTGGCGCCAGCAGCGTTCCGGTTGCTGGCGCCAGTGAATGACGTCACTGGGGGGGGGGGGCAAGAGGTGGTCATACCTAAAAAGTGGGTTTCAGTGTGGAAAAGTTTGGGAACCACTGGACTAAGGGAACCACAGTTTTTGACACGATGGCTTTCTCTTTACTAGGGGTAATTTAAGAGCAAACATTCAGAACGCAGACAACTCCCAAGAACATTTTTCCATTCATTCACTGTTTGTGTAGACCAAGCCTAATTTGTTAGCGGAGTCTGTTATGAAGGATTCTACATCAGTGCAGGATTTTGAGCCGGATGACCTTCAGATACTTCCTGACCCTCCGACTCAAACACATTATAAAGCAACTCCCACCCTGACAGCGTTGATCTCCTGTGATGCTCTTTGTCTCACCGCTTGTGAGTGAATAGCCTGAGAACACAAACTCAGAACTGTGCGTCCTTGATGGACAGCATCCGTTAATAGAGCCAGAAGATGCTGCTCAAGCACATTTCAGGGGATCGGCACAATGATGTCTTGGAAAAAAGAGCCACCTTACTTTCAATATGGAAAAGGGCTGGAAAATGCCAGGTCTTGAAATATGTTGTTCTTTGCATGCCTCCTGATAGTGGATCAAGACTTGGCAGGCAGGAAAAAAAAGGTTACAGAGACCTATTCCATGCCACTGATCATCAACCATCATTCTCAGGGCTCAAAGTCCTTCATGTACATTTGCTTCCATTGTCTTGATTTTGAACTGAATTCTCATTTGAGCAGTGACGTTCCTATAGGGGGGCAAAACACTAAGTGTTGCAGGAGCCTGAGCTTCCGTGTAATGTGACCACTCCCCCTCGCCTCCAGAGCCAGTCATGGCTTCAACTCCCCCCCCCCCCGCAAAAAAATGAACAGATCACATTTCAGAATTCCAAACTGATCTCATTTTTGTGCCTCCACGCTGATGTTGCCATGTGTATGCAGCTTATTGTAATGCCTCTGGAAAGGATCATTTCCAGCTACAGTTGTGCTGCAGAGCTGCTTTGAAATTCTGCCTCGTTCCCTCATTCAAAACTGACCACAGATTCCATTTTAGATCTAGAAGTGGAGCAGCAAGGACAGGGAACGCTTGTAAGAAGCAATCAAGAGGCTGGACCCAATGAGAAAGGATGCTAACCCACCAAAAGGCCGCTTAAGCTGGTCAAATTGGTCACGGCAATCAACAAGAGGAGCAGGGAGAGTAAAGAATTAACATTTTACAACTTCTGTGCGTGTGGCTACAAAGCAACTCAGTTTAGGAGCCTGATCTACTGAATGCTGGCTGCGCATCATCATGTCACATGAGGTCATGTGGCATTCTGAGTTGGATTAAAAACTTCTGAGGTTGCCTGTGTACTCACTTGATAATAATATATGCAGGCGTTACAAGCCAGATCCATTTAAGTTCCAAATCAGGTAATAAAGAAGTTTAGCAACAACACTAACCCTTAAAGCAGCCCTACAAGGAAGATCAGTCTTACCATTCACATACGGCACATGGGGATCTGCGATGGAGAGACTGTGGCTTGTGCAAGCTGCCTAGTAAGTTCATATTGCAGGGCTGGAAACTGAGTCAGAGCCTTTCTCAGTCACAATTCAGTTTCTTAACGATGTCACTACATTAGCTCTTAGAAACATATTTGTGCACGTTCTCTAACAAAACAAAAATCCTTTCAAAAAATATTGCTGACTGATTAGCATAGCAAAAGACACAAACAGAGAGAGACTGTAGGCTATTCTCTGACCCAAAGCAGAGAAATACTTGCTGCTTTCCAATGAGGTTGGTAGCCGTGTGATTCAGGGTTGTCCTTCTCCCAAAGGAAAGTGAAAAATAGGCCACTGCACATTTGTATGTTCATTAATTAGCAGGTATGCAAATGCAAAATGTCCCTTTCCTTGCCATTGCAGTTGGCCTGAAAAACGCCACCCCAGCCAGAAGATGAAGCATACTAACAAAAGTAATCCAATTGGTTTTAAGAAGGTGTTTCAACTTTTGGTGCTTTCCTTGCAGGGTTAGCCGTTGGTCATCAGATTGTTTCAGGGGTGAATCTAAAGAAGTACAGGGGGTTGCAATTGCACTGGGCAACAAGCTTTAGGGGGGCAATTAGCTGAGCTTGACACTAGTGGCCAAAATTGTGAAAACCTTGGTATGTATGAATAAAACATCACATTCTATTCCATTCAATGAGGAATTTAATGCAGAATGCAGTGAAACAAATTGGAATGTGATATCTTCATTCTATCAAAAGTCATGGCCAAGAAAGAAAAGAAAATGAAATACAAATGTGATGTCACTTCCTGTTGTGATGTCATTTCCAGGGCATCATTTTGCCCTCTGCACTGGGCTACACCTTCATTAACTATACCAGTAGATTGTTTATCGGCTTTAAGTCGTCACATTTAGCTTAAGGCAGCAATTCTATTCACACTTACTTGGCAGCAAGTCCTATTGAACTCAATGGGGCTTACTTCTGAGTAGACAACCATAGGATTTTGCTGCAAATGACATTTAAGCCCCAATCCTATCCTTTGCAGCAGCGCTGACAAAATGTCCATGCCACTTCTCATGGCATGATGTAAGTAAATGAAATTTTTATGCACCTGCATTTAGATATATATAACCTTTATTATATAATCTTTATTAATTTTAATATAAAGGTACAGTATAAGATGGGGATGTAGTGGCGCAGTGGGTAACACCACTGCTGCTGGGCTTTCCAACCGGAAGGTTGGGAGTTCAAGACTGCGTGATGGAGTGAGCTCCCGTTGCTTGTCCCAGCTCCTGCCAACCTAGCAGTTCGAAAGCACCTAAATGCAAGTAGGTAAATAGGGACCACTTCGGTGGGAAGGGAACGGCATTCCGTGCACTACGATGTAGAGTCATGCTGGCCACATGACCATGGAAGCTTGTCCTCAGACAAAACGCCAGCTCTACAGGCTTTGAAACGGAGATGAGCACCGCCCCTACAGTCGGTCACAACTAGACCATTCGGTCGTGGGGAAAGCTTTACCTTTACCTTACAGTATAGGATAATAATAAACATAGGGAAAAGGGAACACCAAGGATAGTGTTGAACACTAAGTTCAACTGGGCTCATGCTTAACGGGTGTGTTAAAGCTGGGCAAGGATAAACGATATTGGCAGCACCATTGCCATAGGTATCTGCTCTCTGCCCTCCTCCAACACACCTCTAGGGGGCTCCATTCTCCACCCTGATTTTCCCCCTTTCCGTCCTGATCCTTTCCCCACCCACAGCTCACCCCTCTGCCACATCCTCATTCCATCAGTGAAAGGTGCCCGTACGATTGGGCTGTTAGGAAGCATTTGCTACGTTCATGGAAGATGTTGATCAATGAGAATTAACTATAATGGCTATATGGACGTGCTATGTAGCAAGTGTCCCTTTGGATCCCAGATTTGGGGAGAAGCAACAGATCCTTGCTTCTGTTGGAAAGAAGGGGGATCCTTTCTGCCCTGCTTGTGAATTTCCCAGAGGCGCCTGGTTGACTCCCACTGGAAACTTTGATTTGGTCCAGCCAAGGCAATTCTTGTGTTTCTAAGGTTGTCCAGAAAGGAACCAAAGGCCAGTAAAACACACACCAGGGATTTGTTGTTATTTAAGAAGCAAAACAGATCCTCCTGACTTTTAAAGCCTATTGCATGATTTATTTGAGTGTGGGCGCGAGCACGCATTATGTATGTCTGGCTTCATGTTTGTGGAGCCATGCTGGCAGCGGCATTGTTCCTGCAAGGCCCAATTCTCCCCACAAGACACAATTAAGTCAACAGCAGTTAATCACATCCTGCAGGAATGGAATCTGCCATGTAGTTTTGCTTTTGTACATGAGAGAATAACCCAATCACCTTCACAGTTCATTTGTGGTGGCTCTTGTTTATTGTAGTCCTGGAGGCAAATTGTCCTCTCAATTATACCAGGACAAATGCAGAGCAAATCCACTGACTACTCCTTTCCTTTCCTCAAAGAAGGCACGTGCAGTGCTGATGTTTGTCACAGACTAAAGCAGGAGATGCTGTTCCTTTTCAAGCACCGCAGAACCTCAGAATTACAGTCACCTCAGGAACAGTTTGTTATAACTCTTAACATGTGTAATTTAGAGCGCAATCTTAGCCTGGGGTTAGGCTGGCACAGTTAGGCTAGCAAAGTTTGCCGGGCCCAAGGGACACAGTAAAGTAAAGTTAGAGTAAACACTCTAGGAGTTAGAGAGACCAGCACACAGACGTGTGCCATCCCTCTCACTCTGGTAGTGGCCCAAATGTGCCTTACAGGGGCCCTTGTGCCAGCCAAACTTTGCTGGCCTAACTATGCCGGCCTAACTCCAGGCTAGGATTGCACGCTTAGTCCATCTTGCACCACATTCAGGGAGCCCAGTCCTGAGCTGCCTGGCCTCTGCAGGTACAGCAGTAGCCAAATAGCGACCTCTGCATCCTGCGGCAGCCAGGCAACTGCTGGAGGCTCCTCAGAGGAAGGGGAGGTTCATCCCTTTCCCTTGGTAAGCCTGGACACTCACCACACATCTGCGTCGGCTATTTAGGCCATACGCACCAGTGGTCCCAAAGCACATGTTGGCAGTGCAGCTTTCACACAGCCTGTTTGGGGCTTATGATGGTGGATTGCAAGCCTGGATAAGACTGGGCTGTTGGTTGCATTGTGCAGGAACACGGCGTCTTTTTTTTTTTTTTTTTAGAATAAAAGTAACAATCCTTGCATTTTCAGATCTAGCAATACTTCTGAACCTCCCATAAACATGTGAAACAGTAGTACTTTGGAGAACTATTACTTTAAAGCAGTGGTGTCATCTAAATGATTTAAGAACAGGTATTCACTTTCGATTGGCACGTGTCGGGACCCGCCCACCGGAAGTGACGTCATAAGCCAGAAGTGGTGTCGTGGCAGGAAGTGACATGAAAAAAGCCCTTTTTGAGGCCTCAGACAATTTTAAACTGACCCAACAGTTGCAACAGTATTCCACAGCATCCCCAGAACATGTTAAGGAGGGCTGGCATCATGTTAAAGTCACCCAACAGTTCCAAAACCCCAGAGCAGCTCATTTTTCAGTGACAATGTTGTGGATTTGTGTTGGTTAGAGCAGAGTTGGGGGCTTGCGGACCCATTCT
>JAJKFI010000018.1:5496550-5509044 GCA_029204185.1 Lerista edwardsae | reverse complement strand
ATAATAATAATAATAATAATAATAATAATAATAATAATAATAATAATAATAATAATAATATAATCACCTAATAGATCACTGGGGATTATAAAATCACCTCTTGATTTTGGAAGACATTTCTTTGCATTTGTCATAGGCACATATAATATTGGGTTTGGTTTTGTTCCCCCCCCCCATTGGAAGTTGTTAGCTGGAGATAGTTCCTTGCATTCAACTAGGGTGTCTTAATAGAGGGCTGTCAAACTCATTTCATACAGCAGGCTGATATCTGCTGAGAGCCAGAAGTGATGTCATTAAGCAGGAAGTGCTGTCATTAAGCAGATCACGACCAGAAATAAGCACTTTCATTAGCTACAAATGTCAGAATACACAAATCTTGATACTATACACATTTTCAAGATATGGGAGAGACCAATTATCATGCGGGCAGCCCCTTCAGCAGTGACACCTCAGCACTGTTCATCAAAGTGTGCGAAGGCTGAATAAAGTGCTCCTGGGGGGGGCATCCAACCAGTTGGCCTTATGTTTGACACTTGGTCAATACATTTAGAGCACAACCCCATCCTGGGTAGGCAGGAACAAATTAGACCAGCAAAGCTTGGCAGGCACAAGGCACACAGTAAGTAAAGTATGTTTGGACCACTCTCAGAGTCAGGGAGGCCAGCACCTAGACGTGCACCATCCTCCCTGACTCTGAGAGTGGTCCAAACGCTCTTTACAGTGGCCCTTGTGTTGGCTAAACTGTGCCGGCCTAACTCCAGGTTAGGATTGTGCCCTCAGCTTCAGTTCACCTGTTCCAGGTCAAGTGAAGCACCATTCCTGGGATGGCCGGATAGGTTTGATCAGTATTTTCCATTAGTACACATGGAATACATTGAACAGATTTTGGAAATATTGTATGATCAACAAACATCTTGCATCATGGAACAATTCTGCCTCCACAACTTATGTCTGTCTTCTGCCGTGCACATGGTGATGTCTAACTTTTGTCCCTCAAGTTTGCCTTGATACAAATGTCTTCACATTATGGGGTGGGGGAGACAGAAATTGAGTGACTATATACTGTACCTGACTCTTTGGAAAGGGGATACAGAGTGTTCTTCAGTGTTCTTTAACTCTTTCCCTAAGCTAATATTTTAGGTAACATCATGCCCAAACTCCTTGTTCACTACTGTTGCGACTTCAACAAGCATCAGTACTAATATATCTTTAGGATACAATCCAACAGACATCTTTGGGAGCGCAATCCTAACCTGGGGTTAGGCCAGCACGGTTAAGCCAGCAAAGTCTGGCCTGCACAATTGACACCTTAAAGTATGTTTGGATCACTCTTGGAGTCAGAGAGGCCAGCACACAGACACGTGCCAACGTCCCTGACTCCAAGCGTGGTCCAAATGCACTGTACACTGTGCTGGCTCTTGTGCCAGCCAAACTTTGCTGGCCTAACTGTGCCGGTCTCACTCCAGGTTAGGATTGAGCTCTAAATGATTTCACACTTAAGCAATGAAATGGGACTTGGGAGTCGTTTGTGCATGCATTGCTATCAATAATATAGTAATCACATGTCAATCTATGTGTTTGTTTCACACATTCAACATTCAGTGGAATGTGTGAACCAAACAACTTCACTTAAAAATATTGTATTGTAACACCACCGCATTTCACAGTTTACATGAATTTGAATCTATATAAGTTCAAGTGATGAATAGGCATGCACAAACTAGACTTTGCTCACAATTCACTTACTTCCTTTTGATTTCCATAGAATTAACAATGCAATCCTATGCAGGTTTACTTAGAAGGAAGTCCCACAGTGTTCAACGGGGCGTACTCCCTGGTAAGTGTACATAGGATGGCACTGTAAATTATGACATTTGGCAGTGTGTGCCTTTCAGACACAGTTATTGCCTTTCAGACACAGTTAAGTGGTTAGTGCTTGTTCAACATGGCTCGGAGAGCAATGCCTCCAAGCAGGCTCTCCGAGCCGCGAATGGCTCTGAAGAGGAGGGGGGGCTGCTTTACACAGGCGCACAGGCTCCTGCAAAACTTGGTATTTTGCCTGCCCTATAGGAACACCTCTGACCAAAGGAGCAATTAGGATAGGAAGAATGTAATAAGCATGCTAATATAGCAACATCCTTAGACGTTTAACTCTGACCTACATGGACTGTGCCACTAAATAAGCATTTCCAACAGATTAATAATTTTTAATGGGGGAAAGAGGGTAGTAATGTGGGGCAGGTGGACAGAATTTCTAATAATCAGTCATCAGTGTATTAGCTCAGTGGTCTCCAAACTATGGCCCAGGAGCCAAATCCAGCCCACCACAAGATTTTATTTTTATAAAATTATTTTATAATTGCCTGCAGCAATTTATTTATTTTTTTACATTTTTTACTCTTTATACATCATTTCTCAGTTCAAACTTGGCATTGTTTCTTTTGTAAACGTTACACTTCTCTTTTGTTTTGAATCATATCATGCTGTTTCTAAAAAAAGATGCATGTAAAACTTATTCATCCGTTTCAATTTCTCTCATTCATTTCTCAATCTGATTTTTTTTCGGCCCACAAAACTGTGTAAAATAGACGACGTGGCCCTTGAGCTGAAATGTTGGGAGACCCCTGTGTCAGCTTATCTGGGGATAATGTGACCACACCTCTCTGTGGAGTGCAGAGCCCTGCTACTACAGTGGGGACAGACTTGTCCCTGCAGGGAGGCAGATTCCTCCTGTCCAAGTCAGAGGAAAGGGAAGCTCTGCCAACCTCAGGCACTTAAATGCACTCACAAATGGGGAGACTGCCCAGGGGTTCAATTCATATTACAGGTCTTAGCCAAAACTCTCTACTGATCAAGGACATGCGATTGTCTTGGACAAGGAATGCCAACAGAGCTCATATGTCTTTGTCTCCACTTTCACATCAAAACTCACTTGTATTTGTATTCATATTTGGATTCCTTTTTCCCCTAATTAATAGCATGCTAAGTGGAAGTTACAGAGCTGCCTGCCTTTGTTTCCCTCCAGGCATTTCTAACGCATTCTCTCCAAGTACCATGGGGACCGAGCGTGAGCCAAAAGCTTGGAGGAGCTTTTTGAACAGGGCTGTCTTTCAGAGCCAGCGAGGCAATGTAAATAGATCTGCTGAAGAAGAAAAAAAGAAGACATTCAGTCTTGCTGACCATGACATGAAAATAGAGAAGGGAGGAGCTTGTTTTCATGGTAGCGACTCTGGGCTCTTCTCTGCGGTGAATTTTGCACTGTTCATTCTTGCCGGAGCGCCGAATAACCTAGAAAACTGATGTTCCATGTCTCCTTCAAAAGTATCCATCATTTCTGGATTGCGCAGCGGGACTCACGACTGGGTGTCACGCCAACACACACAGGGCGCAATCCTAACCAGCTTTCCAGCACCGGGGTAAGGACAATGCAGCTCTGAGATTAAGGAACCAACATTCTCTTACCTTGAAGAGGCCTCTGTGACTACAACTCCCTTGCAGAGTGCAGCACATTCCCCATTGGCACTGCTATGTCAGTGCTGGAAAGTTGGTTAGGATTGCGCCCACCTTCAAATTGGATGTCATTGTACAGGAGCCTCCTCTGCCCCCAGATCTGGATTAAAAGGGAAACCCAAACATATCTATTGGCATTCCAGCTGATTCACCCTGTCCTTTCTCACCAGTCCTCATTCCTGTGCAAAGTGAAGGGAGGCAGGAGAAAAAGCCAACTCACAATTCCACAATGCAATGTGATTTTGCAAACATCACTGATTGTTTCAGTGGTTCATAATGCATTCGGCTCACCATAGGTTTTCAATTTCCCACCAACCAGTATTAAATAGAAAATCCATTTGGCTGGTTAAAAAAAAAGACATTTTCTTCAACGGCTCTTAACATCCCCCCCCCCGATACCCCATTTCATTCCACACAGTACTTTCCTTGACGGCTATGGCTGCGTCATAATGAAAAAAGATGTCTAAAATATTACCATAACCTCAGAGGCATGAGTAAAAGGCCCTTATTAGAATTCGGGACCTACAGCTGGAACCTTCAGCTCAGGGTGGGAGATAAAGTTTACTATTGTTAGCTCACCAGTGGCTCAGACTTCCTGGCAACTGAAATGAATTACTCACCTCCTTTATGCTGGGCTTCAGAAACAGTTCACTGTTTCGCAACAAAAAGGGCATTCAAGCAGGGAAAGATGGCCTCCCCAGGCTCTGAAAAGCTAGCTTTAAGACAGTGAATGGACACTGGAGCCTCCCAAGTGAATGACCACTGTGGGAAAGGGGAATTATGTCAGCCCAAATGCATTTCCAGCTATTTTGTCCCACTTTTCACTACCCCCCCATGTGTGTGTGTGTGTGCGCGTGCGTGTGTGCGTGTTCCCTTCCTGTTCTTTAAAGGCCATTAAAAAAAGTTTAGCTGGACGCAAATCAACACCAGTGGCTCATTTTCACATTATTGCCATAGCAACATGCATTTGTGGTGTGCGTGTACGCGCGCGCGCGCTTGCGCGCTTTTCTTTCTCTTTTACATTTTTTTAAAGGGAAAAGCCAAAGGAAAAGAAAGCCTGAAAGGAAAGCGTTTGGCACAGCTCCTTGGAACAGGAGCTGAGCTGAGAGGAGAGCATGAGGAAGGGAACTGGCAACAGGAACTGGGCTGGGGGAGAGGCAGGGTGTCTTTTGAAACACAAATGTGTAATCCTTTACACTCTTGAAAGGCTCTGCGCTTCTGAGGGCCCTCAGAAGAATCAGAAGAAAGCCTTTTTCTGAACAACAGAACTGTGGTTTGGAAAGCATCGTCAATCGCAATTTGGGAAACGCTTCTGAAGCCTGTTCTGCATTCGAATAATATTAACAAGGATCATGGTGATGAATACGTTATCGTTTGAATGCACATAAAGGCACATGCAGGTGGGAGTAGTCCTGCCCATCTCCCTGAAGACCGTGAAGACACTTGGAGGCACTTTATCATGTGAGGCATCTACACTCAGGTTTTGCCACATTTTCAATGCATCTGTAGTGTGTTAAGAAGTCTCTGTTCAATCCTAGCTGGACACTGCCTACCATGAAGTGAAAGAAGCATTCATAACATCCTCCTTACCTCCTGTAAGTGATACAATGGAGCTTTCAGATGTGACTGCCAGCCTTCCTACCCACCCAGCATAACCCACGTGTCTTCTTCCTGCCTTTTTACAAAACAGTCACTATTCATGCCGGTAAATATTAGCAGCTCTTACAAAGCCCATCCAGAGGCAAAATTGTAACATGGCAATATTATGCAAAGTGGATGGATCTCAAGGTTATTGAGTGTAAGCTGAGTGGGCATACGGACTTGCACTGCAATCCAATATGAATGCATTGGCTTGGATCCAAGAACCATTAGCAGAATGAATGTCGATGTGAGCGCTGTTCTGCACACTGCCATGCAAATGCTGGCAGAAGCCCTGGTAGAAGACTTCACACAGCAAGGTAGCCGATCCTCTGTCACACCAGGGGAAACACGATCCATTATCCAGGGTGCATTTGGACATGTGATGCGTGGTGGGGCGAAGGACAGAGACCTGTTACATTGATCTGACTACAGTACATAAGAACATAAGAAGAGCCATGCTGGATCAGGCCAAGGGCCCATCTAGTCCAGCTTCCTGAATCTCACAGCGGCCCACCCCAGGTGCCCCAGGGAGGCAGGAGACAACAAGATGCTTGCATCCTGTTGCCACTCCCTTACACCCGGTACCTGTAGCCCACCACCTTTGTAAGGAGGTTGCACAATCCATCATTGCCTATAGCCCACAATGGATCTTTCCTCCAGAAATCTGTCCAATCCCCTCTTAAAGACATCAAGACCAGATGCCATCACCACCTCCTGTGGCAAGGAGTTCCACAGATTAACTACCCGCTGGGTAAAAAAGTACTTCCTTTTATCTGTTTTAACTCTCCCAACCCTCAGTTTTAGCGGATGCCCCCTGGTTCTGGTGTTGTGAGAGAGGGAAAAGAACATCCCTCTATCAACTCTATCCCTTCCATGCATAATTTTGTATGTCTCAATCATGTCCCCCCTCAGGCGCCTTTTTTCTAGACTGAAGAGCCCCAAACGCTGCAGTCTTTCTTCATAAGGGAGGTGCCCCAGCCCCGTAATCATTTTTGTCGCTCTCTTCTGCACCTTTTCCAACTCCACTATGTCCTTTTTGAGATGCGGCGACCAGAACTGGACACAATATTCCAGGTGCGGCCTTACCATTGCTTTGTACAATGGCATGATAATATTGGCTGTTTTATTCTCAACCCCTTTTTTAATTACCCCGAGCATGGAATTGGCTTTCTTAATTGCTGCCGCACACTGGGTCGATACCTTCATGGAATTGTCCACCAGCACCCCAAGATCTCTCTCCTGAGCTGTCACAGACAGCTCAGAACCCATTAGCCTATAGGTGAAGCTTTGGTTTTTGGCCCCAATGTGCATCACTTTACATTTGTTTACGTTGAAACGCATCTGCCATTTGGCTGCCCATTCCCCCAACTTAGAGAGATCCTTCTGGAGCTCTTCACAATCCTCTCTGGTTTTCACCACCCGGAAAAGTTTTGTGTCATCTGCAAACTTGGCCACCTCGCTGCTTATCCCTGTCTCTAAGTCATTTATGAATAAGTTGAAAAGCACGGTATATATTCATGTATAAGTGAATCTCATGGATAGGTCGAGGGCAAGTTTTGAACAAATAAAATCATAGATTTTGCTATGACCTGTGGATAAGTCGAGGGTAAAACTTAGGAGGGTATGCAATTTTTTGAAAATAACTTGCCAATAACTGTTCTGAGGCAGCAACAGATAGTCAACCAAAAAACAGAGCCATTTCACCTTCTTCTGAGGCAGCACAGAAATGGAGCTATTCTCCAAACAAGAAGGAAGAGAGATGAAGGTGCTTATGTGAATTGTAGGTTTTGTGAGAATATAGTACAGCGTTTCCATAGAAGCAGCCCTCATAACTACTACTATTCCCATAAGCACCTTCACCTCTCTGCCTGTTTGGAGAAGGAAAATAGCTACAGGTTTTTTGCTTGCATAGCATCACACAGTGCCAATGCAATGTTCTTGTGTTGGCGCTATGTCACTAGCGCCGACACAGGAGTACCAAGCGGTATCCCCCCCCCGTTGGCACTAGAGCTCTTGGGCCAACGTTGCCAGTAGTGTTGACCTGAGAGTGCGGACAAAAAGCCTCCCTTGCACCAGCCGAACTCGGGGATGAGGGAGGGTGGGGGGGGCAGGTGGAACTGGGTGGGGATGGGCAGGCCAGTGGGCATGCCAACCTGTGGAGGGGATTGGGGTTGGGATTGCTGCACCCAAGGCCCCATTGGGAGGCTGTGCGGCCCCAATTCAGGCCACGCGGCTTCCTCAGTTCTATACCTGCTAAATAGCAGGCACAGATCCGAGGAACTGTACAGGGAGGCCGGAATCTCTTCTGTGGCAAGGGGACGAACGTGCCCACCGGCCTCGCCAATCCAGCTAAAGTTAAGACTGCAAAATACAAGAGCTGCCAATACTGCTGGGGGCGGCAGAAATACAGGGTGTGTGTCTGTATCTGGGGCAGCAAATCACATGACATCTTTACATCACTTCCAGTTTCTCCCCGAAGGAGGGGGTGCTCATGGCTTTGCCCCCCATTCCTTCTCCTGTGCAGGCTCCCCTTTGAAGAAGAGGGAATGGGGGCAGAAAGCCACCAGCACCACCTCTGTAACTAGTGTGGAGCCTTAAGTTCAGTCTAGGCTTCCCCTTGGCATAGCACCCGGGGTAGGTGCCCCTCAGGCTCCACCCTAGTTATGCTTCTGACAGTAACACCTGAACAGGAACTAGGCAAATGAGGAATGTCTCCTAATTGAGAATAATCTAAAGAGCTTAAAATGTTGGTTGAACATCAGCTGAAATTTGAAATACGTTGAAACAAAATCTAGTTAGTTTTCTCAGCTAAATAAAGCTAAACATTTATCTCTAGATATTATGCCACTAATAGACATAATTGGAAGCTGCTGGCTCTCAGCATGTGTCTAGCTGACAGACTTAAACTGCTTTAATAATCATTCCACCACCCCAAGGAATTCTGGAAACTGTAGTTCTTTGAGGGGAGGTTAAGTTTCTTTGAGGTCTCATCTTCCATACATTGGAAATCAAGAAAGGAAGAGAAAAGAGACCTACAGGATGTTTCAGTTGCCTTCCCAATCTAGGCTCGTAAATATTTGTGGATGGAAGATATCATCAACTATGTATGCTTGTGAGCACAGGTGGTGTTGCAATAGATTTGAAATAGAGAATCTCAGAATCCAAAAGAGCTTTGCAGCCCAATCCTATGGGCACTTTCTGCCGTCACAACAGATGACACACCAGAGTGTGCAGCCTGGCCACCAGCACAGGTGGTGAGCAGGTAGCTTTGCATGCCTGTGGATGACAGACACCTGCCAGCTCTCGTGGGTGGCTTCAGGGGTGGGAGGGTGGTGGGTTGGGTGGAATGGGGGAGGAGTGGGCAGAATGGAACAGCTGGAGAACAGATCAGGACCAAGCAAAGGGCTGGTTCAGTGGCAGCGGCATTCACTGAATTCTAACCTCCTTCCCAGCCTTGATCTCCCAATCCAGGTCCACATTTGCCAGCTATACAGTAGAGCTGGTGGAAGTCTGAGTGGACCCAGCAGCCTGGGATGGGTTTACTCAAGAGCCAGGAAACAAATGGCCTCCAGGCACTTCCAATGCCACTTTGGTGCTGCTGCATCACTGTATGGGGAGTTAGAATAGGGCTGTTGACGGCTTCCTAACCCAATGAATTTTCTTGGATTTTTTTTTTTAACAGTTTGTCCACCTGGTCTCATCACACATAACATATCTCTGTTTTAGTAGCAAATTGTTTGCAGCATGACGAGAGGAGGGAGAAAAACAAGTCCAAAATCTTGTGCTGAAAGAAAATATTTCATGATTTTTTAAAAAAATATCCTAACCCATACTTTTAGCTTTACATAAACAGGGATGATGGAGCCTTACACAGTTTATCATGATGTCAACATTTGTTACCTCCCTTCTCCTGAGGCTAAGTGGAAAAAACCTGGGAGAGGACCAGAACATTTATGTGTGCCTGTGGAGCTCAAGGGTATTCAGCTGAGCAGTGTGAGTCGTATGATGACATACCCTCTATCCAATCAGCTTCAAGGTACTCAGAGATGATGTCACAGAGCCAGCAGGGATTAGAAGCCGCTAGCTAGGCCAGCTGATTGGGAGGGGTGCAGCCTGACATGGTGCCTGATTCAGAGACAACCAGGGCAGAGTTGTGAGAGGGAGAAGCAGAGGGGGGAGAGAGAGAAACAGAAGCAGATGGGGAGAGCGAGGCAGGAAGGCAAGCTGAAGAGAGGAGGGCTCAGAGAACATGGGAGCAAGGATCAATGGAGCTTGATGCAAGAGGAGGTGAGGTGCCAAAAGTGGCTGGGGGACGAGGGAAGGCTAAGAACCAATGTCCAGAAGGGAATGAGGGAATGAAGCCTGGGAGAGTTGAAAGGACTGAAATCTTGGACAAGTGCAAAGGGGCCAGCAGACAGAGAATGAGGAAAAACACAGTGGTTGTGGAAGGGATGCCAACCCTGGATCCTGGACACTCTTGGAGGGGCAGAGAAGTAGCTGATTTCTCAGGTTCCCAAGCCCATTTTCACCACATGGAAAGGAGCCCTGGCTCCTGTCTCTCCCAAGCAAACCCTGAGCCAAAGAAGCTTAGTGTACTGTAGGATTGAAGCCCTAATGGGGTGTTGTGGCCAGTGGCCCAATAGGTCAAGGGAGCTGCCAGTCAAAAAAGTTTGGGAACTCCTGCCTTATGCTCACGTCCCCCTCTTCAGAGACCCTTAGAGCACAATCCTATACTATGCTGGCCTAGTAAGGCTGACATAGCAGGGCTGTATCCTAAACCCCATTAGGAGGCAGCAGCAGCACAGTGAAGGACATGGGGAGGTTTTCCCCTTGCACCTGCGTAAGCCCTGGTCACCCCTATGAGCCTGCTCGGATCTGCGCCTGCTGTTTTGCAGGCGCAGAGGAACGTGGACAGGAGCATACTGAATTGGGGCCGCCCTGGCCGGGGACGGGCATTAGGATATAGCATTACAGCCGTCCTGCGTCACAACCGCCATCTCTGCCCACTTCGCCGCCCAGTTATGCCCCCGGAATGCCTCTGGAACACCCTCATGGAGGCCCTGCACCGACTGAGCAATGCTGACGCTTGAATGGCACATGGCCAGAGCTGCCGACAGTCACAGCAGCGCCTGAGCACCGGCACTGCGGCTTGCGCCAATCCAGTGCCATAGCGCCAACGCGGATGCGCTTGACGGCACATTTGCGACAGCATTCGGCCGGTGCAAGAGCTTAGTGCCAGCACAAGGGGGTATAGATTGCGCTGCCCGAGTGAGCGAAGGCCTCTCCAAGTTAATACAAAAGGTTCTTCTTTGAATGAAGAATCAACTCCTAAAGAGGAATCAAGGCATGCTGGAGAAATGCAGAGAGGTTTGCCATATTAGAGAGGGTTTGGCGGAAGGGTCACAAGGCAGCAGAGGGAAAAATGCGCCCCAAAGAGAACACAGCAGAGAAAGTGAAATGCCACTCCTCCATTAGAGCAGAGAAGCCAGGCAGCCTTTTTTTTTCTTTTTGCAAAGCACACAAAATAGCTTACAAACACCCTGAACCCAGCTGGTAATTACTTTCAAGCATCTGACCTTCTCCACCACTGCAAACGTCTAACTGAGCCTTAGTCACACAACCAACCATTCATTATGTTACTCATGTTCG
The DNA here is from genome assembly GCA_029204185.1 of Lerista edwardsae. NCBI lineage: Eukaryota > Metazoa > Chordata > Lepidosauria > Squamata > Scincidae > Lerista > Lerista edwardsae. The sequence goes on along the minus strand of JAJKFI010000018.1, from coordinate 5,498,244 downwards.
AACAGCTTCCAGGGAAGATGACACAGCCCTGGCAAAAGGGATTTGCATAGTCCCAATGGAGTCCACGGGGCTTGTGCAACTCTTTATCATCCTTCATTGTGATCAGCATCCTTCTTGCAGCTCCCCTCCCTTAAATTTCTCATGGAATATAACTCATAAATTTCTCATGGAATATAATATATAATTTCTCATGGAATATGTCCCATGCAGATCTCATGTCCCAATAGACCCCCCCTCTCTCCCCCCCACATGAGAAGACATTTATTTGAACTAAGAAACAACAGTCATCTCTTTCTTTTATCAAAGCAAAAGAGACAACCAATGTTATACACATTAATTTTATGGGCACCCAAGTTCTAAATCTACTCACCGGTCCAAGAATATTTGCTACAACGATTCCTCTTTAGGCATATCTGTCCTGCTCAATGTTATGACACCTTGAATACACTTCCAACAGTTTCCTATCGAGCATGTACTGTATACTGGAACATAGTGACCAGAATATCTCTAGCACAATGGTTCCCAAACTGTGGGTCAGGGGGGTCGTGAATCACCTAGAGCAGCCATATTGAAAACTTGGGAAGATGGGATGCTGGGGAGGGCTGTGTGGTAGTTTTGCTTGTGTCAAGGTACTAAAATAGGCTGATTCACTTTGCTAATGGAAAATGGCTGAGAACTAATCCAACTGTTTGCTGCATTCTCAGGAAAACAGCAGGCTCTGGTGTCGCAATGACAGCACTTCCGGCCACAACATCACTTCCAGTGGGTCCCAGACAGATTATTATTCTAAAAAGTGGGTCCTGGTGTTAAAAGGTTTGAAAACCACTGATCTAGCATGTTGCAGAGACCATCTCCAGTCCCACCCCAAATGTCACACCTCTTCTCCACTCACTTTGGTTCCACATGGCATAGATGTATATATCGGTGCTATTGGGTTAATTTCCTTGTTCAGAAAAAAGTACATGGACGTAAGAACCTTGCTAGATTACACCCATCAATTCTAGTATCTAATTTCTCGCAGTGGCCAATGAGATGTCTCCGAGAAATCCAGAAGCAGGTTGCTCTCCAGCAATTGATATTCAATTGCCTCAGAATCTGAATAGATTCTATATAACCCTCAGGACTAGTAGCCATTGACAGATTTGTCTCCCATGAATCTGTCTAATCTAGTCTTCAAGCTTCTAAACTACTGGTTATTTGCCACTTTTTATGGCAGTAAGTTCCATAGCTTAATTATGCACTGTGTGAAAGCATGTTTATTTTGTCTTTCCTGAATCTCCTGGCAATCAATTTCATTGGACGACCTAGTACTATGAGAAAGGGAGAACAATTTCCTGCTAGGACTGTACCGCTTCAGGCCCAGGAGGGGGCAGGATTGGCAGATTTGGTGCATGCTTAATCCAAACCACCTTCCTGGACCTGATGCAAGGAGTAACATTAACTGTGCTAGTGACTGAGTTGCAGCCAAAAATCCCCTATGAAGTGTCTTATTGTAATGACATTTGAGGCAGGGAGGGGTTGATGGGTAAATATGCACAGGATCAGGTTGCCAAGGGATGTTGGGGGGGGGAGGGCTGGTATGGCCAGTGTGAGGTAGCCATGAAGACTAGAAAGAACCAAAATGTCAGCAGCTGAGAGAGAGAGAGAGAGAGAGAGAGAGAGAGAGAGAGAGAGAGAGAGAGAGAGAGAGAGAG
>JAJKFI010000018.1:5473883-5496540 GCA_029204185.1 Lerista edwardsae | reverse complement strand
GAGAGAGAGAGAGAGAGAGAGAGAGAGAGAGAGAGAGAGAGAGAGAGCATACAATGTATAATCAGAGGTAAGTTTGAGTTTTCCGAAGGTTGAGACTAATTTGATTCTTCTTTGTCCTGAATGAGCTTCCCCATCCTTAGTTACAATCCTGTAATAAGCCTCTATTCATTTCAGCAAAATCATCACCCGCGGGGTTCAATTTTATTGCCCTAGACAAATGCATCATCTTTATTCCAATTTGGCGAAAACATTACAGCCGTGTGTAATAGCCCAGATCCTGTAAAAAATGGAGCAGTCATTTAATTTAACAGAAAAGCTTTTCTCCATCTCGGTCTGATAGGAGGCATCAGCACTGCCCAGGTCTTTGTTAACTACAGCATATCATACAGTGGAAAGATTCAATAAATAATTTGCATCCTCTTTTATGGTAAAGGCTTCCAACATTATGCTTATATTGTCTAGAACAGTGATTCTTTACTTGGGTTCGATTGAACCCCAGGGGTTCGGTGAGTCAGTCTCAGGGGTTCAGCAGAGGTGTGTGTGTGTCCATTCCGTTCGCTGGCCTTGATATCTGTGCTGCAGGGAACTTGGTGCGCTCAGTAGTTGTTGGGATATTAAAGTAAGGCCTGGGAATTTGCAGGCCTGAATGATAAGGTTCTGCCCAGTAACAAGACCATGTGATCTCTGGGTAAATGTTGCAAGTTATTTAGCCAATCCCAGGAACACTGGTTGCTTGTCTGTTCAGCTCAGTGAGTGCATGTGTGTTTAGTCCAGTCCTGATCAGAGAGCTCTTCTGTTCTACTTTCTGTTTCTCTCTGAGTATTGCTGCTGCTGGATTTACAGATTTACTATGTTGAGCAAAATAGGAAAGTGGTCGGACAAATACGTATAATACGGATTCACGTGTATAATGGAATGTAATGGAAGTCAGCGTCCTCAATGCATGATTTGCAATGCCAAGTTTAGCAATTCTAGTCTAGCACCAGCAAAACTAAGGGAACACTTCTTAAAGCTGCATGGAGATGGGAAATACAAGAACACAACGCTTGCTGAATTCAAGATGAAGAGAGCCAGATTCGATGAAAGGGCCACTCTGCCTGTTCTCGGCTTTGTACCCATCGACAAATCGATCTTAACAGCATCATACGAAGTTCCGTACCTGATCATAAAGCAGGGAAAACCACACACTATTGGTGAAATACTCATAAAACCAGCTGTGTTGAAGATGGCGAATATCATGCTGGGAAAAGCTGCTGAAAATAAGTTGTCCCAAATTCCTTTTTCAAATGACACCATCAGCAGCAGAATAGATGACATGAGCAATGACATCTTGGCTCAAGTAGTTGCAGGTCTGATTTCAAGCCCAGCAAAATTCAGCCTCCAACTCGATGAGACCACCAATGTTTCCAGTCTAAGCCAGCTTGTTGTATTTGTGCGCTATGTGAAAGACGACATGATAAAGCAGGGGTCAGGGAACTTTTTTACCTTTTACCCCAAAATATATTTAGATACGCCGATGTTACCCCCTTGATTTGATTTTTAATACAGGTACTTACTAAAACTACCAGTGAAAGTTAGGTGTCCTCTCTCTGTCCTATCTCTCTCAATGGCGCAGCAACTAGTTGACTCTACTGAAGAAGTGGGCAGACATGGAGGCGGGGCCCGGGGCATCACGCAGGGAAGCGTGTTGTACACAAGGGCCTGATGCGCTGCACTGCATCAGGTCCTTGTACACTACAGTACTGTAACACACACAGCCGGGCATGCGTATAGAACAGTGATGGCGAACCTTTTGGGCTTGGTGTGTTAGAAATTTGGAAAATTCATAACTCAGCTCTGCTCGTGTGTCAACCCCCCCCCCCCTACACACACACACACGCTGCAGGGCTTGTCGCCCGAGTTTAAAGAGAGAGACGGAGGCGCAGACAGCGGGCGCGCGGAGGAACAAGTCTTTGCAGGGAATCGCTTGAATTCATATGCATGCCCGGCTGCCGTCCATTACCCCCAGGAATTTCATTTTTACCCCATTTGGGGTAATTTACCCCTGTTCCCTGACCACTGAGATAAAGGAAGATTTTTTTATTTTGTAAGCCTCTTACAACAACAACTAAGGCAGCCGACGTGAAAAAACTTGTGGATAACTTCTTCAGAGACAATGATCTTTCGTGGGATATGGTTTCTGCAATTTGTTCGGACGGAGCTCCAGCCATGCCGGGACAAAACTCTGGTTTGGGTGCGCTGGTGAAAGTCGCTGCACCACACATCATTGTTACGCACTGTGTTCTGCACAGGCATGCGTTGGCAACAAAAACCTTGCCTCCAAAACTGGCAGAAGTATTAAAAATTGTAGTGGAATGTGTGAACTATGTGCGAAGTAGTGCTCTGAAGCATGGCATCTTCAAAGAGCTGCGTAATGAAATGGGCTCTGAATTCGAGGTACTTCTGTACCATTCTAACATTCGGTGGTTATCCCGGGGAAAGGTGCTGAATCGTGTTTTTGCCATGCGTGTGGAATTAGCCCTGTTTTTGCAAGAGCACCAACACTGTCATGCAGATTGCTTCGAAAATTCTGAGTTCATTCTCATTTTGGTGTACATGGCCAATATCTTCGATGCTCTCAATCATCTCAATCAACAGATGCAGGTGGTCAACATCATCGAAGAGGAAGAAAACCTGAAGGCTTTTCAAAAAAAGCTACCGTTATGGAAACGACGAAGAGAGAATGATAACTTTGCAAACTTTCCCCTGCTGGGCGACTGTGTAAGTAAGATCGAAGATGAATTTTGAATCGGAGACATTTCTGTAACCGGGGAACTGAAGCAAGCAATTGCCATGCACTTAGATGAGCTCGCAAAGTGTCTCGATGGATACTTCCCTACCAGAGAGTCATATCCAGCATGGGTGAGACAGCCGTTCATGTTAAGTGTTGCGACAGCAGATGTCAATGATGAGTACCTTGACAAAATCATTGAACTTCTGCAGAACCAGGTTCAACAGCAACTCTTCAGAACAACAACGCTCCCAACGTTTTGGTGTCACCAAATCGTACCCTACTCTCTTATTGGAAGAAAGACCTTGAGATACTCATACTGTTTGTTACAACATATCTTTCTGAACAATCCTTTTTGAGGATGGTAGACATCAAAACGAAGAAAAGGAACAGACTTTGTTGTGAAAATGATATGAGAGTGGCACTTGCCAAGGTGAAACCGCGCATTTCTGAACTTGTCTCTAAAAGGCAACAGCAAAAGTCACATTGATTTGCAGTAAATATTCATTGAGTTATGTTTTTGTTTTTGTGTGACATTCATGTTTTGTGGGTTTTGTTCTTTGAACACAGTGATTTTATGTGCATCTGACGCATGGTTCATTTTGTGCACTAATGAAATATATATATCTATATTTTGAATTTGAAAAAAAAATTTTTTTATTTTTCCAACTATGAGAGGTTCGGTGAATGCACGTATGAAACTTGTGGGGTTCGGTACCTCCAAAAAGGTTAAGAACAACTGATCTAGAAGGAAGGTTGGAGGTATTCAGTGTACCGGTGTAAACCTTGCATCAGCCATCAGCATCAGTGCAATAGAGGAGTGTGTATGTGGTCCCAATACACATGGGACATTTTTCACCTGATAATAGTGTAACCTAGCCAACTCATGCCTAGGAAAGTGATTTTCAACCACATTGGTGTGTCGTGAACGGTCCACAGGTGTGCTGCAGGCATTTGGGGTTGGGAGTCATTTATTAGTAAGGCCAGTGGGGGATGTGAGCCCTCTGCCAGCAGTGTGGTATGCCTTGTCAATTACAAAAAAACACAAAAACACAAAACAAAACCCTATGGTGTGCTTTGATAATTTTAGCACCTTGTCAGTGTGCTGTGAGATGAAAATTGTTGGTCTAGGACAGTGATGGCAAACGTTTGGGGTGACACACCAGCAAACAGGCAGGGAGTTGGACTAGATGACCTCGTAAGTACTGTGCAACTCTATGATTCACCATCATAGACAAACTGAGTTTGTTGTACTCATTTTTCATTTTTGTAATTATTTAATGTTTCTTTATATAATATATAGCACCACAAATGATTGGACTGTATTTTGGTTTAAATAAATGAATATAAAGAATAGGTTCGCTTTTGTTTGGGAGGAGAGATTGACACACCATCTAAGTCAAATTAAGCATTTCTCAAAGTTTTAACACACCAAGCCCAAAAGGTTTGCCATCACTGGTCTAGGATAATAAGATGTGGATACAGCAACCATATACTAGTTAACTAATTGTGTATCTTTATGTGTATTTTTCATACACACACACACATCTATGGAAACTAATGATCTTAGTAAAACAATTAGTCAAATTTAATACAGACTGGCTGACTTTTTCCCTTCCATGTGGAGCAAATCAGGTAATAACGGATACAATCTAGTTGCATTACTGCTCTCTAGAAACGCTCCGAAACCTATGAAAGCATATCCTATTGTATATGGAGCTTCTTTCCCTGCTAACCAATTCCGGATTAAAATTCACAAAGTTTAACCACTGCACCTATTTTGAGGCTGAAACCCTTGCAAAGCTTGTGTTTTTCTACTTCTATTTGGCACAAAATTGGCACCGTCAATGTTGGGTATTAATTGTTCCTTAATAAGATACAATCATAAAACATGCAATTTAGTGCTTCGTTTCTTCCAATTTTCATACAGGAATCAAACTGTGCTAAACTAAAGCTTTAATCCTCTTGGTTCTGCCTGTAACAAGCACTATAGTCTGTGAAGGGTTACCGACCCATAACAAATAAATTAATAAGCTTCAGTAATTATATCTGGGTCATTTTATTTTAAACCGTGAAATCAAAAGCTCTTTTCATATTAGCGCATTAGTGCAGGAATTGCTGTAACTGGCCATCGGTGCTCCCTCGATACACCATCTGTGAATATAGTGTACTGGTGCATGTTGTCGGGAGAAGCTTTTGCATTCTTTAAAAATGTTCAGGAATGTGTTCTATTATTGTTAAGGGTGGACACAGGCAGTACACATTTGTCTCTTCTCCCCATACTTCTAGTATCAATTCTTTCTGCATGACCTTACTGTGACATTTTGCTGCTCAAACCAATTTTGACTTACTGTTTCATTCCTTTGGGACTTCCCTGCTCTTAATATCTGAAGGCTGGAAGCCTGAGAAAGAGCTCAGTGGTAACTGGTCAGGTTTTTGTGATAGGTAGGAATAGGTGATACGTAGGAGGGTGTAAGAAGAGACAAACCTTGCTGAAAGGAAAGTGATGACAAAAGAAGCCTCCATTACCAGTGGAAGATGCAAGGCTGTGGGGGTGGCAGCACCATGCCGGTGTGTACCTGCTGGCTGGATAGGAGCATCCCATCTGTGTGCAAAGATGCTGCCATCAACAGCCTACCCTGGACCAGCTATATCTGCATCATGCTGGATCTCACCCCCTTCACTACGGGGAAACAAGGGGTTGTAGCTCAATGGCAGACCACCTCCTTTATATGAAGAAGGTCCCAGGTTCAACATCTGGTATCTCCAAATAAGGCCCAGAAAAATTCCCCTGCTGCAGTTGAACCAGTTGGACAAATTATTTCATTCAATAGACGGCATCTGCTGATATTCACTATTCCTGATGTCTGATGTTCACTATGCCTGATTAGACTTGCCAGGTTTTCAAAATGACAATAAGGGGCTCAGCAAATAAATAAATAAATAAATAAATAAATAAATAAATAAATAAAATGACATAGTATCGGGATATCGCTTTCTAGTGATCGGGACACTGCTTTCTAATATTTAATGCCCGACCCCTACTTTCAGCGCACTGTGTCACCTTTCTGAGAGCTCTCTCCATCTTTAGATGGATTGAAGCTACAATCTTTAGATGGATTGAAGCTACAATCCTACACAGACTTTCTTGGGAGTAAGCCCTACGGAACACAGTGGGCCTGACTTCTGAGTAGACATGCCTAGAACTATGCTGTGGATCTGTCACATTGGCTTCCAGTGCCTGGTCTTTAAATCATCTATCTGTGTTAGAGCGCAATCCTAACCTGGAGTTAGGCTTGTGCTGGCCTAACACCAGGTTAGGATTACACCCTCAATCAGGGAAAGTAGAAGTGGAAACATTTAATTAATGATAAGATCTCTTTTGTCAGTTGCTCGTTTTAACACACACGCACACACACACACACACACACACACACACACACACACACACACACTTACTTTTCACAGTTTCAAAAGAACAACCTTGAATCAAGACTGAGAATGGGTCAATCCTCAGCAACAGCAACGTTGATGTGATTCTGACAGATCACCTGCTTGTAGCTGGTTTGAGCCTCCATGGAGAACGAGCACACTGTGCACACGAAGCGGGTCAACACTTTTGTAAGCAGACCCTTAGTAGGAACAAAGCTCCCGCCCTGGAAAATAGCCAGGGTGGAGCGAAGAATAGGTGTTGAAAGAGTTGCAGGGGGGGTGTTTGTAGTTGGTATGTCCCAGGATGGCTCAAAGGAAGGGGGAGGGGGGAGAGGGGTTGCATGAGCAGCAAGTGCTCTGGTGGCTCCTGTCAGTTGGCCTGAGTGCCAGTGGCCGGGGGAGCACTGCCTGCGCCTGTCTGTCCACGCACTCGCCTTCTTACCAAGGACCAATCTCCCCCTCCCACCCCCAAAATGAACCAAGCCTCCAACTAAGCAAAAGGCTGGTTGTAGAAAGAATGTGAATGATAGGCTGGGGGCGGGACCTTGCATTGCTGGAGCCAATGGAGTGGTAGGAAGGACAAGGAGGGCGTGGGAGAGTTTGAGGCTAGCCAATAGAGACAAGTAAAAGTTTGCTCACAAGAGAATGGCTGCGACTGCTGCCACTTAACTCTTGTCCACAGGGGCGTTTCTTGGGTGTGGCAGGGGGTGGCACGAGCCATGGGCGCCATCTTGCGGGGGGGCGCCATTCGCATGGCGCCCGCCCCCCCAGAATGGTGCCCACGGCCCGCCCGCTCCCGCCCAGACCCTCGCCGCATTCTCCTCACTCCGGCTGGCCTTAAAGAGCCAGCAGCCGGAGCGAGGAGAACACGTCGCCACCCAGCGCCCCTCCCGCTTCTCAAGGGGGGGCGGGGCGCTGGGCGGCGCCGCGCTCTGTTCGCGCCAGCCGGCTAATCCCGGCAGGCACGAACGGAAAGAACGCGGCGCCCCTGCCTGTCCATGTTCTGTGCTGCTGGGGGGATGAACAGCCAGAGTGGAGCGCTTTCTCCTGCCCATCTTTTGAACGCTACAAAGGTTCCGAAAGTATTCTCTTTTATCTGTTCTAACTTTACTTTCCCAATATTCAATTTTAGTGGACTCTTCCAACACACAACCAATTCTTCTAACACTCAATTTTCCCTCTCTCACAATACCAAAACCAGGGGATAGCCACTAAATTTAGCGTTGGGAGAATTAGAACAGATAAAAGAAAATACTTTTTACCTAGCATGTAATTAATCTGTGGAACTCCGTGCCACAGTATGTGGCCTGGGTTCCTTTAAAGGAGATTTGGACAAATTTCTGTAGGAAAAGTTCATCGCAGACTATGGGCCAAGATGGTTGGTGCAGCCTCCCTATTTTAAGGGTGCAATCCTCAGATGGACGCAGCATAGTGCAGTAGGATGTCTGTGTGCTGGCCTCTCTGACTCCGAGAGTGGTTCAAACATACTTGACGGTGTCCCTTGTGCAGGCCAAACTTTGCGGGCCTAACTGTGCCGGCCTAACTCCAGGTTAGGATTGCGCCCTCACACCTTCTCCATACCTCAGTTCCCAGGCCTGAGGAGTGGTATGGGGGTAGGGAAATACCCAGGACCCAGGCTTCCAGGGGGGCTGGGCCATGACAAAATAAAAGATAACAAAGATAACAACAAAAAATAGCTGCATGCCCAATGCCAGCTCTCAGCATCTCTGAACACCTTGTCTCTCTTCTCTCCCTTTATATCTCTCAGTCCAGCTCTGTTCTCATCCTAAACACTTCCTTTTCTATCCATCCTTTCCTCCTTTTTGAAGCTCTCACCCAGTCCCTTTCGCACCAGACACAGAGTGCATCACCAGCCTGTTTGCTGCCAAATGATGACCTCATCATCAGGCAAAATACCCAGAATCCCTGTCCCACTTCTTGGCAGACCACATGTCTCATCAGCCTTATATTCCTGTGATAAATGGCCAGTCACCCATCATTTCCTCATTTTCTTAAAAAAATCAAGGGCACATTCCTAACCTGGAGTTGCTTGTGCTGGCCCAGGAGTGTTGCAAATGAACCGTATGTGCACTGGCCTCCCTGACTCTGAGAGTGTTGCAGCACTCCTGGACCAGCACAAATGAGTGGTGCTGGCCTAACTCCAGGTTAGGATTGCGACCTAAAGAAGACACAGTCTAGCTAAGAACGAAGCATTACGTTAAACATGTTGTTGACCTTGATATGGTTAAATAACTACACTGTAGCTGTGGGAGGGGGAAAGAATCTGGATCAGGATTACAGTGTGGGGAAACTTGAACATGTTGGCCCTACCATGCCTGGATTTAATCAGGTCCCCCTCAATTCTACCTCACAGCTGCTATATGCCACAGGACAGGAGGAATGCTCCCACTGACAGAAAGAACCAGCGTTGGCATATGCCCGGTGGTGGGCCATGTGAGTTGCACAAAATGAAGTGCTTTACTTTAACGTGGCGTAACCAGCTTCTTTTTGGAAAGATGGGTGAGAAAAGAACCTTTTGACAACACACCTCTTATCAGATCCAAGTTCTTCTCACAGGGGGCAATCCTAACCAACTGTACACTGCCAGGATAAGGGCAATGCTGCTCTTAAGTGAGGGAACAAACGTTCCCTAATCTTGAGGAGGCCTCCGTGACTGGCCCCCAACTGCCGGAGGCAGCACAAGCCTCATTGGCACAGCTATGTCAATGTTGGAAAGCTGGTTAGGATTGCACCCACTTGAAAACAGCTGTTTCCACATTATTTGCTTCCCCTGCAGAATGCTGCCCTTCATAGACAGCAAGCCAGGCATGACCACTTCTACACATTTGATTTGTGCTTCTAATTTCTTATCTCCCAATATTTTTGTTACGGACTTCATAACGGAATTAGAAGAAGCTATTGCAATGCCGTTATTAGTTTAATTTAAATCTCAGTAACAATTTTGGGGTCATGAGAGATTCTGAGAGGAAATCCAAACCAGACAAAGAAACTGCTATCCATATTAATAACAGAACACCAGGAAACACTGGATTTGATGTGACAAATTCTCCCCCCCCCCCCGCGTTCAGATTATTAAGTCATTTATGTTGCCCGAAAGACATACAAACATTAGGTACAGCCTTTCAAGCCAACTTGTGAGGCCACGACAAGAAGACATTGAGGCATTTTTAGTTGGTGGTAAGTTCATTCTAATTCCCTTGCCTGGTTTTGTCAGTCTTCTGAATGATGTTTGAACGCACGGAGTGGCTCACTGGAAACCAATCCCTGGGCAAATTCAGTCTTCAGGGGACAGTTTGAAGGCACAGATAAGCAGTTGGGCCCTAGTGTGTTTGTGGCTCAAGTGGGAAAGTGCTAGGCAAATACGGAGCAGCTTGTCATATGACTTGTCTTTGCTATAAGACACAGGAAGGTGTCAGCCTTCCACGGGACAAAGGGACACCCTGCGGAATGCAGAGCACTGACTGAAATATCATCTAGCACTCTGGAACAGTGCCAGTATACCAAGGAGGCAAGGTCGCCTTAATCTCCAGGCCTTTTTTGGTCCTGCTGCACTTGGAGAGACTTGTTCCGACTTAAAGAGCATATCAGGTTCAACGAAAGTAGCCTTGACGATAGACATTTGAAAGCCATCCAATCCAAGCTCTCGTCAAACCAGTTCTTCCTTGAATAACAACACAACATCACTAACAATGCATCTCTTTTTTAAAAAAAATGAGTTTGCTTTTCATATTTGGCATTGGAAGGGGACCCTTGCCACAGGAGAACTCAAGAGAGTGCCCTTGGATGGAATATAGGCAATCAGTGGGACATGAGCCTTACAGCGCAATCCTAGCGTGCCCCTTGCTACGTCATAGCACCCCTGCGTCGGCACTCCATCTCTGAAGCCGACGGTACTCGCAGCGTCGGCTTCAGAGCGCCGACGGAGAGCCTCCCTTGTGCCAACCGAAAATGGTTGGCGCAAGGGATACTCTGTCCTGTATCGGGACGGGGATTGGTGGGAGGGGGGAGGACTTGGACGGGCTTGGGAGGTGGCCGTATGGCCACTTCCTAAGCCCATCAGTGAGGCCCCGATTTGGGCTATGCGGTCTCCTCAGATCTGCACTCGCTCTTTAGTGGGCACAGATCTGAGGAGCACATAGGGGAGGCTGGAGCCTCCCCTATGGTAAGGGAGCGCATGCTCCCTTGCCATGGGGAGGCTCCAGCCTCTCCTAAACAGCGTTGGATATGGCGCTGGCCCATCGGCCTTGCCAGTCCGGCGCTATTTAGGATTGCGCCCCTAATGGGTCTAACTTTTCTACAGAATAATTACCTGCAAGATGCCTCAGAAAACTATATTGGGACTTAAGACGCAATCCTAACCTGGAGTTAGGCTGGCAGAAATCCCTTGTGTAAGGAGAATAGCAAATGCACTGTGAAGCACATTTGCACCACTCTCAGAGTCAGGGGGGATGGCACACAAACGTGCACCATCCTTCCTGACTCTGAGGGTTCAATCCTAACCAACTTTCCAGCACTGGAGTAAGGGCAATGGAATGAACATTCTCATAACTTCAGGAGGCCTCCATGGTTACTACTCCACTGCAGAATGCAGAATATGCCCCATTGCCACAGCTATGTCAGAAAGGCAAGTGGCTGCATGAAATCTTCCTATATACTGCTTTGAATCTCAGCCTACTTTAGTAGGTCAGCATATGTGATAAACATCAGTTCAGTTCCAAAAATGCAATTTTAAAGAAGGCAAAAGGATAATATAGCAGACAGGTTTTGTGGGGTGTTTTTTTTTTTTAATTCGTAGTATTTTTTTCTGAAAGGGCAAGAGTGGTCACCAGCCTTATTGAGATCTAGTTCCATGAAGATTCCACTATTTGCAGATTGAAACTGCCCACTTATACAGGTTGAAAAAACATAAAATCCTTATCATTACCTAAATCCACCCCAAACCAAAATAAACCTGCCTATAAGTGTTTTGTGTGCATTAATTAGAAATGGAGGCCAAAAAGGAAAAAAAATGCTACAAGAAGGAGCTCAACATATAAATATGCTTCTGGCTCAAAATCTAATTTAAACACTCTCAACCATGGAGAGAACTTGAAATTAAAAAATGCTGTTGGTGGTGGAAGACGGAACTATCTTTGCTTGGTTTTAATTGGAGCCATTCACAAGGATGGCAGTGGGTCTTCATTAATGGCTGTGTAAACTTCATTTGTACTGCAAAATCAGACAAAATCTAAGACGACAATAAACGATTTGTGTTTACAATGAATGAGAAAAAACCCATGTGCCTATACAGCCATTCTAGCTATGAAAAATAATCCAACTGTGGAGCATGGAAATTGTGGGTTTTAGACTTAGAACCCAATCCTATGCATGTGTACTCAGAAGTTCTATTGTAGTCAATGGTGCTTACTCTCAGATAAGTGTGGATAGGATTGTAGCCTTATGTACTTATCTTGAATATGAAGCAATTATTTTTTTAAAGTAATGACAAGAGCAAAGTATGCTTTTGTGTCTTGTTCATGGACTTCTCAGAGGTGGTTGATGGGCTACAGGAGAAAATAGAATTCTTGACTAAATGGACCCTTGGCCTGATCTAGCAGGGCTCTTCTTAAAGTCAGAGTTCATTTTTAAAAAGGGCATGACATCTTTTAAAAATATATGCAGTATCCCATGCATAATAAAAACTTTTTAAACTACCTCTATCTTACCTCTTCCACCCAAATACGGCACTCAGAGTAGCTTACAGTATCTGAGGTATACAACAGAAGCACAATAAAGAACTAATAAATGCATGTACATGAACTACAGTTCTATGGCTTTGATCTTTCTTACTTCCATGACAAATGAGGCTGGACAGCTGGTACTCCAGGGTGATCGAACCCCTTGTCACTTAGAAGATATTTGATCCTATCTGTGGCATTGCTTAGTTTTTTTCTCTTCAAACACACCAGTCCCTCTTGTTCAATATTAAAGGAATTTTGAGGAAAGCCAAAAAAGTTGTACTATGTTTAACAAGATTTTGTGAGGTGTTTCTTTTTCTTTTCACACACCCCTCAATTTATACAATCTGATTAGGGTGCGTATGTCACCATTCTTTGCCACCACTACACAAAAACAAAATGGCCCCCCATTTTGAAACTCTCCAAATTAACAGCCTAATCATCATTAGCACAAGCACTGGTGGAACTTGTGTTCTGCTAGCGCAGGCTGCCACAAAGCAGCTGTAAAGTGCACTGTGGCCTGTGGGAAGGCCGGAGTGTACCAGTGTGCGCCAGCAGACATTGTGAGGCCTGCCAAAGCAGGTAAGTCAAGTGCAGGAGGCAAAATGGGCCGGGAAGGGGTGGAATGGGGAAGCAATAGGGTGGGGATGGGTGGATCGGGCAGAATCCAAACCTCTTTTCAGGCCTGATTTGCCTGGTGATATTGCTGATGCAGGCCTGAGTTGCTCATAGCGATTGACGGGGCTTACTCCAGGGCAAGGGGACAAATGCCCGAGGAGCTGGAAAATCCCCTGTGGGACGCTGCAGATGCACAAGCACAGCTGCATCACCACACAAGGATTTAGGTCAGATTAGGCTGCCCATCTTTTTCTGTCCTTACATTGTTTTGTCTTGACTAACTATTAGTAGTTATTAATTTAGAGTTTGGGATTGGGAAGAAGGGTCAAAAAATGAAATAGAAAAGATAGTTACTGGTCAAGTAGCCCTGGAATATAGCTGTGAATTGCAATCAATGAGGATTTTCTATTAATCTTTGAAGGTGTTGGGGGAGGAATTAAGCGCCACCAACCATAACTGCAGTAATCTGGGTCAGAAGGGATGAGAAGTGAAATAAAGAAGCTTAGTCAGAGGTGGGTGGATTGTTCTACATAGGTAAAGGTTTCCCAATGACCGAATGGTCTAGTTGTGACCGACTGTAGGGGGCGGTGCTCATCTCCTTTTCAAAGCCTGTAGAGCTGGCGTTTTTGTCTGAGGACAAGCTTCCGTGGTCATGTGGCCGGCATGACTATACGCCGTAGTGCACGGAACACCGTTACCTTCCCACCAAAGTGGTCCGTATTTATCTACTTGCATTTAGTTGCTTTCGAACTGCTAGGTTTGCAGGAGCTGGGGCAAGCAACGGGAGCTCACTCCGTCACGCAGTCTTGAACACGCAGTCTGTGTCCTGGAATGCTTCAAATTTCATTGTACGTTATATATAATGACAATAAAGTAATCTAATCTAATTACCCTGCAAAGAGTTGAGACCTTGGAGTTTTCAAGATACTGGCAAATTGCCCTGCAAAAGAGCTGATTAGCTATATTGCAAACTGTAGGAGCTGAGCTCTTTGCAAAGCAATTATTTTATTATTCTATTGAAAGAATTTCTACCCTGCCTTTCTGCCACACAGTGGGGCACCCAAGGCAGCTTTCAGCAATAAAAACAAAACAAGGTGAAATATTTGAAACAATACTAAAACATTAAAACAAAAGCAATTAAGGGTGCAATCCTAATCTGGAGTTAGGCTGGCACAAGTCCTTTGTGCTGGCCCAGGAGTGTCACAAATGCACCGTAAAGCACATGTGGACCACTCTGAGGGAGGATGGCGCATGCCTGGGTGCCGGCCTCCCTGACTCCGACAGCCCATAGATGAAGGCTATTGTCATCTCTGCAGGGCAGCAAATGTGGGAGTGGAAGTGGAGGAGATCACTTGCGTATCTTTGCTGACATGCCCTGGGTAGCATTGACCGCCGTGTTTGGGGTCGGGAAGGAATTTTCCTCCAGGGCAGATTGGCAGATTGGAGGTTTTTTGCCTTCCTCTGGGCATCAAGCAAGCGTCACTTGTTAGTAGACATTTCATTAAAAATATTTTCCACCAGCTACTAATAAAGAAGCTTAAAATGGTTAATATACAAAGAAAAATATATTGCTATAACAATTTCTTTTGTCTCCTTTGACTTTTTTCGTTGGTGTGTTGAGTACAAACTCTGGAATTGTTTACAGTACAGACCTGAAGTGATTGTAACTTCCATTTCTTCTTGGCAGGGAACTGTAGCCTGATCAGGAGGACTTGGGGTCTTTTCCCCAGAATTCTCAGTACCTTCACCAAACTATAATTCCCAGGACTGGATTTTTGGCCCACAGGCCTTTTCAAACCAATCACTGGTTCAACACAAATCAGTTCATTTTGACTACTTTTCTGGCAGGTTGAAGGGGAATGCGAAACACAACTATGAAAGCAACTAAGTTACAACAAAAAGTCAGTTTATGAGGTAATGCACATGGAGATTAACACGTTGCTTCAGGAAGATGGACATGTACCATGTTACAGGCAAATATTCCCAAGTGTGGTGCTACGTCCTTCATTCCCAAACCAAGAATATCTTTGGTCTCCCTTCCTGCCCCACTGGCCTTTTCAAACCAAACACTGGTCTAACGTGAATTAATTCGTTTTGACTACTTTTTGGACAGGTTGAATTAGAAACTCAACTATAAAAGCATCTAACATAACAGAAAAGAAGTTTTGAAGTCACATGGGTATTAACATGCTGCTTCAGGAAGACAGGCATGTCCGATGTTACAGGTGAAGGATGTGAGGTACATTCATACTGATCTTTCCCTTTCATTACTCAGCCTGTTTGTTTTCAGGAAGCAGGTGAACGAAGGGGCTCCATTCATCCAAAAAAAACAACACAGCTCATAGATGAAGCCCATAGATGTCTGCAGGACAGCAGATGTCGGAGATCACTTGCGTATGGCCCTTGCTGACATGCCCTGGGTAGCACTCAGACGCGGATCTTACCTGTAGCGCCCCATGGCACAAGCCATTGGGCGCGGAGCAGCAGTGGGGCGCCATTGTGCGCAGTCTGGGAGAGACCGCGCGGTTTCTTGCCCTCCCGCCCGCCCACGCCTCCCTTACACTTCAAAAATAGAGCGTTTCCGGGGTAAGGGAGGCGTGTCTGCGTGACGTGCAGGGGCAGGGTGGGGGCGCAGTTTCAGCGCCTGCCATGGGGCGCACTCCCGGCCCCGACCGCCTCTGGTAGCACTGACCGCCACCTTTGGGGTCGGGAAGGAATTTTCCTCCAGGGAAGATTGGCCAGAGGTCCTGGAGGTTTTTTGCCTTCCTCTGGGCATCCAGCAGGGGCACTTGTTAGGTTAGTAGATATTTCATTAAAAGTACATTCTACCAGCTACTATTACTTTTAAAATGGCTAACATAAAAAGATATAGATATATTGCTGTAACTATTTTTTGTCTCCTTTGGTTTTTTTTTTATTGGTGTATTAACAAACTCTGGGTTGTTTACAGTGCAGACCTGAGGTGATTGAAACCTCCGTTTCTTCTTGGCAGGGGACTGTAGCATAGTCAGGAGGATTAGTTATCTCTTCCCCAGAATTCTCAAAACCTTCACCAAATTACAGCTCCCAGTATTCTTGGGGAAAGCCAGAAGAAGAAATTTGAATGGGGCTGGTAGTTTAGTGGTCTCAGTAGTCCTATCAAACCAATTTAGGGTTTCCTGGAGCACTTTTATAGGTGGTTCTAGGTGTAAGGAGAGGAATTGGATAGAGACAGTTGAGGGAGGAGGGCGCCTGAAGGCAGAGAGAGCAGTGGAATTAGGCAAGTGAGGGCACAATCCTAAACTGTGCTGGAACAGCAAGGCCTGCGTTGTATCCAGCACAGCTTTGGAGCACTCCTGAGCCTTCCTGGGGCAAGGGCACATTTGCACCCTTGCCCCTGAGGAGACTCAAGCCTCCCCTATGGGTTCCTCGAATCTGCGCCTGCAGAGCCAAGGTCGCCACGCAGCCCACCAAGCATCCCAGCCCACCCCTCCCTGGGCTGGAACAATTCCCGGCCCACCCACTCCCACCCAGTTCCTCCTGCCCGTCCTCCCCCTGCTCAGAACTGCTCTTGCACCAGCCGAGTTCAGCTGAAGTGTACTTAGGACTCTGTGCTTTGAAATATTTGTACCCTAAGGTTCCCCTTATTGTCCACTAGGTCATAGAATGTGGTACCCAGTCTTTCTTTGTTGTGATTCCTTTGACTTAACCATGGCATGAAAATCTCATGTGTCTCACAGCGCAATCCTAAGGATTGTGCAGCGTTGGCGCAACAGGGTTGCAAGTCAGTTGGCACCCCCGCATCAGCACTAAGGCAACAGGACCACGCAACACCTCCCTAGCATCAGCCAAAGCCGGCCAGCGCAAGGGAGGTGCCATGATGGGGCAGCACGGGGATTGGTGGGAGGGAGGGAGAATGTGGGCTGGACTTGGGCAGTACGTGGGCGGGCTTGGGAGGTGGCCATACGGCCACATCCTAAGCCCGTCTGCGAGGCCATGAGGCCCCGATTCGGGCCGCACGGTCTCCTTGAATCTGCACTCGCTCTTTAGCAGGCACAGATCCAAGGAGTGCATAGGGGAGGCTGAATGCACGCTCCCTTGCCATGGGAAACTCCAGCCTCCCCCCACCCTGTGCTGGATATGGCGCTGGCCGACCAGCCTTGCCGTTCCGGTGCTGAGTAGGATTGCGCCCTCAGTGTTCTGGACTTCTTTCTGTAATGAAAGATTCTGAAAACTTGTTCTGATGTTTTGGTTTAGTGTTCGAGAATAGCTATGATGCATGATGGGAAAGATGGCAATTCACTTTTGCACCTGTGAAAGTCACATACATACGCCTTTCCCCCTGTTTGCCTTTTTGTTTGCTAAAAAGAGCAGGTTGTAAAATATTCTCTTGAGAAAAGGAAGTCCATTGGCAAGGCAGCTCTAATTAATTAAAGCTAAGCCTCAGCAGCTTTAACTTGCATTCCAAATCTAGGATCTACTAAAAAGGTTCCAATCAGATAATCCTCCTAACTCTGGGATCTAGATATGCCCAATTAGATAATCTTGGCAATCAGACACCAGAATTGTTGGTAATCATTTACTGCTTTTTGTTTCATATTATTTGTTTCCAGGAGTTTCTATTAAAAGTAGATAAATAATTCAAAGCATTTGGAGCTACAGTTGCATATTGGGAACAGTAACATGCGGTCTTCCAAGATTATAGTGCAGATGAATGATAGAAGGGATTGTGCACAGACAATGCGTGCACTAGAAATGATATGATTGCATGATGCCCTTTTTCTTTCATGCTGCTTTAGACAGCAATATGGAACAATGCAAAGGGAAGAACGTCTTTCTTTTCCAGTTTGTTTTCTATAAAAAAAATACTGCCTGAGCTAAGTTTAATCTCTTCCCAAGAGAGAAAGATTGGGGTGATTTTTACTGAGAGGGAAAAAACATGGTCAGGAAAATCATCATTTTCTCCATCGCCTCTTCCTTATACCCAGAAGAAGTAACAGAAGACATAACTGAGCACGATGTGTTTTTTGCCCTTGAATATTATCAACCTGCTGAGCAGAGAATCAGGGCCAGTGCTCTGAGATCCAAATCTAATTGTTCTTATGTGGGACCACATAGCTTGGGCATTACACTGCATCAAAAAAGAAATACTAAAAATGAAAGTTCAGAGTGAATTCTGGGGGCTTCCACCAAAAATTGGAAGCAGTTGGAAGAAAATGAAAAGAGTTTTGAGAAGAGTTTTGAAATGACTCATGAACTGCCTTGGGTTAGGAAGGGTTATACATCCCTTTACTGAGTCAACATGCTAAGCAAAAGAGTAATAATAGCTCCTCTTCCACTATTCTTTGAACAGCATTACTTCTAGAAGTGTCAGAATAACACATGCCACCATCCATATCTATCCCATACTGTTACTGTTTAGGCCGAAATGTTCAGGGTTCGCTTTAGGGAGGGATTACTGTGAAAACAAGAAGCAATCTAGCAATGACAAAGCCACTGATGTTCAGGCATAGCTTTTATTGACAGATGTCTATCCTATAAGCACTTGAATAATCCTATAATCTATGGAAGAGGATTGAGGTCATCAGCTCTGATTTCCACTCTCAGTGTCTTGACTTATATCTTCCAATAACTGGCTGTATCAGTGTGATATTGTTAGCTTTAGATTATATGGGTGAATGGTATCCATTTGGTCAGTAAAGAAGGCTTAAAGGAAGCTAGACAATAGTCATGAGATCCTGAAATGTGTCTAGATAAACAAACCATTCTTAAGGCAATACATACTGAAAGTCTGGCACCTTGTAACCTTGTTCTTTGTGTGCATATTAGGAGCCAACCTGGAATCCTGAACTTTTCTGAATATAACGTGGCAGATGTGCACCTACTGTCTGCTAGTGGCATAGTGTACCTGTAGAAATGAGGTTAGTGGATAATCCTGTGTTATTGTAGGGTATCGGACTAGATGAAATGACCAAAATACTCAATATTTCTTGCAATGGGAAAAAGGTATGCTTGAGATTTGTGAACAACAGCACAACAGCACATAAAGTATGGCTCTAACCCAGATTCAATGCCAAATTCAAAGCACAAATTCTTGAGTATAGATCTTGAGTAGCTGTTTTCTGTGGAAGATCTCACTGCCTATTTGAAATTTGTCATTCGATACTGCTAATTCCTGAATTCAATGAAGGGCATGTAACACCCACATTGCATTAATTAATTAAGCAATTAATAGGTTTAATGACAATCGAGTAAAATTCTTGTTGATCGGTGGTCAGACCCAAACAGCTTGGGTCAGCTTGGGAGCAGGTTGGCCGAACACCAGAAGTGGGTCACAATCACCATCTGCAGCATTTCTGAGGTGCAGAGAGGCCTGCACCCTGCAGGAGGTTCTCACAGCCCCCAGTACATCTGGGGAGAAGCCCTTTTCCCTGGCGCCAACATGATCACAGGAGCGCTGGTGCCAGTACCTCCCTTCCCATGCAAACATAAGGTCCTATATCTCTTCACGTCTCCCTGGTGCCTACAACTTCATAGACTCCATTAGAGAGCCATCGCGTTCACTATGCGGAGATTCTATTGCTCCTTTGTTTTACCATTGATGTGTTTCATTGCCCATCGTGCATTTTCAACATAAGGCTTCTTTTAGCTTTCGTTAAAGAAGAGCTCAGCTGATGAGCCTCTAATAAGCATTGCAATGCAATACTACGAGGGCCTTGCACTGCCTGAATTAGTTGTCTATCAGCGCAAGGTCCTTCATGGCTGTTGCAAAACACAACAAACCATTTTGCACAGCCAGGCTACCATCACAAGTGGTGAGTGGCAATGCCACATTCCAGTGATCTGTTCAAAATCCCCAATGCCAGTATGTCATTGTGGGATGGGGAAGAGGAAGTGGGGTGGTGGTGGAACAGGGCAGGAAGGGGGAGGAATGGATCAGAGAATGGGGCAAGAAGCAGGGTAGATCAAGGCTAGAAAGAGGACAGTACTGGTGGAGGCAGCAGCACCGATATCCCGCTTCCTGGCCTTGATCTGCTTTTCCAGATCCACTTAGACTTGTGCCAGCTAAATTGCTGGTGCAGGTCCAAGCAGACCCAACAGAGCAACAAGTGCTTACCACCCGTCAAGATACAGTGTGCGCTCCAGTGGTGCCACTGCATGGGTAGCAGGGATTTTGATAAGATTGGCTGCAGTTTTAACTGATATTTTTGCTAGCCAAGTTTATTTTGTTCCACAAAAATTTGGAAACTGAATGAATATTCCAAATAAATACATATAAATAGCTCTCTGAGTGAAGAAAAAAAAAAAAGTTCTGCCTTCCTGCATCACCTATCATCTTGTATCCTCAGGCTTGTTCCCAAACAAATGCTTCTATAAGTATGCAGTCACATCTGTTGTCAGGTTGTCTTCAGGCTGGAGTCAGAGAAAGCATTGATCCCTGATATTCATGCAGCTCCTTCTCCCAAGGAGAACGAGATGTCTAACTTGGAAAATACAGTTTCCTTTTATGAATCCTCTGTAACCACATAAGCTGCAAACGATCAACTTTGGGCGCAATCCTACCCATCACTGGGGTAGGAGCGCCAGCCAGCCAGCGTCCTATTCAGGGCTGGGTAGGTGGAGGCTGGAGCCTCCCTGCGGCAAGGGAGTGTGCGCTCCCTTACCATAGGGGAGGCTCCAGCCTCCCCTATGTGCTCCTCGGACCTGCGCCCGCTAAAGAGCGGGAGCAGATCCAAGGAGACCATGCGGCCCAAATTGGGGCCACGCGGCCTCCATTACGGAAGAGAGGCTCAGCGCAGGCACAGCAGGGCCGGCGCTGCCTGCAGCGCCGGTCCTGCTGCCTTAGCGCTGACGCGAGGGTGCCAGTCGGGGGTGCCAAGCGTTGCATTGACGCTGAGCAGGGTTTAGGACTGCGCTCCCCATTATGTTCCCAGAAAACAATTGTTAGGCTGGAAACCATAGCTTGGATCCATCTCCCCTCTCATTCATGGGATCAACTTACAGAATCAGGGCCGTATTATCCATTAGGCTGACTAGGCTGAAGCCTAGTGGCCCCGCAGGGACTAGGGTCCACAGTTTACCTGTGCCCTAACCTGCCCTGATATTGGAGTACAAGACCTGAACCGGGCCCTGTTCCTTATGGCCGATGGCTGCAAGCAGTCAGCAGAACACAGATACACTCTTCCTTCTTCCCCAGTTAGTAAGGGCTCCGCACAGTGCCAACTGGACCCATGACACAAGCTGCCCACTGGCTTGGAAGTCAGGGGAAAATGGAGCAGAGGGGCACGTAAGAGGAGAGGAGCAGTAAGAAGGGACAGTGACAAGGGCTAGGAGTTTGCCCTCCTGGTCCTGAAGAATTTCAGAGGTAGCCCAAAATATCTGAAAGCCTAGGGGCCCGTCCATGGGTTAATACAGCCCTGCACAGAATAGGTGTTTCCCACCTCCCACTTATCTCAGCACCTCCTTAAATCTGCCCTGGTGGGTTGCAGAATCTTTCAAAACCAGATACTAAATGGACATCACTGAAAATGGTCCCTCTTTCACACTGTGTACTGTGAAAAGAGTCATATCCTTGCACACTGCAAGCCAGCTACTGCCTTAAATTAGAATAAATGCTAGGGTTAAATAAATTAAAATTTAAACAGAACACATAGCATTATTAAAATCAGTATGCTTCAGATGTTTCTGGCAGCCACTGTGGTTTTCATCTCTCAGTTGATTTACAATTTACATGGTTAATTTTACAACCCAAGAGTGGTCTCTAAAACAATGCGAGAATTTTACTAGTAGCATAAACTGTTTCTAATATTAGTATAATAAAAACAATTTTACTTGCAAATCAACTACTAAATGTTTTCCTAAAGCAAGCGGTATAATGTAGCTGCAAATTTGATTACAACCGCCAAATAATAGTTCCCAGCTCCACATGCCATCTAAACGAGTTCCAGAGCAGATTAATTTGTAAAACAGGTAAGACTGCAATAAGGATTAAAAGTCTATACAACCCACAGATATTTTATTGAAGGAAACACCCTGTGGTGCAATCTTCAAATTCCAGGAACAAATTGCTGAGTTGAGGACCACAACTATTGACAGAGTGATTTGAATTTGCTTTAGTTTGTGGACTTAATTCTAGTTTCCAGCTTTTATTGACACAGGCGACAATCCTGCACTCTGTCAACCTAGAGATCAAGCTCAGAGCAACTCCAAGGGTTCATATATTATTACGCATCTTCCATCATCCTACTAGTAGTTTCCGAAGTCAGTGGTACTACAGGGTACTACAGTTTCTCTAGCAGGCCAATCCTGTCCTGGGCCAGAGCAGGGCCACTGATGAAGCATCAACTTTCATCCTGTGCGGCAGCTGGGGACCAGGCCATCTGGGAAGGATAAGCAAATAGAAATTGTACAGGTAGAGCCTTTTTATCTGTGAGGGTTCCATTCCAGGAACCCTCGCAGATGCAAAAAAAAAAATACGTTAATGATGGTGTTAATTGGCATTCAGCCTTTAAAAAAAGCTTCTCTTACCATGGGAACGGGCTGTAGCCATTCTCCAGGGGCTTAGAGCAATTAGTACCCATTAGCTAAGACCTCTTCCCTTTGACCTGGAGCGAGGTGAAAAATGCAAAACAGAAGTGATTAATCACAGTGATTAATCATAAGGAGGTCTCATCTCAGAGCTAATAAGATTGACTGTAGATCTCATGGCTGCAGCTGCGTTGCCCTGGTAAGAAAAGCTTTCTTTCTTTTTTTAACAGCTCGTGTTTGTTTAACAAAGAGCCCTTCTCTTCTGCGGTCGCGCTGAAGCAAATCAGCGGATTGGAAAACTGCGGATGAGAAGGCTCCATCCGGTACTTACTTCGTTGGCCATTCCAAAGTCCCCTATGAGCCTATGCAGATATACACCAGCTCTTTTGCTGGCAAAAAAAGTTAAGCCGAAGGGGTCATGTCAGGCCCAAGACAGGGGAATAGGCTCCGGTGAACGTTTCTGCTGCCAAGCTCTGTCCCATCCTGCCCCAGAACCACCCTGTCCTGGCCCAATCCCCACCCTGGTCTGGCTCACCACCAGGCGAACTGGTGTTGGCCAATTGCTGGTCTGAATAGGACCATTAATGGCATG
>JAJKFI010000018.1:5458984-5473443 GCA_029204185.1 Lerista edwardsae | reverse complement strand
CAACAACAACAACAACAACAACAACAACAACAACAACAACAACAACAACCCTGAATCGGGTGTTCTTTGGTTCAGATGAGAAAGGATAGCAGAAGAGGAGGTGCAGGAAATTTTTGTGTCAGTGGACTATTACATACCAATCATGTTAATGAAGAACACAGATTTTTCACTCACTTCAGGTAGATAATGACTTAACACGCTTTGATCCACTTGAAGTGAAAGAAATATTTCCATTGCATTATTAATGAAGCAGGTCTGCATTTAAGCCTCCAATGTAAGCTGGTGAAGTCACTTCATGGTCACTCCTGTTTCTACTTCCCTTTTCTACCTGAAGCCAGGTCCTGCATGCCTGTACTCTCATTCACCAACAGTTTTGGGTAGGGAAGACAGTGGCATAGGAAGAAGCCACAGCAGGAGTATTGTCATGTGACTTGGGGCTCTAGCAGTGCAAGAAGGAGCCACACTGCAGCAGCTTCCATGCTGCAAAAGGTCACGTGACAAGGAGATTTTTGTATACAGGTAGCTGAGTCACAGCCCAATCTTCATAACTGCCTGCATGATGATGAAGCAATGCCAACATGGCATCCGCTGTTTCCCGTAGAAGAGATTTTGCCTCCAAAGGCCCTCTTGGGATAAGGGAACAGTCATTCTCTTTCCCTGGATCTACCTGGACCTGCACCGGTGACATCACTGGCATAAGTCAGCATGGACCCATAAAGGTGGATTTAACCAAGGAAGGAGATGAGAATTTGGTGAGCGTCACTGCTCCAGAACCCACCCCTTCCCAGAATCGATCTCTCCTCCTTCCCACCCCCGTTGGCTCCCCATTCTGCCCACCCCCTGCCCTGTTCCATCCCCTCCTTGCTTCTCACCCCCTGCATGGTCTTACTTGCAGCAGTGGATGTCTCCGGTCACACTTTCTGGAGTGGTGTTTGCAACAGCTGGAAAGCACATTCCAATGGCATAATGAGTGCTGAGGATTGGGCTGTCAGTGATCAAGCTGGTGAAACCACCAAGTGATGATTGTTTGTGACTGTTATAACATTTCACAGCCAACAAGTAAGAGTTGGTGTTGGATAAACCAGAAGATGGTAAACTATGATCAATGATGTGAATCCATCCATTTAGAAGTGGCACCCAACAGAGCTCCAAGCACTGAGGTTAGCTTGCATAAGTTGGTTGCAGTCATCACATTTAAAAAGTAGTTATGGAGATTATTTATTGACCAGATCCTACTTAGAACTATGTACTGGGGAGGAGGGGACTCTTATTAAAATAACAAAGATTAGATTTTTGTTGGCAATTAACAGTTAGGAAAACAATTTCTAAACCGTATTCACGCTTTTATAATAACAAGTGCTCATTTTAATGAGAACATAAGAACATAAGAAGAGCCCTGCTCTTCAGGCCAAAGGACCATCTAGTCCAACTTCCTGTATCTCACAGCGGCCTGAAATAAATTACTTTCAGAAGCAATGTGTCAAAATCACATTGCACAAGTCATTTTTCACATTTACTAGAAATGTGGCTGCTCCTTGAGTTTGAGGTTCATTAAATTATTTTGCTCTTGTGCCATGTATTCCACCTAATGCCCCACTCCACCACGGGCAGCACAATCCTAGTGCACCCCTTGCGTTGATGCAATGTCATCATGTCAATGCAAGCGGTGGAGCACGGCGCACGGGCACCAAGCAGCACCCCCGCATCGGCGCTCCAACTCTGAAACCGACGCTGCTCATTTTGGGACAGAGATTGGCGGGGGGAGGCGGGACTTGGGGGGGACCTGGGCGGGCTTGGGAGATGGCCATACGGCCACATCCTAAGCCTGTCAACAAGGCCGTGCGGCCCCAGTTTGAGCCACGTGATCTCCTCGAATCTGCGCCAGCTCTTTAGCAGGAGCAGATCTGAAGAGCACATAGGGGAGGCTCCAGCTCATCCTAAGCAGTGCTGGATTTGGTGCTGGCTGGCCGGCCTCACTAATCCAGCGCTGTTTAGGACTGCGCCTGAGTACTAAGCATGTCCCGACATACAGGAAATTGTTACATAAACTTTTCCAAATTGATATCAAAAGCTGTAGTAGTAGTAGTGGAGGAGGAAGAAGAGGAAGAGGAAGAAGAGGAAGAACCTGGCGTACTAAGTGAGAAACACTTTTCCTCTTATTTTTAGCAGAGGGAAAGTGTTCCTTTTCACTCTAGCACATTCTCGTTTCTAGTGGCTGTTGCTGGGGATTTATTGCATCTTCTTATATTGTGAGCTCCTTTGGGACAGGAAGTCATTTAGTTATTAGATTGTGTCTGTAAAGCAATCAACCAATCACAAAAGTTAGTGAACTTTTTTGTACGAGGAAGGAGTGCCTTGAGTGGGTGGGCAAGCGGATCACTACACTCCAAAAAACTATGCAGGCAGCAATGATCCACTTCCCTACGCACTTAACTCACCTCCCTCCCGCCTTGCATTCCCTTTAAATAAAACAGGAAGCGCAGAACACACTGAAAGCTCCCAGTATGATCTGCATTTCCTGCTTTGTCAGAAAAAAAGATTGCTCAAGAAGAAGCAAGCTAAGTGGCTACATACTTCTACTTTCCGGGGGTTGGGGGTTGGGGGAGAGTGCACGGTGATGGGTCAGGGACAGCACTGAGAATTGAGAAGCAAAGTATGTTCAAAATGATAATGGACTGTAATCTTATAGCAATATAATGAAAGCTTCTTCGCACATTTCAGTTTAAAGGCACAGGAGTGTGCCAAGGAGTCAATCAGAAGAGTCACATGGGATTGATCAACCCCCAGGTCTTAAAGACATTACATGGATGTAATTCCAATCAATTTCACTTAATAGCCATGATCCGGTGAGACACCTCTCTATATGTTAAATAGGATTTTCCATTGCTCACAGTGGAAGGGCAACGGCAGTCAGAATATTGGGTGGGGGAAAAGGCCCTGAAAGAATATCTAGGGACAAAACACATATTGCAACGCCCCAGCTCAGTGCAGGCAACTGATGTGATTCTTGGTTGGACTGCTATGTTCTTAGCAAACACTGGAGTGGCTTATGGGAGCATTTGCTTTAAACTTTTATATAGGAAGCAACCCTGAGCAGGAC
This sequence comes from Lerista edwardsae, assembly GCA_029204185.1. NCBI lineage: Eukaryota > Metazoa > Chordata > Lepidosauria > Squamata > Scincidae > Lerista > Lerista edwardsae. Next base: position 5,470,343 of record JAJKFI010000018.1, on the reverse strand, counting down.
TTTTATTTGGTGTCTATGTCAACAACATAACCTGATGAGAAGCCCTAAGAGTGGGAAGATTTGAATTGCTCTGATCTTGTAATTTTTGTGTGTTTGTTGATGATCTCGCATACAGGATTTCCAATTTTTGCTATTTATTTAGTTCTGCTCATGCACTCGAATAAACTGAAAAACGAAAAAGCTGGTCTGACCCTGAATAATGTACTTTGAGAATGCTGCTAGCCTTGCAAACTGGGATTAAGGATTGTTAGGTATAGAACTGGCTACTGGCAGGACCAGACCAATATGTGGATTGTTATTTCTTAAGTACACATACCCTGATCCTTGTTTGATGCTGGATCTCCTACAGAGGGGACTAATCTAATCACCTGGCAGCGCTGGGCTCACCAAGTTGCCCTTGAGCTCAACAGCAGAGCAGGCAAATAGCTCATCCTGCAGCGCCACACAATCAGTCCTGCGATAAGGCAGATCAGCCAGCAAAATGTTTAGACAATTCCCCACAAAGTGCTCAGTTATTGACAATTGACCTGATTTTTGGAAAGAGAGAGAGAGAGAGGACTACTCAGCTCTCACTAAAAATACCAAGCTTCCTTTTCACTGAAACTACTGAACAGGGAGCTCTACCCAAATGCATCCTACGCTTAAATGGCACATGGATCCACAATGGGAAACGAAGAGCCACATTAGTTCTGCAGATTGAAAGATTTGTCATAGGTAAGATATTTTTTATTGGGCCAAGTTTTTATGATGAAACAATATGTACACCTTTGAGTTACACTCAAGTAAGGCCAAATAGGACTATGATTAATTCCCAGATATGTACAAGTCAAAACTATTTATAAAAAATTATTTATTTGCTGAGCACATCACTCGCCAATCTGTGGCACAGATGACACAAGCTGCACTGGCAGTTAGAGTTATGGCATCCCTAGGCTGGAATTTTGAGAGTACACATAGACATCCATAGAGAATGAGGTTGAAGATTCTCTATGCACTCAGAGATTTCTTTGCCACAGTCTGCACAGAAGCAGGGAACATTCTTGGGATTTTGAGTCACCGCCGTAATCTAGGAGTTTGTTTTCTGATGCTCCCAGGATAGTGTCAGAGGTTGGGTACTGGTTGAGGGTCTATAGCCTACACTCACCCACCTGGGCTGACCCCAGAATCCTGCATACTGATGGCAGTGGTAGCACCCAATGTGCCATCAGCTGCAGGCAGGAAATGTCCCACAGCAGGACTCAGTGCCACAGTGCCCTCAGCAACTTGGCAGAAGATTTGGGGACACAATGACCTACTTGGACAATTTGACTGTATGGCTGTCTTCAATCAACTGAGATCTGACCTCCAGGATCCGGTCTTATGACACTTCAAAGCCTTCCTTTCGCCTTTCAGGTCCTCAGAGATCCATTTGCGTGCTGACATCTCAAGCCTGCCGTTTTCTCTCCCTCCCTCCAGTTAATGATTTTTAAAGCCACCCTTTCCCACTTTGCATTTGACATAACGGCAAGGGAAGTACATTTGAAAAATTACCTGTTGGGCGAAGTAATAAAAAGCTTTCAGCCAATAAATTTGTACGCATTTTCCTGAGCCTTTGTCAAGTTCTGTGCAGTAAAACAATCTGACTGCCCTTGACCACGCTTGATTGTTGACTACCAAAGTAGCATTAGACATTCCTGAGACAGTCTCATTACATTATACAGAAAGATTATATGAAATGCGTCAGACATTTTTTTGGCTGGGAGAGCCGCTAGCCATGGAGACAGTAGCATCTTTGATGAGGAGGCATTTCCCTCCTCCCTTCCATTCATGGGCCTGAACTTGTGCAAAGTCATTGAGCTCTTCTGACAGCCTCCTTTGAACAGTGTTCTTTTGCAGGCCACATGAGTCCACCCCACAGTGACCCACATTTGAAACCCAAAGCTTTTAAAGACAAGGCCGCTGGCTGTGCCATTCTTCGCGATTTCGTATCAGGCTTTGAAAGAAAGAGCTTGTTTTGCTGAGTTAATTCATGTCCGATGTTCACAGCCTGGATTTTTTGTGCCTAATTAGTCAAATTAAGATAAAGGCATCCCTGGACAATGTACACACCTGCATCTTTGGAGTGGCATTAAAATATTTTTCCCCACCCTCAAAGTAAGGCTTAGGCAATGTTGAGAAAATCTTCTCACTTGGTATGCATTGTTTTAAGAGTGGGCATTTAATTAGCTGATATTAGGAGCCACCCTTGGTTAGCAGAATTGACAATACACGCGCCGTTCTCAATTCTGTAAACAGCAACAAATGAAAGAGTACCCATTTGGATTGTGTGGCATTTGTATTGCTATGAGGTTTTATGCGTCACAGAGGATGTGCATAATATAAGGAGAAAAGAGTTGCTCTGTTGGAGCTGAACTTAGTCCACCTAGCCTAACGTTCTGGTTCAACAAGGGCTTAGGGCCCAATCCTATCCTCAATCAATCAAAATTTTTTATTGTATTAGGTAAAAGCCATCACAGTCATAATTAAAATCCAGGTTCAGATTCAAGTACTAAGGGCAATAAAATTCAGATAAAACAAGATAATATAAAACAAACACAGGTATGCACAAACACCCATCATATTAGAGAATCTCCTTTGCAGTCTACAGCAATTTCCCCCAAATGGTTAGCCCGAATAGTTCTGGCTGCTTTGGCAAATAGCGCTGTTCTGTAAGTGATTGAAGGATCACAATCAGAAAGTAGCTGGCACAGTTTCCATAGGGAACCCAATCCTATCCAGCACAGGAGCAGCAGCACCAAACGGCTCCCACTGCATCCTGTGCTGGATCTGAGCAGGCTGGAGGTCTCTTCAGAGTAAGGGGACATTTGTCTCCTCACACCAAGCAAAGCCCCAGTCTGCTCAATGGGGCTTCTCAAGTCTGCGCCAGGTATTTCACTGGCGTAGCCTCAATAAGCCCCATGTCAGGTTCCCAAGCCCAGGAGGGGGGGATATGATTTGCCAGAGGAGACCTCCACTGGTCCCACTCCCCTCCTGAGCCTGTTCCGCCCTCTCTCCGCCCTTCCCAGGAACACATCCACCCACCATCCTGCCATTCTGCCCATGTTCCCGCTCCGCTTGGCACTTGCCTTAGCTTCGCCAGCAGACCAACTCCCTGCTAGCACCACTTACTCCCTGGGTGGTGGTCACATCACTGGCTCTAGGGTGGCATTGGATTGGGCTGCCCATGTACCCTCCATGTGCAGAGGCAATATAATAAACCTCCAAACAATACTGCAGGTTGGGAAGAAGCTGAAAGCACACCTTGGTGCTGGGAGCATTCCCTGCTGGCTATCACCCCTGGGCCTCCCCTGGTTTTTGTCCCTTGTGTTTAATATTCAAATTAACATGTGTCTTTTCCAGATCTACAGTACATTTAGCTATTACTACATTCTCTGACTTTGGATGTATCCAGTGATGTCATCCAGGCGCACCAGGAACCGGAACGCCCAAATGATTGGCAGCCCTCCGCCCCTATGGCGGAGGCCAGCCACGCCTCCCTGTGCCTCCCTGCGCCTGGAATTGCTCCGTTTCAGAGTGATTCGGATGCACAGGAGGTGGGCCCAGGAACAGCTTGCCCGTCCTCGGGAGAGGCGGTGCGGCCCAGGCCCGTCCACGGAACAAGCAGAACGCCGTACCGGCCCGTTCCACCCGGATGCCACCGCTGGATGTATCCCTTAGAAATCTTTGTATTTGCTGTTTCTTGCAACAATATGAAAAAAATTCCCCTAAACCTAAATCCTAAAAACACTTATTTGAATGTAACTTTTGTGGAAATTGATTATTCCCTGCACAGCACTCTGTCATGCCCCCCTGCTGCTGCAGCAGCTGATATCTATGTTCAGATAGTTCATGCAGGACCACGGTGAATTGAAAACAACTCGAGAATCTCTTCTGAACTGACTTTTACAAGATGTCATTCACGTTTTCCTTTTCTATTTTTCCTATTATTATATAATGCTTGGTCGCGGGATTATAGCTGAGTACAATGGAGAGAGTGCTAAACGAAGCTGAATTGTGTCAGCATGATGAATCTGGTACGTGTTGCCATCAGATCAAAGGGTCAATTGCCTGCCAACTTAAGATGCCCTGTGATGATTTTCCAGACAGCAGGTGGCGCATAAGCACAGGTAGCCAATGTGATGCGACCCCATGGCCAGGAGCAAATTTTAAATTCAGCCAGGGCCCAGATCATTCAGTGCCTTGAAACGGAATGAATCTAGAGAAGTAAATGATTCAGCCTGCTATGTACCAGTGAACAAAAACTGCCTGCTTAGCAAGACAGCTTCAAATCTCAGGGTGACCTTGAAAAGTTCTCCCTTGCAGAACTTTTGATCCTTTTCTAGATTTTGCAGGGCAAGACTATTCCATACATTCCTAACCACAACATAATTACACGTGGGAGAATGGCACCTGCAACCAAAGTGGGTTTTTAGCTAAGCGAACACTAAGAAGGAGTGTCAAACAATATACCAACCGAGCGTGCCTCTCATAAAATAACAATCTGTTGATTAAGTAGCAGGCAATGTCTCCCATACACCCTTTATTTTTTAACATGCACATTTTAAATGAGATTGAACCGGTTGGTGCACATTTCTTCCCCTTTCAAAGACTTATTATTACCATAATTTGTTCCACAGTAAAATCAAATATTCTCTAATATTTTTCATGTCAAAGTGACAGGGGGAAAATGCTATTTTAGCACCACGGAAAATTCCATTAAATGCCAGAAGAGTTTAAAGTCTTGTTGTGCAGCTCAAGCTCCCACTTCTAATTAGATCTCCAGTATCCTTCTTTTCCAGGGGGTGTGGGAATCATTTAGAGCCAAACCAGCAAAGCATCAGCACAGTGCTTGCTCACAGACCATGGTCTTATTAGATTAATGCAGAACTGTTGAATGTGGCTGTGCACAAAATAATGCATCTGGAATGTGGCTCTGCCCTTCCCTAACAATTGTTCCATCTACGGAGGCCTGAATACGCATTCTCCAAGCTCCTTTTCCTGCCCTGGCCAAATGGAGAGCCCACCACAACTCCTTCCATAATCTACCCTGAGGGGAGGGGGAAAGGCTTTTTCGTTCCTGGGAAGGATTTGCCAAAGTTTTTAAAGTGCTGGCAATCAGCAATAGCAGAAAATGCTTTTGCTTCTTAGAAATTCTAATCACATTTATCACTGTGTGAGGTTACAAAAAGCAATTGTGTTTTAAGCAGAGCCCAGAGCTCAATGGTGAAGCACATGTTTTGCATGCATAAGATCAACCTGTGACATTTCTTTTGGAAAAAACAACAACAACAACACGTCAGGGTGGGGCTGGGAAAGACCTCTGCTTAGAACAGTGGTTCTCGAACATTTTAGACCAGGACCCACTTTTTAGAATGGCACTCGTGCAGTGGTGTTATGCTGCAGGAATGCTGGGCGGGACTTCCGGGTGATCGACAGCCCGCCCGTCGCGTTCCGCAGCGTTACGCCGTTTGCGTAACCAATTATGCCGCTTGCGTACGTTATGCAAATGGCGTAACACTGCGGAACGCGACGGGCGGGCTGTTGATCACCCGGATGTCCCGCCCAGCATTCCGGCAGCATAACACCGCTGCACTCGTGTCAGGACCTACCAGAAGTGATGTCATAAAGATTGGGGCAGAAGATTTAGTTGAGAGGGTTAATGCCTCTGTTTGCCTGAAGATAAAGAGCTGAAGAGCTGAAGATCGTCAGTTCGGGACTACCGGAAGTCTCTGTGAGTGGCAGACCTTGTAAACTACGGCTGATTAAAAGCTGAGCTGTCTCCAGCTGCCTTGTGAGAGGGGGAGTGTGCTGGGCAGCTGCTTCTCTGGTGGGAGTAGAGAAGCCGTTTATCAGCCAGCAGAAAACAAATGTGTGGCTAGAAAGAGGACTAAATCCAGAAAGATCCATCTGTTCGTGTCGTTGTTCTTGTAAGATAGAACGTTCTGTAAAAATTGTAAAAAAAAAACACAAAAAAACCTTTTGTAAACCCATGTAAACCCATGTAAACCTTTTGTAAGCCCACGTAAACCGCCTTAAGTTACAGTCATTAGAGTAATCTGATGACCTAAGAAAGGTGGTATATAAATACGATTATGATTATGATTGTGATTATGATTATTATAAATAATATAGGGCTCAGTGGATCCATGGTTGGTCTCAAGATTAAGCTGTTTCATATATTATGCTATCATCACTAATTGTATCATAGGCAAAAGCCAAGAAGGCTCTTGTGCCACAGAGCCACAGTCACTCTCAGCATTGCCTTGGACAGTTGCCATAGGGCCTCTTCACAGATTAGAGTTGTTGAGTTAACATAAATGTTTGAAATATGAATAGAAAACCAAAAAGCTGAGAGTGACTGTGGCTCCCTGCTGATAGTACACTCAGTAGCAAAGGAGGGCTCTTGGCCGCAAAATACCCCATATGCAGACAGTCACCTGTGTGTGAGTTACTATGTGGGATGCCCAGGCACTCTCTCTCTCTCTCTCTCTCATCATCATCATCATCATCATCATCATCATCATCATCATCAAGCTTTGCACTGGCTTCCACTGACGACAAACATCTGCATAGGGCTAGTGTGAGAACTGGTCTATAGCTGCACTTGCAACTATAGGTATAATGATAATACGACAAATGTATGATCTATCCGTCTCAATTTTTGTGCTCTGCCTTTCATCCTAGTTCCCAAAGAGGTTGACACAAAACCTAAAAATCTATACAAGATATAAACAGAGTAAACTACAGCAGGAAAAACAAAACTGCAGGAAAAAACCATAACTCACAGCACAATCCTACACACCTACCTACGCACTTACCTACTCAGAAGTAAGAACAATTGTGTTCAATGGGGCTAGGAAAGTGTGCAAAGGATTGTAGCCTCAGACAAAGCAAAAACCAACCAGGAGCTGCATCAAGTCAACTCTTGGGCTGTAATCGTATCTACACTTACTCAGAAGTAAGCCTCATTGACAAGAAGTAAGTGGGACTTACTTCTGAATATATTTACATAGGATTGGGCTCTTAGTAGGTTAGATTAGGTTAAAGAACTGCGCCTGTTTGGAACATAGAATTTGTAGGTAATCTCTTAAATGTAGCCAAGATTATAATTGCCACTAAATGGCATAATTCAGATCCTCTCTGGATTAGAGGATGGCTGTCCAACACTTGGCACATTGCCTCATTGGCTAAATGAACTGCACATGTGCAGGCTTGTAATGATATCCACTTTCTTTTGATCAAATTGTGGTCCCTTATATAAGATTATGACTACTAAATATCAAATGAATATCAACAAATATCACCCTTGCTCACTTTCAGAACAAAGAATCAGATTCATGTACAGCACAAACCTATGCGTATCAACTCAGAAGTAAATTCTGTTGAGAACTGGAACTTACTCCCAGTAAATAGGTATAGTGAACATAGTTGCATCTATGTAATTATACTATGGGATGTGGTGGTGCAGCAAGTTAAACTGCTGAGCTGCGAGCTTGCTGACTGGAAGGTTCCTGACCAGAAGGTTGGCAGTTCGAGACCATGCAACGGAGTGAGCTCCCGTTGCTTGTCCCAGCTCCTGCCAACCTAGCAGTTTGAAAGCACATAAAAATGCGAGTAGATAAATTCCCACCACTTCGGTGGGAAAGTAACAGCGTTCCGGGCACCTTGGTGTATAGTCACGCCGGCCACATGGCCACGGAAGCTTGTCCTAGGACAAACACTGGCTCTTCGGCTTAGAAACGGAGATTAGCACCGCCCCCTACAGTCGGTCATGACTAGACCATTCGGTTGTGGGGAAACCTTTACCTTTACCTTTTAATTACACTATACACATAGCCAGGGGTCAGGTTTTGTTGTTGTTGTTGAAAACTGTTTTTTGGTGGTTAAACACCACCTTCTACTTCTTAAAGTAGTGTTAAATGCAAAACACTGCATTTTGGTTTTTAAGGTATTTTCCAGAAATTAAAATAGACTACTTTTCCAATTAGAAATAATACTGTGGCTGCATCCGCTGACACTATATCACCTATATCATCTACCTACTACACTTTTAAAGCATCTAAAATTAATAAAAATGAGAACTTGGAATGAGAATGTAGAATAAAACACGCAACACTGTAATATGCTATTTTAAATCAAGAAATTTTGGGGGAAATATCACCAAAAACACACACCCGTATTCATAGCTATAGCCTTTATATTGCTTTTATCAATAGTTTTCATATTTCACAGTGTACACTATTTCAGGGTACATGTCTGGCATTTTATTAAAAAAGCACAGTTGTTATGCCTATGCTTTATGAACATATATTCTTACATCTAACTTTGTAAAATAAAATTTCAGAAAGAGCAAACGCAACAGCAGCAAAATTGCTTGGATCAGAGAAAGTAAGTTGTGACCAAATGGGACAAGACTGTAAACCACCTGATATGCGAATATCCCAAGATAGCAAACACCGAATATAAACGCCGCGATGATGATGTTGTGTGACTAGTACACTGGGCTTTCTGCCAGAAACATGGCTTCAATACATCTGACAAGGCTTGGCAACATCAGCCTGAGAAAGTCTTGGACGATCGGCAGGTCAAGATCTTGTGGGACTTCCGAATCCAAACAGATCAACGTGTCGAAGCTAATACGCCTGAGATAGCACTAATTGATAATGACAACCGACGAGTGACCTTTATCAATATTGCCATCCCTGGAGATCACAGGGTGGTAGAGAAAGAACAGAAAGGAATTGGTAAGTACCACGAACTATGCCTAGTCAAGAAACAACGTGACTGTGTTTGAAGCACACAAAAGTGCTCCCAATAATCATAGGCGCACTGGGAACAATCTCACACAATTTTGACAAATATTTTAATCAACTGAATGTGCCAGCTATAAAAAAGAGCTGCAGTAATCGGATCAGCATCCATTGTTCGTCTATACCGGCAGGAAGATTAGGTCCCGGGTAGGGACTCGCTGCCCTCAGGGTGAAGCCAGTGATACTGTGAAACTCTTTGTGTTCTTATATCGGTCCAGTTATCACTGTGTTTGTTGTTAATTGTGAGTAAATATAAACTACACACACATACACAAACACTGTGTGTGTGTGTGTGTGTGTGTACACACACACACACACACACACACACATATTTACACTATATATATACACACAGATACATTCATACAGTATATCTATACACAGTATAGTGTGTGTGTGTGTGTATATATATATATACACACTATACTGTATATATGCAGTGTATATATATACTACTCTGTGTGCATATATAATGTATTATATACAGTATGTATGCATGCATGCATGCATGTACTCACATACAGTGTGTGTGTGTGTGTGTGTGTGTGCGTGCGTGCGTGCGTGCGTGCGTGCGTGCGTGTGAATCTGTGCATGTATATACTGTATATACTGCTTTATCATTAAGCACTGTTATTTTCACATACATCCCCATCTAGGCCTGAAACAAAAATGCCACCCTCCTCAGCCAAAATAGCAGATTTCTGACTTGCCGTTTCTCCGGAAAGTGACAGCAAACTGTTCCTTCCCAAATGTACCTAGAACATCCCTGCTTTGCGGCACGGCACAGATGCATCTCCCCCTTTGGACACAGCTTGTGTTTCTTTCCTAAAAGGTCGGATCCGGCTCTGGAATCCCTTCCCAGACACGTCAACAAGCTTCGCATTTCAGAAGCCGTGCATGTTGCACGAGGCCAGGCAAAAACAAAAAGACAACTGCGGGCTGTTTCTCACGTTCTCTTCTGCAGCCATGAGAAGACTGTCATGAGCGATTCATGTGTCTGCAAAGTGCTGCACGCATCTTGTCTGAATCAATAATAGATGGGACAGAAATTTCAAGCGACCCATGAAATATGAAGATGTTTGCAGGGTATTACAGCTCAGGGCTATTATATGTAGAGGAGCCAGACATGCACATTTGTTGTAGAGACAAGAGGTTGCCTTGGTTTGGGGGTCATGGGAATGATTTGTGCCCAGGGCTGCAGTGCCTGACTTCAGTGAGATTTAAGCAGCTTAACCGTGGGCTGAGAGCCTTAAAATCTCATGGCAGGAGCTGCCCACCAGTGACTACTCCCAGGCGGGCTTGGTGTATAGGACAATGTCAGGCAGTCAGAGTTGGGTTCAAATTTCCAACCAAAGCAGAAGATGCTGCTGGGACATGTCCCACCATGAGGCATCAGGATTAAGGGGAGGAGGGGAGGAGGGGAAGGTGCACATTTACAAAGGAGACTCTGGAGTTAACCAATGAAATGGAAGAGAACATGATTAGGGCCAAACCTTCAAGCATGGCTGCAGCCAAGCCAATCGTCCCAGTCACTGCTAAGAGTGCGTGAGAGGGCACAGGAGCTCTAATCGCTTCCTGAGTCAGACGTGAAGGGAGCATATGTGCAGCGGTGTTATGCTGCCGGAACGCTGGGCGGGACATCCGGGTGATCGACAGCCCGCCTGTCGCGTTCCGCAGCGTTACGCCATTTGCGTAACCAATTGCGCCGCTTGCGTACGTTACGCAAACGGCGGAACGCTGCGGAACGCGACAGGCGGGCTGCCTATCACCCGGATGTCCCGCCCAGCGTTCCGGCAGCATAACACCGCTGCATATGTGCTGGCACCCCTCTCCAAGAGGCACCCAGCGCACTGTCTTGCCAGACCTTAGATATGCCCCTGCACACACCTTGTCCTCACCTGCATCACTGAGGAGGGTTCACAGGAGTCACAGGAGCCCTCCATGGAAGGTGGCAATGCCCTCCCCGCTGCTGCCACCCAGGTCCTGCCCCTCCTCTCTGGCAACCGCTGCCCCTCTGATCATGTCTGGAGGGTGTTCTGAAGGCCAAGGAGGCTGTGCAATAAGGCCTTGAAACATCACCGGCTTTCCCAAAAAGCTGAAAGGGACCTTCTAAGGGTGTGCAGGCCTCCCTAGTTGTCAGATCGCCCTCCAGGCACAACTGTAGCACAGCTCCAGTCGGAGGGGTCAGGAGGCAGCCCTGGAAGGTGTGCCTTGGGGCAGCAATCTAGTTATGGTGCTGCATCCTCCTCAGCCACCAGGTTCTGCGAAGTGCAAATGTATTAGATACCAGGACTGAAAACTCCCTCCTTCCAGTCTTCATTCCACCAGCCAATTTTCGCAGCTGGAGCGAAAAGGAGGCTAAAGCAGCTCTATGTCCTTTCCTGAGTGCTCACCCAGCTATAGGAGAAGGAGAAGAAAGGAAGGCCTCACTTGCCACCCTCCTTTCATACACTCCAAAGAGTGCTTGTGAGAAGAGGCTGGGAGTGTTGTGTATTTGGAGTGTTTATAGCAGAGTTGGGGGCTTGTGGACC
>JAJKFI010000018.1:5395249-5458974 GCA_029204185.1 Lerista edwardsae | reverse complement strand
ATGCCAGTTTCAACCAGTTCTGGAGTGTGTGGTGTGAAACTGCAACAGGGAGTGCAATCCTAAACTGGAGTTAGGCCAGCACAGTTAGGTCAGCAAAGTTTAGCTGGCACAAGGGACACTGTAAAGCATGTTTGGACCACTCTCGGAGTCAGAGAGGCCGGCACACAGACGTGCACCATCCTCCCTGACTCCGAGAGTAGGTAAAGTGTGCTTTATGGTGGCCCTTGTCCTGGCCAAACTTTGCTGGCTTAGCTTATGCCGGCCTAACTCCAGTTTAGGATTGCGCCATGGGGCAGCCAAATAGAACTGCCAGGTGAACAATGGCCATGGAGAGGTGATGGGCATATGCAGGGCAGCCGGCTGACTCGAGCAGTACACGTCCCACCAGCATGTTGTTCACTGGAGGAGGAGGAGGGCCAGAAAAAAAAGTCTGAGCAAGAGCCTGGTGCAGCTGGTTCTCTCCCTCTCCCTCGCCAGATCATGCCCTCCACCCTGCCCCAGGAGCCCGTCAAACAGAAGAAGGATGGGGGCCGCTGGGAAGGAGAGACAGCCTGAAGGTCCATGGGTGGAGGACAAGCCCTGGCCTCCAACTGAACATACCTTGTGTACAACATGGGTGGGTGGGGGTAGACTTGGACTGCAAGTCAGCTCTTACCTTTGGAGGGATGCAGGGCTTGGGAGACATCCTGGACTCTGCCCCGGAGCCTTCACCCCCCCCCCCAGTTGCACCTGTAGTGGCTCTTGGCTGCTCTCTAATGCCTGCCTCTGGCTGCAGGCTTGGATGGTTCTGCGGAACTTGCTTCCTTCAGAATTGCCTGAAATGAGGGGGGGACGGACTCTGTGTGAATGTGGTCACTGCCAGGGCTGGGTGGGGTGGGGTGGTCAGGGCAAGCCTCTTCTGGAGGGGGGGGGGTTGCACTGTTTTCCTAGGAATGTCTTTCTGAAGGTCTGGGGCATTTGCAGTGAATGATCCAGTGGCCTGGAGTGTGGCTGGCTCCTCTGCTTTGTTCTCCTGACAGCTGAGTTATAGCTCAGCCTGAGCTATGGCTTCTCCTCTCTCCTCCCCGACCCCCTGCTCAGGTGTGGTACTCCTTGAACTCCAGCATTCGCTTGCAGACCTCCCTCCTTGCTCAAAGCACTTAGGCTGTGTCTCTTTCAAATTATTTTTGCCCACCTGAGTTGCGGCGAGAGCACCTTCTACACGTCGCCATACCTCAGAGCCGCTTCCCCTCCCTCTTTCCTTCCCCTAACTCCGTAAGGTCCTGTGTTTACAGACTCTAGTAATGAGGGACCATAAACTATGCCGCATTTCAAGTGGAGCAAGTTCTGACACAGGGATAAGTTACAATGGGATGGGGGAGTAGCAATGTGTGAAGCAAAAAACAACAACAACACAGATTCAAAGTCCTCACCAACTGGTAATCACTTGAGGGCCATCTTTCATTGTATAGAACATCTTCTTGGGGAGGCAGCAGGTGGGGGCAGCACCTGCAGGAGGGGGATGCACCCTTGGAGGTGTGCCCCTGAGTGCCGACCCCCCCCCCCGGAACGCCACTGGTTATGGCTGACCTTGGAGTCGGTGCACAGCCTGTCTTGATTGGGGTTGCACTGCCCCTCCGCTCTCAGCTTCATTGGTTTGACTCTGTCGAGCCGTTGCTTCGGCGACTGCACTGGCTGCCGGTTCTGTTCCGGGCCCAATTCAAAGTGCTGGTTTTGACCTTTAAAGCCCTTTACGGCTCGGGCCCAGGGTATTTGAGGGACTGCCTCCTCCCATATAATCCTACCAGTACTCTGAGGTCTTCTGGGGGGGGGCCCTTTTGACTGTGCCGCCACCAGGAGAGGTGAGAGGGGTGGCGGCCAGGAATAGGGCCTTCTCGGTGGTGGCCCCCCAACTTTGGAATACCCTCTCCTTAGAGTTAAGAACTGCTCCCTCTTTGGCGGTATTTCGGCGGGGGCTGAAGACCTTTTTGTTTCAACAGGCTTTTAGTTGCTGACAGGCTAGCTGGTCTTTGCATTCTTTTTTATTCTGTACTTTTATGATCCATGGGATGAGTGTTGTACTTTTATATTGTATTTTTATATTGTTTTTAATTACTGTTTTTATTATGATACATTTTATTTTGTTTTTAACTTGTTTTTGTAATGCCGCCTTGAGCGCCTTCGGGCGGAAAGGCGGGTAAAAATGTAATAAATAAATAAATAAAATAAAATAATAGCGTGGATGTGTTTTCGCACCAGGACTGCTCCTGAATGCCCAGGTGATGGCAACAGCCCAGAGTGCTGCTGACCAGCTGAGACTGCTGCAGCATCAGCTGTGCCCTTTTCTGGATAGGAATAAACTTACTAATTCATTCCCTTGTGACATTCAGTTTAGATTAATACAGTCAAACATTATGGCCAAAAACCCCAAGAAAAGAAACATACAACTGTGATGTCACTTCCTGTTGTGATGTCACTTCCAGGGCATCATTTTGCCCTCTGCACCGGGCTACACGTTCATTAGCTACACCCCTGTGCACTAGCAATTGAGCTGGTGCGGGTCCAAGTAGTCCCATTGTGCAGGTTGTTCCCTTACCCTGCAGCCTGCTTGTTCTCTGTGCTGGAGACAGCAAAGTCCATATGGCCCAGCTGTGTCAATGCTACTTAGGATTGGGCTCCCCCTAATTTGAATCCTACCTTTCCCTCTGAAACTATTAGAAGACCAGCCTTTTACTCAGCTGTGCAAAATAAAAGACTTAATGTAGTGCAGTTAAGAAAGACATACAGATAAAGGGAGAGAGTTATGGCAGAAACAGTAAACAGAAGGATACAGGCATTCTCATGTACTAAATGCCAGCCTAACAAGAAGAAAGAGCAAGTGTTATAAGATCACTTACCTAAATGTCTCCCAGGGTGTCTTCTCTGATTAAGGGCTTGCAAGAGTTATTGAATTTTGAATTAGAGACACTTTAATAAAACAGTAGAATGTTCTTAACTGATTGCACCTGTATTGATTATGTTAAAGAGGTCTATCCTCAGATCAAGGTCAATGGTTTTACATAAACTCAGAAGGAATGTTCATTCACTGTTACTATTTAGAATTCCTGGAGTCTGGTTTGGCTTATTAAATCCCAAAAATTATCCTTAAAAAGTAAAGCCAAAAGGTAGCCTCTCACCCTGTGCTTGTGCCATCAGGAGCTGAACTGGATGCTCTCTCTGTGAATGGAAGATGTATTTTCCACCAATGTAAAGAAGACCCCTTGCACGAGCAGAATGCCTCTTGCAGTCACGGAGGAAACTTCTGTTCATATGGCAGTGAAAGCACAAGTTGGGATGCTACCCAGAGACTCTACCATTCTCTCCATCTACTCAATGACTCTCAACAGCACATTTTAAGATCAGTGATGTCATGCACCCACTACGCACCACTATGCAAGTACCGGTTCCTAGAAGTTGAGCTGGCCCCGTCCACTCGAAGCTGGCCCCTGCTATTTAACCAGGGAACAGCTGAAGCAAAATATGTATATACACATCTCTAGAAAGCAAAGCAATAGAAGTTAAATCAACACTAACCACAAGCTGAAGTTATTACAAACAGGATCACATCCATGGCAACAATCATGACATCACTTCTGGCTTATATTATGATGTCACTTCCGGTGGGCGGACCCTGACAAGTGCCAATCAAAAGTGAGTACCTGTTCCTAAATCATTTGGATGACACCACTGTTTAAGATGTATTCAACTTATACTTCAATGCTGAGGCTCAAATGTGTTCTATGAAATAGAATCTTTGCACAGGCTGCCCCATTAATTTCAGTGAAGGGGGAAAATCAGTGAGAGCAAAAGAATGTGCATGCAGTCTCTTGGCACTACTGAAATGAATGTGGCTATCATTGTGGATGGGGGAATGGAGTTTCCTGTGCACATTGGAGTTTATGAGCTCCAAAGAAACTGCTGGACCTGAGCATGGAGATTCAGCTATATTATAGCTTTGATTTCCAAAAGATTCTTGGAAAAAAGACAGGATATTGACACACATCTATATATATAAAAGAGAACGTTTGTGTGTACGTGTGTACGTTTGTGTGTACGTATGTTCCGCATAGGCTCCGCATAGGCTCCGCATAGTATGTTCCGCATAGGCAACGCCTGAATTGACACCAAACTTGGCATGCATACACCTTGCAGTCTGGCGACAAACACTGGGGGGGTCAGACCCCCCCTAGCACCCCCAGGGGTGGGGGTGCACAGGGGGTGCAACATAAAAATGATCGAAAATGGCCGACATCGGTGTCGAATCCATCATTTCCGGGGTAGCTGAGACGAGCGGCGACACTCCCAATGCCGTTTGACTCTGGGTTCGCCCCCCCTCGGTGTGGGGGGCGAGAAGGGGTGCAAAACAAAACATCCACCATGACCTGCTGGAACACCTGGAGCGATTGGTACACGTATGCCTTACGATCTGGAAAGAAATATTTTGGGGATACAACCCCCCTGGCACCCCTAGGGGTGGGGGTGCGAAGGGTGTGCCAGGTAAAAATGATCAAAAATGGCTGATATCTGTGTCAAATCCATAGTTTATGGGGTCGCCGAGACGAATGGCGACACTCCCGATGCCATTTGAGTCCTTTTCCTGTGTAATAGAAGCTTAGGATAATTTGTTACCCGACAACGCCGGGTAACAAAAACCTAGTCTATAATAAAATATATATTATTTCTGTTAATTTTCAGGAATGTGATTTTATATGGGCAGAACTTTTGGCTTCACCTTGCCTTATATGAACTTTTTCTAATCAACTGTATTTATTTATTTAACTATAGTACAGTCCCCTAACTAGTAACCAACAAAAAACCCATGGCCAATTTGATGACATTCACACAATTAAATAAAAGTTCTAGTATTAGCACTGATAAATGGAAACGAGAACTGACTCATAATGATTTTTTTTAAAATCATGATTTTTACATGTTTTCAGTTTTTGGTTTTTTGGTCATAGCTTTTGATAGAAGAAAGATATAACACTTCGGGTTTTTTCATTGAATTCCTCGTGAAATTCCACATCCAACGGTATGTACCATATGATGGTATTACCTTTTAAATCCATGATTTTAGCAATGAAGATATTACACTCCAGATTTTTCTTTGACTTCCAGGTGAAATTCCACATCCAATGATATATAGCATGATGGTATTACCTTTTAAAACTGCAATTTTAGCAGTTTTGTTCCCTGGAGGTGACACACACACACACACCCGTGTGCGTCACCTGGTGTGGCCTGCTTCTCCTAGCGATGCCACTGCAAAGGGTCCTTCCACAAGATGACATAAATCAGAATATCACCAGAAGTTGCCATATTGGTACTGAAGAAATTCAGATCAAATATTAGGCAGCTCAGATGATGTCATGGCTCCACCTGAACTGCTGAGCAGATTCTGCTAAAAAGGTGAATTGAGGTTTAGCAACCAACCTGTTGCTAATGTTTACATGTCAGGCAGGCAGAGGATCAGCCAGTAGGCTACATTCTCATAAATGAGCATCTCTAATGCATGGTCTTCCACAGATGGCGTGTTTACGGATTCAGCAGCTTTTGCCTGTTTTTCAAGCAATCTTTGACCATATTTTCTTTGGATCTAGAATGACCTTTTCTCCGTTGCACAGGATAATTTGTTCAGACCCCTCACTGTGACTGTAGAGTTTGAGAAAAAAACTTAGATTACAAAAGAAAAACTTCGCCCCATTGCTTCATGTGAAAAAAAAATATGAAAAAGAAAACCTGTTGCTGAGAATTCGGCCTCAAAAAATGGTTTTCATCGCGGGAAGCGGTGCTTTAAAAAGGTATGCAAAAACCACGAGAGAAATTTGAGGATCTTCTCTATTCACTTGCGCAAGCGATGTCCACCCCCTCCCTGCCCCATTCCGCCTCTGCCACCATCAGACTTACCTTTCCCAGTCTTGGGCAGGCTTCCTGCACTGCCTCTGGTTGTGTACCAAAATGGCCACCAGCAGTATGCCATTGGAATACTGGAAGCCATTTTAAGAGCTCGGTGTCCGAAACTCCTCTGTTTGCTGGCTCAGTCCTGGATAGGAGTGAGCCATGAGATTTCCAAAAACAATCCTGCATGCACCATTTTGCCTCTGTCGAATCCACATGTCAAAAACCTTACAGAAATAAAGACTTGGTGTGTCCAGTAATGTTGTCCACTAAACTCTCCTTTCTAAAATGGGAGCTAATTTTTCTTCAGTTGCTCAGAAGTCAACCTGAGATATGCAACAAAAAGTCTGGTTATTCTTTCAAATATGTAGGGGCATGATTATACACATCACAAAGATGGGAAATTCAAAACCCATTGCCTCCTTAAATTCCACCTACCAACTTCACTTTCCTTATGACAACCACATTATTTACTAGCGCATTGATATGTCTGACTGTTTCATCTTAGTAATTATAATGCTTGTGAACATTCCATGACATGACATGACAATGTTGCTATGAAATCATTGATTTTAATGTTTCACTGGGGCCTTTCATTTAAAAGATTTGATGCTAGTGATTTATTGTTGCTTTTGTTGTTGTATCGTTTTAATTGAAGTCTTACATTATCTTGAATGCTGGAGAGACAGAAATATTTATAGATACAGAGACAGACAGATAGACAGAGACATGAACTCAGCCAAAAATGAACAGGTGATGGGCCACAGTTAATTTCCAAATACTGTTCCACAAAACTTGCAGGAAATGCACATCATTTTCTATTACTTGTGGGGACAACTTGAATCGTTCGTCTTAGTGACGCCCGCATTAGGCATGTATTAAATTTTAAGCAGGACTATATTAAATGACTCAAACCATAATACAAACACTGCAGCTAGCCCTATTTTTATCACCCCACCCACTTTAATGTGAGCATCTACCTTGGGGGACACATTATACCACTGTCTATTCCTTCCCCAGTGAGTTGGGAACCACATAAGTAGGTGCAGGAGAGGAGTTAAGGCACCAACATGATTCCCAGGATCGCACTACACTGGGATCCCCAGGACTGAGTGGAAGTGCTGACCTCCAGGGGGCGTGGGGAGCCTATAGTTATTCTTTTTAGCTAGAGTAGCTTTTCAGAGTTTCTGAGGCTCGGGGAGCCCTGTGGAAGTGTCCGTGGGGCTCTCTGCATGCACTGGAGGCTTCCACTTGTGAGTAAAAAAAAAAGCCCTTTCTGTCCCCAGCAGCACTGCAATCCTGGGGATCGCGTTGCTGCCTCCCTCCCACCCTGCCCCTTAAAGGGGTATGGGCTTGTGCTTCCCAGGCTGGTGGGTCGTGACCCACCAGTTTGAGAGGCACTGCCCTAGAGAATTCCCACCCTGGCTCAAAGCAGTAGATTGTCAGCAGCCAATCTAGACTTCCCAATGCTAATGCGGCTGAATTTCACCACCCCATGCCAAGCCGGACAGCTTTTGAAGTAGATGTTGTAACCCAAGCCTAAGCGATCCCACTAAGTGATCTGGCCAGCATTGCTGAGCCAGACAGCCTCCTGAGACCAGTTCTGGCTCCCCCACTCTGTTTCTCTCTCCCTATTCCCTGTCTCAAACTGTACCTGCCAGATATGACGAGCCTGGCCAAGGTGCAACCACCACCATCACTGTAGCCCTTTTTGGATAGGTAAAAACTGCACCAAAGCCAATTCCTCCTCTGCCCTGAAGGCTAACAGCTAATCTCACACTGCAAACTGAGTAGGTTGGATGGCATTCATTGGAGATATCGGTCAACCATAGCCTAAAGCCCAACCCTCAACACCCAGCATCCAACCAGATGCTCAAATTGATGCCCAACTCTAATGTTGTGGGTGGGCATCAGCAAAGCCACTCCACTTTGTAAGGCATATGTATACCAAGTCTGGTGTAAATCGCTCCAGGCATTCCGGAGTTATGCTGGAACATACATACACACACATACATCCATTTTATTTTGCACCCCTTCTCACCCCCATGCTGAGGGGGGCCAAATGTGGACTCAAACGGCATCGGGAGCGTCACCACTCATCTTGGTGACCCCGAAAACTATGGATTCAACACTGGTATCGGCTGTTTTCCATCATTATTACATGGCACGCCCTTTGCACCCCCACCCCTGGGGGTGCTAGGGATGTCTTACCCCCACAGTATTTCTTTCCAGATTGCAAGGCATATATGTACCAATTTTGGTGTCAATCGCTCCTGGCGTTCCAGAGCTATGCTGGAACATACACACAAGCACACATATGTTCTCTTAACTGGTGTTAATTGGCACAGTAGCATTGAAGGCCATGGGTCCACTCGATGGAGTGACAGAAGTTTCCAACTATTACTTCAGCAATTGTTTTTGATCCAATTGCTTTTAAACTCACAAAAATGCATCAAGAAAATATTGATATAGTATTGTAAGAAATAAAACACCAAGACTACAGCCCTAAAGCTAGTATTTACCCAAGAGTATTGCCTTTGCAATGGTAAATACATTACACAGTAAGTGACAAATGAATTGAATATGGCTGGTTTCCATGCTAAAATAGATAAACAAAAGAAATAGGCAGAAATCTGTGATGACTCTTCTTTCCCTGCGCTTCTTTTTGCAAACTCTCAGGGCGCAATCCTAACCTGGAGTTAGGCTGGCACAAATTAGGCCAGCAAAGTTTGGCCAGCACAAGGGCCACTGTAAAGCATGTTTGGACCACTCTCAGAGTCAGAGAGGATGGTGCACGTCTGTGTGCTATGTGCTCCAACTTGTGCCAGCCTAACTCCAGGTTAGGATTTATTTATTTATTTATTTAAGAAATTTCTACCCCGCCTTTCCTCTGCCAAGGCAGATGTCCAAGGCGGCTTACAATATTAAAAAGGATAAAAATAAGTATAACAGTTAACATTAAAAACAATTAAAAACAGTATTAAACAATAAACAATCAAGATTAAAAAACACAAACAATTTAAAAACAATTAAAAAATAAAATAAGACACAAGCCCCGTGTATCATAATAACCAGCCAGCCAACCTGTCAACAATTAAAAGCTTTTTGGAATAAAAAAGTCTTCAGCCCCCGCCGAAATGTAAACAGAGAGGGAGCAGTTCTCAATTCGAGGGGAAGGGTGTTCCAGAGTTGGGGGGCCACCACCGAGAAGGCCCTCTTCCTGGCCGCCACTCCTCTTACTTCTCCTGGTGGCGGCACAGTCAGAAGGGCCCCCCCAGATGATCTAAGAGTACGGGTTGGATTATATAGAAGGAGGCGGTCCCTCAAATACCCCGGACCCGAGCCGTAAAGGGCTTTAAAAGTCAAAACTAGCACTTTGAATTGGGCCCGGAACAGAACCGGCAGCCAGTGTAGTCGCCGAAGCAGCGGCTCGACAGAGTCAAACCGACGTGCCCCAGCAACCACCCGAGCCGCCGCGTTCTGTACTAGTTGTAATTTCCGGACCGTCTTCAAAGGCAGCCCCACATAGAGCGCATTGCAATAATCTAATCTTGATGTCACTAGGGCATGGGTCACTGTGGCCAGGTCCGCACAGCTCAGGTACGGCCGCAGCTGGCGGATCAGCAAGCTGAGCAAAGGCTCCCCTGGCCACCGCCGCCACCTGGGACTCCAGGTGTAGCTGTGAATCCAGGAGAACCCCCAAGCTGCGAACCTGCTCCTTCAGAGGAAGTGCGACCCCATTCAGAGCAGATTGCACCACCAGTCTCCCTACTCTCACTCATATCCTTTTCCATGCCTTAGCATGCAGCTGCATGAAAATGGGCTGCATTGTTTGCTATAGTGGGGGGGGGGGTTAGATCAGGAGGCTTGGGAAAGGACAGGGAAAATTCCCTTTCTCCTCAGTAAGGTGTGAACTGCAGATTCGGCTGTTAGGCCAGATCCTAACCCCTGTCCAGTGGTGTCATTCAAATGATTTAGGAACAGGAACTCACTTTTGATTGGCACTTGTCAGGAACCCAGAACCAGCCACGGAGCCCGTTAGGTTCCGGAACGCCCGTTCTGGTCCGTTCCCCCTGAATGACATCACTGCCCCCTAGGAATCCGGAGTCGCTCCCTTTAACCCTCTGAGTGCCAGCCAACCAAGAAGAAAAGCTCTTTGCAGAGGAATTGGGAGGGGGGAGGAGGGAGAGTGAAGTGGGCGGAGTCAGCTCTAATTTTAACTAGTGGAACTGAGTTCCCCCGCGTTCCCCCTGCATGACATCACTGCCCCTGTCCCCAGGCAGTCAGGATCTGAGAAGCCCCATTGGGCTGCATGGGCTTACCCCAGGAAAAGGGGGAAATGTCCCCTTACCCTGAGGTGAGCTTCAGCAGCCTCCCAGCTTGTGTAGGATGCAGCACAGGCCAGCCTGCCTGCCTGCTCCAACGCCAGTTAGGATTTGGCTGTAGGAAGGGGACAGCATCTAGCACAAGTCATCCATGCTGCCATTCCCTCCCACCTCTGACATGCCTAACCCTAACCCACCCCCAAATCTGTCCCATTCTGCCTTCCCCGCTGGCCGACCTGAGTCAGCAGGCCCTCCTTCCCTGCCGCCCCACTGCTCTGACCTCTCTGGTGGCATTCCAGAAGACTGCCATTTGCGACAGCCATAAAACCACTACCATGGCCAGAGCAGTAGTTCCAACAGCTGTTGAGCCCAGTAGGATTGGGCCGTCATACGCCACAGTCTGAACTACAAGTCATGCAAAGTGCTCAGTTTGAATAGGCTTCATTTCTACCAAGGAACACTCAGCTACAACCAGAGGCGGAGCGTGGGTGTAGCCCGGGGTGGCGCGAGCCATGGGCGCCGGCAGCAGCGGAGTGGCGGGGCACCATTGTGCGGAGTAACCCATGCACTAACCCGCGCTATTTGGCCTGCCCTCCCTCCCTGGTGTCCGTTTCGCTCCAAAATGGAGCTATTCCGGGCGCAGGGAGGTGTGGCGGAGCGACGCATGGGGGCAGGGTGACGTGCTGGGGGTGCGGTTTCGTTGCCCTGTCATGGACGCACTCGGCGCTTGGTTCGTCTCTGGCTACAAGACATGCTGTCTTTGGTCAAAAACGGAACAAATTGTGGATGGCAGTGGGGATCACAATACAGACCCTTGCAAAAAAGAAATCCAGCTAGAAATGTTCAGTTGTGCCTGAGATATGCAGATAGATTTTTCAGCCAATTCACCAGTTTCCCAGTTTTTCCCAATACAAGCTGTTCACTTGTTTTTGCTTCCCTTTTTTAGGGCTTGAAAAGACTATTGAAAAAATCAGCCAGATGAAAATAATAGCTGAAATTAGTTTTTTTTTATTTACTTGCTTCCTTCTTCACAGTTAATCTGCAAATCAGACACTGTAATTTATACCCAAATCAAATAATTCCAGAGTTTCTACATTAGCAGAGTGAGAAAGAACTCTCCAATGGCCTGACGATCACAGCTACGGTTTGTTTTGTCTCCCTTGACTGAAGCAGCTTCCTCAGTTTGAACAGAGATTTCAGTCCTCCCAACTATGAGTGGGGAGGAACAAGAGAGAAAAAATGAAGAAAAGTGGGAATTATCCTGCCAGACCTTGAAATGTTATATCCAGCTACAATCAGTGTCCCTACAAATGGAAACAAAATAGTGCAGTAGCAACTTGGGAGGATATCCTCCTGGCCGTTTTAACTTCCTTGTTACAGTTCCTTTTTTTTTGTTTGTTTCGTGACCTTCTTAGCATCTTACGTACCCAGCTGTCCGCACAACAGGTTCATTCATCGTTTTTCAGAGGAGGAAAAAAACACACACACTGTAGAACTGCAAATACAGGAACTGGGAAGCGACAACATGTTCCCAAGGAAGCATTGTACACACACCAGGACTCCACAGAGGGAATCTACAGCTTGGAGCATATAACAGGATGCAAATGAGTGCCTGGGGAAGGGTAGAGCAACGGTGTTTGTTGAACAGTAGCAGCATTATGCCTTGAGAAAGGGAGAAAACACCCCTGTGATCTTCAGTGCTACATAGAAATAGTCCACAAGCCACTTCCTCTCTCTTCATTTCTCCCTGGTATTTTTTTTAAAAAAACAACAACAATGAGATCTTGGAAGCAATTCAATGAATTCCTGAAATCAGTCCCAAAAGGAAGCGTGAGTCATCGATAAGAACATTTGCTTTTTGTTTCAGTTTGTTTGTTTGTTTGGAAAGGAATGAGGGGAAGAAAAGAAAGAACAATGACATGATGGGCATCCTTGAGAAATAGCCACTTTCAGTGATCCAAGAACACTGTCGCTTTCTGTTGAAGGCTAGGCTGGGTGGGCCGAAAAGGGAAAGGGGGAAGAAACACCACCAGGGAAATAGACAAAGGGAATCAACCTCCTTCTTTCCTGGAGAGAAATGAATGGAAGGTTTGTCAGCCCACTTGGAGAATTCCTGTTCCATGTTTTGAGGTAATTTTCATATGCCAGAGTCTGGATCACCTCTGAGACCAGTTTTAGCAACTGCACAGTCTCTCTCTCTCTCTCTCTCTCTCTCTCTCTCTCTCTCCCCAAAAGGCTCTATCTGACCTGGCAGCAATGAAAAATTTGGTTGGACTTGCTCCACAGTTCCTGTTTGCATTAGGCTTTTTTTTAAAAAAAATAAAATAAAATTAATGTGTCTGCTTCTTTCGCATATCCCTGAGGTTCGCATATTCCATAATGATTACAGTGAGAGAAATGTAGTGGCATCCCTGGGGGAGGTTAAATGCTGAGTTTTTCAGACTCCTGAATGTCAGTGTAAAACAGCCCCTTTCCCTTGCCTTCAGAGCCATTAGCAGCTGCAAAAGCAAAGCAGAGGAGACGGCTCCCCTTTGCTTTCCCAGCCACCAAAGGCTCTGAAGGCAAGGGAGAGAGGCTACTTCACACTGGTGTTCAGGAGCCTGAAAAATTTAATGTTTTGCTTCCCCTCTAGGAAAGCTACTGGAGGAGTGAGGAGGGAAACAAAAAACCTAACAATTTCTCAAGAAAATTTTAGGAACAAGGGAAATCGTTTGCTTGGGCATTATTTCACTATATCAGCAGTACTAAAATGTGTATGCTGTTTTCTGAACACTTTCTCGGGCATTTTAAAAAAAGTGTACCATCACAAACAGTCCTCAGTGGGAAACAGAATCTGGGGTGGAAGCCTAATCTCCAAACTTGGAAATAACCTTCTTAACAGAGCCTTAGAAATCACATTACAGCCCCAGAAAGGTCAGAGGACCCCATTATTGTCATCAGAAGGCTATTCAGTTCATAGCCTTCATTGGAAATGCGCTTGACAGTCGGACTTCAATCCCTAGCGAGTGAATGCCTGTTCAGATTTGCTGGACCATGTAGTTTGATCAGGAATTCCATGAATTTAGAAAACTGGACTTGCTGAAACTGTGAACGTCTTGGTATCCTTATGAAAAATGTCCAGACATCAGCAAAATAAGGCAAAACCAACCCTGTGTTTGTTGCTAGTCTCATCATTGGGCAGAGGTGGGGCTGACTCAGGTATTTTGACCTACCTTAAACACAGTTCCCAGAACATTGATTCATCAGACGAGGACAAAAATCAATGAGTTCCTTCTGCCGCAACAGACACACAGGGCCTTTTCTGAGTGATGCCATTTTTGTAGCAATAATGTATTGGTACTAGCAACCGGTTCAGATAGTACTCCAAACTGGCTTTCCCTATGAAGCAGAAGGGCCCTCATTATCTCATTTCCATCTAATCTTAAATGCCCCTAATGATGTCTCTAACAGTGCTAGAGCCAGGTATCAGGGGGCCTGAGTCAAGACCTGCATTGGGCCCCGCACTGTACCCCAACCCACCCTCTGTTGGCACATTTGGTGCTAACACTGCTGATGGGCCTGGACCTGATCTGGCCAACCCAACACCATGCTGGACCTCTAAACACGTAAAATTACTAAGGGCGCAATCCTAACCTGGAGTTAGGCAAGCACAGTTAGGCCAGCAAAGTTTGGCCAGCACAAGGGACTCTGTAAAGTATGTTTACTGTAAAGTGGCGCTAAGTTAGCACCTGACCCCAATGTGAGCAGACAGAATGGCCGGTGCTCCAACAGTGCCCGCTACTGTAAGCCAATTTGGGGCCGGGGAGGCAGGGAGGGAGAAAATCTGGGCAAGGAAGGCAAGGAGCTGGCCCATGAGAGGGTGGGACCTAGCAGTGGCTTTCACCACCGGATCCAATATAACATGGGGCTGCTCGATTCACCGCCACTAAAACAGCCAGCAGTGAGTTGAGGAGCCCCTTTGCATGTGGCAGGGCTTTCCCTGGGTGAAGGAGACAAATGACCCCTTCTCCCGAGGAGCCTCTAGCAGCTGCCTGGCTGCCACTGGATGCCGATCGACTACCTCTGTACCCACGACAACCAGGCAGCTGAAGATTGGGCTGCTCTTTGTTTATTTGAAGACTGAGGAGTGTTTTCCCACTCCAGTATCTTGACTGCCTAAATTGTCAGTAGTCAAGGCAAAGTAAAGTTGAAGAAGTCTGGAGGAAGGACATGTTAATTTCAGGCATTCAACCAAGCCAAGAGAAAAAGTATTATTATTTTTTATTTTAACAGCAGTTCAGTCATTTGCTTGGTCAGGGTCTTAGTGAACACGTTCAGTATGTTTCCCCAGATAAGGTTGTGATTCATGTTGCGCGTGTACCACAAAAAAGGGCAAAAAGCTGGCAGCAAAGAATTTTTCTCCATTGGGGGGGAGTGGAGAAGTTCACCTAAAATCCACTCTGTTCCTTTTGCCGTTTTCCTATCAGTAAATAATGCTATAGGTTTTCTGACCTAAGCAGTTCCGTTTGAGATGTTTGCCAGCCTAGACGTTTTCTAAAATGTTACCAAATGATTAAACACAAATCCTTAAATGAAGAGAGCAGGTTTTATTAAATATCCCAGAGCAATGCTGTTTGCCCGCTCTCGTGCCTATGTCTGGCTGCTAGCTGATAAACGCCTTCGCTTTAAGATATTACTTATTAGCATGCCTGTATATTTCTACCTCACACAGTCACCCAAGGGTGATTGCTATCTGTTAATTGAATTCTGTGCCAGCAACTATGTCTTTGTGTGCCTGCCATTATAATTTCAGAGAATTGTAACTTCATTTCCTATTTACAAGTTGCAGAGCTGTGTGTCTCGGCCTGTTGAAGGGGGAGAGGCACATATATGCATGGTGTGTGTTTTCCAATTTCGCATAACGAAACATCCCAAGTACAAAATGTATGATGCTTGAAATCACAAAACTTAAAGGCTGTACCGTTCTGGAGATGCTGTATGAATGACCCATTACTTCATTTGGGCCAGGGCTCAGCTCTTGAACACCATGAGGAATGTGCTATATGGAGATGAAGCATGAAAGAGAATGTTTCTGAGCTAGCACACGTCACAAATTCACAAGTAAACATATTATGTACTGTGTAGGACTCCTGGTGGCCGATGGGTCTCCTATATCGCTGGCACAGGTCCAAGGAGAGACAAAAGGGTGTGGTAGGTTGGGAAAGAGGGAATCGGATCCCACCACATGCTGGTACTGACAAGATCCACCCCTTCTTTTTTTTCCCCCTCTCTGCCCTCCCTGAAAACTCCCCCTGGCCTCCCCCTCCCTGTCCAGGACATGCCCCCCAACTTACTGGCAACAGTGGCACCCCTCCTTTGGCCAACGCAGGTCACTTGCATCAGCCCAGTGCAAGAATTGCTGGACTGATACATAAAGCAGCTTCAGCCCAGCAACGCCGGCCAACCGTACCTTACCTATTGGGCCCAGGACACGGCACAGGGAAGCCACCACACATCTATGTGCTGGCCTGCTCTCCTGGAGAGCAGGATGTCATCCCAAATGTGCTTTACAGTGTGTCTGCAACACTCCTGGGGCAGCACAAGGGACTTGTGGCATCCTGGGGCATCCTGGGGCATTGCGCCCCCAGTGATCTGACCAGTGGCATTTGTACAGGGAGGGCAAAGCTCTAAGTTTTGCAAGAAGCCTTACCTTGCAGTGGAAATCACTCCTCTCCTGCACTGTTTTAGCCAATCCTCACAGGGAACAGCAACATCTTGGCGTTGCTTACTGGCTACAGCAGCAAGGGAGAGGAGGGATTTACATGACAGGGTAAGGCTTCTTGCAAAACTTAGAGCTTTGCCCTCCCTGTAGAAATGCCTCTGGATCTGACACAGCAAAGTACAGCTTCCTTTCTTCCTAAAATCAGTGGTATCCACTCTTGCATTAAAATAGATTTTTTTCCACTTACCTATGGTATCGTAAAATCTAAGCCATACTGTTTTTCCGTGTTTTTATTATCCTTGTGTTTCATCCATGTGACTTGCCTTGAAAACCTCTATCAACAGATGGATAATTAGATGGAGGATAACTTCCCCCCCCCCCAAAAAAAAAATTATTATTCTCTATGGTTCACAAAATCCAAACATGGCTTGCTGGCTGATGACCTTTGCACTCCCACTGAAAATTTGGATAGTTGTTACCATCCTGTTTGATGAATCTAGTAACAGCAAGGTGATGTAGAAGCAACAGAAACACACATTATTTTGAAGGATGCTGAACTAAATACATCTAATGGGGACTGACATGGGTTGTTGTTTTTCTGGATTTGGAAAAGAAAGACATTTCTATAGGTAAGACCATGCAGGCAAAATCCTTCAGCTATCAAGGAAGTACATGCAGTACAGGGCAGTGGTGTCATCTAAATGATTTAAGAACAGGTACTCACTTTTGATTGGCACGTGTCGGGACCCGCCCACCGGAAGTGACATCATAAGCCAGAAGTGATGTCATGGCAGGAAGTGACATG
Organism: Lerista edwardsae; assembly: GCA_029204185.1. NCBI lineage: Eukaryota > Metazoa > Chordata > Lepidosauria > Squamata > Scincidae > Lerista > Lerista edwardsae. The sequence goes on along the minus strand of JAJKFI010000018.1, from coordinate 5,442,227 downwards.
AAAAAAGCCCTTTTTGAGGCCTCAGACAATTTTAAACTGACCCAACAGTTGCAACAGTATTCCACAGCACCCCCAGAACATGTTAAGGAGTCCTGGCATCATGTTAAAGTGACCCAACAGTTCCAAAACCCCAGAGCAGCTCATTTTTCAGTTGCAAGGCAAGGCAAGGCTCCGCACGCTGCCTGCCTGCCTCTGAGAACGTGCAGGCAACTCAAATGTGCAGGAAATTCAAATGTTGCAGGGGGCGGAGTCAATGAGTGGGCAGGGCCAGCCATAATCCTAGAAACCGGTACTCACATACCCCCGCGTACCCCCTGCATGACATCACTGATGCAGGGGCAGACCTAGTTAAAATGGTGCCCAAGGCACCCAATAGAAATGCACCCCCATGGGAGCCAGGACTCCAGAGCTACCCATTGCAAATGGTCGTGGGTAGGTCTACCCATTAGGAACAACAGCAAAGCCCAGATCTACCCTTTAGAGCCAGCCATGGGTAGACCAGTGCTCCACAGGTCAGGAAGGCATCCATAGTGCAGACCTTCCCCCATCCATTCAAAGCATATTTCCAGTGCCAAGTCTTCTTTAATCATAACTTTTAAGGTCACGGTGAGCTTAGCCTTAGTTTTTGTTTTTGTTTTTGTTTTTTTTGTAGTTGGTTCTTAACGTTTGCTGACTTTAGTTTGAAATTCCTGTGTCTCCACTTTCAAAAATCTGAGTCAGTGTCTGAAAAAGCCACATGTGAGCAGAGACCATCATGCAATGCTTCCAATTTGCCTATATAACTGGGGGGGCAGGCACATGCTAATCTCCCATGCAAATTGGAAGCATTGCACCATATTCCATGAGAACTGAATCTCACAACTTTGCACATGAAGTATGTGAACGTTAGTTATTCATGAAAATATTTCTTTCTTGTCTGTACAAAAAATGAATGCTCAAGAAAAGCTTGTAAGACTTTTTTTTTAATTAATGTGCCTGAATATGATGTTAATGTATTATATGGGTTATAAGCAGTGTTGTCATCTACTCTCTTGTAGACGCAACGCTGGGCGGGACTTAGAGTGATCGACAGCCCGTCGACTCACTTCCGCTTTCTTCGCGCGCCCCGCGCGGCTTTCCCTCACCTCGGAGGGGGCACCTGCTCACCCAGGCACCCGACGCGCCCCCCACCCATCCCCCCCTGGCGAGCAGGCGCTCCCTCCGAGGTGAGGGAAAGCCGCACGGGGCACGCAAAGAAAGCGGAAGTGAGTCGATGGGCTGTCGATCACTCTAAGTCCCGCCCAGCGTTCCGTCTACAAGAGAGTAGATGACAACACTAGTTATAAGGTAGCACGTTTTGAAGATCAGGATGTTAGTACGGTAGCTGGACCGGTCCCCTGCGTGAGCAATACATTTTGAGAAGCCCTAGTCATCCCAGATTTTTTTTTTTCTGATTCCTCTATGTCAGTGGTTCTCAACCCTTTTAGCCCAGGGACCCATTCTTCAGAATGACAAACCGTCTGGGACCCACCTGAAGTGATGTCATGCCCGGAAGTGCCATCATTGCATCGCCAGAGCCTGCTGCTTTCCTGAGAATGCAGCAATAAATTGGGCTATTTATTAACCATTTTCCAATAGCAATTTATTTTTAAAGCAAGCAAAACAAGGAAAACAACCACACAGGCCTCCCCCTTTCCAGCGTCCCATTTTCCCATATTTTCAATATGGCTGTTTTAGATATTTTGCGACCCATTTGAAATTGGCCCGTGACCCACTGGTTGGTCCTGACCCACAGTTTGGGAACCACTGCTCTATGTCAACGACTTTCCCAGATATGCCGTAGCTTAGTAGCAGAGCACATGTATAAGATTTCCAAAGTCCATTATTATCAACAGAGATTTTTTTAAAAAACCCACTTTTGTCTGAGAGCTTGGGGGGCCACCACCAATTAGAGCCATTTCAAACATTACAAAGACTCAGGGCACCAGCCTATGCAGATTTACTTAGAAGTAAGTCCTATTGTGTTCAATGGGGCTTACTCCCAAGAAAGTACATGTAGGATTGCAACCTCAAAGCAGATAGAACTAGGGTAAACGGATGCAGTATGTTCTGGTGTAATATGGGGCAGTTCCTACTACTATAAAATTAAATTAGCCAGCAATCTTATCTTCTTACAATATAACCTTTGCAATGCACTCTTACAAGAAAGGTGTATGGATAATTTCCCTTCAAAATGGAATATTATACATCTTTTGTGATCTGTTATGCAAAAGTCAAGGGCCACTCAGAGCTGCACAACACATATCAGTGTATAGTTTAAAACTTTATATGTAGGCTATAAGTGTTCATAAGTCATTACAGCACATGTAGCATTGCAGACAATGTTTCAACATTAAAATCTCAGCTCTATGATTGAATAGGGGTTACAGCAAAACAGAAATATCCACATATTTTCTAAATATTTGCATAATGAGCTATTTAAATGCAAGAGTTTGTAACGTATGTAAACAACTGGAAAAACTGTTTAACTGCAAGGCTAAAGAAGAAGGCAATACATAAAACCATACCCACAATCCCTTGTAAAAATCATGTGATTTAAGAGTCAACCACAGCATACTTTATATAAAGGTTCATTGTGCTCAAGAACCACAGATTCTAAATACATGGCACTCTTCAGACAAAGAAATCACATACCATCTAGTAAATTAGCAACTACAGTGAATGAGCTGTAGAAAAAAACAGAGTTGTAATAAAGGAGCATTAATTATTATCCAATCACAAATGAGAATAGTATTGAATTCTGACATGCACAGGAAAAGAATTCAATGAGTCAATGCTATTATCTATTACAACAAACACCAAAGGAAATGATTTGCCACATTACTAAAAGGACAAATTATATAGCTCATAGGGGCCCCAAGCCACTTATTCCCGCTTTATAGAGAGCCCTTTACCTGGTTGCCTGGAGTCACTAAAAATTCCCACCAGGTAACCAGACAAGTCTGCAGTTTCCCTTCTAGCCTCAACTGCTGGTCCTCTGCAGCGGGAAGGCTACACATTGGATGAGCTGTTGTTCATCAAGGGGGAAAGATACAGGCCCAAGCCTCATCTCTGGAAGCCAGTCTTGTGTTTCAAAACTTTGAAGACTTTGCAAGTGCTTGCGGGGGCAGGGCAGGATTTGGGGGAAGGGCCTGGCAGGACCGCAGCAATCGCAGTGCTGCAAGCATTTAGGGGCATTTGCCCTATACTACCTGGGTGGGTGTCGAAGGGGTGTCCCAAAGGGTTGGGGAGGCCCATTGCCACCTCTACGGGCCTCCTTGATGCTGAAAATAGCTCCGTTGTAAAGTCAGAGCTTCCAGGAAAGAAGCTCTGACTTCAACAGAGCTATTTTCAGCATCAGAGAGGCCCAGGGAGGTGGCAGCGGGCCTCCCCAACCCTTTGGGACACTTCCCTGAACCCCACCCCCTGCACAGCTAGGGCAAATGCCCCTAAATGCCCACAACGTCACAATTACTATGGTGCTGCTAGGCAGTAATTTCTTGGGCCACTCCCCTGAATGCGAAATGGCCCGTTTTTGTGCTCAATGGTGGGTCACAACCCACCATTTGATGAGCACTGGACTACATTCTAGTGACTATGCACAGGGTTTCTCCCAGTCCTTCTTTCAGGCTTCACTCTGTATCTCTAAAGACAGAAGTTTGCAAGAGATGAAAGGTTGCCCCATCAGAAAGTGCAACTTTTCACAGGATAGGAGTAAACATCACCTGCTAATGGCTGCACATAGCATCGCTGTTTTCACCAGTTACAGCAGCCAATACAACAGTGGCAGTAATGCCTGTGCAAAAACGACGTGTGTGTCTTTTCAAACATTGGGCCAAGTCCAGTTTTTTAGATAGAAATGAAAATCTTGGCAGGATCATTCCATCAATGCAGCCTTCAGGAAGATGAGGTCTTTTAATCGAGGAGTGTGCAATACCCCAGTGGAAATTAAAGTCAGAAGAAAGCGATGTGCAGTTATAAAGTGGATGATACAGTTCTGCATCACTAGCTGTTTATAGTTCAGTGATTGAGGGTCTAATTGAGACTGTATAATTATCTCCTCACTATATGAAGGCAAAGTGCGCGTTCACTCGGAGGAGACCGTTGATGAAAAGCCATGTGGGGAAAGGCTGCAACATGCAGCCAGATCAAATTTATGTTTAATAGCTTTTAACTTTTCTTTCATATATTGAAGCATGGTGGAAGCATGAGGAAATAAACACCTTGTCAGACACTGTATTCTGAGCCATGTCTTCCTTTTTAGTTTAACAGCCTCAGACCCCAATTTGTTATGATTGTTGTTCATTTTGACAAATGGTTACACGCAAAACAAATATTTCATTAAGTAAATGGAAATCCCTTTTAAACAGCTTAAAACTGTGGTTCTCAAACTGTGGAGCACCTAGAGCAGCCATGTTGAAAATATGGGAAGATGGGATGCTGGAAAGGGGGAGGGCTGTGTGGTTGCTTTGCCTGTGTCAAGATTGTATTTGGGCTATTTTTCTTTCTGATTCACTTTTGCTATTGGAAAATGACTGAGAAATAACCCAACTGATTGCTGCATTCTCAGGAAAGCAGCAGGCTCTGGTGTCACAACGACAGCACTTCTGGCCATGACATCACTTCTGGTGGGTCCCACACAGATTGTCATTCTAAAAGGTGGGCCCCAGTACAAAAAGGGTTTTGAGAATCACTGGCTGAAAAGATATTCTGCTTAGGTGTAGCCTGATGCAGATTGCATTCACATAGCTGCGCATACTCATTATATTGAAGTGTTTGTGTGCGTAGTCCAACTCATGATCCAGTTAGGATGGAGGTCTTGGGTTTATTCAAGCAGTTGCAACATTAAAGATTTTCATCTTTGCTGCAGCTGCATGCAACAGCCAAATATCTCCACCCATAATGCACCAAGACTCATGATATCGGACTGGTTCAATAGTCAACATTCCCCATCCTCAGCACTTGACTATTTCCAATGCAGTCAGCCTTCTGACCAGATTGGCAGCCACTCCATACCCTTCCTGGCCACGGATCCAGAATATACAGTGGGGGGACTAAAAATATGGCCACTCCTGCCTGTACATACAAGTTAATGTGTATAATAGAAAGTATGTGCTTCAGATATGGTAAATAGGTGGGACATGTGACATGAGTTTTCCCTTGTCCCCAACCAGCCATCTTTTCCACCTACCAAGATATGTTCAATGTGTATTGAGCCAGGGAGAAGAATGCACTCCCCCCATTCCTGTTCACAAAGAGGATTGTGTGCCACACCACTTCTGCTGACTGATGGGTGGGGAAGATGGTGCCAGTCTCTGCTCTTCTTAGATCACTTGGATCCTCTGTATCTATCCTATATACTAGGAGGTCAAGGCTGCAGTCCTAAACATGTTTTACTTCTGAGTCCAACTTTATTCAGTCGAGCTTATTCCCACGTTGGTGTGCACTGGGACCAAACCCCACTGAATATGGTGGAACTTAAGTTCAAGTAAATATGGCTCTGATTGTACTGCAGCAGTGCAATCTACGGTATCCAGGTTTGCTCAGAAGTCCCACTCTGTTCAATTGGCCTGACCCCCAGGAAGCATGCATAGCATCGCACTGTTGTCCCTACCTTAGGGGCCTTTAATGAAAATGAAGAGTGTCAAACTATTGTGATTACTAGTAATAGTAGGAATTATGCAACCAAACATTGATAAATAGCAGTACTGTGCAGGTGCTGTAGACAATATAGGTGTTTTGCCCTTGCCCTAAGACTTGCTCTAGTCTACACTGTATAAAGAAGGTAGGGGCAAGGTTGGACCAGATTTCCATCAGGAATGAATGGAAGGGGATGCTGCAAATGGACAGACAGTTCAGTGAAAATCACCCCTTCCCCTTTCTTAAATGAAACATCCTCTGAAAACAGAAGAAACACTTATGATGCAATCCACTGTAAATGATGCCTTTAAGATGCCTTTAAGGGACGTGGTGGCGCAGCGAGTTAATCCGCTGTTGCTGGGCTTTCGACCGCAAGGTTGGGAGTTCGAGACTGCGTGACGGAGTGAGCTCCCGTTGCTTGTCCCAGCTCCTGCCAACCTAGCAGTTTGAAAGCAACTAAATGCAAGTAGATAAATAGGGACCACTTCGGTGGGAAGGTAACGGCGTTCCGTGCGCTACGGCGTAGAGTCATGCTGGCCACATGACCATGGAAGCTTGTCCTCGGACAAAACGCTGGCTCTACAGGCTTTGAAATGGAGATGAGCACCGCCCCCTACAGTCGGTCACGACTAGACCATCCGGTCGTGGGGAAACCTTTACCTTTACCTTTAAGATGCCTTTAAGAGGGGATTGGACGGATTTCTGGAAGAAAAGTCCATCGTAGGCTATAGGCCATGATGGATTGTGCAACCTACTTACATTAGTAGTAGGCTACTTCAGAGTACCGCGTGCAAGGGAGTGGCAACAGGATGCAAGCATCTTGTTGTCTCGTGCCTCCCTGGGGCACCTGGTGGGCCGCTGTGAGATACAGGAAGCTGGACTAGATGGGCCTTCTGCCTGATCCAGCAGGGCTGTTCTTATGTTCTTATGTCACTATTGAAGTTTTCCCCATGGTATACTTTTTTTTTGCCCAAGTAAGCCTTATGCTCTTTGCGTTGGCATTAGTGCATTACAAGTCAACACAATTGGATTGACAAGGGGGTGCTATTATTAGCACTGACATGAGAACCATTAAGAAATTGTGTGACATAATGATCAGAACTGTATTGGCATATCTGCATAATTACTGTACATTATTTGAGCAAGTAATTAAAGAAAATGAGTACTGGAAAAAACCGAATTTGAATAATGGCACAAAATGATATTATTCAGGCTCCATGACAATTAGTTACTCTCCATTTCAGCATTATAAACTCTGTGGCTGATGGGAAGAAGAGGCTGGAACTCCCTGTGCAAACCTGTGGTTTCTGCTGCTTGATTTATTTAGCATGGAAGACTGAAGCAGTAAAACAAATATTCTTAAGCTTGCCAGCGCGCCCTTTTTATTTCACTTTGGGCCTTGCAGCACAATTACTTATTGTCCAAAGAGATAAATGGTATTTTGTTCTTGCCAATTTCAAATCTCCAAGGTTCCCAACACAAAAAAGGTTGCTTGCTATTAAAACATCAGTGTTGTTACAAAGCACTGAAGAAAAATAATTAACCTGAAAGTTCTTGGGTTATCTTAGTCCACCCCCAACTGCAAAGGGTAATTGTTACCGATCAGTGCCCAGGAATAGAGAGTGGGGATTAACGTGCTTTGTGTGTGTTCTCCTAATTTGATGTGCAATGCAGAGTCAGGTAGTTTTGTGTCAACATGACAGCCCACTCCCATCATGTTAGTGGTGAGTGCATGCTTCTCAGCTGATCAGGCTCATTTTTAAATAACAACTGACAAGGGCTTTAGATTGTCTGCCATCAGCAAAACACCCAAATACTGTTCCTATATAACAAAGGTGGAAGTCAAAGGAATCTATGTCATTCCTGACATGGACTGTTCTTCTTGAAGTGGCCTTTTTCTCTCTGTGATTGTTTTGCAATGCTACATCCAAATATGGGCTATTGGTCCACCCCTTAAAGTATATGATCAAAGGGCACTATCAAGCTCTGTTCTTTAGGGCACAATCCTAACTAGTTTCCAGCACTGGGTAAGGGCAATGCAGCTCCAAGGTAAGGGAACAAACATTTCCTCCATGACTATTATTCCAGTGCTGGAAAGTTGGTTAGGATTGCGCCCTGATCAATCAACAGCTGCAAACTTTACCCTAGATGGTGATTCTAAATGCAACTTAGAATATAGATGGTGGTTCTGCAGAGTTAGCTGAGAGGTCTGAAATTGCATCAGTGCAGCCAAAGTTTCCACCCCAGGACTGGTGTCTAAAAACAGGCCTTGTTCTGATCTATGTCCCTGATGTAACTTTGAGGTATGGTTGAAATCTTCCTTTTTATCCCAGATTATACTGTAACAAAATTCCATAGTGTGACTGCAAGAACAATGAAGTGGAAGTGGTTCTCAAACTTTTTAACACCAGGACCCACTTTTTAGAATCACAATCTGACACACCAGAAGTGATGTCATGGCCTGAAGTGCCATCATTGAGACACCAGAGCCTGCTGCTTTCCTGAGAATGCAGAAGTAAGTTGGGTTATTTTTCAGTCATTTTCCAATAGCAAAGTGAATCAAAAAGAAAAAAAAACCCAGACTATTTACATCCTTGACATATGCAAAACAATCATACAGCCCTCCCCCTTTCCGGCATTACATCTTCCCACATTTCCAATATGGCTGCTCTAGGTACTTCATGATCCAACTGAAATTGGCTCGCAACTCACTGGTGCGTCCCGACCCACAGTTTAGGAACCACTGTTCTAGCACATTTGGCTAATTGAGCCTGTGCTGAAATCCTACATCTCGAAACCATTGCATGTTCAGAAGGACTGAATATGACATGCCACTGATTGATCCACATTTTCACCAGACCCTAACACAGATAGAATGTTTGGCTAATTTAAGAAAGTATACTGTGTTCCCCGCACACACGGCTGCCTTCTGTCCTGACAGTGGCTCTGTGCATTTAACAGTTACAAGGCATACATGTTCCCCAATAGTTCATGCAGGCTACACCCACTGAATTTCTGCCTGTTGGAAGAAGTAACTGTTTCTAGTCACTGACGTCAAAAGAATAAACAAAATCCAGGAGCTCAGAACCTTGAATTCTTTTTTAGCAGTCCAGGGATTCTACTAATTCATTAGCAGATAGGTTGAATGTGTCAGCATCATTTGAAGTTATATTAATAAAATCTGCGGCATGCACTGCGCTGTGTTCTAATGAGAATGGGTATTAATACTGTATATTTGCATGGCGCATGCCTGTGGAGATGCTGTCATGGAAAGGTTTCATCCACACAGTTTTATATCTCAAGAGCATGCCTTTGTAGTGAAAGGGGCTTTAAATAAATAGCCTAGTCCAAGCCTTCCTTCAAAGGAAGTGTCTATACGTTCAGGAGCAAGATTTCCTATGCAAATATAGCCTGAATCAGCACAGGATTGCAAATACATAAATGAGAAAGTGTTCAGGGTAGTGTTTATGGAAGGCAGTCTTCAGATAGGCCATATTAAATATGTCATGTCTGCAGGGTATGTCTTCCCCTGTTCCCAGAGATGCTAATTACTTTGTACCATTTATAAATCTTTGGGGCTTCTGTAGCAATTCTTTTGAAGCCAATTTGAAATATTATCAGATTAATCAGGCTTTTATATTGGGGTGTCGCTGTTTAGTTGCTAATTGGAAAGAACAGCTCAAGAGCTAAAATATAGAAATGTTCACCCAGCTCTTGGTCAAATAAAAGTGCTACTTTCCTAATCAGGTGTGGGAACTGAATATACCTCATGGCAAGTCATAGAAACAACAACATTGCTGGGTTGCCTTGAGCAGGACACCACTCATAAAGCAAAAAAAAAAGTCAACACTTGATTACATATTTCCCCTTGGCTGTATAGAAGCTCCTCTGCCTATGGACTTTCAACTTATGAATGTTGGAGATATGAACATGGTTGGTCAAGCTGGTGAGGCATCAGGGATCATGCCCAGGTCTGGGAGCAATCTTCAGATCTCGCAGGCTTTGGTGTACAAAATTATTTAAGAACATAGCCCTGGAACCTAACCTATTAAGTATGGGAGCTTCTGTACAAGAATTGAACACCAGCAACAATCCTAAATTGATACAGGTTGAGTTACCTTAGATTGCTTGGGACAGGAAGGTGTCTGGATTTCAGATTTGGCTGGATTATGGAATAATTGCATAAATATATTGAGAAATGCTTCCTCTTGCTCTTTTCACTGTTACTTTTCACTGTCTGGTGGCCTCTTGGACATTTTTTAACAATGTCATACCACAGAGCAGAGAATAGAACTTACAGCCTGTATGTGGGAATGAGCACAAGACCTTCTAGTGTTCACACTACAGAAAGTTAAAAAAAAAAGTCTTGGACAAAAATGTCTGGATTTTGGATGTCCAGATAAGGGATCACCTACCTGTAGTTTTCTATACACAAACCTGAGATTGTTGGTCAGTTTCTATCTCACACACTGATCCCAAAACTGAGTCAGGGATCATGGGGCTCTTTTGAACACGAGTTTCCCCCCCCCCCGGCTCTTGGAACAAGTTGCTGACTTCCATGTTGTCCCTCCCTCCACCAATTCTTCCACTCGACTGCCTCCAACCATGCTTCCATTCACTGCACCCAACTGAAACCCCCTAATGACCTCCTAACTGCCAAACTTGAAGTTCTCTTCTCTGAACTCTTGAAGTTCACCTCCTTCTAAACCTTTATGCTGCCTTCAGTATAGTGGTTCTCTCTAGGTTGCTCAATAACCTTCATGATTCTGTCTTCAAATGGCTCTCTTCCTCTCTGTTTGATCACATTGATCAAAGGAACAAATAGGAACAAATATTGATTCCCACAAGGAAAAGCACCTTCTCCTTGTTTCTGTTCTCTGTTGAGGTCCCTCAGGATCTGCTTTTGGCCCATTACTGCTCTCTCCCTACACACTGTTTCTCTGTGACACCATCACTTCTTATAGCTTTTGGTGCCACCTTTATATGTTGATCTTCCTCCATGTTGCCTTTCCATTTTGTCTCAACTTTCTTTCCTCTGTCTGGTCTTGTATCTCAAATTGTCTGTCTGATATTTCAACCTGGATGCTTCATCACTGGTTCAAGCTCAGTGGGTACAAAACTAGCAGGGCAATCTAAGGAATGTCTACTCAGAAGCAAGCTCCATTGATTTTGTTGGAAACATCCAGTAAGTGTGCATAGGATTGCAGCCTGAAGTTCTTCCTTTCTCCTCAAGGCCTCCTCCCCTTGAATTCTCCTCTTATTAGAGATGTCATCATGCACCTCAGTAACAGTCAAGAGCTGTTGACCTGATAAACAGTACTGTATACACAACTATGAAAGTCCTTACAGTATATGATATTGTGTATGTAAATGGAAGCAGTGTCAGAGTTTATTTTCCTGGGCTCCAAGATCACCGCAGATAGTGATTGCAGCCATGAAATTAAAAGACATTTACTGCTTGGGAGAAACGCTATGGTGAACCTAAGGTAAAGGTAAACGTTTCCTCATGACCAAATGGTCTAGTCGTGACTGGCTGTAGGGGGCAGTGCTCTTCTCCGTTTCTAAACCCGTAGAGCCAGCGTTTGTCTGAGGACAAGCTTCCGTGGTCATGTGGCCAGCATGACTATACTCCATAACGCACGGAACACCGTTACCTTCCCACCAAAGTGGTACCTATTTATGTACTTGCATTTTTACATGCTTTCGTAAACTGCTAGGTTGGCAGGAGCTGGGACAAACAACAGGAGCTCACTCCGTCACATGGTTTCAAACTCCCAACCTTATGGTCAGAAAGCCCAGCAGCAGTGGTTTAACCCATAGCACCACCACATCCCTAGACGCCACCGCGTGAACCTAGACAACTTAATAAAAAGCCGAGAAACAACCCTGCCAACAAAGGTTCGCATAGTCAAAGCTATGCTTTTCCCAGTAGTAATGTATGGCTGTGAGAGCTGGACCATAAGGAAGGCAGAGCGCCGAAGAATAGATGCTTTTGAATTATGGTGTTGGAGAAGACTCCTGAGAGTCCCCTGGACTGCAAGGAGATCAAATCGGGCAATCCTACAAGAAGTCAAGCCTGATTGCTCCTTGGAAGCTGAAGCTCAAATACCACCTCATGAGAAGAGAGGACTCTTTAGAAAAGACCCTCATGCTGGGAAAGATCAAAGACAAAAGGAGAAGGGGATGGCAGAGGATGAGATGGCTAGATAGTGTCACCAAAGCAAATGAACATGAAATTGGGCGAACTCCGGAAGCTAGTGGAGGACAGGGATCCTTGGCGTGCTGTGGTCCATGGGGTCACGAAGAGTTGGACACGACTTAGCGACTGAACAAGTAAATCATTTATTTATTATCTTTGTGTCGCACTCTACCTCAAAAGAAGATTTTTCAAGTGATTTCACAAGTTCAGGTTGGCTCAGTTTCAAAGATGGATTCACCTGGGGCACTTTTATTTAAGGGCCATCTTTTATTTATAAAAGGGAGCTCCTTGTTCACATACATTTTCATCCTATACAAAGCATTACGGAATGTGCTTTCTTTCTGCATTTTACACTTCTGTAATAGCCGCCTAATATTTCAGTTACCATCCTAGGTCCAACATGTCTTTATATCTTTGAAGTACCAAACACTTTCAAACACATTTCAAAGTATCTTTGAAAATGTGATCTGGTAAACTATTCTCTGAGCCCCATGACAACTCCTTTGATTTCTAATTAAATTAAAACTGAAAACAGAATCGTACAAAGGCCTAAACTGAGTCCATGTACTGTAAGTGTGACCAATCTACTGATCTTGGTTTCAGTTTTGATTTTACTCTGGTGTATTATTCTGCTTATTGATGTTAACTTGTGATTGTGTTGTTTTTTTATTCCTCATTGGTGCCTTGAGTGCCTCCCATTGGAGGGGAAAGCATGGGATTAAACATTTTTTAAATCAATCATCATCAGTATTTATATACCGCTTTTCAACACGAGGTTCACAAAGCGGTTTACAGGCAAATAATAGTAATAGTTAAATGGTTCCCTTCCCAAAAGGGCTCACAATAAAAAAAAAATGCAGACCACCACCAGCAACAGCCACTAGAAAGGACACTGTGCTGGAGTGAAGAGGGACAATTACTCTCCCCCTGCTAAATATAAGAGGAGCACCACTTGAAAAAGTGCCTCTTGCCCAGTTAGCAGGGGTTACTCACCATCATTGCTCACACAGTATTTGAACTCTGCAACAGTTAGCACCCAGACACCAGACACCATATTATGACATAGTATAATTCACAAAAAAGCTCATCCATTCACAGTCTCTTTTCTCCTCCCATGAACTTTTAGTCCACAAATCCTATCTTGAAACAATTTCCGCTTTTCCATCTTCTTTGGTCCTGTGGATGATTACGAGAATGTGACCCTCCCACGATCTCAGGACATCACCCACATTCCTGCTGAATAATACATTTCTGGGTATGTAAAAGTTCAAAGCCAGTTTAATTTAGCATCAATCCCACTCCTCCCCACACTGCTTCAACTATGCCTCTGCTACAAAAACCAGCATGTGTTATTATGAGATGATTGCCAGAGGTCCCAGCTCATGTTACTATTCCTGCAAGCTGTCCATGACTTTCAGAGGTCAGGATCATGTTATCCGTCATCTCCTCCTGTCTGAGCAAAAGAAAATTGTGTTCTACTCTGCGCTCAGTTTCACCTCTGTCTGCAGAGTTGGTGGCTGACAAGCAAATGTATAATAGGGACATGATCTACTAACAGAAACTGCAGCAGGGAGAAAAAATAGTAACCTCTGCGGCCAAATGTGCAAGTCGTCTTCTGATGAAATTGGATTGAAAATGAAAAGAGGCTACCTTTTTATCTGCAAGGAGTAAAACAGGCAACAGGGAACAAGGTTGAAATGCCTTGTATAGCTTTTGAAAGCACACACATTTTTAATAGACTTTAACTGGAAGATATACTGTCCAAGCCATCGCTGCCTGGACACCTGGTAGCATGACATGAAATATCTCTCCAATAAAAAGCCACCTTGAAAAGAGGAGAAAGGCCAGGCTGGGTAGCAGCACATTGGCAGAGGGTATGCAGAAGGTTTGAAATGTGGGATACCCAGAATAATGTTGTGATTTATGGGTGGGTTTTCCAAAGACAGCTGACAAGTAGCTGTTACGTACATGATTAAGAGCATAATCCTATACCTGCATTGCACCCGCGCTATGCTCTTGCGTCAGTCCGGCGCTGTCACAAAGGTGCTGTCTAGCCCATCTGCGCTGGCTAGTCAGGCGCTGTACCAGCACAAGCAGCAGCGTTGGCACACGGGTGCCACTGTGCCTGTCAGCAGCACCAGTCGTGTGCTGGTCGAACGTTGGCGGCGCTCAGCCAGTGCAGGACCTCGCAGAGGGCATGCTGGAGGCGTAGCGGCGTGGCGATGGGGGTGGCGATGCACAATGGCCGTAGTGCCAAATCCTAAACCGCGGGCCCAGACTTGGCGGCCCCAATTCAGCACCTGCAAAACAGCAGGCATAGATCCGAGCATAGGCCTGGCTGGGGTTTATCAAGGTGCAAGGGGGAAAACCTCCCCTTGCCTTGTGCTGTGCTGCTGCTGCCTCCTAATGGCCTTAGGATGCTGCCCTGCTATGTCGGCATTACGATGTCGGCGCTACTTAGGATTGGACTGTAACAGTCTGATCCAGCCTGGTGGTTCCCCAGCAGGGGAGGATCCTTACAGTACAAGCCTATGCATGTCTACTCAGAAGTAAGTTCCATTGTGCTCAATGGCAATGACTCCCAGGAAAGGGTGGCTAGGATTGCAACCTAAGAGCCCACTCCTATGGGCTCTAACACTGGTGGTATGTTCATACGGCTGGCATTAGATGTTGGGCAGCGGTACTAGCATACTGCTGGTGCGCCTGGAAAAAGTTTTCAGCATAGGGGGAAGGTCGGGAGGGGTGGAATGGGACCATGGGGGTGGGGACAGTAGCAGACTCTGCTGCCGTATCCTATGCTTCCTTCCATGCCATGGAGGTCTACACAGGCCTCCTCAGTTCTGTGCCTGCTCAAATGCATGCACAGGTCTGAGGGAACTCTTTGGGGGCCACTGTGGCCTTACATAGGGTAAGGGAACAAACGTTTTGTGAGTTTTAACACTTTAAATTTTCAAGTGAGGTTTTTTTTTTATATATATAGTTTTTAGTTCAGTGCTTTTACATATTTTGCTTGCTGTCAGGGATGTTTCATGATTGTGCAATTGCTGCACTCCAAGAATGCCAGTTTGCATTCCAGGAGTAACATTTTATTATGTCACAGTGACTGCACTTCCTGCTTGATGATGTCACTTCCAGCTATGACATCACTTCCAGGTTAATGACATCACTTCCAATGGCCCCAGCACCAGTGCCATTCAAAAAAGTGGTTCCTGGTCTAAAAAGTTGGAGAACCACTGAGATATATACTTGCAAAGTTCTAAGCGCAGCAGTCTAAATTGAAGGCCTCTTCATCTTTGTACCTGTTCCCTTCAAAGGGATGGCACTTTAAAGTTCAGGACTTCTGCTTTTGGTGTTGAGAATTCTTGTAGTAATTTTCGGTCTCCTTCCACCAACTTACACATTGCATTGCTTATAAACTAATCAAAACATCAAACCACTGCCTGAGAACTATGCCCTACTCCATATGTTCTTGACCCAGGAATTTGTATACCTCAAGTATTGAAGCAGGCAAGCTGTTCTTTAACATTCTTTCCAAAACAATGCATCAGAAAACATTTCTTCCAAAGGGCAAAAGTGCCACTCAGTTCTTTCTTTTTTAAAAGTTTCCTATATTTAATTAAACCTGTTGGTTTTATTTCCAATTTTGTAATTTTTTTTTAAAAAAGGTTAATGTGCAAATGTCTTTTCAGTATTTTAAAATACCTCTACAAAGTTCTAAAAATATCAGTTCCAGCATTTGAAAATATGACAAATGCAAAACAGGAGTTCCAAATTCTAAACATTCGTCACAATGTAAAATTAGAACAAAATTCTATTTTAGCTCTAGAAGGTATTTGGAACTGAAATTCTGCCTCATTTCTCTAGGTTAATCAGGCAACTGGCAGAAAACATGGATGATTGCTCAGAAATTTTTTAAGACCTTAGAGTTTCAAGCATACCTATAGTCGGAGCCAAATGAATCATTATTCCAGGGGGACAAAGGGTGGGAGACTGTTTAAAAATTACCCTGTTCTGAATGTGCAATGCTGGAATGTCTTCACTGAAAATGAGGCTATACAAAATTATAAGAACATATGAGTAGCTATGTAGCTATTCTTTTTCTTAAACATTTCTAACAGCAGAACGGTCTACAGTCCATTTCACTTCAACAAAATCTTGGCCTATTTTTGAGTCAAATTGCCAAAAATTCTCTTAGCATAATAATTATCAGCAACAATGACACTGTAGATAAAACAACTGCTACCTTCTGCCCTTACAATTCAAGCATATAAGCAGTCATGCAAATCAGGGCTAGGTTTGTCTCCATTTTCACAGTATCTGATTCTTTTACTATACAGAATTGTATGCATTCAAATATATCTTGCAAAAAGTGTTTGTATGTTAAATTCAGGTTGACTGGATGTATATGACAAATAAATGCATGAATGCTATCCCATCCATTTCACTACAGGTAGATTATCCATTATCTGGATATCCGAAATCTGGACTATTCCAAATTTCAGACATTTTGGTCCAATACTTTTTTAAAAAACTTTCTGTAGTGTGAACATTAGAAGGTCTTCTACTCATTCTCACAGGCTGTGTTCTATTCTCTGTGCATGCTCTGTGAGGTGTACCAGTACAGAAATTGTTGAAAGATATATGGGTACCAGTAAAAAGAACAAGAGGAAGCATTTCGCATTATAGTTATGCAATCGTTCTGAAATCTAGACAAATCTGAAATCCAGACACCTTCCTGTCCGAAGCAGTCTGGATAAGAGATACTCAAGGCACAAACCTAACTGGGGCTGGAATAGGCAGGCCAACTGGCTTGTGCCTTATCCAGCCCCTGTTAGGAAGCAGCTGTGGTGCAACTTGATGCAACTCGGAGTAAGGAAACGCATGTCCCCTTACTCTGAGTAAAGCTCCAGCCACCCCTATGGGGCTACTCGGAACTACATCAGTGAAATAGCTGACACAACTCTGATAGGCCCGTGTAAGGCCAACTGGGCCAGCTCCGGGGGTTAGGATCCAGGCTACGTATTCCCTGAGCCATAGGCTGGATCCCAACCCCATCCCATCCCTTAACCAGTCCACCCATGGGTTCGCCCTTCCCCTGATCTGCCTCCCCAATGCCCTCAACGCCCTCCCACTATCCTTCCCACCCACCCACCCAGGCTGGCCAACCTTAGCTGGCGCTTCTTGTTTCGGACAGCATGGGGCTTGGAAACAGTCCTATTGAACCAGCAGTTGCCCATGTGTGTATGTGTGTGTGTGTGCACTGTGAACATAGCACATAATAGTGAAGCAAAGCTTCCTGAACAGTTTAAATCCTGTGTCTCTCAAGGCTCACCTACTTCCACCCATCACTTGGGATCTACAGATGCTCTGTTCCACATGCCAATGCCTTCTAAGATGTAGTTTGCAGGTGCCTGCGACAAGGCCTTTTTGTTGCTGGGCCCAGGCTCCAGAATGTCCTCTCCCGGGAGCTTTAACTAGCATTTGGGTGGTTAGCTCAAACTTTGCTGCATTGTCATCCCTATGGGTTGATGCCAGGAGATCTTCTGCACTGTGATTTCAGTGCTCTTCTTACCTGGTTGTTGTCTGTGTTTCCTCATTGGTCTTACTTTGCTTTTATTGTATTATATGTCCATGTTGTGTGCCACTTTGGGGCTTTTTACCTGCAAAAAAAAAAAGCAGTACAGAATAATAATTAAAGGGGGCAAACTACACACATGTATATTCCCAACAAAAAATGTTTCATTTGGTAAAATGTAATGTCGAATATTTTTGCTAAAGCTGCAAGTTTTAGCTGCTTAATACTCAATGGAAGAAAACTGCAGTAAGAGATTATGTTTTCAACCACAAATAATGCCCCCCTTAAATTCTCTTTGGAAAAATTAGCAGAGTAAATTGCCATAAATATGAGGAGATGGGGGGGGAGGCAGTTAAAAAAATCAGTATTCAACAAGAGTGAGGTTTATGCATGAGATGCAAATTACTACGTGTTATTTACACATCTGAAGAAAAACAAATCTGGAATGTAAATGTTTAGAGGGCATATTATTTTTAAATATGAAAGTGGGAACATTATTATAGTGTTTATAACTCCCATACTGTTAACAAGACATTTAAAATCAAAATAAAAAAAAGAGTCTTCTTATTAAAATTATAGAGTGTACACCAAAGTAAGACCAAAAAGAAGTACAACATGTGTAACTTAGTTGTTGTTCCTCTTGATAATCTGATGATCACCTAAGACTTGGAGCCCAACCCTCTTCCCCACCGTCTTCCATCATGCAGCCAGGCTGATGGAGCAAACACTGCATGCAGTGGTGGGGAAACAGTCAGCCTGGGAAAGGTAAGTAAAAAAAAAAGTCTCACTTTTAGTGGGCCACCTGGTCGCCAATGGATCTTCTTTGATCCATGCCAGCTATTTTGCTGGCATAAGGGCATATTAAATTGGAGAATGGGGATAGCATCCAGATGTACATTGTTGCTGCTAGGATCCACCTTCTCTAGCCCCCAAACCGCCCCTGCCTTCCCCATTACCTGCCCTGAGTTTGCAAGTTAGGATCAGGCTGTTGATTGCAGATTTTATGTAAAGCAGCTTCTCCACCATGGACTACTCCCCCTGGACTATATCTGGCTCGATAGGCCACTACACGCGCAGACCTGACCCCCACCTAGAGGAGGAATTTCAGGGAAGATATTTGGACACCGACCAACAAATCAAGGCCTGCAAATACCTTCCCCTTCAACCAGTGAGCCCTTTCGTGCAGTCATAAAGCACTGTGTTGCATACAGATTTTGGTTTACTTTTGCCAAGCAGATTCTTCAACTTTGTTTTTCGAGTAAGCAGAGTTCAAGCAACAGCTTGCAAGGCTGCTCAGGGTGATGCCTTCTGTCAAAAGTAAGCACACATTCCCCCCGCGTTCCCCCCCCCCCCCCCGGACATGTGAATCTCCCACTTGAGCATTTCTGGATAACAAGAAGTCCATAACAAGTCCAAATGCTGCCTGAAATTATAGTTAGCTAGTTTGTGGATTACATCATATGGACATTGTTTCCAAACCTGCTAGTTCTACTTTGTAAACTATTCATGTTTTCCTATGGTATATGAAATCATACTTGTGGGAAGGGAGGAGACAAGATAACAACAGAGATTGATTGCACAACTTTGTTCTCTCATTTCGGCAGCAGAGGCATACAATTGTGCTGTTATTCCCCTTCCACTCCTTGACATTTGCTGATCATTAGCCTAGGGTCAGGAATCCATCTCTCCCATGGCCCTTCTGTGTAGCTAAGGCCTTTTGGTATTTATGCTTTCTACCCCTTGAAACAACTGGCATTGATCATTGTCAGAGACAAGATAACCTCGAAGATAGACAATTCATCTACTTGGAGACCGCGGATGGTATGCTGTTACAGCAATGACAACATCTGTCAGTAACCCTTTTTAGGACCTCCCGTCTTGCTGCATTTCATTCCCTATCAAATGTCATAAAAAGTGGTATCAGAAACCTGAAGTGAAGAGTTTATTTTATATGCAGTGATGGACACAAAATTGCCCCTCTTGACATGCCCATCATCTGGACGTGCCTAAGACTGACAGCAAAACATAGCATCCCGACAAATTCAATATATCCAAATACTGGTACCTGTGATATTCATGGACCTACCTATCCATACCTCAACTGTTTTCCAATTCAGAATAAGCAGGTCATCTGACTAATATTTATGGGGTGTCATAGATGTTAGGCCCATCCAGAAGCAGTTACAGCTGGGCTAAATTGGAGCAAGAAAATAGCAGCAACTCTCACAATCAACCCCAACCTTAGGAAAAGCCAGACAGTGAAAAGAATGAGCAGCTGTAATGAAAGCAGCCCAATCCTAACTAGCACTGGCGCAGAAGGGCCTGGGCTGAATACAGCTCTAGTTGAGGGCCTGCTGGAGGTCTCTTCGAGGCAAGGGGATATTTTCCCCTTACCCTGAACAATGCCACACCAATGCCTCTGTAAGGGACGTGGTGGCGCTGCGGGTTAAACCGCTGCTGCTGGGCTTTCTGATTGTAAGGTTGCGAGTTTGAGACCATGCAACGGAGTGAGCTCCCGTTGCTTGTCCCAGCTCCTGCCAACCTAGCAGTTCAAAAGCATGTAAAAATGCGAGTAGATAAATAGGGACCACTTCGGTGGGAAGGTAATGGCGTTCCATGCGCTATGGCGTAGAGTCAGGCCGGCCATATGACCACAGAAGCTTGTCCTTGGACAAAATGCCAGCTCTACAGGCTTTGAAATGGAGATGAGCACTGCCCCCTACAGTCGGTCACAACTAGACCATTTGGTCATGGGGAAACCTTTACCTTTACCTTTAATGCCTCTATGGGGCTACTCACATCTCCGCCAGATATTTAGCAGCCCCATGTAGGGCTGCCCAGCCTGGGAAGGGGGGTGAGGATATGGCAGAGGCCTCCACCGATCCCACCTCCTCTCTGGCCTGATCCTCCCCCCATTCCTCCTCCCCGCCCAGGAACACCCACTTCCCACTCCCCACCCCTGCATCCCTTGGTGCCTTATCGGCCTGTGCAGCAGCACAGCAGATAGTTTTGATTGTGCTCCAATTTGCAGGGTAATATACTGTGATCCAGACAGTTTGAATACATGACACTGCAATTACCTTCCTGGCAACTACAGTGATGCAGCCATAGAGATACTCCTCCCTGGCTCCATCCTCCCTGACTCCGAGAGTGGTCCAAATGTGCTTTACAGTGGCCTTTGTAGACAGCTCTGAGTACTTTGATCCCCCTCTAGGTATGCCCCTGAGGGGGGGGGGAGAGAGACTTGCAGCAGACTCATTCTCAAGGACATGACTTTATTAATAGGGTGTGTGTGGAGATGCAGTGGACCTGATCCAACATCTCATGAAGCACCAGCAGAAGAAACTAGCGAATGAAACGTCACAGGCAGAGCTTGTCTTCCTTCTACATAGTCATCAATTATTAGACTGCTGAGATTAGTTTTTTACACCACTTGGCTTTCTGTTTCACGCCATGCATGTTGCGTGATTTATTGGCTTGTCTCTTATTAACTGCTCTGTTACAGGAACTGTCCCACTAATTTCCAGTTTGTTTTGTAGGCCCTTTTTGTAAAACAGGGCTGAAATTACCTTGTTCAGGCTGCAGGTTAACACAATGTATGGCAAATATCATAAAGAGCGCACTGCTTCTCAAGTCTCCGGCCCATAAATTATTCTCAGTACTTTTGCTTCAGTGATGGTAAAAATGGCTTCATAAACACCACCCTGAATTCATATTCAGAAGACTAACTACAAAGTTTCCTTGGTGAAAGATAAGCAATGGGGGGATCTTCTTCTTCTTCTTCTTCTTCTTCTTCTTATTCTTATTCTTATTCTTATTCTTATTATTAATAATAATAATAATAATTCAATTTATACCCCACCTTTCTGCCCCATGGGCACCCATGTTGTTATTTACAACAACAAAAATACAATACAATTACAATATTTGAGAATTAAAAATGATAATTAAAAAACAGTATTAAAATAATTAACATTTAAAATTTAAAAATTTAACAGCCAAGAAACCACTTAGAAACCACTCTAGCATCCTACTGTCAAACTGCTCTTAGCTAGAGCTCTGTTCTTGTTCTATGGCAGTTATTCAACACTTACAGCATAGTAGGGTATTTAAGGAGGTCAGGAGTCACTCAACATGGTGTTTTTTTAATCAAACCCCCTTCATAAACACTCTGCCACATTCACAGAGCGAGTGGCTATGGGCTCATTCATTTAAAGGCCTTATCACTAATCCCCCATTCTCTCTCTCTCTCTCTCTCTCTCTCTCTCTCTCTCTCTCTCACACACACACACACACACACACACACACACTTTATGGCTAACCGATGAAGCCATAATGCAGCCCCCCCTCCATTGCAGAATGCAGTGCATGCCCCCCTGGCGTAGCTGCACCACCGCTGGAGAGTGGGACAGGATTGGGCCCCCAATCATTTTGCCTTAGGATTGTGAATGTGGCAGGGTGACTAGAGGGGACAAGCGGTAACTGAAAATCAGTTTTAAAACCTATGCTTTCAGTGATCCTTTCCTCTCTTCAGCCACCTTGCCATACAATCATTCCCACTCACCTCTTAGTAATCACTTTGGATCTGGAGGTCACAGCTTTTGTTCCCAAACTGATCATTGGAGAATGGACTGGCTCAGCCCAATGAATCCACCATAAATTAAGAGGGAAAACTGGGCTCAGAGACACTAATTTCCTCCAATGACCAATTTATTTCAGGGGGCAGGATTAAGAATTCCTTTCAGATTCCCACTTGTTTTATTTTTTGTAACACCTTTTGGTATTCCTGCATTATGGTGTACTATTAACATACTTAATCCTTACGAAACCAAAATATGCAAGTCATTTAATTTTCCATTGCATTCAGCTGTCATGTGTAACCTCCTCAAACTCAGCCATAGTACCTTTTTCCACATAAGGTATTTATTTAAAGAAGGTGGACATTATTAGCAGATAAAATACTTCTGATGCTTTAAATGTTTTCTTATTCAACTTTTACATGTTAAATATGGTACACAAATAAACATAAAATGTCTATTGAATACCGAGGAAGACATTCTTTGGCTTGGTGGCAGGTTTATAGAAGTTTCTGGAAGTTATGAGGAAATCACAGTTCAATATACATTTCTTTGAAATGCCATCTGCAAACAAAGCAGCCCCACCGTACAAGAAATGGGGGCTACAGCTCTGTTCAAGGCTAGAACTGTCACCATATCAAACTGGTGGTTCTACTACTGCGCTTTAAAAAAAAAAATCAGGGCCTAGCTACATGAGAAAAACAGGATGTGACATGACCTTGCTATCTCCATGCCTGACCTGAGTATCCAATCAGTCGTGTAACTCACTGAGGCTGTCTGAAGATGACATACATGGTCCCTCTAGCATCAAGCCATTCAAAAGATGTTTACGTCACATTCTTGTAAACTAGTAAGTGTATATAGACCGTCTTCCCGTAATATTTCCGTTTGAAAGGCTCACTGAGGCTCCTTTTTTCTCCATAGTGAAAATCATTTTCAGGGTCATTGTTCTATCCCTTCTGACTGTGGAAGCCCCAGCTGTTTAGAAATCCTCCAATTTGCAGACATCCAATTCAATCCTCCAATTTGCAGACATCCATTTTGCAAAAACTCTCTGAGTTGTGTCCTTGGTTACATTGCCAGGGTTCCTGGAACACACTTGTAAGATTGCACAGGGCAATCTTCTCCACTGAAATCAGCGGGATTTAAGAGTAACTAATTGAGGCTGAATTGTTTGTTGGATGGTGCCTCTTGTTCATGCTCAAGTGTGTTTTATTTAGCTAATTGCTTTATTGCAGGTAAAGACTGTGTAAAACGTTTTCAGGCTGGTTGCTTGGAAAATACAAATATTTTTGTAATTCTATTGTTTAGGATTTTAATTCATTTTAGAGTGTTCTGCTATCAGCTGCCTTGAAAAAAGGTTTCCTGTAAAAAAATGATTAATGTACTTTTGGTGGTGGTGGTGGTGGTGATGATGATGATGATGATGATGAAGAAGAAGAAGAAGAAGAAGAAGAAGAAGAAGAAGAAGAAGAAGAAGAAGAAGAAGAGTAATTCTAATGTTCGGCATACAGTGATGAAATTTCAATCCCAAATTAGTCATATATGTATTCCCACATATACCGGAATGCCACAGTATTCACTGCGGTTCCATCCCCCACATGGATACCTGAAACCGTGGATACTGGGGACACCTTTTTTAAAATAAGGAAACATCAGTGGTTTTGCTGCAATGAGGTAAAAAAAAAAGATTTGTTTAATGTTCCCCTGTCTTTTGAATAGGCCTCCCAGTATCCACGGTATCCGTGGAAAACTGAAACCGTGGATACTGAATCAATGGATAGGGCACACCTGTACACAAATGGTATGTGACAGTCATAGAGAGACTTTCAGTTGCCAGGCACAAAATCACCCTACCTATAATGGTTTGTCAAAGAGATTGACCAAAATGATTACGGGGCTGGGGTATCTCACTTATGAGGAAAGGCTACAGCATTCAGGGCTCTTCAGTCTAGAAAAAGGGTGTCTGAGAGGGGATATGACTGAGGCATACAAAATTACGCAAGGGATGGATAGAGTGGATAGGGTGATCTTTTCCCCCTCTCACAACACAAGAACTAGAGGACATCCAGGTGCAAGGGAATGGCAACAGGTTGCAAACATCTTGTTGTCTTGTGTGCTCCCTGAGGCATCTACTGGACCACTGTGAGGTACAAGAAGCAGGACTAGATGGGCCTTTGGCCTGATCCAGCGGGGCTCTTCTTACATTAAGATGGGGCAATCTGAATAGTAAGCACTTGTGAAAAATGCGGATCATTTCTCCCATATTATAGGCCTGCAGAGAAACCCGTAGAGCATTTTGAGGGCATCTCAGTATGCTCCAGTGTAAATAATGTTGCCATGGAACAATAAAATAATTAAACTTCAATACTCATAGATGCGCATGCTTACGCATGCATGCACACCTTCGCGCGCACGCACACACACGCACACACCTTCTTATCAGGGCCAAGATAATAAACACAAGGGATGCAACCAAGTGAATCTGAGCTGATTGACAAAGCATAACAGATTGCCTGGCATATTCTTTGAGAGAAGCCAAACATACAATTAAATAAAACTTGTGATTAAAAGGCAAAACCCCCTGAAAATTGATGTCAACCCTCCAGCTAGACTAATGTGGTACTTCAGGTGGAAAATTGAGTGGACTAATAGGAGTAATAGGAGCAGTTGTTCCTGGAAAGTGTAAATATTGCTCACTACAGATGCTAAGGCTGCAATGAACATATCAAAATATCCGCATCAAATAGGACGTTGGAATAGGTTTTGCCACCTTGTGTAAGCTATAAAGGGGCTTCTTGCTCCTCCAGTGGCTTTGCATTAATCTCTGGGCTCTGGTTCATTCTCCAGAGGGCACCTGCAGTATAATTACACTGTTATATGTAGAGGGAAGGAAAGGGACTAATTAAGGTAAGTTATCTAAAACCTGTCCTCGTCCTTTTTTAAACAATCTAAAAATATACTTGGTTGGCTCTGTTCAGCTTGCTGGCCTTCAAGAGGGAAGGAATCAGACACTGTAATTGGGAGAATCTGAATGCGGCCACAGGGGCGCTCCGCGCTTAAGGAAGCCTATTTTCCACACCAAAATTGATCCTGCAAGGTTGTTATCTTATAATGCACACATAGACAGGTACTGTGAGGCCTCAGGGTATAGAATATTAGCACCCTTAACAACCTTGGCAGTGCATTATGGGATGTCATACCCCTATCTTGAGGGACTTACTGCCAATGTGGAATTAACCGGAAAAAGAAAATCCAATGAGGGAGGGAGGGAGGGAGGGAGAAGGAATTTGGGGGTCTTATTTTAAACACTAGGCAAAGTAGATGTTTAAATTTAAATCAACATAACTTTATGAAATCGGAACTGAATTAACTATTGCTTTCATGTTTTCCGGGTATGTTTGGGATGTGGAATTGGAAAATAGTTATGAAAGATTTGTGTATAGCTATCCTGCTCTTAAAAAAATAAAGCAGGGAAATTTCAGACCGACTAAATAAAACCATCTGTACATAATTGCAGACATTTATTTGACATTTTCCTTTATATTTTTTTCACTTTCTGTCATTTTGAGGCCAGTGAATAATTTAGTGCTGTTTGACAGAAATTCTTGGGGTCAATTATGCAGTAAGTGAATTAATGCATTCTGATTTTGAAAGAAGCACATTATATTTTGGGTGAGCATATCATGTTACATCACTTCCCTATTAGTCTGCATGGTAAAGAATGCTAACACAATCAGATGATGTTGCTTGACAGAACAATGTTATCAGAATTATGTTTACATATTTTTCAAAAAGCTTCACAAAGGCTGACTCTCCTGTGCCTGTTATATCAGTATCTATCTAGCCAATTGTCAGAAAACGAGAACGCACAACAAGATTTGATCAAACTGCAAATGTGTAGACATTTGACACAGTACCATGTACCTTATCTAAATCCAACATGTTAATTTTAAAGAACATGCTTAAAGGACTCAGGAGTGAGAGAATGTCTCCTGATGGCAGGCAGAAATTCTCTTTAGGGTGACACATTCAAAAGCTAATGACAAAGACGTACATTTTCTGGTTGTCACTCATTTGAGTGAAGACGCACTCATTTCTTTGTGATACTCCAGTATTTATAATTACCTGCTTTCTACCACCATATTAGTGGTTATCTCCAGGACAGGCCTAGCAGGTGGGATATTCCTAGGGCCAGAGACAAACAGCCCAATCTTAACTAAATCCCTGCTGCCAGTGAAGCCCCACCAGCAAAATCCATGTTGCATCCTGCAGGATAGGAACAGTCCCAGAGGCCTCCTCAAGATAAGTAAAGGGAACTTTCATTCCTTAGGGCAAGCCTCTGCTGCCCGAACGCGTCTAACTTAAGGACGCAATCCTAACCTGGAGTTAGGCTGGCACAGTTAGGCCAGCAAAGTTTGGCTGGCACAAGGATACTGCTAAGTATGTTTGGACCACTCTCAGGGTCAGAGAGTCCAGTGTTCATTCTCCCTGACTCTGAGAGTGGTCCAAACGCTCTTTACGGTGTCTCTTGTGCCAGCCAAACTTTGCTGGCCTAACTGGGCTGGCCTAACTCCAGGTTGGGATTGCGCCCTAAATCTTTGCCAACCATATTGCTGGTGCATAACTGAGGGGAGTAAGGGGAGATGGAACAGGATCCCAGCACACACTGGTGCCAATAAGATTTACCCCCTCCATCCCCATCCTGCCTCCTTCTCCACCCCTCCCTGTTCCCCTGCACAGGTGGCCATCAGTCATATACACCGGTGGCCTCATCGTGCATGCCATCATAGTGGCACTTCCGTTGGTGCTGCAGTAGTACTTCCATTGGTGAAACATGCATTCTGCTGGCATCCAGTTAGCATTGGAGTACCCATGTCATAAATTCTTAGAAATGAAATTCCATAGATGTGAGGGCTATGGAAGCAGTTCAGGAGAAGTAGTAATAGCACTGTGACTAGACATTTAGAGGAAAAATGTCCACTGTAGCCTTGTAAGAGACTGTGATTTCAGTCACAGTCAACTCAGTACCGATATAATAAGAACACTAGCAAGGAAATCCAAAATTCTTTGAAATTATTCTAGAATTTCATCAGGTGAGACAATAGAAGATCAGCACTCATTTTGCAGTGAATCATTGTTTTTAATTATCTGTTGTGACTTTTGTAGCCAGCACACCAAAATTACTTTAAATGGGTTGTTGCTGATGGGTTTTCCCAAACAATCAAACATGGAATATTTGTTCCCAATGGCACCAGTAGATGTCATTGGTAGGTAGAACTGGAAGCATAAAGAATAATTGGATTGAGATGATTGCTCCATCAACATATGGGCATACATCAGTCACATCAACAAGCTACATGCTCGGAAAAATGTTAAACAGACAATAAATCCATATTTTAAACCTGAGATGAATGAATAAAGTTTGCTAATCATTTAATGCTACAGCCTCAAATTTTTAACTTCATTGCCAATGAAAAGTGCATCATACTCAATACTCAATGAATACTAAAGACCGCAATGTCTTGATCTAAAGTTCAGCAGAACTTCGACTTCAAGCAGAAATTCAGCATACATGTTTCTGGGTAAACATTGAAGACGTGTGACACATGAACAGTGTTTATGAAGGCACAATCCTAACCTGGAGTTAGGCCGGTACAGTTAGGCCAGCACAGTTTGGTTGCCACAAAGAACACCGTAAAGCACATTTGGACCACTCTCAGAGTCAGGGAGGACTGCGCAGGTCTGTGTGCTGGCCTCTCTGACTCCGAGACTGGTCCAAACATACTTGACGGTGTCCCTTGTGCCGGCCAAACTTTGCTGGTCTAACTGTGCTGGCCTAACTCCAGGTTAGGAATGTACTCTTAGATCCATACTTCAGTAACTCATACAATCCTTTTTGGTTTAAAAAATACTTTTGCTTACCTGATTTGAAATCTAGTTTAAACCGAGAATGCCAGGATTTCATATAATATATGGATTTTAGCTTGCCCTTCATTTTAACAGTGTGACTTTGCAATTGCTTTTGGGTTTAAGAAAAGCCCAGTTTATTTTTCCCTGAGTTGCTTCAACTTAAGGACATGTCACCCCAATAAAACAGTGTCAGACGATTATTACAATCAAAAGAAGCCAGGAAAGATCAAAGCAGTGCCGAACACTTAATTGACAGATGTAACTTTATCTTCCCCTCTCCTTATAGAATAGAAAGCCGGCTTAGGAAACAGCGTCTTTCCACTGGGTGCAAAAATGAGGAGCATGACAGGTGCAAGTGGCTTAAAAAATTATGGCATTTCTAGGCACAGGAGTTCACTCTATTTCAATTCAAAACCGTGAGCAGTTTTGTTTAGTGTGTTCAAACAAAGGATGCTACTGTAAAAAAAAAAATTGAAAATTTGAAACTTTGTGCTTTGGGGCAGAGTGTTAAAGCGTTCCTTCTCTTTCTCTCCTCCCACCAAACGTTTCCCCTTTTTCCCCCTTTAAAAGCTGATTGTGTTTTGTGCGTGGTGATTGCCGTTACAGACACACTGGTGGAGGCGTAGTCGGCTCAGACTGTTTAATAGGCTCATTATAATCACTGTCTTATGGATGAGCCATTGTGCCGTTGCTGGTACAATTTCTGTCATCCATCCAGGTCATCTGAACTGCATGTCATGTATTTCATGAATACTGCAAGGATTGCCAACCTCTTACATTTTGACTTAGCATTGCCCAGGCCTAGCCAAAGAACTTCCTGGTGTCAAGGTGGCATACCAAATGCTTCCCCCTTATCTGATGATGTGCCTTCTTCTGCTCCTCCAGGCTATCAGCAATACTGCCGCTGGTGATACCACACCCTACCGGCCTTGACCTACCCCTCCCTGTTCTCCTCACCATTCCTCCCTCTCCCCTCCCCATCCTGCCCAACACCACCTCCTGCCCAACGCTGTGATTGTTGCTGGGGCTCCTTCGCAGGCCGCTGGCACAAGACTGTGTCCGTGGCCAGATAGCTCTTGCAGCGGCAGCCTGGCCACACTGAATGGGGCGTTACCTTTTGCAGCCGCAATAAAGTACGCTGGCCAGTTGAGATGCAACTTCCAGCTGAGGCCCAATTGGATTGGGCCCTCAGTAGATTATTAAGCATTGATACTTTTGGGAAAACAATCTTTCACTTTTTATTGACCATAGCATTTTAGGACATCTTAGGACCATAGCATTTTAGGCAGAAGATTTAGTCAAGAGGGTTAATGCCTCCGTTTGCCTGAAGATAAGAGCTGAAGATCTGAAGGTCGCCAGTTCGGGACAGCCAGAAGTCTCTGTGAGCGGCAGACCTCGTTAATTGTGACTGATTAACAGCTGAGCTGTCTTCAGGCTGCCTTGTGTGAGGGGGAGTTGTGCCAAAGTTCAGCTGCTTCTCTGGTGGGAGCAGGGAAGCCGCTTATCAGCCAGCAAGAAGACAAATGGGTGGCCAGAAAGAAAGACTAAATCCAAAAAGATCCATCTGTATGTGTATAGTTCTTGGAAGATAGAACATTTCTGTAAAAATTGTAAAAACCTTCGGGTTTCCGAATAAAGTCTGCCTATGTAAACCGCCTTGAGTTATAGTCATTAGAAAAATCTGGTGACCTAAGAAAGGCGGTACATACATACAAGTATTATTATTATTATTATTATTATTATTATTATTATTATTATTATTATTATTATTATCATCTTCTCTGATCTTCCAGGTATCCCCACATATGCTTAACTTTACTCCTGGGACACATTTGTATCTATGTTCAAAAGAAATGGATTGACCTATACACACAATATATATACCCCTATATATATTTCCACCTTTATATATACAAGTCCCCACTGCCCTCCTGATGGAATCGGGACCAGGACCGGATGGGAATTTCCAAAGAACTGGGGGGGGGGCATTTACAAAGCATATATTACACTTTTTATAGTTCTAACAGTCTCATTGCTTCCAGCCAGAGTTCATTGGATAGGGGCACATCTCAGCCTCTGGCTCAAGTATTCTGGAATGAATTGAACTGATACACACTCTGCTGTAGCTTCTCGGGAGAGGGGGGGCAGAGGTTCTGACAATAGTAAACATTACAGCAACCCATCAACACCAGTATGTCAAAAAACCAGCACTACCACAGGATCAAGCAATGGTGTTTGGGGAGCTACTACTAAATTCCAACCTGTGTTGCCCATCACTCAAATGCAAACCATTATAATGTTTTCACCGGGAAATGTATAAATAAATGCTAAACACCAATAAATGGTACACTGTAGACAAATACAAACTGACACGGTAAAATAATATCAATTTCCTAGCAGCATAAAGCACCTAATATAGCAATGATCTCCATATCTATTCTATAAAAGTTCATTGTGCTGGGATTTATATACAAACAGCCCGGTCCTAGTATACGATTTATATACAAACAACCCCCTTCCCCAATGCAGCAGCACCAAAATGAAGACCACTGCATAATATGGTGGTGGTGGGGAACAGTTGCAGATGTCTCCTCTGGGTAAAGGAACAATTGCCATTACCTGGGGGTAAGCCTGTGTGGTGCAGGGATCTACGCAGAGCTGTGTTAGCTAAATAGGTAGCAGAGGTCATCATGGACCCATGTGGCATGGTTGGGTCCAGGAAGGGAGATAGAATATTGCTGGCGCTGCTCCCACCAAACCTGCCCCCTTCCCTGGACTAAATCTGCCCATCCCCCACCTTCTCCCTGCTCCATTTTGCCCCATTCCACTCTCTCCCACCCTCTCCTGCCTCTCCCATTACCTGGCGATTGGTGGGAGAAATTGCCACAGGAGGTGGTGATGGCATCTGGTCTTGATGCCTTCAAGAGGGGATTGGATTTCTGGAGGAAAGGTCCATCGTGGGCTATAGGCCATGATGGATTGTGCAACCTCCTTACAAAGGTGGTGGGCTACTGGTACCGGGTGCAAGGGAGTGGCAACAGGATGCAAGCATCTTGTTGTCTCGTGCCTCCCTGGGGCACCTGGTGGGCCGCTGTGAGATACAGGAAGCTGGACTAGATGGGACTTTGGCCTGATCCAGCCGGGCTCTTCTTATGTTCTTATGTTCTTATGATGGAGCAGGGAAGAAGACACAGGTCTTCCCAACGGTGCTCCCAGCAGCACACTAAGGGCTCGATCCTATCCAACATTCCAGTGCGGGTGCAGCTGCAATGAAGCACTAACGAAAGGGAACACACATTCCCTTACCTGGAGGAGGCCTCTCTGGGCACCACCACCCCACACACCTCAGGATGCAGCGCTTGCCCCATTGGCATGGCTGCAACAATGCTGGAAAGCTGGATAGGATTTGGCTCTAAGAGACACACGGTTGGAACACCTTTTACGACTGGTGCTGAATGCTTTACAGCAGTCAGCACCAGCAGAAGAGGGGAAACAACATCACCTGGCCCAGGTGAGATTGGGTCCTGAATGGCCTAGCCCTGTAGACATAGGACCAGGCAGTAAATCTGACCCACTCCCAACAGTGTTGGAGCAGCTTCTGTTGGCTCCCTTTTATGAGAAGAGACTCTGCCTCTGATAACTGCATGAAACTAGGGGGTGAAAGCTGATGGAAATACATTCACAGCACAATCCTATGCATGTCTACTCAGAACTAAATGCCATAATATTCAATGGGGCTTACTCCCAGGAAAGTGAGAATAGGATTGCAGCTTCAATCAACAAGAGCAGCTTTTTCCAGCCCAGAAAAAGCATAATCTGCTGATTCCATTGCCCACACAACCTTGACTATTGAATTTAAGCTCTACACAAGGGTTGGTTACTGATGTATTCACAAGGGGATATATAGCTCCTTGAACTGGTTGCTAATCCAGGCCTGCAGCAGTGCTATACCTAGTCCAAAGTATGAGAAGAAGGGGGATGTCTGCTTAAGAGGATAGGGCACAGTAAATTCACGGTGCCTGAATACAAACACGCTCCCCCGCACCCCCGGAACTGAAAAAGAGGGAGTGCTTTGCTGCTGGTCTCTGTGCTCACACTGGCATTGGAACATATCATAATCCTTCCGTCGTGGGGGCTGGAATTGCTTCCTGAATCTGGAGCATGTGGTTCTCTATTTGCGTCTGTGACTGGATTGTGCTGAAGGAGACAATGCCTAGTTTTTTCACAGAGCCTGAGAGCACGATCCTAACCTGGAGTTTGGCCCGCACAGTTAGGCCAGCAAAGTTTGGCTGGCACAAGGGACACCGTAAAGTACGTTTGGACCACTCTCGGAGTCAGAGAGGCCAGCACACAGACGTACACCATCCTTCCTGACTCCGAGAGTGGTCCAAATGTGCTTTACAGTGGCCCTTGTCCCAGCCAAACTTTGCTGGCCTAACTGTGCCAGCTGAACTCCAGGTTAGGATTGCACTCCAAATCTAACACACACATATTATGCAGCTGTCCATCAAAAGGGTGGCAGCCCTAGCAACAGATGTGCCACCATTAACTGCTCAGCAGCAGCAGCAGGGACAACTCCTGATGCTCCCGCCACAGAGGAAGCAACATGCGGCTTTTGGTTGGAAAAATGGGTTTGTTTTGCATTGCATCCATTTGTGTGAGTTTTTCTTCTTTCCCTGTACTGTTATGAAGGGCAAAGCTGTACCATTCTGCATGGCAGTCACCCCTTGTCTTATGAGAGCATGTACAGCTAAAATCACGTATACTCAAAAATATATTGAAAATCCCGGGCATTGAAAAAAAAAAACCCTTTAAAAATTACGAGAAGCAGGCAGGAACTGAGGGGCAGCACATTCAATATCAAGCTCACGCTCAAGCAGTAAGTGGGAATCCCAATTGCAGCCCTTACAGAGCTTGCAACTGTCTTGGTCAGCCCCGTTCATAACATGGGTGTGAGGAGGGAGAATGCAAGCCCCCTATTGGTGCTTGTTTGATAGGGGCGGAGCCTAAATAGGCAGTTGCAAGGAGGGTATCTTCCTTCAGTCTGGCTCTGGAGCGTAACTCCCACCCACGCTTCCCTTTACGCAACCTGAGATCAGCTGGTGGTGGCCCCCTTTTTGGAGCAGGAATTTTTTTTGCACCTACCCCAGACGGGCACTAGGCCAGGTTGGCTGACATAGTGTTTTGCACTGCTTTTATTGCTTTAACCTACTTTACGCAGGTGTTGTGTCGGCCAGGGAGGTAGGAACGGGGTGCTTGGTGTGCATTGTGAGGTAGTCAGTGGGTGATCCCAGTACCACTCCTCAGATGTTTGCTGGCTCGAGGAGGCTGGCTGGTGAACAGGGGGTTCCTGGGGGAAACGCAGGGCAACTTCAAATGCTGTCTGGTTTGGGTTGCGCCTGCCCAACGGCCTCAACCCTTACTTAGCAGTGAGAATCTGAATCCATTCAAGTGCCAGGTCTCAGATTTGAGAGGTCCCTTGCAGTGGCCCTCCCCCTCACTCACTCCCCTTCGCACCATGGAGAAGCAGCTCAGAGGCTTTTCTCTCTGAGCCCCGAATGGCTCTCAAGGTGAGGGGAAGGGAGGGGCTGCGTTACACAGGAGCTCAGGCTCCTGCAACAGCATTCCCCCGCAGCCATAGGAATGCCCCTGGTCCCTTGGGGAACATACCCCACTGTCTCCCCTAACTGCCCAGACCCCCCAGGACCAGTGATGTCATTCAGGGGGAACGGACCAGAACGGGCGTTCTGGATCCTAATGGGCTCCGTGGCTGGTTCCGGGTTCCCAACAAGTGCCAATCAAAAGTGAGTTCCTGTTCCTAAATCATTTGAATGACACCACTGCCCAGGACCCCCCAGGAGTCTAGCTCTGGAAGCTGGTAAGTGTAAAAAAAAAAAACCCTTCCATTCCCAGCAGCAGATGATCCTGGAGATCAAGTTGCTGCCTTCCCCCTTTCCTGCCCCTTAAAAGGGCATAGCATGGGAAAGTGCTTCCCAGGCTGGTGGGTTGTGACCGACCAATTTGGGAACCACTGCTATAAAGTTTGCTTTTGAAAGGAAAACAGCTTTCCTGGGTTAGATCTTTGCCTTTACAGTGCTAAGTTTCTATCTTTATGCATATAGATATAATATATACATGGTGGTGGTGGTGGCTGCAGAACCCAGACGTGCTGTACTAATAACAGCTACGGGTGCCCGGTGGGGTTTCTGCTCTCCTTAAGGGGGCATCATCAAAAAAAAATGTATATACCTGCTCGGGGGTGGGGGGCACAACTCCCAGGTTGGGAAACACTGTTTTGAAAAAATGTCCAATCCTAGCCAATATTTTCCTTCACAACTTGATGCAAAACTGTGATATCTTATGAGAAATGTCTCATTGTAGCCATGCCCAAATGTGGTATGTTTACAGGCCAAACATGCACCAACACAGTGAAATGACACCAACTTTCCTGCAGAACTTCCAGCTATGTAAAAACGCAGAACACAGTAGAAAGAAGACGGACAGTGCCCTACTTCTTCCCCACAGAGAAGCCGATTGAAAGGTTGTTCACACACAATAGAGCAAAGTGGAAGCATTGTAATGTTGTCCTGTACTCCTTTTGCAAAACTTGTTGTGTGTCCTTGATTTGTAATATAAAGCACAGTACATAAAGATTTAAAGGGCATGGCTGCAGCTGTGCGCTGGAATACAAGAGGACTATCCCAGTCTAGAGGAGTCAGGAGAGCCAAATGTGCTGTGCACCCTTCTCTTTTGTCTGCATCTTCATAAACAGAACTGTGAGCTTCACTTTTCTGCACAGAGAAACAACCGCCACTCAAGAACGGAGGAAAACATACCGTGCGGTGACCTGTTTGCAACTGATAAAGAAACCAAACCTGAATGGTCCTGGATAAAGGCCATATCTAATGAATTCAGCAGGCACAATCATTGCTCTGTACCCTTCAGGATCATGCCCTAAATTCAAGTGGAAAGTTCTCAAGAACTGGGCAGGAAATATACTAAGGCTTCCAATCTGTAACTTTGAAACAGCGTAGTTTACATTCTTTTTTCCCCTAATGTGTTTATATATAAAAGAAAAGGAAAATGCTACTTCAGGGACTCACATGGTGTTTAAAGCAAGAAGACCTTCTTATGCAATGGCAAGTCAAGAATTGGGCAGCCCAGTTGGATTTAAACTTCTCTGCAGCAATGCAGCAGTGCCGGCATAGGCTCTGCTGCATCCCGCGAGGTGGGGGGGGGGGTTTAGCAGGCGGAAAGTGTCCCCTTGCCCTGGGAAAAGCCCCAACCACCCAACAACACAGACCCGTGTCAATTATATCGCTGATGCAAGTCCAGGGTGATCCATGTCAGCCAA
Organism: Lerista edwardsae; assembly: GCA_029204185.1. Classification (NCBI taxonomy): domain Eukaryota; kingdom Metazoa; phylum Chordata; class Lepidosauria; order Squamata; family Scincidae; genus Lerista; species Lerista edwardsae. The sequence continues at coordinate 5,406,951 of JAJKFI010000018.1, read as the reverse complement.
TCAGGCCCAGGAAGCGGGAGAAGATATGCTGTGTGCCAATGCTGCCAATCTCGCCCTCTACCCAACCCCAACCCCAGCCCCAGCCCCTACCCCTGCCTCCATTACCATTCTTCCTCCTCCTCCTCACCCTCTCCCTGCCCCTGCACTGCACAGTGCAGAACGTACCTGCAGGTGTCATCCGCTGTGCCGGCATGTACAAGGAGACTCCGGTGCCTAATTCAAACACCGTCGCTGTGCAGCACTTTTGCTATGGCAGAACATGTTCTCTGTTGGCGCGCATTGAGGATAGGGTCGTGCCATGAGTCTCCAAATTGAATGTGCAGTGCAACCAGGAAGCGGGGGGGGGCATAAGCATGCTATTAGCCCTTCACAGGCATTTAGGGCTCTACTGTGAACACAGGTAGGGTGGACAGGTGACATCACTGTAGGAGGCGATGTCTTTCCCTTTTTCAGTGGTTCCCAAACTGTGGATCAGGTCCCACCCGTGGGTTGCGAGCCGATTTCAGTGAAGCACTTAGGACAGCCATATTGAAAATGTGGGAAGATGGGGTGCTGGAAATGGGAAGGGTTGTTTTGCTTGTATCAAGGTTATAAACAGGCTTTTTTTCTTTCTGATTCATCTTGCTATTGGAAAATGACAGAGAAATAACCCAACTTCTTGCTGCATTCTCAGGAAAGCAGCAGGCTTTGGCGTCACAATGATGGCACTTCCGGCCATGACATCACTTCTGGTGGGTGCTGGATAAACTAGTTCTAAAAAGTGAGTCCCAGTTGCAAACAGGTTTGAGAACCATTGCCTTATATGTGAATGTTTCTAGGCAAGCTGTAGGCTTGCCATGTGGCACACACATGGCAAGCGCAGAGTCTGCTCCGTGCTATGAACCTGCACATTCACACACCCCCTCCCCAGATGCATAGTAGTTCTCTGTGCCCAAGCTCTTCATTCTCCAGTTGGCTGTCTGGGAATAACGGTGGCCTGTGTTCCAAACAGGCTTTCAGGACATGAGTGCACAGAGCAGTAATTCCATGGCAACGTCACCAGATGCCACAATTCAGCTGACATTCTTCCTTTTTCTATTTCGAATAAGGTTCCCAAATTCTACAAGCAATTAAGTTCAACGCACGTGAACCGAAATGCATAACAATAGTATGTCTGAGTTAATAAACATCTACTAATCAGGAGGTAAAAAAAAATGTATGAAATAGAAGAGAGAAAGCAGAGGAAAAACGAAAAGCACCATCTGAAGTCAATAAACATACAGCAGCTCAAATTTGACTGGCTGGACAGGATCTTAATCACATTTCAGCCTCTTTGGGAGAGGACCTGGGTTGGCCCTGGGTTTCTCTGGGGTCTCATCCAGCACGTACACCTGTGCTTCTGCCCCCCCCCCACGAGCCAAAATGCGTTTCTTTTTTACTATGAAGGACACACAGGGCAGGAGTACAGCAGCAGCACACCCAGTCCTTTTCTTCATTGTTGTTATTCCAGGAAGAGAAAACCTCCCATTGTAAACCAAGCGAACACGCACCATTGTTACACGACAGAATGTCACCAAACCCACTTTGCTTGGCAACATCCGGCAAGTGCTCAACCTTCGCTTTGTCACCAGTTAAGACTCGCAAAACTACTGTGTGTCTTATTATAACTTGCTTGGAGGTAAAGAGCTCCAAGTTCCCACCAACACCACCAACAAAACATCCCAACAGAGAACAAGGAAAGAGACCTGTTGTGAGGCAGCTGATGTATTCATGCCCAAACACTAGTTTCCATGGGAATACATTTGGTACTTTGTGGAGACCGAACAATCTCTCTTATATACTTGTCTTAAACTTTCCAGTACTCTTTCCTCCGCTTCTTCCCCCACCCTTTACCCACAAGGTATGTCTCCACAGAAGTAACCAAACAAAATTCTTGATCCTTTAATAAGTAAATTCACTTTGGGTTTAATTAGAATAGGCCTTTAGGGTGGTAAACTTTTGTTGCCCCAACAGGGTTGCCAACTGACCACAAAAAGCAAAAACTTCCTCGCCTGTATTTATATTTCTATTACAATAGGGTGGCAGCAGTGCACATTGAGTTCCATCCCTGCTGTAAAGCTAAAGAGTGGATTGGGCAGTAAAGGATTCTGTCACTGTGCTGTTTAGTTTTCCATAGTTTGTTTATGTATTCCATCTTTACAAAGGAAGTTTACAAGGTGGCCAACAATAAGCCCCAAGAATTACTAAAAGGCAAGAATAATAAAAAGCCACAATCAAAACAGCAATCAAAACAGCAATAAATGTTGAAAGCAGCATCAATGAAACAAAACAGCAGTAAAACACAGATAACAGCATCAGGCAATAGAATCAGCTTATTAAAATCTTGGGAGAACAATAGCATTTTACCTGGTTCCTAAAAGCTACAGGCTCAGGTGCCAGCTGAGAGTGGCCAAAACGAGAACATCACAATTGAATTGCTAGTACAAAGAAGGTATGTTCAGCAATCATTAGCCACCTTACATGAGAAAGCAGGTAGAAGAGCATCCGTTGTAGATCAGGGAGGGTGGAGAAAGGCAGTGGTGTTATTCTACCGGAACGCTGGGCGGGACATCTGGGTGATCGACAGCCCGCCCGTCGCGTTCAGCAGCGTTACGCCATTTGCGTAACCAATTACGCTGCTTGAGTACGTTACGCAAACGGCGTAACGCTGCGTAACGCGACGGGCAGGCTGTCAATCACCCGGATGTCCCGCCCAGCGTTCCAGTAGAATAACACCACTGGAGAAAGGGCAGATCCCTGGGCAGCCCTGCCTCTTCCAGTGCAGGTTAGGATTGGGCTGTTTTAGCTTCTTGTGGAAATAATTAAATTTAAAGTATCACTGCGGGAAAAGCAAATGTATTCTTGCAGACTTAAATATTTGATTGCATTGAAAAAGTTGTGAATATTGGTGGAAATCTCTTACACCTCTGACGAAGCGTGAGCACAGTGTGCCGGGGCTGGGTATCGCAAATGTCCCCTTACTCTGAGGAGACCTCCAGCCTGCTCAGCTCCAGCATGGGATGCAGCAATGGTCATTAGGCACCACTGCTCCTGTGCTGGATAGGATTGGGTCCTTAAACTCAACAATTTTGGGTCACATTGATACTTTTGGATAATTCAAACACTTCCACATTTGTATTCTTGGCAGTTGCGTCTAATTAAGAAGGTAATATTTATAGGTATTTTACTGGGAGCACAACCTTAACCTGGAGTTAGGCTGGCACAGTTAGGCCAGCAAAATTCGGCTGGCACAAGGGCCACCGTAAAGTGCATTTGGACCACTCTCAGAGTCGGGGAGATGACGCATATCTGTGTGCAGGCCTCTCTGACTCTGAGAGTGGTCCAAACGCGCTTTACAGTGGCCTTTGTGCCAGCCAAACTTTGCTGGCCTAACTCCAGATTAGGATTGTGTTGTAATTCAGAGCAATGCTTTGCCCAAAAAGGATTGGGTTCTTATTTTTAAGAAGATTGTGATGGTGCTATTCTGGATTGTTCTAACACCATCTGATTGGTCTGCTTGACCTGTGGGGCATGCTTGTGCAGGCAGAGTGGTTGAGCAGGCATGGCTGGGCACTTTTTGAGGGCCCTAATCCATCAGAAGTCGCTCCTAACCAAGATGACACCTGAATCCTCAGCAGGGGTTGCGTCCAGTGTGCCATCAGGGACTGGGGGGGGGTACTTGGGAGGATCCAGCGCAGGTCCTTGCTCCAGGGCCCTCGCCATTCTGGCACCAGCACTGGGTATGAGAATTTTCAACTGCGTTTTGCTGGACTGAATTTTAATTCCATTTTCATGGGAGCCTCAAGGATTTGGCATGGTGCAAGTTAAAAAAGAAACAAAGAAAAGACCATGAGGACAGCTGGCAACCGTGGTTGCTGGCGTTTGGCTCACATTTCTGGGAGATCTGGTATGCCAAGCAGATGTGCCGCTTGATCCTATTTTCCCATTCATTCAGAAGGATGTTTCCATGAGTTCAACAGAGCTCACCCCAAGGCAGCATGCAGAAAATGGCAGCAGGAAGAACGCTGATTTAAATCCTTCCCCCAGCTAAGCTAAAGCACTTGAATGTAAGTGGCATTAGTCCCATTAGACAAATCAATGTGATTGATTTGGCTTCAGGAGAAGCATGCTGGCATAATCTGTTTGTGGATTGCACACATCACCATAATCCTTTATTGGAAAAAAAATAATCACCCTGAAATTATCAGGCGTCAAATGACAGTAATTAAGGATCACAGGGCCTTTCTTGAAACTATAGTCACAGTTGGAGATGTGGTGGGGTGTAAAGGGACATTTTTTTTTCCCCAAAAGAGAGATCCAGTGGACTGGCAGTTTATATGTGATCACTGTGCATGGTCATGTGCGTGTTCTTGGTTGTTATAGCTATCAGCAATCCCCTCCCCTTTCCCTTTCCAGCACTGGACTTGATGAACTTCAGGTCTTGCAAAATGCAAGAGGATACATTAAATATTTCATTTGTGATTTCTGAAACTGTGCCTCACTTGATAACCAGGAGAAAATCCTGACAGGTAAGGAAATTATGGGAATTAATGCCTGGCAGCATCTGATTAATAAACAGTTTCTCCCCACCCCCACCCCCCACCCCTGCATCCCGGTCCTCTTTCCGTCAAGTCTCAGAAGAGTTTCCGATTACAGCCCTTTGATCCAGAGGAGAAGACAGGCCATGAGTTCTCAAGTGACCCGACTGATCTCTGGTCATCAGATTTCCTTTCCCGTCAAGTGCCAATTTTAATAGGCACATCACTGCTGTTGTCCTGAAGGCCCTCCATGTGCTGTCATTTTTAGCAAAGAACAAGCCAGGTAAACATCCAGATAGTCTGGCCGGCTGCTAATATCACTTGTCAGAAGAGATGGCTCATGCAAGGGGGATTTTCTTTTCTTTTTTGCCCCATTCACTATTTTAGGAGGATTTTGTTTATAGAATCCCTTGAATGTTTAAAGGGCCGCTTTAATTATATATGTTAGGGTTAAAGGCCTGTGAAATTTTACAAGTTCTGGAGATGGGCAAGGGTTGTGGGGGGAAAGGAATGCAAACTTTTCCCTTCCGTTGCAGTTCCCCTGCTCCACCCCCTCCCACTTTTCTGACTTTAGACCCTCCCCGATTCTTCCATTTCTCCTCTTCCCCATTCAGCTTTCTCATTCCCCCAACTTCTCCCCCTCAAAGACATGCCACCTTCTCCCCAAAAGTGAGTCTAAGCTTTGGGCTAGGTAAAGCCTGGAGGGGGCAACATAGAATACTGGGAATTGGTTTAGCTAGCAAACTAGCTAGCTGCAATGTATATTTTGTGATTTGCTGGCTGTAGCAGGGCCAGACCACAGTTACACAAGCTCCCTTGTCCACTAAGCTTGCTGACCCCTGCAGTGACAATGGTGGTCCAAGTGGGCAGACAGACAAGCATGGCGTTTTTGTGGGGCAGTTTGTGTGTGTGGTTTCATCCTTTACCAGCCATGTGTTTTAACATTGCTATGGAAACATTTTAGACACTATGATTGTGAGTATCACAGTATGTTATATGTTGACACAGTCCCCCACCAAAGGCTGCTGAAGAAACTTCACAGTCAGGGAATAAGAGGGCAGGCCCTCTTATGGATTCAGAATTGGTTGAGGGCCAGGAGAGTGGGGGGGGGGTCAATGGGCAATTTTCACAGTGGAGAGAGGTGAAAAGCGGAGTTCCCCAGAGATCTGTCTTGTGGCCCGTGCTTTTCAACTTGTTCATAAATGACCTGGAGACAGGGATAAGCAGTGAGGTGGCCAGGTTTGCGGATGACACAAAACTTTTCCGGGTGGTGAAGACCAGAGGGGATTGTGAAGAGCTCCAGAAGGATCTCTCCAAGTTGGGGGAATGGGCAGCAAAATGGCAGGTGTGTTTCAACGTAGACAAGTGTAAAGTGATGCACGTTGGGGCAAAAAACCAAAACTTCACCTATAGGCTAATGGGTTCTGAGCTGTCTGTGACAGCTCAAGAGAGAGATCTTGGGGTGCTGGTGGACAATTCAATGAAGGCATCGACCCAGTGTGTGGCAGCAATTAAGAAGGCCATTTCCATGCTTGGGATAATTAAAAACGGGGTTGAGAATAAAACAGCCAATATTATCATGCCATTGTACAAATCGATGGTAAGGCCACATCTGGAATATTGTGTACAGTTCTGGTTGCCGCACCTCAGAAAGGACATAGTAGAGCTGGAAAAGGTGCAGAAGAGAGTGACGAAAATGATTACGGGGCTGGGATACTTCCCTTATGAAGAAAGACTGCAGCGTTTGGGGCTCTTCAGCTTAGAAAAAAGGCGCCTGAGGGGGGACATGATTGAGACATACAAAATTATGCACGGAAGGGATAGAGTCGATAGAGGGATGTTCTTTTCCCCCTCTCAAAACACCAGAATCAGGGGACATCCGCTAAAACTGAGTGTTGGGAGAGTTAAAAGGAAATACTTTTTTACCCAGTGGGTAATTCATCTGTGAAACTCTTTGCCACAGGAGATGGTGATGGCATCTTGCCTAGATGCCTTTAAAAGGGGATTGGACAGATTTCTGGAAGAAAAGTCCATCGTGGGCTATAGGCCGTGATGGGTTGTGCAACCTTCTTACATTAGTAAGTAGTAGGCTACTTCAGAGTACTGGGTGCATGGGAGTGGCAACAGGATGCAAGCATCTTATTGTCTCGTGCCTCCCTGGGGCACCTGGTGGGGCCGCTGTGAAATACAGGAAGCTGGACTAGATGGGCCTTTGGCCTGATCCAGCAGGGCTCTTCTTACGTTCTTATGTTTTGAAAGAGTAATGGGTAATTTCAGATGGGTATTTTTCATGATCTCTTTAACCTATGAGTTACCCCCTTAAGCACCCTGCTCTATTCACTATCAAGATGGCAAACAGGAGATTTTTGTCAGGTTCAGGAAATCAAGCATAAGAGGGATTGTGTTCATGAAAAGTCCACCAAGGGAAATCTAGAGTGAGCAGATTTGGTGGTCAAGTGGGTGGGGTTTGGAGCCCTGTGCCATCTAAGGGGTCCGCCCTGGTGCATGTACCCCTTCTGCAACTGGGGTGCATCATGACTTGTCATGACACTGCCTCCGGGTGTTCAGTGATGACTAAGGTGACCAACCGTCCTCCTTTAGGGAGGACAGTCCTCCTTTTGTAAGTTCTGTCCTCCCTCAAAAAGTGTCCTCCTACATGTCCTCCTTTTCAATATTTGAAGACTAATCTGTAAATCTCCGTATTCAATTGATGCCGATCCGATCCATTGCATGTGATGTGACGTATTTGTATTTGACATGACGATTTGTCAAGGCTCAATGTAAAGAGCAAACAAAAAAAAGCTAGGCCCTGGCTTGACTTTATTTCAAAAGAATTGTAACACAAGCAGGATTGAGATAGCTTATTTCATTGGTTGTTTTCAAAAGGTGTGAAGTTATAGCTGAGGTCAGGAATGCAAGCTATTCAGAAAGGTTACCTGTAGCTAGTGCTGAAAACAGGAGATGGCCCCTTTACCCTGCTAGGCTAATTGATTGAGCCTGAGGGGTGTGGCCGCACAACCACCATCAAGACCTTCCAAACTGCAAAACTCCTCCTATCCAGATCATCCTCCAAGAAGATCATCAGACCTGATAAAGCTTGCAAATCTGCAGATGTCCCTTTGCAAGACTGGAATTGCTGTCTGAGGAACAAGGTGAACAACTAGGGCCTAGTCAGTGATAGGAGCCTAGTTTTCTTTGTTTTATAAGGTATCTCTGTTAGTTCTAGCATGCTTTCTTAGTTGTGTAACCCTTGTTTATCAATAAATTACAATTAAATTTACTAGAAGCTTTGGTTGTCTTTGGAACCAATTAAGATTCAGTGGCTAAAGTGGCACGCTTACCAAATTTTAAGTTACTCATTGGAAAAAGTCCCTATAGTTGGGACTTGTTTAGCCTGGGGAATTTTAAGGTTAAGAGGAAGTATTCTTAACTTTGGGCCTAGACTAGTAGCAGTAGCAGTAGCAGAGCCTTGTTGTGCTTAAGGTCACACGCTGCTGAAAAAATCACAGACTCATAGGGGCCCAGAACTGATTAGAGGGCATATGAGCCTGTGATTTACACTCGGTACAGTGTGGCGAGACGCCATTATGACATGCATATTTTTTTTCTTCAATTTATTTGTGTCCTCCTTTTCATTGTAAAAAAGTTGGTCACCTTAGTGATGACATCATCATGTCATCACCAAACTATGTGTTGTCAAGCTCCATGCTGCATGGAGTTTGGCTGAGAGGTATGTGGCCACTCCACTGTCTGCCTTAGAGAAAACACTATCCAGAGCCCTATTGCACTTTTGTGGGGAGCATCAGCTGCCATACATTTTTTTTTTACACAATCTTTCCACTTTTTTTGAACTTTTTGTTTTACCTGTTCTTAGAATGAGCTTCCATTCTTTAAATGAAAACTGTCATGTCAGAAAGTAAATCATTGATTTCCTCTCCAAAAATCCAAGGTGATTGGAGTGGTGCACCTCCTAGCCCAGCCTTGGCTACAGCCTTGAGCTGTGAAGTGGTAAACTTTTGATATTGCCACTCCTAGATGGCCTTAGCCAAGCCACTCTATCTCAGAGCGCAATCCTAACCTGGAGTTAAGCCAGCACAGTTAGGCCAGCAAAGTTTGACCGGCACAAGGGCCACCATAAAGTGCGTTTGGACCACTCCCTGAGTCAGGAAGTTTGAAGTTCCTAGTAGTGTGGCTCATTGCAGTGATTCAACTGTTATTTTGTCAATGCCGATATTGGCCAGATATTTCTTAAGAGCCTTGGGGACTGTGGGGAAAGCAGAGTTATGAATGAGAGAGATCCCTGCCTCTCCTCTGCCCATAGGAAGGAAAAGCAGAGGGATGCAGGCTTACTCTGTGGGTAGGAATCATTGTAATTTCATTATTTTTAGACTACTTTGTATTAATGCAGCTGGCAAAAAGGTTCAGAGCTGAGGTGACATCCTCATCCTGCTAATTCACCGACTGGGATTCAGTTTGGGGGTAGAAAGAGCTGGAGCTGGATCTCCGTCCTACTACTGAAAAAAAGGCAAATTGCTTATGAACTCAGGGAAATCTCCAAAAACCATTGCCAGGCATGCAAAAACCAAACAATCCATCAATTATGATCAGGTGCTATTATGCAAATGTTTTAATTGTTCTAATATAAGTGAAAACCACCTTAGCATGCTGCTACAATGGCTCTTTAGGGTGACCAGGAAAGTAATGGTGAAGGTCTGGGAGGTGAAGAGTCATGGGAATAGGATTGAATCATTCAAACCGTCATTGTGTACGTCAGTGAAGACACTCTGCCGGAAGATGGAGCAAATACTTTGCAACAATCCCCACCTACAGAGAATGCGCTACTGTTCCATTCTTTCATAAAAAGGAAAAAAATGTTGGATTTTCTGCAACAGGAGAGATGAAACACACAGAAAACAGAAACTAGATAATAAGCTAATTTTATCCTGGGTAATAAACTGGATAAAAACCTGAGTGATAAGGTGACGCTTGACTGTCCCCTCTTTTATGCCTATTTTTTCCACCTATTTTACATCTTTCTAGCTTTAGTGATGCATTCTGAAGTGGCTGCTGAGTCATTCAGATGCAGCAGAAAGTATCTCTTCTTGTTGCTTATTGTTTGAGCATCTTCTTCCCTAATTGATCAGTAAACAAAGGACCTGGCTCTGCTGAAGCTCATGGGCAGAGGCGGACCATTTGTGGGGCAACACATGGTGATTTTCCAGGGCGCCAATTGTGAAGAGGCGCAGGGGTTACCACCTTGTGTCCCTGCCTGCCCTCCCTTGCATTAGTAATGGCTCCTAAACTGAGCTATTCCAGATGCTGGGGGGGCGGTGCAGGGGGCAGGGTAGTGGCACTAGGGGGCACAGTGACATGTCACGACATTACCCTGCCCCCAGGCGCCGGCAGAGCCTGCATCAGCTCAGCTCACGGGATGTCCAAGAGGGGAACTCTAAGACTGGTGATCTGCCATGGTCTAAGGCAACTTCATACTTTCATATGAGCAGGAGCCACATAAGAACACATTCATTTTCTTGTGCATGTCCTACACATTTCAGTAGCATTTGAGCAGCAGAAAAACCCAGGGGATAATGCTCTGCGTTTGAAATTATGAAATTATGCCCATGTTTCTGGGGCGTATATGCATGCATTTGCACAAGCCACATTCATTTCAGTGGAGTTTGTGCAGGAGAAATTCCTGCGGGAATTTGGTGAACTTGGCTTGTACAAGGGTGAACTTGGCTTGTACCCATTGCAGACAACCCAATATCTCACCGAGGTTTTGTTTCATGGGGGACTTTGTCTTTAATGGATATATTTCCTTTCTTTACCGAAGCTGGAAATTTCTCTCTCTCCCAAATCAACTTCCCCAAATGACTTCTTTTCTCTATTGATTTGTTTTCCGGAAGTGTTTTCTTTTCCTTGTAATGTTTTATTTATATACCGATGTTCACATTTTTATCCCCAGGAACCTTTTAGCTTTGTGTTTGCTTTTGTGTTTGTCTACGGAAAAATAAAGCCCAACAACTTGCATTTCTATGGCAATTTTTTATAGTTCAGAATGTCCCAAAGTGCTGTACATTTAATTACAAAGTGACTGCCTGACAAATGTGGCCTTTGGGCCTTCCATGAAGGGGAAGAACAGCAACCCTTTCTTATAGTCAGACTGCGCAGATACGTGTGTGTGTGTGTGTGTGTGTGTGTGTGTGTGTGTGTGTGTTGTGTACACACACACACACACACACACACACACACACACACACACACACCTGGCAACATTCCTGAAAAGGAGGCACAATTGCTAACCTTGCATGCAACACACAGGAGGAAAAGAAATCCCATTATCTTTATGGAAATCAAAAGAGGAACATAAGGGAAACATACCTTTTCATTTCCCCAAACAAAGGTAAAGCAGGAGGTTGACATCTGGAATTTGCCAAAGTCTAATTCAAATTAATGCTAAATAGTTCATTTTTCTCCCCCTTTCCTCTCACAGCATAAAAATGAAGGTGAGATGAAAGAGGCACAAAGCTACCAACTGCCATCATAATGCAGTCAGTGTACTAAGGGCCAGATTCTATCCAACTTTCCAGCACTGGTGCAGCAGTACTAATGGGGTGTGCACTGCATCCTGCAGCAGGGAAGCAAACTTGGAGGCCTCCTCCTCAGAGTTGCATTGCTCTGGAAAGTTGGATCGGATTGGGCCCTAAATCCCCTGCTTCATTTTCTCTCCATCCATCCATCCATCCATCCATCCATTCAACCTTTATTGGCATATATTTTTTCTCTCTGTAATTAGGTGATAGGTTAGAGGTGATTTGTTCTTTCAGAACCTTCACTCAGTACACAATCTGCCAATTTTTTGAATGAAAGCATCAGAGTGGCCATGGGGTTCAGTAAAGATCATCTAGTCCAGGGGTATCAAACATAAGGCCCGAGGACTGGATGCGGCCCGCAGAAGCTCTTTATCCAGCCCTCAAGCTCTCCCAGCAACACCATCAACTGCTCTCAGCTGCTGAGCTGAAACTGCTGAGAGTGCAGCCTGTGTGATAATTGGGCTCTCCTGTATCTTGAAAATATGGTCAAGATATGCATATTTTAATAATAATAATAATAATAATAATAATAATAATAATAATAATAATAATA